>OX411741.1:12202896-12819352 GCA_948252205.1 Orthosia incerta
ATATTGAACCATTGGTTGAGTTGACTACGGCTAAAAAAACTGTCCTTAGAATGTGCTTGCGAAGCACGGTGGAATCTCGCTACATAAAGATGGTCACCTATCCACGGATCGGCTGCAGGAAGCGTTGCTTAACCTTGAAGATCGACCCATACAGCTGTTATTGTTTATTCACGAGCTACTTTTTAAGTTAAATAATAATAATAAGTGATTCAAGTCGTCATCATACATCTAGTCCTCATAATAGATCATAGTTGACATATGAGTTTAATTGGACCTGTTTAGCAAACAGTACAACAGTATCCAGTTTAGTTAGAAGTGGGTGTGAAGCGCGTAAATGATTTGTTGGTCGACGTTCGTTAACTAAGTTAATGAACAAACACGAGATATACGTACTTCCAACTGTTTCTACAATTGAATGTGAAATGTGACTGCTAAGGTTTAGTAATGTTAGTTCAGAAACTAATATTTTAAAAGAACTTATGGGCGTAGCATACGTATTGGTTTAAATCGAAACTGCTTCAACAGTTGTTTCAATATTGTGAGAACGGATAACGGCTCTAGCTATTCGATGTCCGAAAAAATATATATTTAAGGTTTACTTTGCTATGAGGTTCAGAAAAAAAAATTGTAGTGGTTGATGTTAAAACTTCCTATTGACTTTATGTATTAAATAAAGATTGAATTAATTAAAGTTATTTCAAACTTGAAAATGTTAATTCAACCTTAACGCCCTATTGAATCTTCCCTCCCTCTAAAGGATCTATTCAAAGCATAAAATAAATAGAACTTACCATCGAAATTCGCAAGAAAATGTACATTCATATTCATGACTGACGCAATTGTTTAACGTGTTACGATTGGTTAATTGAATCCCAAAGAGCTCCCTGATTAGTCGTAATCAAGGGAGCGCATGTAGTCCACGAATCAGGGCGAGGACTTTTTAATTAATTAGTGAACTTGACCACATTAGGAGATAAGGGAAAGGTCTACTCAAATATAATTACGGCGGCCCATTTAATCTGATTCGATATCCCTTAGTATGTAGAACGAACAGGCCTGAATAACCCTGATATATCGAGTTTGTGTGGCGATGTGTTACTTTCTCGTGCGAGTAAAGTAATTAGGTAGCCGGTAAAAAGCTTTACCCTGTTTTGTAGCTCGTGTTATTTTATTAAATTTTCAATGGTCGATGTTCAGCTAGCCCGGAGTTTAAATTAAAAGCCGGGTAAATTAATAGTCGATATAAAACTTCTATGGTGAGCACGTATAGTTTAAAATCAATAATTAACAGTTTGTGAATATGCAAAACAGCTTTCATGGTAGTGTTTCCTGAAATTGTTTGGTTATCTTTTAACAATGCCATTAATATCTGACGTAATATAAGATTCGTTCAAAAGTTTTCACGTCAGGTAACAATAGATTTTTTGTATACAATTTGTCCGCACTTATAGTAATAAAACTTTGAGGCCGTGAAATACACTTATTTCTATCGATAAAAACACTCCACATAAGGAGTTTGTTCCTCACAATTTTTTATTCCTAAAATTCTGCAGAAATTATAAGGCAAAATATTTTTTTTTAATAATATTCAATTGTTTAAATGTTAATGAAGCGTTTGCATAATAGTTTTAGGCAAAAGGTGCAGGTGTCCCTTTTTGATATTTGGAAATGGAATAAAAATTTGTGACATTATGTTTAAAATTTGTCTTTTATGGCTCAATAGAAAAATATCTTATCGTTTGAGTGTTAGATGAATATTTTTTTAGATTTTTGATACTATGGCCGCAAAAATATCATTAAATGTACGCCTCTGTAAGATTTAGGTCCAAAGTTATGGTTGTTAGACTATGTGGATATAGTAATAGGTCAGGTCTATAATATATTAGTCTATGAGTCAGATACTAAAATTGCTCTATATTTGAGGGTGTGGTGATTGCACCTTTTATGAAGGTGTTTATATCGATAAAATGTAGTATATTTACGGCCTTAAAGTTTTATTACTACAAGTCCAAACACATTGCATACATTTAATTGAATTAACTGGTAACATTTTCATTGCCTACAGAATATTTTAATCTATTAAAAATATACCTACGTAATTATTACTTATATTTTAAACATCAATAGTTAGCAGCATTCAATTATTATTTACACAGTTAATATAATTAAAAAGCGCTGCCTAGGCATAATGAAATTAAATTTATTAAAGACAAAACCACGCAGAATGAAAATTGTTATGCATAATTTGATTGTACGAATATTATTTTAAATTAATTACGAGGCTTTATTAATTTATCAATTAACTTGACGTCCTACTATACTACAGACCGAACAGAAATTATTTTATAAAAACTTGCATTTTTGTTTACAATGATTATTTTGGAGCCGTCAAATTACTACAATTTAATTTGTATCGAAGAAATTCAAAATGTCAAAATAGTACATTTCGTGTCTTTCGTAGGTAATATTTTTTGCGTTATGGACACCGACTTCCAAAAATAAAGTTATTCTTCACTTTGTAGTATTCTTATTTGGAAGTCGGTAATATTTTTTTGTAAAAATGTTTTTTTATTTCTCACTTTTTAGTTGTACCTACCTAATAGGCAAGTTGTTTAGTAAGTTTCCTATAACGCCAGAATACATTACCCGAATATCATGAAACTTGAACAAAACCGATGAAATGAGAGATCTGCAGGCTTACCCCTTAAGAGTGTACTGGCGTGATATAATGTTATGAAATGGTCTAAACAATAAACAAACATGCGATTGCAGCAGTCCCGAGAGATTTTCCGTTATTTATTGAAGAGTTCTGTTGTAAATCTTCGAAGGTCTTCATCAGATCTTCACCACTTCACATACTCTTTCAAACAAAAAAAGAATTTTCAAAATCGGTTCACAATTGACGGAGACATCGGTGAACATACATAAAAAAAAAAAACATACAAGTAGTCGAACATAGCACCTCCTCCTTTTTCGAAAGTCGGTTAAAAAACCACACACTATATATATGTATACACACAATCAACGCGCGCATTTTCGTGAGGTAACAGGTTCAGTATTATTCTGCCAATTACATAATTATCCATACAAAAGTCATTTCGTAACTGTTATTATGTAGTTTTGTTTTTTTTTAATTTTTTGTTCATAATCTTGTCTAAATGTTCATATTTCGAAACGAATTTCTTAGGCAATATGTTATTACATAATAGACAAGGTAGTGGAAAAACACGTTTCTTGTAGATTTTAAAAAAAAGGGATCATAAACATACCGTAAACATGGTTTGTTTGTGACTATAGCTTTGTCCCTTTATATGAATCTGAAAAAAGAAATGTTCCAAGTCTCTCAACTTCCGAGATCCGCTTAAAGGGGGGGAGAAGGGGGACGAGGGGGTCAACTTTGAAAAATGGTTTTTACTTTTCCGAGCCTCCTCTAAACGAATCCGTAAAAAAACAGAATACGGGTACCTTAGTTTCCGAGATACGATAGAGAGGGGGGGGGGGGGGCAAGAGGATGTTTGGCACTTTTCCCATAGTCGCGAGAGTGACTTGTTTACGAATCTGTCTTTTTTTATTACCATTTAAACCACTGCCAGCTAATTAGCAAAATTATATATTTAAAGTTGGTTACATAATAAGGCACTGATACTAATTATCAACCAATTTTATTTTATTTTGGGTATTTATTGACCTTAAATTTCTTATTCTTTTTTAAACTTTTTTCTGCGTTAGAATGGGGATGTAACGTTTTCTAATGTTTTTTTTTGAGTATGAGCTCTTTCAATTGAGACGTTTCGTTTGCTGCAACACCGCAGCGGTGCGGGTATCGTACTGCGCACGGTCGGTTGATTTTTTCGATATAATTTAGGCACAAACATAATCGTCCTGCAGTAGTGCGTACTCGACACCGGCACACTTGGTGTATAAATTGTATCAAACAAAAAAAACAACCGGACGTGCGCAGAGCGACACCCGCACCGCTGCGGTACCGCAGCAGTCCGACACGTAACATCTCAATTGAAAGAGCCCTATTTCTGTTAGCTTCACTGAAGTAATAAATACTACTATAAAATTCTATGTTCCATTTTACAGATATCGTTGACCAGTTACGTAGACACTAGAGACACAAGACTACACATGTTTTACATCACAATATCCACTCGGAATCAATTTACAATTAGTTAAAACAGCTGCTGAACTTCACTCAAAAATCCCGCCAGAAAAGTAAAGACATTTTTTTTATACCTACTAGAAAATTGTGCCTCCATTTTATTTTTTATTATTTTAAATTTACAGTATAATTGAGTTTATTTTCAGCTTGTATTCAAAATACCCAATGACCCCATTTTACCGGACTGCCGAAGGAGGGTAATTGGAGGTTTATCAGGCTATGTATGTATGTATGTTTGTTCCTATGTGGCGTTCAAGAGACCAAACGCGTTGGCCGATTTTGATTATTCTAACGACCTTGCGAGTGTCACTGGCTACATTAAAAATAGAAAAATGGCGGCTTTTGGTCGCAATAGTGTGGCGGCCCAATTTTTTTCCTCCAAACCCATTGTGTTGGGTATCAAAATAAAGAGTTTCAACAGGTGATTTCAAAAATATATAAGTTTAAAGGAAATTCGAAAACAAAAATTAGCTAAAAAGTTATCAATAAAAAATGTTTATTTAAAAAATCAAAAAGGTGGACTGCTTAAGAAGCAAAGCGAAGTGCTTTTGATTTTTTTAACTAACTTTTTTTTAGTTCATTGTTATTTTGAATACCTACGTTTAAAAAATATGCAAGTAGGTACCCATGTTCTAAATTTAAACGTAGGTATTAATCTGATAATATCACTTACTTCAGTCACTCAGTGGTGCCGATTCTGTTTTGCGCAAGCCAAAATTCATTTAGACAACTTAATCATTTTTTTTAATAAACCATGAAAATTGCGAACATAGAATACCTAATATTAGAATTTTTATTGACCTGAAAGGGTATGGAACTTGTAAGTAATTTACAAATCAGAAATTCAGAATGCACAGACCAAACACTGCGAAGTTCAAGGCATAAAATCAATTCATGAATAAATATAAACTGACACTCGGTCTGAAAGCCAAGTGAATTTAAATCATTAGCTGCTGTTCTGCAGCAGCTAACTTAATATTTTACAGCCAATTTAGGCCCATTACTGATGGTGCGATGCAATTTTAATTCGATCTATATCACACCGATAAGCGATTTTGACTAAGTGAAATTGCGAGTGTTCACAAGCACACAGTGAATTTTGTATATAAAATACGTGCGCGATATCGCCTATCGACGCAATTTAAATTTCTCGCCATCAGTAAAGGCCTTAATCATCAGGTACTAAACCCGGTTTTAAGAAAATGGAATATTAATTTTAATCCTTGTTGGTATGTACTTCATTATATCTGGGTACGTAGTAAAATTAACTCCATGTGTACAACATGGCCTAAAGTTATCAAGTTATTTCAAGGATGCCTGATTTCGGGTGTAATAATGTAAAATTTCGTGCTTAGTCAATTATTTTCTCATCAAGATGTAATAATGAGAAATTTTATGCCCTATATTAATTTATTTGACACCGTGTAACATCTGACCTCAATAAAGCCTCTTCGCTCGCTACCATAATGACTCTTGAGGTTATCCTCAATAATTCCTGCCTATTATATTATCACTTCCCCTCCGCCGTCACTGTCACGTTATCAACGCCGAAATGATCGGAATCGTCAATTTGGTGGTGAATAGGTATGAATCGATAAAACGGGAAATTACCTTTAACCAGCGCGGAAATTCTATCCAATAAAATTTTCTTCTTGAACCATTCATAAATTTTCAATAATTGAACCGAACGTCAGCTTCACTCTCTCGGTTGCAATATCAAAAGCCTACGATTTTAGTTCATTTGGATTTGTGCGAGCAGTCCACTTTGATAGAAATACGATCCATATTTGCTAATTAGAGGACCGCAGTCAGCTGGGCGGGCTTATACTTGGTAATCCATTACGTGGTACTTGTCATTCTGAGTGAAGAGCGAGAAGTGACGACACGTTATGCACATTAACTTGATTGGAATTATAATTGGCATTTTCGTAACTTTGCCGCCGACGAACTTAAATTGTCTACGTATAATTAAATTTCATGTTACCAAGTGAATTTACATTATAAGACTCAATTTCAGCAGTGGATTAAATATGAATTTGCACAGCGTATTATGCTCACTACGGAAACGAGCGAAAACTGAAAAAATACTCATAAATTTCCGCACACAATACACACGTATTGGCACATGAAAGTAATTTATCGACTCCCTTGGTAAATGGATGATTAATGAATTAAACATACCTTGCTATCGTTGCTGTGAATGTATAATTTGAAGCCGGACAATAAATCAGAACGCGCGTTGACGTCAGCCAGCGCAAGCTCGGCGGCCGGCTTGCAAGCCTGGCCGCCCTGCCAGCCGCCCTCGCCCTCCATAGGAAAGATGCCGCCAATATGGAGGTCCCCGTCACGCCGGCCCTCGCTGTAGCCACCGCCGCACCCGCTCAGCCACAGAACCAGCAGAGTACGCGCGCGCCCACCGCCGCGCCACCGCCGCCGCCGCACGACGCACTTGGCCACAACGAATAATTGCACTAATGTCTTCACTAACAATGCTTTAATATCACAATACACTGTTCTAGTTCGTAAACTAAACATATTATCCACATCACTTTTTAATTTGACTAGCGGACGCTTTGAAAAATTAAAGTTTAGTCGCACCCTTGGCAGGGAGGCGGCGGCGTTCTGATATAAACGTGATATCACCCGTAGATATTGTAGACATAGCCTAATAAGCGTTAATTTTTCTATAAAATGTGGCATCGTGTGTGCAAGGCGGGGGCCCGGGGACGCGCGCCCCGCCGCCGCGGGCTCCGCGCGACCCGAGGCGCCCTGCAGGGTCATCGCTCGCGGCGGGGACATGCCGTCATTGTTCACCTCTCCGAGCATTTTCCATGCTCTCTCCTGAAACAAACAAACGATCTCGTTTTCATTTCCATTGCAACTTCGTGAGCTTTTGAATAGCATGTTATTTGTAATTTCCAATGTGGAGTGATTTTCGATCAGTTTCCCGACTCAACAAATACAACACGTGCTAAAGACATTTGTTTGACTGTAAGTAGTACTTTACTTACACATGTGGTTGCTATGTGCAGTTCAAATGTTTCAACCAATTTGGTTAAATGAGATGTTAGAATTGTTTTCGGGAACGTGTCATCACGTTTAATTCAACAGACCGCTAGCAGCTAATTAGGTTGTAGAAATGTTCTAAATTCTGTTTAATACAAAAAAAGGCATTAGAAACCGAATAAACTGGACATTTAAACCAAAATAAGCTACTTGTTTTGTTCATATTTATTTAGAATAGAACTACTGCAGTAATAGAATTGTATAGATGGGATACAATTTGGAAAAACAAAATTAAATTTTATATAAATTCGGTACTTTTGTAAAATCTTCAACGAAATAATACCTTTTGCTAAGTAATAATAACTTATATACGGTAGGCCAAATGTAATGAATTACATGTTATAGTTGGATTAACAAAATAAAACGAGTGTTCTCCCTAAAATGAAATTAAATAATTAGATAATAAATTCGGGCGCCAGGGAGGTTCACACAGTAAAGGTTGCCGGAAAGAACTAATCGGAAGAGTCAGACTTTTAATCTGTCGGTGGGAGGCTAAATAAAGAAAATTAAAACAAGATGTTTATCTTTTCTCCATTTAATTGCCCGTAGCTTCACATCCACTAACCAGTACCTATAGTTAAAAATACAACAATTCTTATACTTATTAACTTGACTAAATTAATGGCTATATTATAACTAAAGGGTGATATTACTGCATCTTGCACTAATTGAAGTTTTAATAATAATAGAAAGGAAAATTCCTATCAGATTGCTGGCTTTAAGAATAAGTTACGCCCCAATTTATTCGTAGACATTCAATATTTGCTTTCAATACGTAATATTTGAGATGTCTTTATTTCCCGTAAGAATAAACCAATCAATATCACACAAAAACAGAACTAAGTAACTTTGATTACAGCATTAATATTAAATCTAACTTCGATTTCTGATATTGGAGTTTTCAAATTCTCCATCTTTGTGTAAGTTGAACATTTGTTCATATCTCTATTGTACAAATGTAGCCATTCATCGATATCGGAGTGAAGGTGGCAATAACGCGAGTTTCAGACTTTTAGTTTAATATTGACGTCTGGCGCAGCTTTAGAACCACTTAGTAGATCACAATAGCAGACTTCGACGCTGCTACTTTCGAAAAGAGTTCCATCCTATCGAAATATCGGAGCACGGAATTACTTCAGCACAGCTTCTGTGAATGAAAAACTAGTCGTGCCGGTGGAAAACTAATGCATTGATCCTTGGTGGGAAATTCAGAGATGAAGAGCGTAGTCATAAAATTGCGGGCATTAATAAATTATTTATATCTACTTCCGGTAAGGTTAGGATTAGATACTTCTCACTATTTGAATATGTCAAGTTTAAGTAGTTCTCGATATATTGTAAACAGATAATTTCAAATACAAGAAATCCCATCTAAATATGATAGTTTACGATAAAAATTCTTCTTAGACTGCCAAGAGTGCCCTCTTGCCAGAGTTCTCGTGGTTATGGGTGGGTCCTGATGCATGATGGCTCTTGCCAAGTGTCTCCATTCGGTTATATTGGACTCAATGTGGGAACAGTCAGTCATCGTAGCTTTGGTAATGTTTTTAATAAGATCTGCCCATCAACCCCGGGATCTCGAGTTATATGCCCAACTTTAGTATTCGTATTTAAACAGATTACGATAAATATACCTTTTGAAGAAAGAGACTACAATTTCATGTTATTATTAATAATTAAATACGAATACTAAAGTTGGGCACTTTAGTATTCGTATTTAAACAGATTACGATAAATATACCTTTTGAAGAAAGAGACTACAATTTCATGTGATTGTTAATAATTAAATACGAATACTAAAGTTGGGCACTTTAGTATTCGTATTTAAACAGATTACGATAAATATACCTTTTGAAGAAAGAGACTACAATTACATGTGATTATTAATAATTAAATACGAATACTAAAGTTGGGCACTTTAGTATTCGTATTTAAACAGATTACGATAAATATACCTTTTGAAGAAAGAGACTACCATTTCATGTTATTATTAATAATTAAATACGAATACTAAAGTTGGGCACTTTAGTATTCGTATTTAAACAGATTACGATAAATATACCTTTTGAAGAAAGAGACTACAATTTCATGTTATTATTAATAATTAAATACGAATACTAAAGTTGGGCACTTTAGTATTCGCATTTAAACAGATTACGATAAATATACCTTTTGACGAAAGAGACTACAATTTCATGTGATTATTAATAATTAAATACGAATACTAAAGTTGGGCACTTTAGTATTCGTATTTAAACAGATTACGATAAATATACCTTTTAAAGAAAGAGACTACAATTACATGTGATTATTAATAATTAAATACGAATACTAAAGTTGGGCACTTTAGTATTCGTATTTAAACAGATTACGATAAATATACCTTTTGAAGAAAGAGACTACAATTTCATGTGATTATTAATAATTATGTTTACGGTAGGCAAACATTCGGTGACAGAAACACAACTCTAAAGACAGAGAATAATATCAACTACCTACTGCTAAAGACCCAATATCCGTGGCGGTTCATACCGATCAGTAAAACACAGAACCCGCGACCCATTCAGTAAGAATTTCTGCTGGCGGATACAAAAAGCCTGATAATAATCGCTCCTCTTGTAATCGTGCCGCAATGAAATGAGAAGTTAATGATTCGTAGCTTTATTCCTTTGTAATAAAGGTGCTAATCAATAGAGGGAATTGCTGTTCAATTAAAATGACGATTTTCTTTAACCTCAAGCTTCATTGAGAGCCGTGATACCGTCTGTTATTTATCAAACATTGGGAGTTCGTTAATTGAATTGGATGTTTTAAAAATAAATAGGTGATTTTGTGTTTTTCTTTGCGGTTGTGAATTTATTCTATCATTTAATCTAGAATAACATTATAATCGCGTGACCCAAGGGTTTCTTATCTTAGTCATAGAATAAGCGTTCATCTTCAGCCTATTAATATTCTCGCTGCTAAGACACAGACCTCCTCTCTGTGACGGGAATGGGCCGTAATCCACGACGCGGTTCCTGTGCGGTTTGATGGATGTCACATGTCTTCGAATTTTCGGTTCTAGGAGATGCCGATTTCCTCACGGTGTTTTGCATTGTCACGCAACGTGGCAAGCTGCTGGCACTCTTTTGGATACAATACCAGTAAACAGTAAATGAGATTGATGTAGTATTTTTCAGTGTGGTATTTATGTATGTAAAGAACATTATACGGAGATAAAATTGTTTGTTGTTTGTAGGAGGAGGTATTTTTCCAAGTGTTGGCCCAATTGCGATTCTGCTACATTATCGTTGAGCGCCATTGTTATATATTGCCCCGAAAAAATGCACAGTTACGGAAGGATAAACCTCGGGAGCGCAACTGCAAAAAGCAGTGGTCAATATTTAAAAGAAATATGAGCCACTGCTGTTGCAATTAACGTTTATTAAATTTAACTGAAGCACCTACCCCTAATTTTCCCAACAGAAAAAGTATCGTAAACAAAGTGAATTAACTGAATTAATGAAAATTGAACGTCATTTGTGGCGGTGTGCGAGAGAAGTTAATTTCAGGTAGCTATAAAATTATATTACAGCTAGGTAGATGTAAAGGTGATAATTCTGTTTCTCGCAAAATGGTAGGTGGCGGGTCTATTGACGTTGGTCCATCACAGGAGGACCAAGGGTGCCATACCCGGGGTCGTCTGGCACCCATGTGCTGATTTGGTCCTTTTTTTTTTGTGTGGGAAATCATCCAATGACTTCTCCCGCTCTGGGTGAAGCGGGAGGGCGTGTCAGACTTTTACTGACTAAAACCCACCCGTGTTCCTTCAGTTGCTTGTGCCAGGGCCGCGGTAACTCTCTTTCAAATTTATCCGCGACCCAGACAGGCATCGGCCCTAGCGGACCCCGTCAACTTTTGCTGACATCTCTTTGAGGCGCGCGTGGAACACTACGCACCGTCGACTCGGGCCTGGTCCTTATCGGACGGCGAGCTACCCATAACTCGCCGTCCGCAAGCCCGCGCCTACGGTGGCCGGGAATCGGCTTGCGACTCCTGACACCCGGGGCGTCTCCTGCGGTGGCTAGGGGCGTGAGGGCGTCTCCGTTGTGTCTCCCTCACGCGTTCTGCCTCCTCCTTTGCGAGCATTACTGTTTCGCTGAAGGAGGTGACAGCTTCCCATGCCCTCTCGCTCCGTACCATGGCCTGAACCAGGGCCGGACGCGAGAGGTCGCCACCGCTGATCGCCTCTACGAGGACACGGCGATGCTCCGCCCAAGCGGGGCAGACTTCCACCGTATGCTCCACCGTGTCCTCCGGGCGATCCACACAATGGTGACACTCGGGCGTTTCCTCCCGCCCTATCCTGAACAGGAACCTCCCGAAGCAGCCGTGTCCGGTGAGGACATATTATGCGTCAGGCGGAAGGTGAGGACGCCGTGGCGCCTCTCGACCCACTCCTCAAAGAGGGGCCTTATCGCCGCAATTGTGGCGTGCGCAGTGCTGATTTGGTCCCTGGGGTGGTCACGGCGTACAGTGTGTTCTGGTGCGCCGGTGATGGGGTGTACTCCGCCGAGGAGGGTCCGGTGACGGACAGCCGCAGCGGGTTCGCGGTGAGTGCTAACGCGTGCCCGTGTTACCGCCATAAACGGCACAGGAGGACACTGTGGAGTTTTAGTGGGTCAGAGTCCCACATAACTGCACTATCTCCCCGTGGTAGTGCAGTATGCATGAGCAATTCTCCACGCAAAACAAATAAAAAAAGAAAATAGGGTACTTGTCGCTTTATTAAAAGGTGAATATCATGGTACCGATATGTTTATAACCAATTCAATGGAATTGCATTACTAATATTGGCAATAAACAGTGATCGCATGAGCTTGTTGATTAAAGACGTTGCGACCTCAACAAATTACGTTTATCTAAATAATAGTGGTACTAGTCTTGCTGTCTGTCTTTGTCTTTTTCTTCGCGTACTTTTTCTAAACCTTGCAACGGACATGGATAGGGTTTACACTAATAAGATGAGCTATAAACGAGGTAGATTTGTGTGTACTGTTTATCCCGAGCGAGGCCGAGACGGTGCGCTAGTATTTAATGTGATTATAAATATTGGCAATAAATGTGACATTTTGTACCCGTTCAGTAAAAACATGTTGTCCTTCTGGCAACAAATCACGTTATTAAGTATATTGTGACAAGGAGCTCGTGGCTAAATAATAACAGCCGCACGGGTCGATCTTCAAGGTTAAGCAACGCTTGACGAGGTCGGTGCGTGGATGGGTGACCATTTCAACATACCGAGTTTCCTCCGTGCCTCGGAAAGCACGTTAAGCCGTAGGTCCCGGCTGTGATTTGAAGATATTTGACAGTCGTTACGAGTAGTTAGAAGCTTGAGATCTAACACCAGTCTTGCCAAGGGGGTACCGTGTTACCCAGCAACTGGGTTGTAGAGGTTAGATAGGCAGCTGAAACCGGTAAGACTGGCAGCCGACCCCAACATAGTTGGGAAAAGGCTATGCAGATGCAAGTATATTGTGACAAGTGGCAGTTTAGTTAAGGCTGTACCCTGACCAAAAAAACCTTGAGCATACCAACCTTAGCATTTTAGAATAAAATCTTTATAAAATTGATAATGAAAAAAAAAGTTACAAAATGTTCTTTATTAAATTGTCTATCTATTAGTGTTAGTACAAAAATTAATTAATGAACACTTTAGGAGGAGATGCATGTTATCAATCATTATTTCTCATTTTTATGGTTTAGTTGGAAGGCGATTAGTGAAACATATACGAGTAGATAGCTCCTAAAAATTGCACAAAAACGGCGCGGCGTTTTGCTCGGGGAGGCATCTTAAGGGCGAGGTTAGCGTAGTTAGGTGCGGGGTGATCAATCAGGAGCGTATCGAGTGCGCGGCGCGATATGTCGAGTTTGTAATTTAGATATTTACCCACCAGCAGCCACCTCGCTCAGCTCACTGGCGGAGTGCCCGCATCCTGCCAAATGATATATCACTTCCCGTACATAAAGTTGCAACTCTCATCGCGGATGTAAACGGAATAAAACAATACCCTAATACAAACTTTGCCCATCTCACAAATAGTATTTTCAGTTCATTTTAGCTCAGATACGACATTTAGAGAGTAAATGAAACTTTCACAACAGAGCGACGTTAAATTCGACATTCTCTGGCAAGTCGACTGTCCGCCTCCGCAATCATTTACCAAATCGCATTTTCAGATTTGTTCCTTATATAAGCAATATTTCAATAGAGGTCAAAAGGTTTCAATTTGCTGTATAGCGAGCGAGGGTGTAAGGGTGTAAGGGACATTTAGTGATAAATAGTTCGTACTAGACATACTATTCTTCATGTTCATGCTCGTTTTTCCGAATACTTCACAACACCTTTCAGTAGAGCTCTAGCTAATTTCGTCTTTATCCGTCTTGAATAGAGTTTATTTTTATTTGGATAATTATAATCTAATGGACACAAGCTACCTTCCACTCCGGTGTTTAAAAAGAAAAATTGTTATGCGTAAAACGTTCCCATTTCACGGTAAATAAAAGCGGATAAAGTTAGGTTTAAAGATTAAGGCTTTTAAAAATAATGGCCGAGATGACGATAAAAAAATGAAAATAAAATGCTAAATGTTTTTATTTGTTTACATTTAAGATGTTAATCTCAAGAACACTTTGGCTTAGCGAAGTTAAACATCATAATTTCAAGTCATTGCCTGTTTATTTTTAATTGGCAACCTTTACTAATCCGTAGTGTTGCCAACCTAAGTTTCTGAATACGGTGCGTAGTTCAGGCTGTATTATTAAATAAGTTTTCAGGAGTAGTTCAGAATATTGCTTGGTAAATGGCCCATAGTTCGTCCCTTTCAGTTTTCAGTGATGTTTTACTTCTTATAACCCATTCGTGTAATAAAGGCCCTGCGATAATGTTTGGTAAGTTTTCATATTAGAATTATGGATAAATAATGAATAAGGCTGCTTGATGTGTTCCTCTGGGAATCTTAATAGAATAATAAATAAAGCACTTAATGAAAGGCAGTAAGCAATCACATTGAGGCTGATGAGCTGTTCGGGTGGTTAGCAAGAGGCTAACGCAATCAGACCGTCATAGCGGCAATTTCCGAGGCAATCACGTAAAGGAATTCGGAATTCAACCGGTCCATCCTCGCTTATCATTACTATTGTCTCTTTATTTTTATTATTTTGAATGGTTTTCCTTAAGGTTACACTAGTCGAATTCTTCCATACAAACGTAGTCTAGGGATTATTCCACTGTTTGACGATTTACGTTCAAAATATAAAGTGATATCAATTTGTCTCATCATTATCTAGCCCTGTATGGAAGCAAAAAAGTAAATATTTGAATGTTATGAGCGTCGAAAGTGCCACATTTTGACACTTATTTTAACGCATTTTTGGGCGCGAATAAATACCATAAGTAGACGGAAAATTGCAAAACGGCCTCCGTACAGGGATAGATTAGTAGTTCAACAATGCAAATAATTTAATTTTGAACAGATAGATTTAGTCGTTTTTTCATGATATCTAGACTGTCAAAGGTCTGTTTATAAAATTTCGCGCGCTCGGTTTCGTCCTAAATCATTATCCATTTCTCTACAAATTTGCAAAAGTGTGTATTCGTACGCGAACTAGCTTCCTACTGCTCATCACAGCATCTATCTCTTCCGCACGTGTTGTCGGTTGATATAAAATGCATTTTAACCCCGCGCACAAAATAGTTCGTGTCATCGACTAGTCTACCCTTAACGATACTACTGGATAATTGGATGTCTTATTCATTAGTTTTTGGTTAAGGCTATTTAAGCATGATACTCGTAATAATCCTACTGATTAGGTACTATTAAAATCGCGAAAGTTTGCGAGGATGGGATGGGGAATGAATGTTAGTTATTCTTTCACGAAAAACCACTGAATGGATTTTAATGAAAACTTTACAGTAATATAATATCTCAAAGTAACACATAAGCCATAATTTATAAAGATAAAACTTCTAATTCCACGCGGGCTTACCCGTGGGCGTCATCATCTGCCTAGCCTTTTCCCAACTGTATTAGGGTCGGCTGCCAGTCTTACCGGATTTAGCTAAGTACCAATGTTTTACATGGAGCGACTGCCTATCTGACCTCCACTACCCAGTAACTGGGTAACAAGGTATCCCTTGGCAAGACTGGTGTCAGATCTCAAGCTTCTGACTACCCGTAACGACTGTCAAAGATCTTCAAATGACAGCCGGGACCAACGGCTTAACGTGCTTTCCGAGGCACGGAGGAAACTCGGTATATTGAAATGGTCACCCATCCACGGACCGCCCTTGTCAAGCGTTGCTTAACCTTGATGTTCAACCCGTGCGGCTGTTATTATTTAGCCACGAGCTACAGATAAATAACATTCGTTACCGGAAAACATAACTTCTTATTATTTTTATCCCCACACATAGTGACACTTATTCACACTCGCGGATGCAATAGACGCTCTGTCGGTAACTGGATACAGTCGGGCATATTTTTGATAACGATGATCATTACGCCGGCACGTTTCGCAAGCTGGGCCCTTTACGTCGACGTAACAACATTCAGCTTCATGTACCAACGTTTTTCTGTTTGTATTGACATTTCGCTGACTCGAGGCCATAAATGTAATAAAACGTTGTGAATGTAAAGAAAAAAACATGGCTGGGGCCAGAGTGAACCTCGAAATAAACCATTTACTTTTATAGAGTACAGCATTCGTCTCGGTTCATTTACATTTCGGGGCTCGTTTCGTAACCGAGCTGATTTTCCGTCTAGGAATGGGTACGTGATAAGGCCACATATATATGTCAACATAAACTATGTAAATCAACGAGATTTCGAATTCTCGATACTGAAATTCGAGAGGCAGAATTTCTAAAGCTCCGCGATCTCATTTCAATGTATTTCGTAGTAAAAATTATATTTAGAAAAAAGCTGGATTGATAATAGTCATGCTCAAGGTGCAAAATTTTTCATAAAAATCAAACATTTTCTTTATTTTTGACCCCCGACGGAAAAAGAGGCATTTTTTATTTTTTTTATTTTTTGTACGCTCGCGTTTGACCACTATCTCGCCTGATGTTAAGTGATGAAGTGACACCATCACTTCATGTGTGATGTGGTGTGTGGTGTGGTGTGTGTGTAATGGTGTGGCGTTGTTATAAGTTTGATGTGAGTACCTTTGTGTTTATGTATATATGTATCTGTTTGTGGCATCATAGCTCCTAAACGGATCCTCCTTTTTTTGTTTGTAATGTGACTTTATCGAGAGTGTTTTTAACAATGTTTAATGAAAGTCGATTCAGCCGTTCATAAAATATGGGTGTTTTACTGATTGAATCGGGTGGTTTTCGCAAGATACGAGTCATAATTACGTGTTCGATAGATTGTTGATCGAAGCGTGTCTACTACTAGATAAATTATGTAGTTTAAAAAGAATGAAATAAAACAAAATTGTCCGGTATTTCGGCTTTTTTAGAATACAATAAAATAATATAACATTTTTTTTTTTTTTTTTTAATTTTGGTTTCCGTACCTCGAAAGGAAAAAACGGAACCCTTATAGGATCACTTTGTTGTCCTTCGTTGTATATGAAATACTCAGGTCTACTGTCCCTTAAAGCTGTAAAAAATCAAACTTCTAAGCCAACGCAATCAAAAGATAGAACCGTTTATGCCGCAAATTTCCGCAAATTTTCGACACTCGCAAGGGAATTTTAACTTACAGGGTACTTCCCGTGAACTCATAATCTTGAAATTTGGTACGAAGCAACAACTCATAGCACAGATAAAGAAAAAATTGCGAAAGCCGTAATTTTTTAGTTACATCAATAAAAATATTTTAATAATTTTAAACTTACTACCCCTTTCCTCATGAACGCGTAGAGGTATTAAATTGAAATTCATATCAAATACTCAGGTCTATAATACCTTTAAGCTAAGGTTTATACGGAACCATCGGTGCGCGAGTCTGACTCGCACTTGGCCGGTTTTACTTGTCGTGTTTATTTTTGTATGCTGCGAGCTTTCATATAAAAAAGTGTTTTAATACTTTACACGCGTGCCCGACTTACCAAAATACACAGCCTTGAGACAGGATTTATCTACTCTTACCTGTGAAGAGTAATCCTTACTAGACTATACCGGGGAAGTACCAAAGGATCATACGATAATGTTTTATCGTATGATCCTTTGGTCAGATCCGCAAGAGAACCAGGGTTACCGACATAGCCCGAAGAATTGCCAAACTTAAGTGACAGTGGGCAGGGCACATTGCTCGCAGAACGGATGGCCGATGGGGCAGAAAAGTTCTGGAGTGGCGAACGCGAACCGAAAGACGTTGCGTTGGAAGGCCTCCCACCAGGTCGAACGATGACCTGGTGAAGGTTGCGGGGATCCGCTGGTTGCGGGACGCACGAGAACGGTCAATGTGGCGACGCTTGGGGGAAGCCTATGTCCAGCAGTGGACGTCTTTCGGCTGATATGATGATGATGATGATGATACGATAATGTTTGTGAAAAGAGAGGCTGCGAGGAATGTTTCATATATACCTATTAGTAGATATATACGTTCGTATGTCACTCCTCATTAGCAAGCACGATGCATAAACATAATTTCATATTATCTTGAATATACGCATCAAGATGAAAAGTAAACATCTAACGTAATCAGTGAGCCATTGTGCTTGATTGTAACGCTTGATGCCTTTCATGTAAATAGCTGACTTCGATCCCAACAGAGATATTAAACGGTACTCTACTTGATATTCTGTACTCGAGCGAAAAGAAAATGAATTTTAGTGATTTGTGAGTGTAGTTAAATTACGTCTTTTTATCTTTTGTCAAGCGTAACGGCTCCTGCCAATGGCGGCAGCTGTCGCGTCTAATGTATTTTAATTTATCTCGACTGAGATTAATTGAATCTAGTTATTGCAAAAATATGCAACGCCACTCACAATTTAATCCTTTTGTTTGTTTGTATTTACGTCTAAACTGTGTAGAAAAACTCGAAAATCTCGAAAACTTTTTAAATTAAAAACGCGAAATTCTTTTGTCTGAGTTAAGGCCAACAAACTTTAGCTTTTTATTGCAAAGCATACTGTTGTGAAATTGCCGGTGAATTTTTTCACTCTGTTTCTCCATTTGCAAATTTTTAAAGAATTTATTACACAGTAAGTAAGGCTCGTCGCTTGGTCCCTACAAAGGGTGGACACCCCGAGGATTTCAATTTTGAATTCTTACTTGAGCAGCTTTGTATTCAGGAGTTGATGATGTCGCATAATTTAGACCCTTTACTAGTGTTTACAGCGGACAGACATGCAATCAAATTTAATTATCAGCTCAAATATTCGGGCAGTTATGCAGAATACATTTTCATATTGACCCTTCCAAATAATTGCCTTTACAATTTGGTAGTTTCGCCAGTCTATTGAAATACCTGCCCATCATTTCAGAATTTATATTGGCGTAGTTTTGGATTAACTTGTCCCATGAGATTTTATTCGAAAATTATTGTGATATAATTTGTTCGATCGAAAATTCAAAATAAGTATTCAGAAATGAAATGATTTTTACAAGCTTTTATTTAACTTGCAATGTATGTATGAATGTATGTATGTGTGTTCGGGTCGAACCTTGCAACTGCCTTAAAGCAAATATCCTTTACCGATTAAGATGAAATTTTGCGTACACGCTTAGTTTGGATAACAATGCATGGTTAGCTAGGTGACGTCATTCTAAATCCAATATGGCAGACGGCCAAAGATGGCGGACTAGTTATTTTTTGGAGACTGCCACGATATGAGTATCAAATGAGAGGGGTTTGCTGAGAAGAATTAATAATATTTTATAATGAATAATTTTATTTAACCGAGGAGTATTTATTTACATTTTTTGTTAAAAAAAAGTCGGTGTCTTTGGTAGGTACCAAGTTTTTGCGATAAGGACACACTATTATTTTTCACTTTGTAGTTTTCTTATTTGGAAGTCGGTAGTATTTTTTTGTAAAAAAGTTTTTATTTTTCCCTTTTTATTTGTACCTAATAAGTAAGTAGGCAAGTTATTTAGTAAGGTACTAATAACGCCAGAATATATTACCCGAATATCATACTTGAACATAACCGGTGAAATGAGAGTATACCAAAGTGAACTGCACACATCTGCGTACCCCGTTAGACCGTACTGGCGTGCTTTTATGTTATGAAATGGTATAAACAGACATGCGATGGTAGCAATCCCGAGAGATTTGCCGTCATTTATTGAAGAGTTCTATTGTATATCTCCGAAGTTCTTTATCAGATCATCACCAAAGTAAAATGGAACCAATTTGGGAACATACTCTTTCAAACAAAAAAAGAATGTATCAAAATCGGTCCACAAATAGGTGGAGATAACGGTGAACATACACAAAAAAAAACACCGTACCCAAAGGGTAAAAACGGGACCCTATTACTAAGACTCCGCGGTCAGTCTGTCTGTCTGTCACCAGGCTGTATCTCATGAACCATGATAGCCAGGCAGTTGAAATTTTCACAGATGATGTATTTCTTTTGCCGCTATTACCACAAATACTAAAAACAGAATGAAATAAATATTTAAGTGGGGCTCCCATACAACAAACGTGATGTTTTTGCCGTTTTTTGCGATAATGGTACGGAACCGTTCGTGCGCGGGGCCGACATGCACTTGGCCGGTTTTTTTTTGGTAAGTCCGTTAAAAAATAGGCCCTTCCTCAAGTTTGCCTTGGGACATTACTTCCAAGAATTTAATCCTTATTTATTTAATCCTTCTACTAGAGACCAAATGGTGTATGTGAATAATAGTGTGTTAAATTTTTTCAAAATCAGTAGGGTTCGATTCCTCCGAATAGGAATATAGATTTCTCAAAAATCTAATGATGCAGTTTTATTTTTCATCTAAATCGACCTCGTGACTCCTTTGATTGTTTTTCGCTATGCCTCATAGTCGGTAACTCAAGCACGGTCAACCAAAAATATATAAACTATTTTTATAAAAAGATTAAATATTTCTTTTATTTAAAAAATAAAAGCCATAGCCATCCTTTCTGCGAGCAATGTGCTCTGCCCACTGCCACAAAAGTTTGGCAATTCTGCTTAGTTAGATATTAAGTATGTACATATTATTCCTAATGGAAAAATCTAATAAAAATAATGATCCGATTGTGAATTAAGTTTTTTGATATTTTTCATTATACACCTAGAATAACTAGTGAAACCGATGATAAAAGTGAATTCAATACAGATTCTGAAAAGCGTAATAAAAATAACTATCAAATGCCACAGCACAGCGTCATTGTAGAGAGCTAACTTTATCCAGACATATTCTCTGAAACTGAACAATATTGTTGAAATTAATTCTAGCAAATTCTATCTGCAATTTACCTACCTTATCGGTACGTAAATTGCCGCTTCGTGGGACTCCGCTAATGAAATCGATCTAATAACCGATGTTATGACCGTTAGCTAACCAGGGGTTGTCTTTTAGTCAGCCAAGGAGAATATTCCAGTCAGTTTATCAGTCTATTCCAAAATGTTACCAAGCTTCACCGTTTTATATTAAGGTTTTTATTTAATTATAAATGAAATTCAGTCCTTATAGCTAATCAGGTGCAAGGACTCGTAAAATTGGTTCAAAGAGGTGAAATGATATATATATATAATTATTAGAGATGCCGCAAATCGCTGTTATAGCGAATAGTCGAATAGCGATTAAGACGACGACTAACGCCAACGACCTTGAGGGAACAAAACGCGCACTCGTTTCACACCCGCGCGACCCAAAATTTAGTAGTTTTTTGTACTTTTCTTATTATTCTATAACTTTAAAAAAAAAGCTTCAGATCAAAATGTAGATACTTAAATTGTCTTTGAAATGGTGTCAATTTCAATACAATACGCTCAGCGGTTTTGGTGTGATTGTCGTGTTTTTGTCTGTTTTAGACATAACTTTACAAATTAATTACACTATGTTATACAAATAAAACTCAAAATTTGCTCAGATCAAATTATTAAAAAAATAGTCTAATATAACATATAGTTTTTTCAAAGAATTACGACGAGCCATTTAGACGTGATTCTCATTTTAAAATCAGCTACTCAAGCTCAACACTAGTACCTAATGATCCGTAGGCGCCAAATGGCACGGGGCATACGGCACCTGCGAAAAATATTGATAGGTGCCGAAAGTGGAATACCTCAGGTGCCGTTAAAACGGGTACTCAATGTGGAATACGTCCTTGATTTTACTATATACAGAAAAACTAGTTTTTCTGGGCTACAATCTGCCCATTTTGTATAATTAATTAAAATTAATTAATTAAAAAGCCTAACTGATTATTATTCTATATTCAACGATGAAAAAAAAAATCTAGTCATGCCGAATGCCGAATAATAGCGAGAATTTGCGGCATCACTAATACCTATTCTCTTGCCCTTATCCCAAATTATTAATACGGTTGGCGTACCAAGTTCTTCTTCTATACTTCTAGTCGTCATCCCAGTATTTACTCTATTTTAAGCCATATCAGCTTTCCGTTTCGATCTTCCCTACTTTCAAAGGATTCAGCAACCGTAAGTCTTGTATTCATATTCAAAACTAACCTCACAATATTTTGTCAAATACTGGCAAGTTCAGACCAGGCGCTTAATATTTGTATCAATAACACAGTATGTTATCATTTACTTGTTTAAAACGTTCGTGACATGTTGCGCGGGGATGTTTATGAACGATGGCATCGTAAAAATGTTCAATTTACGATCCGATTACGTCCGACGCGGGTTTGGAACATTAACTGATGTTGGTGCGAGCTCTTTAGCTGCGTAAGGCGCGCGCCGCAAAATTGCGGTTGTAGGTAGCAGGGGCGCGCCGGGCCGGCAACAGGGGTATAATTAAATTTAGCATACCACACCTACAGGTGCAAGCAAACTTGGTTTCTTTGACGAAGGCACAAACCTCGTTTGACATTCACCCAAAGACGAGATACCTACATACAAGCCTTTATTGAGTTCGTGTTCAAATACCAACTGTCGATTGTTATTCTTTTCATAACAGGAAAATTCGGATTGAATGAAAGCGGTTTCACTAGATATTGGATGGCACCTTTTTGCTTTTTATCGACCACAAAGAGAGCCTGAGTGGCACAATATAATAAAATTTTGGAAATATATTCTTTTATAAGGTAAATCGTGAATGGAAATGAGAGTTAAACGGGGCGACGTAATGAGGCTAACGAGCAGATCGCAGCACCTATAACGTTTTATTCTATGACGTTCGTCGCTTCACTTATAGGATTATGCTTGCCGCGCTTTTTAGCTCGTGGCTAAATAATAACAGCCACTTTGATGACAGATCTTTAAGGTTAAGCAACGCTTGCCGAGGTTGATCCGTGGATGGGTGACCATCTTTACAAATCGAGTTTCCCCCGTGGCCCGGAAAGCATGTTAAGCCGTTGGTCCCGGCTGTCATTTCAAGATCTTTGACAGTCGTTACGGGTAGTTACATATCAGTTATGTCAAAAATCTTAACAAAAAAAAGTTTTTTTTTTTTGTCGAATTGCTTTTAAACATATAAGTGGTAAATAAATTTTTAATCACCACTAGAACCCTAGATTTTTATTCGAGTGAAAAAAAAATGGAGACCTCCAAAATATGGCGCCCAAAATCCAGCATGTTTATTTTATCTTAACGTCAAGACCTTCTAACGTTGTCTTAATTATATAAATCCGTCTAGTGGTTTGAAAGACATATCTTTCAAACCACTAGACGGATTTGTAATAAGGTAATAAAGAATAGTACATACATACATACAACCCTTTCCTTGCAGTCGGGTAAAAAGGCTAGGCAGAAAGAGCTTGCCGCGCTTTTTATTTTGACGGTAGAATGCTGAATTATTTGTCAGAGTGTGAGATAGGGACAATGCGGGTGCTCGCGGGTGTTTTATTGCTGTGTCTGTGGAGTGAAGGTAATAATGAGCGGTGCTCGGTCCGCAATGGCCGCACCACCGGGACGCGGGGTCTATGTCTGGGTCACTAGGCTAGTTCGCTACCCCTCACCGAAAACAGTCTTCTGCGACATAAATAACAAATGGTGTTTGAAAAGACCCATCACAGAACATCTCGCGCTATGTCACAACTTTGATTGGATCCATTTAACTTGAGAACTTAACATCGTTAAATATTTAGTGTACATGTCGTAGCGAGGTGTATTGTCGCTTCAGAATGTAATTAGAGACAATCTGCGAAACACGTATTCTGTGATTACTTCAAGCTGTATGGTTAATTTAAGTTTATTAGTAGTTGATCACTTTCTAGAATTAAAATATTTCATGAGCATAATATGAAATCAATCATTATGAGTAAAGTGCTGAAAGTGTATAATTGTTGTATGTAAATATGTTTTGCCAAAAACTGTTTTCGGAGGGTAGCAAGATATAAACTTGAAAAAGTGCTGATATATGAATATTTGATATTTGCAAGTGAAAAATTACATATTTAGTACACTATTCCATCCTCATAAGTAACTTTGTTAAAAAAATAAATATAATTTTGTTTATTAGCATATTTGACGTGAGACTGCTGCTAATAATTTGCAAATAGATAAAATAAATGATCGATTAGCATTGCTATTAAACTTATTTTTACTTATTTTTTCCGTACGCAAAATACGAGCTTGGTCGTGGAGTTGCGGAAAACAGCCAGTTTTAAACTTTTTTTTTTTGCCGGGGTGGAAATTCCTCATTGGATGTTGTCACCTCGGGTCCTGATGTTTGTTGGAGGCGACAGACGTCCCCGAGTCGGTCGCCCCTGGACCCATTTAGGGGGGCTGGAAAAGGGCGTTGCCCGCCCTCCACTGATGCCCGGGGCGTCTGCTGCGGATCGGGTGAGTGGATGAAATCTCCCTCTCCGCAGCCTCCTTCTGCGAGACAACTGTTTCGCAGAAGGATACCATCGCGTCCCAGGACTCTTCGCTGCCGACCATAGACTCGATTACGGCTGGCAGCGATAGGTCACTGCCTACTTCTGAAATGAGGGCACGGCGTGGCTCCTCCCAAGCGGCAAACTCTGCCAGCGTATGCCGCGCCGTGTCCTCCCGGCAGTCGATGCAGTGGTGACACCGGGCGTCCGGCTCCCTGTTTATGCGACACAGGTACTTCCCGAAGCAAGCCCGTTTTAACCTTTACTTAGCCTAATCTAAACTTATTTTGATTTGTGATGAAATAAGTATACTTATTAAAATTTGCTTACCATATATGATATGTGTCCTAAATAAGGTACCTCATAAAGCAACAGCTGTATCGAAAATAAATCAGTACGTCAGTTAATTGTGAAGCAGTTAACAAAGTCGATAAGGTGTCTGGTGCACAAAGAAATAAACGGCCGTTTGTTCGGGTGGCGTCGAAAGGAAAAGCAATTAGGTAGAATGCAAATAGCTAAATGTATTGTAGTGTTGAACACATTTGCATACGAAGCGACGAGCGGACGGAATTCCGAGGGCCTGGCGCACCCATTCCCTGTATAAGCTTCCGTTCAAAACTTCCATCGTAAAGCAAAAAACCAATGCTCCGCTCACTGTAATTTCGTTCGGCGAGAACAAAACGCCATTCCAAGTTTGCGTAATTTGTTACGAATTTGCCTCAAGACAAAAAATAACTTCTGAGAAACTAAAAATACTCGTTGATTGTTGGTGGAAGGTTACATTTTTAATTGCCGTTCACCGCATTAGCGTTCTTTACGATCACTATAGCTTCGAGCCCGTTAAGAATTCATTTGTTTTCCAGAAAAGTGTTTTCTGCGAACGTTTACGTTGGGCTATTCCGATTTACGTGGTGCCATTTGGAGGAATTGTCTAATTAACCTGCCTATTGAACAATTTATTACACAACCCTGGATGTTTCAGTGTAATTTCGGCTGAACCTTATTGACTGTGGTATTTCGAATAAATCACTGACTCTGTTATTTGGTTTCGGGCGCCTATATTACAAGCATCTAATATTCAATATAATATACGGTATACCTGCTGTTTTCCACCCCAAATTGGAATTTAATACACCTGTTGTAATATGGATTCCGACACAATGATTACCATTTTTAAACATGAATAACAGTAATTTGTTTTTTTTTTGTTTCAAGTTTTGGAACTGGTCGATAAGAAAATCGAAACGAATGTCTTTTTTTTGTCGTACCGTTTATATGTTGGATAGTTGATCAGTTTATTTGTAGAGAGTATTTGCAGCAATTAAAGTCCTCGTAATACAAATACATGCAAAAAGTAGCTGTAACTGTAACAATAGCCGCTTTATTACCGCGCTCATTACGCCATATTGCCCGATGCCTCGTAACGAGGGCCACTTCTACACGATCTATTGCTTTCAGCGCCTTTAACACAACAAATACAACCCTTTTCATTCAATTGCCCTATGAATTGGGTGGAATAAGCTGATATACTCCACAATTTTCTTTCATGACCCAACCATTGAAATGTTAATAGCCCTAAGGCGATGTTATATTAAAAATAGGCGCCATTACAAATGTGGAGGAATGTTGGAAGTAAAAAATGTCTTGATATACCAGGAGATAACAAAGCGTTCAAATTCGAGGCATATTTCAATTACTTTGGGGGTGCGTCCCCGTATGCAAGCTATCATGTGAAAATGGCCCCAAAATGTTTTTTGTTATCCCCTTTACGTGTGTTCGTTGGGTTTTGTATAACGATGTCAAGTTCTTTTTTTAAATAAGATGTACGCCTCTTTGGCCAATATGTTGTGACCTGTGTTGACTTGTTGGTTTTATTCATTCAAAATCAAAATCAAAATCAAATATTTTTATTTTACATAGGCCTACATGGGCACTTATAAAACGTCGACAAAAGGTGCACGGTTCGGGTTAGTCGTTTCCTATGGAGAAGAACCGGCAAGAAACTCCATGGTTCCTCTTTTAAATTTTTTTGTTTACAATATTTCCATGTTACAGCATTAGTACTTGGATATGGGGGGACAACGTAGGCCCGACAATAAGTCGTACGAAATTGAAACAAAAAAACAAACAAAAAAAATAATGTACGAAATAAAAAGTTAACAAATGTTAACAATCATCTAGAAATCTAGAAAGCCTACAATGTTCACACATTCACAATAGGTAAAAGAATCTATACAAAGGTAAAAAAAAAACACAACTCTAAATTTAACATGTGGCACAAATACTGTAATCAGTGCTGTAACTATTCTTAGCAAAGGGCTATAATGATGATTGAAAATATTGTCTAGTTAAAAGAGAAAAAAAATGAGATTGAGAATAGTTAGATATCCATATATTTGTGCCGTTTATGAGTTACCAGGGAAGCCGCATGCGCAGAGGGTGTCAAAGCCAAATTTTTTATCTTCAACGTAGTCCTTGATTTTATAATATGCTTTTTTAATAAGGACACGTTTGATGTAGTGTTTGAACTTTCCATCGGTCAGTTCTATAACTGACTTAGGCAACTTGTTATAAAAGCGTATACTGTTTATAAGAAATTGTTTTATGAATTATTAGCTTATGCCAGTGGCTTCGCCCGCGTGAGAGTCAAAAATTATCCCGAGTTCCCTCGTTCACATTCCCAGGATAAAAAGTATCCTACGTGCTATTCCTGACTATAATCTATTTTTCCACCAAATTTCATCCTGATCCGTTCAGCCATGTGAGCGTGAAGAAGTAACAAACATACACACTCACAGACTTTCGCCTTTATAATATTAGTAGGATTTGTAACTCCAGGTGTCGTACTATCTACCCCGGTGGGTTCCCGCATTGTCGAGGCGGGGGCGCTCAGTAACCGTGGCTTGGTCACCCGGGTGAAGCGAAGAGGAACCCGAGGAGGGGCCGCTCGTCAGGGCTTTTGCCGATTAAGCCGACGACGTAGCGGCCAACTAGTAGGTTGCGGTGCCGCTTGGTAACAGGCGACAGCGCAACTGAAGCGGGCCGCGATGTCTTATGGAGATTCCCAGGTCCCATACGATGTCGCGGCTGAGGGTTGGAGGCCGCGGCGGGAGAGGAGTGCCGGTATTGCGGTGCGCCACTCTCCCTACCTTCCGCGGCCTATACGGGGTCGCCACCGTCTGATGGCCGATGCGGTGGGGCCGCAGGGGAAGAGGAGTGTCGGTATAGCGTTAGCTGCTCTCCCTATCCCTTGTGGCCGCAAAATGGTAGGTGGCGGGACCATTGACCTTGACCCATCACAGGGGGACCAAGGGTGATATACACGGGGTCGTCTGGCACCCATGTGCTGATTTGGTCCCTGGGGTGGTCACGGCGTACAGTGTTTTCTGGTGCGCCGGTGATGTGGGGTATTCACCCGAGGAGGGTCCGGTGACGGACAGCTTCGGCGGGTCCGCGGTGAGGCGCGCCCGTGTTCCCGCCACAGGACAGGAGGACACCGTGGAGTTTTAGTGGGTTACAGTCCCACATAACTGCACTATCTCCCCGTGGTAGTGCAGTATGCATGAGCATATCTCGAAAAAAAAAAAAAAGTTGTCGTAGCATGACGTGTCAACAACAGATTTACAACCCCTTTTTACAGTCCGTTCAACCGATTTTGAGTTCTATCCCGTTAGTGTAGGGATGTCATAAAAAGCATAAACCTGTTACCAAAACTAACTGTTTAATACAGCTGCCATTTGTCATATCTTCAACGCAATAGAAGTCAAAATCGGTTGAGTGGCTGTAAAATGGGATTATTTAAATGTCTAATGTTTATTTATTTATTTATGTTATCTCAAATGGAGTATAGGTATCCAACAACCCGCACTGGGCCTGCATGGTGTGTAACAGCCAAGTCTTCTGTAGAAGCTTATGCTACAACAGTTATAATAATCAACCTATAATGTCTTCCATTATTGGCTGACTAATATGCGTTTTCCTACTCAAGCCCATTTTTTTCACTGCGGGAGGGTAATGTTTTACAAGCGTATCTATGTATTTATATGTATGTATGTCCATTTCTATGGAACGCGGCACAAATTTAAGATAAGCATGACTTTGATGATGAGCTGGTACCATAATAAATAATCTTTGAACATAACTTATTTGGAGAACTCGTTCTTTAATAAAACTAAAAACTGGCCAAATACGAGTCGGACTCGCGCACGAAGGGTTTCGTACCATTGTCGCAAAAAAATCAAAA
The DNA here is from genome assembly GCA_948252205.1 of Orthosia incerta. Lineage (NCBI taxonomy): Eukaryota > Metazoa > Arthropoda > Insecta > Lepidoptera > Noctuidae > Orthosia > Orthosia incerta. Next base: position 12,231,335 of record OX411741.1, read on the forward strand.
AAATCACGTTTGTTGTATTGAACCCCCCTTATATATTTATTTTATTCGGTTTTTATTATTTGTTTTTATAGCGGCAACAGAAATACATAATCTGTGAAAATTTCAGCTGTCTAGCTATCACGGTTCATAAGATACAGCCTGGTGACAGACGGAGAGACAGACAGACAGACAGACAGATGGATCGCGGAGTGTTAGTAATAGTGTCCCGTTTTTACCCTTTGGGTACGGTGCCCTAAAAATTCTGAATTAAATCAAATTATTATAAAAACCAAAACACTCGACTGCTAAACAATAATTAACTGAAAAGAGAAAATCAGGTACTAGGTATCATTTGTACATGAAATTTTATGAGGTGCTGCAGGCGGGGACAAACAAAAATTTTAGAAAAACCTACCAAAACTTCGTTTGTCACCGCTGGCAGCACCTAATAATAATAACTAGTACTTGTTTTTCTCTTTTCAGTTAGTATTTTTTTAACAGTGGGTTTAAAAAATAAACGTTTTCCTTGGACCAAACACACACACACATTTGTACTTAGATTATAAGCATAAGCCTGCCAAACTGCGTGACAGTTTGTCGGCAGGATTAGCGGGTTTTTTGTTTTTTGCTCTCGTCAGTGCTGTCGTGTCTCGTCAGTGCTGTCAACCCATACAAAGAGACCTTGCCGACGTACTGTACTGATTATTTTTTGTACATCGATCGCGTTCGGTTCCGTTCCACGGATGTAGATGGTGATCTATCTATCACCATAGGACGGAACCGATCGCGATCGATCTACAAAAAATAATCGGTATAATCAGCTGAAAAACGCTAGTTACGTCGGCACGGTTTCTTTGTATGGGATGAGGCATCTGTATGCTAGTATTATACTATCTGTGCTCTCAGTATACCGACGCTACTAAACTTTCTGCCAGATGAACAGGTAGTCACATTAATCTGTGTACAAACAACATGATGCTGTGTTCAGGAATCCGCTTACCAATAGCGATGGTTATGGTAATGTCCCCCAGGATTGTTCGTTGCTCCGCGTCTATGGCCGAGGTCCAAATTCACGTGCGGACATTTATTTTACGGCCGTTTATTACGACCATTAATATTTTATGGTCCGACGTATCACACAAAGATTTTAGAGCAGAGTAGTTTGATTCTTTGTTCAAAATATTGACTGGTATCTAAGTCTATTTACGATGTCTTTACCTATAAAGGGACGGCTGCTTCATTAGCGTAGCAAGGTTAATTGCGAGATCTTCTCTGAAAGGGAGATTGAATATCATTTTAACAAACATCACAGCTCAAAAATAATCTTCAAATCATTGAAGTATCTATAAACTAAAATCGCCTTAAGGTATTTAACGGTTCTCGTTATTATTAATTAATGATGGTAACTACTGGAATCACAGACTGGAATTAAAACCGTTCATTTAATAATTCATTCATTGAATTTTCTTCAGAATTTCAGCTTGATTGTTGAAATTCCTTTTATCATGGGTACTAAAATAATCAAGGAAATTCCTTATCCAGAGGTATGGCACAGTTTGAAAACGTTTTTTTTTTTAAAGCTGTTAATTTCGCACGTGATCGCAGCGTTAGAGCCGCTATCACGCGCGGACTGAAGCTTTTTCCGAAGCTATTCAACTAAATGCTTCGCTAATTAACATGGCCGACCCTCAATTTATCCCGAACATTACTGAGGTTCTTTTATTCGACACCGAACAAAAAGCGGTTATGAAGAATTCAATAAATCAACGAAGTTTAATATTCCGGCACAAAACGGTGGAGAGGGAAATATTTTGAATAGTTCGTTGATTAAATATGGACAATTCGTACAAGTGAATACCGTAGGTCGGTTCGTTTTTTATTTGTTTTATATGAACAAGAATTTTCTAACTCATGATGAACAAGAATTTTTGAGGTGGATTTTACCTGATCGTAGGCTATCTCAGATGAGGTCTCAGGTAGAACGAGCGAGTATCTTGATTTGAGGGCTGTCGGGTTTTTATTTACAACCAGTTTCTGCACGCTGCTTCGCCCACGTGACCGTCGAAAATTATTTAGAAGGAACATATTTCCGGGATAAAAAGTATTCTGTATGCTATTCCAGAGTATAATCTATCATTGTGCCAGACTTAATCCAGATCCGTTCAGCCATTCTGGCGTGAAGACGTAACAAACATACTCACAAACTTTATAATATAAGTGTGAAGTGTGATTAGTGTGATGGTACTGGCAAAGAGTACCACACTTCATCTTCTTCGTCGTACCGATGAATCCTAGTTAATATTTGTTTTGACAAAAATCCAGCCACGTTGACAGCGTTAGTATTAGCCCCGTACAGTTCAGTTTCACACGTGGGCTGTACGTTTAATAGAATGTGATATGAGTCGACTAAGTACGATTAGGAATATCAATTGAATGTAGAATGGTAGGCTATATATATTGCTTCTGTAAAGTAGTAGTAGTGCGGCTGTAAAGTAGAGATCCACAATCTCCTGTCACATTAGGTCCTGGGCCTCCTTAAGTCTCCGAATCTGTATCATCAATACCGATATCCATTTGGTTAAATTAAGAGTGGAAATTGAACAACAAAGTGTGAAACTCAAAAACAGTCATAAAAATTATTGCATAAAACAAGGTCTTTAGTTACATCACTACCTACATAAAATATAGAAAACAAGGGCGTTTTCACAGATGAAAATTTTACTCCTTCACCCGGGTGAACCTTATTCATATTCTCGCTCGTAAAAAACTTAATTCAATTCACCTCGTGAAGATCGTTACGTTAATTTTTGATAACTCGGCGAAAACCGAAAGGATTTTTTGCTTGATATTATGTATCTAATTGAATTTGTTATACAGTTCGATGTACAATTTTCAATTATGAGTTGGCTTCCAGATTTGTCAAATGAATGAAGGTTTTTTTAATTTTTTGCCTGTGTTGTCTGGGGCAGCATTCTTTTTTAGTACTGTCTGCAGGTGTCGAGCTTGCACGACCATCTTCGCTTGGGCTTGTCACGATGCCACCGGACGATTTTCTGAGACCTACTTTAATTTAAGTCGAGGAAACAGTATAATCCTATTAATTAAAATCCAAGGGGCTCCAAATGTTCAACTAAAGGGTACTGTGGCTTGAATCGACACATTACGGCAGAATCTGCTTCATTAACGCCGCCGGGCATATCCACTCGGGGCACGTTAAGAACACTGATGGTTTACGTACAACTTACTGCTTACTTAAGCGTTATGATCTGACTCTAAGCACATACATTGCCTCGTCAAAGTGTAAGTTGTGGCCGGCCTTATGTAACTACAAATACATAAACTTTAGTTGTGTTCATTACGAATGTTGAAGGCGGCTCGGCCGAGGTAAACTAATTTGGAACGCATTCAAAGTAACGGCCCATCTCTGAACCAAGAATCCTTATTAAGTCGAGAGCTCGCGGCTTTGCTTACTTTTACCCTTAATGTTAACCTATTATGTATGTACAATTGAGGATTTTTCACCTTTTGTAGATTTGGGCAAAAGTTCCGGGTGTGATTGGGAGTTTTATTTGCGTTTGGTTTTTATTGCGTTGTTTGTGGAGTGTTGGAACTAATTGGAACGGCGGTATTCTGCTGGGAGCTCAATCGTGGCTATTTGAACGAAGTTTTTAATTTCGGTCTTTTGTAAATATGTTAACAAATTCTACAAATATCAGTCACCTAGTCTTACTTAATTAGGTATATCTATTTGTGTTCAATTCTAATGTTGATGTTACAGAATTTCGCCCTTAACCTTTAGCTGCAAACATTCGAATGTGACGCAAACGCTGCTTTCGTTTCGATCAAAACATGTACGAAGCTTCGCAACCTAATAAATATTACCAGTTGTCCAATAGCTAAGCTAAGTTTGTTTAGCTCAGCTCGGGTAGTTTATATTATATCCTTTTTTTTTCATACTTCTTTCATAGTTTGCGGTTTTTAAGGTTCAGTAGCCAAATGGCAAAAAACGGAACCCTTATGGATTCGTTATGTCTGTCTGTCTGTCCGTCCGTAATTCACAGCCACTTGTTTCCGAAACTATAAGAACTATGCTGTTGAAACTTGGTAAGTAGATGTATTCTGTGAACCGCATTTTTCATCAAACCCATACGTGTGGGGTATCTATGGATAGGCCTTCAAAAATTATATTGGGGTTTCTAATGTAATTTTTTTCTAAACTGAATAGTTTGTGCGAGAGACACATCCAAAGTGGTAAAATGTGTGTCCCCTGCAACTTCTAAAATAAGAGAATGATAAAATAAACAAAAAATGTGATGTACTTTACCATGTAAACTTCCACCGAAAATTGGTTTGAACGAGATCTAGAAAGCAGTTTTTTTTAATACGTCATAGATCGTAAACCGCAATTTACCAAGTACGGAACCCTTTGTGCGCGAGTCCGACTTGCACTTGGCCGGTTTTTTTAAACTACTAGGTACAGTAATAATTACGTGAGCTAATCTAAACTACCTCAAGAGTAAAATGATTCTTGGTTTGTAAAGGGTTTTAGTCGCTTTCCTTTCGAGAAACAAACACAAGCATTAACACTCTTACTTATCTCCGAAATCCATATAACACATTAAAGCTGAATTTCAAAGGGAACAACTACATTCATATTAATACACGAGTAAATGCTGTAACAGGCTTAAATATGTTATGCAATATTATATTCTAATTGCTACGAGAAGCAAGCATAGTGGTGGATCAGGAATGAGGCACTTTATTATACAATGGTGGGATTAATATAGGCACTTCTTGGTTAATGAATTGGTAACACTTAAGCTTCTATGCGGCTCAAATTATGTTTCGTGGTTCAGTAGACACGTCAGGAGTAGTTTCTTAATAGATTACACTTGACTCAGGAATAGCTGATGTTAGATTTGTGCTTATAAAGATAGGTCAGTGACTGACAGTGACCGATAAAATATCAATATTATTATTTGGATGTAGGCTGCGGCCGCACTCTGACGTGTCAAAGCCATAATGATTCCGCTGTGATAAAAGAGATAGTGCTATTTGTCCTTTATAAGTCCGTCTCTCTTTCAGAGTGGAACCATGATGATTTTGACACGTCAGAGTAATATCCCAGGGGCGTGTGTATACAAGTCATATACTTTTATGTCCGTTACACACACTCAAAATAATCTTACTCTAAGAGCTTATGGTCACGCCCCTTGTTGTTTGTAGCCGGCACAATATCCTGTCGTGTGATACAGGATGCACCAATGCAAGGAATCTGTTTACAACCAGTTTAGATCGGTTAAAATTGCGTCAAGAAGGATCACGATAAGACACAACACCAAATAGGCTAATTAATACGGTACTATTAATTAACTGGTGGGAGGTGGAAGTCTAACGCCACGTCAAGCTCTGAAGAGAGAAGATGAAAATGCAAGTTAAAGAAAGTTAAAATCTTCTTCGGAATTCGAATCCATTTTACACTACTTTACCATAAATCTGTATGTCTCCCGTAGATCGAGAAATGAAGGTCATTTGGACTGAAGCCGTGAGTGGCCTAAACTACTGGTGTCCATACATATGATTTCATCTGAATAACCGTGAATGCCCAGTCCAGCCCAGTGTCAGTGTCGCTGCGCGCCATGCAAATTATGCATATATCACTTTGTCGCCGCGTCAGTTTCACAGTGACGCCGGAGCCGCTTTGCTTGAAAGTTTTTTTATTTAGACACACATTACAGCTTCGACATCAAATTAATGATGCTACATAAGCCCTAACCCCTATTTTTTTCGAATTCTTACTTAAATAAAATTATATTTATTGATTCAATAAGTCACCTAAGATATCAACATTGTCGACACTTTTTGATTTTTCAGATAGCCAGCCAGACAGCAGCATGGAATTCCTTAGCGCGATAATATCCAGAGGTGTTCCTAGTTCTTCTAGGTTGTTTACGAGTGGTATGGAGTCTTTCCTTGAACTGCCCACGGTTGGAGATAACTGGGCGTGAATTTTGCAGCATACCGTGTAGCCCCAGGAACAGCCAGCCACGCCGACGTCCATCTTTAGTGAGGGACAGCTCTTTATAGGGACACAGATGCCGCCGCGCGCCCAGCAAGTGGTTAAACCAGTGCCTGAATAATGTAAGTAGGTATAGCTAATAAAGTTAATTGCGGACTTTCTTATAATTATTCACGTTGACAAAAAGTGAGAAATTGTATTATACGGGTAAGATAGTTAAAACGGGTCCTGGATATATCGCCAATGCGAAAAAGGTCTGTATTTTTATGGCATCAGTCGATAAGAGCCCGTCATAAGGATACAATATTTTTTAACTTTACTTTCCAACCTGTATATAACAATCAGTCATAAAATAGTAGTTTAAGCAATGGTCATATAATAGGGGTTATTAAAACACGAGCGTGGGTTTATCACATGAGGATGTTTTAATACCTAATTATATGCCGTCGCACACACTACTTTATCTTAAATTTGAAATAAAACAAAAGTGGAAACGAAAAAAAATATGTAGCATGACGGGCAATTTAGATTCTCACTGCGCATGACAGCGCACCGCGCGCGTCCATAGACATGGCAACATTTTGACAATAAGTCAAGGAGCCCATAAACGCCAATTAAAAAGTAAAAGTGTGCTATAAAATTAAAAAGTTATTTTATGATGCAGTTGTTTGAAAATCGAAGGAAAATGTTGCACTGTAATGGGTTTATTTTTATTTTACCTATCCACGACTATAAAGTACATGTTTATACAATATTTTTTGAATTCATATTTGGAACATTACGTTGTGAGTGCAGATAAACAATTTTTTCCGTCAGACATGTTCAAATCCTGCCAGCAGAAATTATGAGCATAATTTGTATACTAACCAAGAACAGGTCTTCCGCTCATGCCAGCTTTGAATACGTCAACGAAACTGTCTGGAATCTGTTGTCCAGAATAATGCGATCTTCTGTTTGCGTTTCCTTCTCCATTCGCTCCTCCTTGGCACAGTACATTTGATACTACTAATATTATAATGCCTCCTACCGATAGAGACATGGTTTTATGTTTACATGCTTACAGAAACATTTTAAAAGAAACAAATGAAAACGGAAACAAATACGATTGACTTTTTAATTGATATAAGCAACAATAGCCGATAAGCCACCTAATGTTTTGGTTGAAGTATTTAACTACATTGCTTTGATGCAGACGCGTCATGGTACGTTGAAGGATATAAATAAGACACGGGTGATGGTCGGCATAAGCAGTTTACTAGTAGATATTATCTATGTTTTCTTCTTGTGTCGTAATATTACCACCACAGGTTCTAGAGGTAATTTCTCAATGTCCTTGAGGATATCTTGGGCTCCATCGTATTCGTCACTATCTGATTTCACCTTTAGTTGTAGTTTCATCTTCTTTTTCTTTTTTTTCATAATTGGTTCAGGTGGGTCTACTACGCCTTTTCCACCAAAGACTTGAGACTGGGACCACGGCATCGGTGGACCTACGCCTTTGTCCGACATATCTTTGAGTTGGAATTTGTTCCATGTGAAGCAGCAGACTTCTAGCCTGTCCCTGCAGCCGGCTACTTGTGTCAAAGATTGGCGGCCCTCGCACATCTTGTTGTTAATGCAAATACCGCCGAGTTTCCAACAAGGCGTCGTTTTCATCGATCCTGAGGAAAATGCTCATTAGGTTTTGTCTCGATATAACATTTTTACGAGTTTTCCCGGAGTATACTTGTAAATAAACATAGATTTCGCATTACATTATTCGAGTTTCTTGTAAAGAATCGAAAAGTCTTATCGATGATTGTTTACATAATAAATACCAAGTTAAAATAATCAACTCTAAAGTTTTAAAGTTAATAATCCAAGGCATATCCCCTCAGGATATTATGAAGCGCAGTGAATCTGCCCAATTTTTAATTATAAGTTTATTGTTGGGTCTATATTCACTCTCTGAAGTAATACGAGGTACTTATTAAGCTTATTTATGTAAATTAATTACGGTTTATTAAGCAAGTATTAATATTAATACGCAGGTTGAGCAATATAGCACTCGTAAATTGGAGTTGTCTATTGACTGATGCAACGGTTATAGTTGCCGGCACGTAACTTGGCAAGAGCCTTTAGATGCGCACAAGTCGTTTCTTGGGTCTCTTTGGTTACCAAGCGGGACGCGGGGAACGTTTAGCAACGTACCGAGCGCGCGATTGGTTGGTCAATTGACACAAGGATCGACTGACCAATCGCGTCGCGTCCACGTTCCGTTTGCTCTATACAATGGTTGGTCAGTTCACGCACTATGCGCGAACTTACCCCCACTACGCCAAAGCCTTGCCAAGTTACGAGTACATGCCGGGGACTATACAGCTCGGACACCATAACTGAGCAGCCAAAATGTCAAATGCCCTCACTCCCTGGTACCCGCGCCCGCCCCGCGTTAGCCTCGTGAGCCAATAGCGAGAGTCGAACGTCAGAGCGACATTGATATTTCGGATGCTCAGTTATTTTGACCGTCTCATCATCATCATCATATCAGCCGGAAGACGTCCACTGCTGGATGTAGACCTCCACCAAGCGTCGCCACATTGACCGGTCCCGAGCGTCCCGCATCCAGCCGATCCTCGCAACCTTCACCAGGTCATCGGTCCACCTTGTGGGAGGCCACCAACGCAACGTCTTCTGGTTCGCGGTCGCCATTCCAGAACTTTTCTGCCTCATCGGCCATCCGTTCTGCGAGCAATGCGCCCTGCCCACTGCCACTTAAGTTTGACCGTCTAGTACCTACTTTAAATCTGATTAAAGATACACATAACATCACGCATGTATTCCACGAATGGGTTGGCAGAGGGGCACCTAAAGTACAAACATTTCGCCAGTTAAATAAGTATAGTTGTGTTGAAGTCCCATGTTAGAGAGCGAGCTTATTGCCTTCAACCGGGCTCCAATCCAGACTTCGGGACGCTACTGAGAATTTACACACGGAAAATCCCAATAATATAATAATAGTTTGCTTGACCCCGGAATCCAACCCACGGCCTCGTGCTCTTTGCATTGCAGTAGCGCTTGTGATCAGTACGAGAACGAGGCAATTACAGATAGATAGATGGATTTAATAATCAATCAAAACATTTTATTTCAATTAAACCGCAATTCACTTTTTATTTGCACATTCGCAAACGTGAGAGGAGCACAGAGAGTCGGCCTGTGTCCCAGCAGTGGGAATATTAAAATACTGATGATGATGATGAAGCGTCAGTAGGTATCTATGCAGAAGAACCGGACCGAATACGGACACATTTTTCCATCAACATAGTTCAATTACATGTATTTGGTTACATCACTCTTGTTGGCAAATTACATAATATGTGAGAACGATGTAAAAAGACGTGTACGTAAAAGCGTCTAGAGTAAAACAAACAACCCCAAATTACAATAATTAACCAAAAACAGTCCGAGGCTGCCAAGTTATGACCAATCCCAACTGATGGCGCCCGTTCACAAACATGACGCATGGATTTGCACCACTCAGCTCAACTATCATGAAGGGAACCGAATGATCCAACACATGTGTCACTATCAGAGAGACATTTGAGAGAGCATGACTTAGGGCACATTTAAGTCAACGAAACTAACGATGTTATTCATACTCACTTCGACCGTTGGTGATAGAAGCTAGTGCTGTATGGTAAGCGAGGAGTTCGGCCCGAAGGTCCTCATACTCCTCGTCAGCCGAGAGGTCTATGTTGGCGTCATTCCTCAAGGAAGTGACCAAATTATCACCTAAGTCTTCGCCGCTTACAGTCACATCTTTTGTTTTATGCTGTCTTCGTCTACATATCACCAACGGGCATATTATTAAACTGAACAGAAGCACGAACCGCAGCATTTCTCATAAGTTGCAGTTTAATACAAGAATTTCATATTTCACTCGATATGGCGTTTTAGAGCGTTTTTATTGAAGTGAAAAAGCATAAATTCAATGATAAGCCACGAACAGCCAATGGATTTTGCAATCGGAGTGTGGTTGGAAAATATAATTTTATGTAGGAATTTAAATAAAATGTAATATAAGTGGGCAAGAAAATAAGTGGCGTAGCTCTGTACTATTTAAGTTTGTGGTCGTTGTGCAAACGTTTTTGTTTAGCTAACTATTTGGTTTTAGGTATTTATTCATTAAAAAAAAATGTGCAGAAATAAAAACACTGTACAACGTGAACCTTAATGCCTTATGTTAGGTTATAGTTTGGAAGAAGTTTCAGATATCTAGGGTAAAAGTAGGTGTATGAAATGTCCGGTTATTTTTTGACAACACTGGCTTCTTTATTATTTTTATAATGATACTAGCAGATTATTAAACGGAATGTTCCAAATTCCGAAAGAGAAATAAATAAGGAGCGCGCGCGCTAGGATCCAGAAACGAACCATACCATTTCCCGTGGCTCTAACGCGCGCTCGTATCGGCTCCTTTCGCAATTCGCACCCGCGGTGGTACTATAATCCATACTAATCCATACTAATATTATAAATGCGAAAGTAACTCTGTCTGACTGTCTGTTACCTTATCACGCTTAAACCGCTGAACCGATTTAGATGAAAGTTGGTATGGAGATACTTTGAGACCCGGGAAAGGACATAGGTTACTTCTTTTTGCATAAAACACGAAGGGGGAGAAATGGGGGAGGGTTAATTTTGTATGTAACTTTGTATCATGCAACTTCGTCCAGGCTGTGCGATTGTGGAATGAGTTACCGTTGTCAGTTAGACAAGCCCAGTCACTGGTTTCTTTTAAAAACCTGGTTAAAAACCATTTCCTTTCTCTCTAACGCTTTTCTATTTAGATATAATCTCTGTCATCATTATTTAACCCTTTATCTTTTTGTTCTCTCTCTTTATATAAATTTCATATCATATTATGTATGTATGTTTATATATATAGGTTAATGTATAGTATTTATTATAGTAATATAATCTTGTATATATTTATGTTTTAATCTAATAACAGTACACCGCAGACTACCCCCTTTTTTATTCTAAGTTTTTTTTTAGTCCATCCAAAGGTTGTCTGGTAGATATCGCTGTCAGCGATAAGACCGCCTTTGTACCCGTAGAAATAAGTTTTTCTTGAAAATGTGTATAATTTGATGGTGTACAATAAAGTATATTCTATTCTATTCTATTCTTCTTCCTATTGTGAACCGATTTAGACGGAATTTGGTATGGAGATTTTTTGATATATTATGAAACAAGGAAGGACATAGGCTACTTTTTTTTGCATAAAACACGAAAGGGGGAATGGGTTAATTTTGTAACTTCTTACAATGCAACTCCTTCTTATTATGAACCGATTTAGATGAAATTTAGTATGGAGATAATTTGAGTCCCTGAGATGGACATAGGCTACTTCTTTTTACATAAAACACAAAGGGAGAGAAATGGGTGAGGGTTAATTTTGTATGTAACTTCAAAATTACGCAACTTCTTCTTATTATAAACCGATTAAGACTGAATTTGGTATGGAGATAGTTTGAGATATTGGAGAACACACAGGCTACTTCTTTGTGCATAAAAACCGAAGAGGGAGAAATGGGAGCGATTATTTTTGTATAAAACTTCTTATTATAGGGATCGATTCACTTCATACTTTGCGGAAATACTTCGGTAATAAATAATTAAAATGTATTTTGTTTTAACTGGTGTATTTTTTTTAACTACCTCTAAAAGAGGGTTGTGCATGTAAAGATAAAATTTACAAATATTTTTCATGATGCTGAATTTCGGCAGGTGGTAGTTATAAAGACGGAAAACGTTATTTAAGAAAGGATTTTTGTAAATTCGAATTAAGAGCGTAAATGGGGAAAGCTGAACTTTGTATGAAACTTTTCATTGCGGCTTCCGATTTGTATAAAACTTTGCAGGCATGTTTTTGATAACAAATGATTGAGATCTGCATATAAATTAAAATTATTTAATGGGATGAGGCTTCATTTTACACATAGGTGCCAATATATTAACAGGTATGAGAAAAGGGGAAAGCGAGTTTATACATCGCATCCCAATAATCGCCACTGGCAATTAAATAGACTCCGGTTTCCAATCAAACTTAGTTTTGCTATTACTATTCACATTTGGAAAAGCCGTGCTGTACCCACGACCAGTTACATGTACCTGCTGATTTTCGTGTGTCCAAGGCCCAGAATGTGTATGTATTAGCATCGAATGAAAGGACATAGAACATAGGATATAGCAGCGTCATAAAATGTAGTGCCCATGATTAACGGAATAATTAAGTAATGTAAATTAACTGTAGATACAATGTTATTCAATTAAATGAGTTAATCGTTTTAACGTTAATGCTTCATGTACCTATACAGGCTGAGTTTTCCAAGAGTGCGTGGAGGGCCAAATCATCACATGAAGAATTGCACAAAACAATCAAAGGAGTCATCGGGCCGATTTTGATTAAAACTAAAACTGCAACAATGGATTTTCTCCCCTGTATGTCGACAACCAGAATTGATTAACACAACTTATGTTAACGCGGGCGTAGCTGCGGGTAACAGCTAGTAGATAATATTTTTCGAACTTCAGTTGCAATGTTAGATTTTATAACTCCTTCTTCAGTTACCGGTTAGTCCTTCTTTAGTTTAAGTCAAGAGTGAATAGGTTACTTCTAGGCTAGCGTGCTTCATCGTAGACCACATCATCGCTTACCATCAGGTGAGATGGTGGTCAAACGCGCGCATATAGATTAAAAAAAACATCATCCTATGTGGGCAGGTTTTTAGACGTTGTTTGCCGCTGAAACCGTTTTAATGTTCATGTAACAACAACAAAACCCTCTTCTTAGTCCGTATTATTATGCAACTTCGGAACCCTATTACTGCGCGTGGCCCGACACGCACTTGGCCAGTTTTTTTTGTATAAACTTTTTGTCTTGGGGTCTACGACACAAACTCAGAATAAAGCGGGTCCCTCACAGAAATATCTTGAAAACGTTTTTTTTTCTTACAAATAAATGATAGATGATATCTTGACGGGGTGGCGGGTGACGTATTCTATGGCATGGCTTCCGGCTGCCTAATTACAACTCTGTCACAAATCGGTGCTATCATTAGTCAAAATAAACTCTGGTAATGGATGATGTATATCACCTTTATAGAATCGCCAGACTTCGCGCTTTTAATTTCGTTTAAACTTCAATTATGATGACAGACAAAGGGAGGAGCTCGTGGCTAAATAATAACAGCCGCACTGGTCGATCATCAAGGTTAAGCAACGCTTGACGAAGTCGGTCCGTGGATGGGTGACCATTTCAACATACCGAGTTTCCTCCGTGCCTCGGAAAGCACGTTAAGCCGTTGGTCCCGGCTTTCATTTGAAGATCTTTGACAGTCGTTACGGGTAGTCAGAAGCTTGAGATCTGACACCAATGTTGCCAAGGGGTACCGTGTTACCCAGTTACTGGGTTGTGGAGGGCAGATAGGCAGTCGCTCCATGTAAAACACTGGTACTCAGCTGAATCCGGTAAGACTGGAAGCCGACCCCAATATAGTTGGTAAAAGGCTAGGAAGATAGAATATGATGACAGACAGAAATATAGCAACATTAATAATCTGGTCGGCCATAATTTATTTTATTTATTTATTTCCTTTATTTCACACCAATAAGTACCAATAAGTAACGTCGCTGTGATTGTGCTCTTGTTATTTTAATATCATGTGCGATGATTGCCGATAGTCATCTTTTACTTTCATTGCCTATATTGAGTATGAATGTATTTATGTATCCATTATTTAGCATAAGTTTATGATATCTATCTAGAGTCTGGCAAACGAAAGTAGAGACTGAAAAAGCGCGGCAAATTTAAAAAAATATCAGCATAGCAAACCCAAAAACTAGTATGAAATACCTGGAATAAACTAATTTTATACTTTAGAATTATTTAAATTACTTCGTCTGAATAAAAACACTATAGGTGCATTTAGGTAGGTACCTAATACTTTAGATATATCAAACTGAATAAAAAAAAGCAACAGTATTCTTCAATAATTTTGGTTTATTCACTGTCAATCAAAATCTGAATCTAAGACTTCCATGTGAAAAGATTCATAATAGTCACAGGAGTCATTGTTTTCTACATTAATAATGAAACCTTTTAAATGATTAAATAGAGAAAATGTTTTTACAAAAAGATAAATAGTGTTTATGAATTAAAACAAAGTATCAACTTAGTAGCGTCATACGGAAAATTGGGGTTGACATTAGTATAGCATTGCCATATAAAAAGTTTGCAAATAATTCGAGTGTCTACTTTCATTTGCCAGACTCTATCTGTCAATATGGGTAATTTAGTTGTTACAGCCCATTTTATGTCCAGGCAATCAATGTCCATTCCAGGTTGCCTGGAAGAGATTGCAGCATGCGATAAGGCCGTCCGTTGTATGTAGCATAGTTCTAAGTTTCCTTTTCTTTGATAAAATCTGGTGTATAATAACGTATATATAAATCATAAATAAACGTCTTACAGTATTCCAAGACTATGTTATAACACAGAATAAAGAATGTTATGTATAACATTCTTTATTCTGTACACCACTTCTGTGTAGGTGTGTACACCTATTATACTATAACAATAAATTTTAATTGGACCGTTTGATATAATGTTTGGTAAGTGATGCTGGAACGTGTGATTGGAAATAGCTCGCGGCCTTGTGGCCCTCAGCGATGCAACCGCGCCGGCATTTTCTATGCTATTCGGAAAATGAAATTGTGGTTATACACTCGTTGTTTGTTTCTATTGGAATTTTAACTGTATTAAGTTCATATATAATTATAAATTTATTAATGAAATTAAAGGTTAACTTTTTTGAACGCGATGACTTTTGGTTGTAGCTCACACCCACGGAGTTTGGTAACGTAAAATAAATTACGACGACATGTGACCCTTCTGTATTATTTATCTGTTATTTCGGCCAAGTTGGCTGACATCCCTGTGAATATGGCGGCCAGTTCCCGAGTGGTACATGCGACATACCAGTCATCCTGCTGAATTATTGAACCATCCTCCACTGAATCAATCGCGTTCGTGAGCGCACCGGACGTCACGACCCGAGCGACGTCAAAAAGGCTTTTTGCAACGTTTGCCTCTCAACTGGCTCCAAAGACTCGAATAGCCTTTCTGCTGGACAACTGATGGGGTTTATTTAGCACTGAAAGATTTCCGAAAGCCATACATATCGTGTTCTACAGAGCACAGCGAACACTCGCCCACGGAAACGTCACTCCGTATTCGAGGCTCTATTCACTTTGAATAGGCGCTTCATAGACAATATCGTGTCAATCGGTATTCGGGGTATCGATTTCATTAATCTTCTTAATTAGAACTCAGTTTTGAGGCTTTTAGAATGGTGTAGGCTTAATGCCTTTGTACAATAGACTGTTGTACTTTAGCTGTATTTGAATGAAAATGTAGTTTTTGTGGCTTCTCAATTTAATAGCTATAAGACAGGTAGGTAACCTATAGATAATGTTGTCTGTTGACCTTTCCAGTAATTGAATAGACATGAGACAGCAAAGTCCTTTGTCGGGCAAGTTGCAATTTCTTGGCGCGTCGTAATGGCCAGCTCTTTGTCCTGTCCATTCTTAAGCGGTCACCCTTGAAGATAGATGGGGATAACTCCGGAGACACGCATTACAACACTTTGGCCGGTCGAAGGGGTGATGAGAACGGATTACCTACCTATATTGCCGGGCGTTGGACAATGTTGTGGTTAAGCGCTTTATTTTTCAAGAGACAATAGTATAAATGAGTTTCATTTATGGGCTTTTAGGGCGTCTCTCATCATATATAAAGCAAGCAGTATCATCATTCTAGATACAAATGAAAATCTTCAAGACATTGTCAGAAATACTACCACATTTTGCATCCTTATCTGCTTATTAGGGTTCCGTAGCCAAATGGCAAAAAACGGAACCCTTATGGATTCGTCATGTCTGTCTGTCTGACCGTCCGTATGTCACAGTCTCTTTTTGCCGAAACTATAAGAACTATGCTGTTTAAACATGGTAAGTAGATGTATTCTGTGAAACGCTTTAAGATTTTCACACAAAAATAGAAAAAAGTACAAATTTTGGGGGTTCCCCATACTTAGAAGTGAAACTCAAAAATGTTTTTACATTAAGCCCATACGTGTGGGGTGGGGTATCTATGGATAGGTCTTCAAAAATTATATTGATGTTTCTAATATCATTTGTTTCTAAACTGAATAATTTGCGTGGAGACACTACCAAAGTGGTAAAATGTGTCCCCCCCCCTGTAACTTCTAAAATAAGAGAATGATAAAACTAAAACAAAATATATGATGCACATTACCATGTAAACTTCCACCAAAAAAAAGGTTTGAACGAGATCTAGTAAGTAGTTTTTTTAATCGTAAACCGCAATTTACCAAGTACGGAAACCTTCGTGCGCGAGTCCGACTCGCAATTGGCTGGTTTTATATCTCGTGATTCATGCAAGCCAACCAAAATCTGGGCTAAATCTCGAAGCTATTCGTCAAAACAACGAAAATTTCTTCAGACATCCCTTAACAAACTATTTATGAGCTATTTGCATCTTAAGACAAAGCTTTATGATTAATCGCAGTTTGAATGACATTCGCCAAGTCCACCAGGGACGTAAACAACAAAGTTTTACTTAAATCACTCTTGCAGTACCGCCCCTAATTGCTACGAGTCAATTCCGACAGCTGATTGGTTACACAAAATTAATGGACGAATGGAATGAAGTTATCATGATAAATATTTTGAATTGTGGAACAGTTATAGTACTCTCTTTACAGTTTGTGTTATTGTGGAAATTCGTTGTTTGTGCTCAAATTTTTTCGCTGTAATGAAAAACAGTATAATCTAATAAGATTTTGACGGACCGACTTGACTCATTAGACTTATTAGCCATGAAAATTGAAGACACCGTCTATTAATGGAAATAAATAACGAGCTATGACTGTTAAATGGATAACTCGGGCTGGAGTCAAGTTGGAGGACATGGCTTGAAATTTAAGTACATCATCATCATCATTTCAGCCGAAGAAGTCCACTGTTGGACATAGGCCCGAAGCGTAGCCACATTGACCGGAAATATAAGTTCATCATCATCATCATATCAGCCGAAAGACGTCCACTGCTGGACATAGGCCTCCCCCAAGCGTCGCCACATTGACCGGTCCCGTGCGTCTCGCAACCAGCGGATCCCCGCAACCTTCACCAGGTCATCGGTCCACCTGGTGGGAGGCCTTCCAACGCAACGTGTCCCGGTTCGCGGTCGCCACAGAACTTTTCTGCTCCATCGACCATCCGTTCTGCGAGCAATGTGCCCTGCCCACTGTCACTTAAGTTTGGCAATTCTTCGGGCTATGTCGGTAACCCTACTAACTCTTGCGGATCTCTACATTTCTGATATAAGTTACTTAATAACTAAATAATTCTATTGAAATAATCATGTTTGCTATGTGGAATGAGCGAGTAAATAGTCGCCATGTTGGTAGAGATATAGCTACATAAAAACCTGAACTTATTACATTGTCTACTAAAGTAAATAGATCCTAATTAGATGTCAGCCCAACACATACCTATAGCTGGAAATGGAACTGTGTCCGAATTATTTACCTTCATTTGCTCCAAGAAAGTAAACTGAGTTCATTATTAGGTGGCCGTCATCGTGTGAAAGTTATAAGGGTCAACTGAAGTAAACAGGCACCACTTATAGAGGAGGTCTAACAACCTACGATATATCCGATACTTTACTACTGTTCATATTTTGTTCGTAATGATACAATTGGTATTGGCGACTTGCAATTCCCTTTGGTCTGTGAAGGAAAAGTAGATAGGTACGTGAGGAAAATACATTATTCATTTTGGAGGCGAATAAAACTACAAGCATATTTTAAGAATATTTTCTTTTCCTCGGTACCGCACCTAACGTGCTTCGAAAAACATTGAATTCAAAACAGGAAATAGCGTTTCAAGTGTTACCACTGCCAAAATAGAGTTCTACACCAAAGTTTAAGTACAGAATGCAAAATAATTCCAGCACTTATCTAAATGTATCGAAACGGAAATTCAATTTGGCGCCGCAAACGAAAGAACTCTTCAGGGACTGTGCCGAACAACACCTTACCATGTAAGCATTTATGAACACGTACAGTCGACAAAAGAGTTTGTTTACTCGCGGGCTAGAAATGCATGCAAGCAATATTCGTTTTTATTGAGTGTTAAAACCTTTTTGATAACACTCACTGGAAATGTAGTTCTTATTGTGATGCATTTGGGCTCACAATGCAGTGAATTTGGACCAAGTTTGTTTTATTTTTCATATTTGCACTCGTACATTTTGCCACAGAATTACTACACGGCTCAATACAGTCCAATAATATAATTAGAAATGTCAGTTTATGACTCGAGAATTTATGTCGAGTCTCAAGCCTTTATGTCTAAAAGGATACCATGTACTCTCGACTCCATAACAATACCGTCAATCACGCCTCTGCTGCAATGACAAAATTCCCTCACTTGTATCTAAATGTACCCGTAACTGTCAAACTTGAACGCAAAGGACAAAGTTAGGTGTGTAATAATAAAAAAAAGTTTTCCCTCCCTGCATGCATCCTGTTAGTCTTTGTTGACAGTACGTTATGTGGAACGCTATTAAATCATGCCAGCATTAGCCTAAGATCCCACTGCAAAAGTCCGCAAGTAATGGACATATTAGTATTATATCGGTGATGCTAAATTTAATATTCATGAATGATACGTGATAGTAGAATAGATCTATGTTGTCAGAGCTGCCTGGAAATGTCTAGCCACAATAGACTTAATTAAATAAATTAAAAATTATTTATAATTTTATTCCCTACTATACAACTTTTTCAAGTGAATCCAACATCAGAAAGTGGTATAGAACACAGGAAAAAATATAAGGTTGCCAGGTCTCATTTATCCGTAATCTGGGGATTGCAGTTTACGTGCTAAACCTGGCAACATACACAAGCAGATTTTTGTAGTGATATCTCGGGTTAATGTTACTTTACAACAAGTGACGAACTGTGAATGTTCCCCAATCTTTAGACCTCACACACAGCGCCCTTCTGTTCTATTTTAAGAACAATGTCAAGGCTTTCTGGAAGATTAGAAACGCTTTCTTCTCTAGGGCATAGATTTATCTTCATATATGAGTGGATATTAGTGAGATGGAACGTTCAAAAGTTTTTCACTGCGGACCAATCTTGGACATCAATCTTAATGACTTAGAACCTTTGGACTTTTTTTGAAACGCGTCTCGTTTTTTGTTGGGAAATGCTGTGAAAGTTATGTGCTAATTTCTTTTGATCTGTTTAGTAAATAGAAGTTGAAAAATAAGCTTCATGAATCTGTAGTTCGAAACTACCAAATCATTTTTCACAGCACTATGCTGCGGTTTTAGCCTAAATATTCCAAGTTTCCAAAAAATAAGAAATTCGGTCTTAGGCCCTAGACAAGTGCCATTCTATCATCGAAAGCGTGGTGATAGCGATTGTCAATAAAAAGTTTTTACAAAAAAATACTACCGACTTCCAAATAAGAAAACTACAAAGTGAAAAATAACTTTATTTTTGGAAGTCGGTGCATGTCTTTCATAGGTACCATTTTTTGCGTTATGGACACCGGCTTCCAAAAATAAAGTTATTTTTCACTTTGTAGTTTTCTTATTTGGAAGTCGGTAGTATTTTTTAACTGACTTCCCAAAAAGGAGGAGGTTCTATGTTCGACATTATGTATGTTTTGTGTATGTTCACCGATATCTCCGTCAATTGTGGACCGATTTCAAAAATTATAAAAACGCCAGAATAGTTTACTCGAATATCATGAAACTTGAACAAAACCGATCAAATGAGAGATCTGCTTACCCCTTAAGAGCGTACTAGCGTGATGTTATGTTATGAAATTATATAAACAATAAACAGGCATGCGATTGCAGCAGTCCCGAGAGAGTTTGCCGTTATTTATTGAAGAGTTCCGTTGTATATCTTCGAAGTTCTTCATCAGATCTTCACGAAATTAAAATGGGACCAATTTCGGAACATACTTTTTCAAACAAAAAAAGAATTTTAAAATCGGTTCAAAATTGACGGAGATATCGGTGAACATACATAAAAAAAAAAATAAAAAAACATACAAGAAGTCGAACATAGAACCTCCTCCTTTTTCGAAAGTCGGTTAAAAAGGCAAAATTGTATGACATTGACAAGTGATATCGAAAAATCACTCTAAGTCAAGGGTGAATGGTTTTTTCTAGGCAAGCGTGCTTCACTGTCGACCACATCATCGGTTTCCATCAGGTGAGATAGTGGTCAAGCGCGAGCCTATAGATTAAATAAAAAAAAACATAAATCACGTGATCAACAGCTTACATTTCAACTATAGACATTTCGACTATACCCTTCGCTGACAACGATTGCCACTTGTCTAGCTCTAGAACCATTAATCGTTTGTAAAAACAATTTACAGTCGCAAAGAGGTGTCCGAGGAATCTAATTTTACGTTTCAATTTCTTCTTCTTTCGTGTGAGGTGTGGCCACCTCTGGTGTCAGAGTTAATTAAGCCGCCTCTGGGAACCCCACAGGCCTCTGACTAGGCTAATTCAGACTTACATTACCTATCTAATTCCAGGTTTCCTCACGATGTTTTCCTTCACCGTTGCCTGTGATGTCCAAGATAAACTTAGAAAGTACATATGAATTTGAAATAGTCACATTGGTACTTGCCCGGATTTGAACCCACGACCTTCAAGCACGAGAGGCGAGGTCTTAGACACTGGGCCACCACGACATTCAATTTCAGTTGAGATAAATAACAATCCCACGTACGAAATTGCCACGTAAAATAACATAGAATATTTTGAGGTTATAATATGCTACCATTACCTTTTGGTAACTCTGGACACGGTATGTAATAAATGCCCTAACCTATATAATACATTTTATCCCTTGTATTACATAAATTAAAATGCGAACGGACCCCTGACCTAACTCTAATTAAATTTTCCTAAAATAGAAAAAGCAGGTACGCGTAGGTAAAAGCAACTTCGCAGAGATTCCTCGAAATCGGCGAACTTGCATGAAAGGGAATCATGAAAATTCAATAAACGAGGGTTTTGTGCCGAGATCCGGCGATCAGTAGTCTTTGGCGCTCCCCGTCTAACTCCGCAGTTCGGAACACGTGGTCCTACATACCTATGTACACAATAACTGTGTTACCAATGTCGGGCTTTTTATAGCAATGTGGCTTTTGTTGTTCTGACACCTCAGTAAATATGCGAGGATTTTAAGTTAGCATTCGAACCCGTGTGGTTGGGACTTATGATCTTTGGAGACGTAGGACGATAAGAGTGATTCTTGTTAATGAATTTACCTCTTCCAGTTATCTTATAGACGAGGAAAAAGGTGACCTGATTAAGTATCTCTGTCGTATGTTCTAATCTATTGACATCATCAATATATATCTAATAAATCTGTAGAAAAGTCATTTTTGTACATCGAAATAAAATCCAAAAAAAATAGCCAGGGTGTTAAACGATACTCGTAACCAACAGAACCCATTGCCAGTATTTTTAGAATTTTTGTCTGTTTATCTGTTTATTTGTGCACGCATCACGTGAAATGTACGAAACCAATGTAGATAACTTTTATACATACAAATTGTGCGTAACTTGAAGAATTACTGAGTTTTTGTTTCATCGCAATCGGTTCATTCTACGAAAAGTTAGATGAGATTTAAAGTGTCCCCCACAGTGATGTCAGTGTGAAGTAAAATTATCACAACACACGCAATTCAGATACTCGGACAGTTGAACTCGATTTTCGATAGATGGCGTTGTGCATTTGAAGTCATTTTCTGAATGGTAGTGTTAAGATTCTACGCGAAAGAATGATGGTATGGTGCGTAGGTATGTAGGGTAGGCAGGAAGGTAAGTAGGGTAGGGTTAGGTAGACAGATGACGGGAGCGAAGCCGCGGGTACAGCTAGTCAATAATAAGTTAAACAGCCTACATTAATAATCCATAATTAATAAGTTAGGCATTTATAGCAAGGTTTCATGATTATGTTACTGTTTAACCCCGAAATACGTAAATCCAGTAAATCCTAATATTATTATCATTCAGATCATTCCTGCCGGAATGTTAAATACGAATGCATAACACACATATTTCATTTATTGAATGTAGATACACATCGATGTTTTAACCTGTTATAACAAGTGGTTGCACTCGTAAGAAAAATGGGCTAGTACATAGTTAAATAAAAACCAGCTAGGTTCGTGTCTGACTCGTGCACAGGGGATTCTGTATAAACAGCTACATTCACCAAAATAAATAGGTAACATTATTAACGTTCATAAACAATAAAAGCACCGAACATTGTTCTAAAGAAGAGACAAAAAATTCTAAGTTTTATCGTGTTATTAGTATATAGTAAAAGCCCAAAATTAGGGATTATAATAAATAATTTCGGACTTTAACCAGTAAGGCCTGGTAAATAGGGCGCACGATTGGCGCAGTGGTTGAGCGAATCCCGCACGGAACAAATATTTGTATGACCTACAGATAGTTGCTCCGGCTCTGGGTGTTGTGTATGTGAGTTTATATGTTTGTAAACGCACCCACGATACAGGAAGAAATTTCTAGTGTGGGGCAACGTTTATTTTTTAATAAAAAAATATATATCACCAGGAAAGCCTACGTTTTACCGTAGTTCGGGTTTTTCAGTAACACATATATAGCTATCAGGTAAAGCTCGCCTCGTAAAGCTTACATGTAGTATTCATACGTAATAATAAATTGTAGTTCTAAAAACTAAAAAACACGCTTTAATGGTAAGGATAAGGGGACAAACTGTTTAAATTATTGCATTGTCATCGGTCCTTGATAAGTGTGCAAAGTTTCAAATCAATCCAACGTTTTGAAGTGGGTGAAAATCACGTTCAAAGATTCCGTTACATTGATACATTGATACATTGATACATAGATACATAGATACATATATACCAAGCTAATAAAAGCGTGTTAAAAATGGTCCTAATATTTAGTAGTCATTGCCTAAAAGTTTAAAGGTACAAAAGCTTAGCAATGAAAGGGTTTGTGTGTAGTCAAGGGCTTATAACAAACAACTCATTTCAAAGTTTGGCACCAAACAATATTTAGGGCCTCTTTTTTGATCCGTTAAGCTAAATTGCTGGAATATCGTGTTCCCATAGAGCTCACGAGTCCTTATCGCTAAAAGGACAGGGTATTTTATTATTAAACGCTCTTTGTAAAGTACACGGTAAGCGGATCCGTAATTTATTATTAATGAGATAAAGATAGGTCTTAAGTAGACCCTCTTAGGGCGCCGCTCGCGCCCGGGGAACCTGGCGTGTCAAATCAACTCAATATTTAAATTGCTCTAAAAGCGTCATCCATATTATAATATTAAGGTTGTTATCGGGCAGCGCGTGTATTGTTAAGTGGCAAACTGTGACAAAGACACTCGCTGGGCTCAAAGGCGGCATCCACAGCTAGGTCGTCCTTGTAAGGACCATCTCTCACATATTGTCATGACTCGGGGACGGTCGTTATTTATAACACATTTTGTAGCTATGTACGTGTACGCACACAGTCTGTAACGTATTAGAAGTTAGGATAGTATAGATGGAGGGTCTAGGGTTCCGTACCCAAAGGGTAAAAACGGGACCCTATTACTAAGACTCCGCGATCCGTCTGTCTGTCCGTCTGTCACCAGGCTGTATGTCATGAACCGTGATAGCTAGACAGCTCAAATTTTCACAGACGCTGTATTTCTGTTGCCGCTATAACAACAAATATTAAAAACAGAATAAAATAAATATTTATGTGGGGCACCTATACAACAAACGTGTTTTTTTTTGCAGTTTTTGCGATTATGGTACGGAACCCTTCGTGCGCGAGTCCGACTCGCACATGGCCGGATTTTTTTTCGCACTTGGACTCGTATTTGGTCCGTTGTACGTGCAGACCTCCTCTCTGTAAGAGGGTATGGGCTGTAATCCACCACGTGGTCCCAGTGCATGTTGGTGAATGTCACATGTCTTCAAATTTTTGGTTCTAAGACATGTCGGTTTCCTCACGATGTTTTCCTTCACTGTTTTTGAGAGCAGTGGCAATGTAATAATATTTATTTATTTATTTAATACTTCAAGCACACAAATGTACAGAGGCGGTATTAATGCCTTAGGCATTTTCTACCAGTCGACCTTTGGGTGATGCAGAGACAACTACTATATTGCCAGTTAAACGAATAAGGATTATGCAAAAATATATATAAACTATAAATACAATATAATTATAATATATACACAACGTAAAGCGCCGGTCTGGGTTCGAACTCAGGACCTACAACTTGTAAGTCGCGGCCGTTACCTCTGGGCCACCACTGCTCTCATCAAGTAATAGGGATGTAATTCTTGCTCAGTAATGTTTCTGTTAACTTATTTTTTCTGTGTTATGTTATTTATTTATTATGTTTATTTAATTTGCTATTAAATGAAATCTTATCTAATTGAATTAAAAATTCTATTTAATTGTAATTGTAATGGATTATTGATGGTATTTATGATTTTATTATTGTTATCCACCATTGTATTAATTATTATTGTGTAGTGAGATCTACATAAATTGTTGGGCTTGCCTATAATTTAGATGCATGCAGTGCTATTATATTTGTTATTGATAATTATTATGAATGTACTTGTGTGTATTTAGTTGGTTTGCCTAAATAAATAAAGAAATAAATAAATTAGAAGGTATGCGTTCAGGAAAACTATCTGTTCAAACATTTTCAGACGCCCGATAACAAATACCTACTTAGTTCATTAAAACTGTATTATGATAAGCATTACCTTTTAATTAAACTAACTTTCTTAAAGTAACACCGAAATTAACATCTGTAACATAATTTAATTAAATAAAGATCCCAACACACTCGGGTGAACCGCGAACACATTAGCGTGCCTACCTACGCACGTTATTTAGACAAACTTCGAGCAAAGTTATAAACAAAAGCGACTGAGCGATTCTCATTCGATTAAACAAACAACCACAAAACAAAACATTGTTTTAGATGATATGGATACTGAGAACGTTTCCACGAATTTTAAGCAATTAAACGTTTCAACAAATATTTGTATTCACATAACGAGCTGAACGCATTTTTAGGGTTCCGTACCCAAAAGGTAAAAACGGGACCCTATTACTAAGACTCTGCGATCCGTCTGTCTGTCTGTCTGTCCGTCTGTCACCCTGGCTGTATCTCATAAACCGTGATAGGTAGACAGTTGAAATTTTCACAGATGATGTATTCTTGTTGCCGCTATAACAACAAATACTAAAAACAGAATAAACAAATATTTAAGCGAGGAACAACCATACAAAAATCGTGATTTTTTTGCCGTTTTTTGCGATACTGGTACGGAATCCTTCTACTTGGCCGGTGTTTTCAATGTTCATGAATACGTACGTTATATTTTTGCTAAATCCGAATGCCTTCTCTCCTGAAATATGCTGAAACAGCTCATACAAAATGGTTACAACACCTTTTATTTATTTTTTTGTTTTTTGTTTGCCAACCGGATCGCTGAGCTGTGTTGGAAGCAGGTGGACTGCTTACGTATCACTTGTAGACCTACGTCTACCAACACACCAGTACCTGAGTTGCATTATGTTGTTTTCATCTACAAATCACACGACCCTCTCAGATCTTACAATGTTTCGAGAAACATCTCTTTACCTAAAACCTTTTCAGTCAGTTCGTTAAACACAACGATAATATGAAAAAAAAAATGGAACGAACGTGCGAACTCAATTGCTTTCCAATTAGGACCCGTCAATATTTCTCATTTCTAACGATCAAATATTTTTTCCTAAAGCACGAATTAGCCAACCTTTTCATTTTTCCCTTACATAGAAAACACACAACCTGGGAAATTTTATCCCTTGCGCATATTTGTTTAACCTACTCTAGTCTGTGTATTTTACATTAGAGTGGGGTAACCTCCTCCACCTCTGTATGTGTGGGTAACTCCTAGTGTGTAGAACACATCTCGAGCTCACACCTGTACGTAGTTAGTTTTATCTACTTGTGTGCGCCGCTTTACTATCTCTGGCGACGCTTGGGACTGCTAACAAGCATCGCTAACTTAAAAATTTATGTACAGTAAAGATAACTAACAAAAGCACTCTATTACGGGGTCGTAAGCGTGGATGAACAATGTAACATAATTATGTGAAACAAAACGTGTGCTGGTCTGGAAATAACTAGAGGGGAGCAACTGCGCAAGATGTCTAAAGCAACGAAATTTATTGTAATGAGTTTTGAAATATCATCAAGCACCCATTTATATTTATGGCTGAGGGAAAGGGGTGTTTACCGCGCGGTTTAGCAGAGTAGATACAATTTTGAGAGTGTCGCATTTATTGCATAATATTGTCGTTTGCGCAATAGACTGCGTACCTACATTTATCATCGTCTGCTACTTGCGCACATATGTACATTACGCTAACTTACCTCCGTCTTAGTTAAGCCAATGTCACAGTTAAGCCTTGTATGTTCGCTCGGCAACAAAGCTGCAGTGAGGCCATGACAGGCAGATGTCATCTCTCATCATCAGGAATTAGAATTTATTCTTCGTTCGTCCTGAAGTTTTGTCCCACATTCCGAAAAAATTCTTAGTTTGTCCCATATCACTATTGAAGTTGTGTTTCGTCCCAAATTACAAGTACTTTAAAGGCACAGGCAACAAAAAAAATAAAGTCTTTACCTATTTGAAATCAACATCCTCATCATCATCAATATCATCAATCAATCAATACATATAATAACTCTGTAGAAAAGTAATTTTTGTACATCGAAAATATTTCCAAAAAAAATAGCCAGGGTGTTAAAGGATAACCAACAGAACCTATTGCCGGCATTTTTCGAATTTATGTCTGTTTGTCTGTTTATTTGTGCACGCATCACGTGTAATGTACGAAACCAATGTAAATAACTTTTATACATAAAAATTGTGCGTAACTTGAAGAATTACTTAGTTTTTGTTTCATCGCAATCTGTTCACTCTATCAAAAGTTAGATGAATTTAAAGTGTTCATGGAGTAAAATGATCACAACACACCCAATTCAGATACTCGGACAGTTGTACTCGATATTCGATAGATGGCGTTGTGCATTTGAAATCATTTTCTGAATGCCGACGTTAAAATTCTCCGCGAAAGAATGACGACTATAGAAAAAAATTGGTAGGTACGTAAGTAGGGTAGGCAGGAAGGTAAGTAGGGTAGGGTTGGCAAACAGATGACGGGAGCGAAGCCGCGGGACGAGAGCGAAGCCGCGGGCACAGCTAGAGCTAGTTTATAAACTAAAAATTGGATCAACAATAAACTAAGAGCTACTGGCAATCGAGTAGGTATTCAGATATACGGCGTTTTACAGACTTGCATGTGCCTTTAAAGTACTTGTAATTTGGGGCGAAACACAACAAGGCATGACCGACGCCTTCAACAATGATCGTTAGTTAGGATTATATTTTGTGAATTGTCTCTGAACATTTAGTAAATTATCCAGTTATATTATAAAGCTATTAAAACTGGCAACACTTTACCTGAAGTTGAGTGTACACAAGCCCTTATGCTTAAACATCGACCCTCCCCGCCAGGACCATTTGTCTTGCCGCAACACTTCGCATTCAACTGTCAAATTCGATGTTCCATTGTTAATAAGGCTTAAGTTCAAGTATAATAATTAAAACGGAGGAGTTCCCAGTTAACTGACATAACGAGTTTTCAGTTGGAATAAAATACTACGCCCCTTGGGGTATGTTCTATTAATTTGTTTTGTAAATATGTGGCATTGCGTCACTTGTTATGAATCATTCTTGCCAATTTAAAATCGACGTTGCTAGAAACAGTATTACGTTGTAATTGAAGTGAACAAATGTTTAATCAAGGTATAACTAAATATTTGGTAATGTGAACTGAATTTGATTTAAGATAACGATGAATCAAAGGTTCCGAGTGGCGTAAATGGACTATTCAGCTGAGGTCGTGAGGATGGACGCGTACTATCAGCCGGGTTGGTAGTCAATTTACCTTTATCGTGTTCCAGCGCCACAGATAAATTATTAAAGCGTTAAGCTGTGGCCAGCTGTAAATATTAGTGAGTTTTACGTTGGCTGTACACTGGGAACGTTCGCAATAATAAAGTACTCGGTGTGCGCTTCGCTTGCATGAAATAAAAAACTTTTCCCAAATCCCGCAAGAATTTTAACAGAGCGCCTGCTCATTTAATATTTATTAAATTGGCTTGCGTGCTACTTTATGTTGATAAGGACGAGGAATTGCGAATTAAGTGTGAACGAAATAATCTAATGCAAGCTTGTTAGCTCTATGGTTACGTGATAGGGTTGTTATGGCATTTGTGTTCTCGTTAATACGAGTGTGTCTCATGGGATTTATGGGGTAAAATCAACACGAAATTATTTTGCGAAAACACGTAGATATTACTCGTAGCTGGCAGCAGGTGTAAGGGATACCTACCCTTGTTTGTTTTTATGCCAATTATTTGTTAAGGGCCTATTATTCTTTACGGCATTTGTTGGTGTTCTAATAGCACTATAAAAAACCCGTGTAATATGTTTAATTAAAATACCCTTCGATGTATCTAAATTCATAGAAGTGATTCATGATGCAACTGTGTTGTATTTAATAAATTTTTTGTTTAGTAAAATGTAAACTGAAACTCATCGCTTCATCTATACTAATATTATAAAGCTGAAGAGTTTGTTTGTTTAACGCGCTAATCACAGGAACTACTGGTTGGAATTGAAAAATTCTTTTTGTTTTGGATAGTCCATTTATCGAGGAAGGTTATAGGCTATATATAACATCACGCTACGACCAATAGGAGCCGAGCATAAATAAAATTGCAAAACGGCAAAGAATATTCCTTTTTGAGTGCTTCCGTTGCGTGCGCTGCGTAAGCGGTTATAGTTACGCAACATTTATGTATGTAGGGTAGGTAGGTAGTCAGTCGATGGAGCGAAGCCGTGTGGGACAGCTAGTCAGCCATACTTTCACAACACAACATTGTCAGTGCACAAATTAGCTAGTAAATTAAACACTATTCAATCTGGAACATAATATTTAATCAAATTTCATTGATAGTTAGCAAATTTGTAGTTGGGTGGGGTTGCCAGCAAACTGTGTATATAGACGGCATTTGATGCATTCATGAGGGAAATTGTGTAGTTAAATTAGCTGGTAGTGTTCAGCGGATACATGGCATCAGTATGCATGGCGAGCCGCGGCCCACAGCGTGAGTTGTCGGCGCCACTGATTGCGTTACCACGTGCATTAGGAGGCAGCAGCTACTGGCCTCACGCTAATTCGGTTTACACCATTCTGGGCTCCTATATTTAGCCGATCAAGGAAAATGTTGGAGCGACTTTACCCTTGCAGTAAACGAGTAGTTCTCAGATTGTGATGTCAATGATTAAAATGTCTAGATTAAAGATTAAAGATCCATTATCATCATCATCTGCCTAGCCTTTTCCCAACTATATTGGGGTCGGCTTGTCTTACCGGATTCAGCTACAGCTAAGTACCAGTGTTTTACATGGAGCGACTGTCTAACTGACCTCCACAGCCCAGTAATTGGGTAACACCATACCCCTTGGCAAGACTGGTGTCAGATCTCAAGCTTCTGACTACCCGTAACGACTGTCAAAGATCTTTAAATGACAGCCGGGACCAACGGCTTAACGTGCTTTCCGAGGCACGGAGGAAACTCGGTATGTTGAAATAGTCACCAATCTACGGACCGACCTCGTTAAGCGTTGCCTAACCTTGATTATCGACCCGTGCGGCTGTTATTATTTAGCCACGAGCTCCTCTATTATCATCATATCAGCCGAAAGACGTCCACTGCTGGACATAGGCCTCCCCCAAGCGTCGCCACATTGACCGGTCTCGTGAGTGCCGCAACCAGCGGATCCCCGCAACCTTCACCAGGTCATCGGTCCACCTGGTCCCACCAGGTGGACCGATGACCTGGTGAAGGCCTTCCAACGCAACGTCTTCCGGTTCGCAGTCGCCACTCCAGAACCTTTCTGCCCCATCGGCCATCCGTACTGCGAGCAATGTGCCCTGTCCACTGCCACTTAAGTTTGGCAATTCTTCGGGCTATGTCGGTAACCCTGGTTCTGTTGCGGATATCTAAATTTCCTCTATTATGTACTTCAGTAATAATGGATAAAAAATCAAAACTTATTTAGTCGGTGAACTGTAGATGAAACTGTCGAATGTCAATTGTCGTGGTCGACATTTAACACTTTAATGTATTAAAGTTGATACGATCGTTGAAACTTTTTCCATTTAGTGCGGTGTGGAGTTGAGTCCAACATTTCATCAATCACACGAAATATTTTCAACTTTGAACATAATATTGCGTAGATGAAACTCGGGGCTGGCTCGCCGTGCCCGGCATATAAACCCCGAAATCCCGCGTATATTGTATATAACAACGTTCCCGAGCCGAGAATTCGGTATTGTACTGTACAAAGTCGAGCTAAGTTCGACAGTAAATTGAAGAAATTGTTACAGTTTCATAGTTTTAGCGGCCGTAGTTCAGTATACGTTCTTCGTACCTTACATCTAACGCCTATTAGCGAGAGTTCGGGACTTTTGATAAGCCTCTTTGGCATTGTTAATATGTTATTATAATGAAACTGTCAACGGATAACTTCGACGATTAAGGATGTTTCTCGAATCTCTCGTTTGTTTACTCAGTTTATCTCTGCTTTGTCGTATTTACCTTTTCGGTAAGCCCCATTAACGAGTCTATGCAAAGTTGGTAGCTCCTTAATCCATGGCTTAGTGGCGGGGCTATCGGATCGATTAAGCGGCAGCCCTCCTGTATCAGGGTTGATCTCGAGTCAAAGAGAGTCTTCTTCATGCACTGTCGCTTCATCACCTGACAGCTATAAGTTTAAACTAAACGATGAATGTTTATCGAGCCGTGACGTGACAGACGCAGCCGGTACCTCGCTATGTTAGTTTGTTATTTAGAACGTGAATATAACTTTTTTTCAGTCTCGTGGGCTGATTAGCGGTTGGTCGGTTAACCGTACTTTTCTGGAAGTTTTAGTTCGTGTGCGGGTTATAAAGTAAAGGTTAACTGGGACATATGTATCTAGGTATAAGTATATGTTTTTAGTAAAAACGCTAGCATTATGTTGCTACTTGTTGAGTTGCTACTTGCAATTTTTAAACTTGTGTTGCACGATACTAAAGTGCTCTTCACATACCCAGTTAGGTACTTATCTAACACGACACAGCAGACATTTTATTCATTATACGTTGGAAAGTAAGTCATGGCCCACTGAATTTTTTTACATGTCACGAAATTGTTAAAAGCAACACTGAAAATAGGGCTGTAAAAAGGCCACAAAATAGAAACGAAAAGTCGATCAAGCGTTAGATGTTGACCCCCTGGAGCCATTGAAGGCAAAGATGTACTCTAGTATTGGCCACAAAAATTAAGGACCTCAGCGACATACGTTGGGCTGTTCAGAAATATTTCTAGACTATTGCTCAGTCTCCCCCGAGATGTTTTGATAGAGCGATGAGTATTCAAGAGCCTATTCGTTTCACATCCATCACGAGTGTCTGAGACGTCCCGGTTGAGTAGTTACTGTACGTTTACGAACGTAGATTAATGTCAGAAAATTCATTCGATGTACGCAACTGCGATATATTTCAGCAATCGAAATAAATAAAGAGGTAGCTATGGTTCATCACTTTCGTTCAAGTAGTTTGATATTACAGATTGATGTTATGTATCGGTGTGGAAGAATGCGTGTCATCCGAAACATTACCTATAGATATTCGAGGCAAACGGAGCGGTGGTTAATTTTCTATGTTATTAGTCCGCAACGTTGAGTGAACATTCGGGGAGTGTGCGATGGAATTACATGATTTAATTCCGCCCAGCCCGTTCCATCATCGGACTACCAGACGTACGGCGATGCGTCATCGGTACATGGTGGACATCCCACCCATACGCACAAAACGTTTTGGGGACACTTTTGTTATGCGTACAGCTAAAGAGTGGAATTCCCTGCCGGAATCTGTGTTTCCCGATAGCTACAATCTAGGGGTCTTTAAGTCAAGAGTGAATAGGTTTCTTCTAGGCAAGCGTGCTCTATCGTCGACCACATCATCGCTTACC
The DNA here is from genome assembly GCA_948252205.1 of Orthosia incerta. Taxonomy (NCBI): domain Eukaryota; kingdom Metazoa; phylum Arthropoda; class Insecta; order Lepidoptera; family Noctuidae; genus Orthosia; species Orthosia incerta. The sequence goes on from OX411741.1 coordinate 12,263,657, forward strand.
ATCAGGTGAGATAGTGGTCAAGCGCAAGCCTATAGATAATAAAAAAAAAAAAAAAAAAAACGTTACTATCATAATTTTTGTCGTAGTGTTTGTACTGTAGTTACGTTAATGTAGGCCTTTCATAGGTCTACGTTTATGTAAGCATTTCATAGGTCTATGATTTTAGCAATTATTAAAACGGCCCTGGCACAAGCAACTGAAGGAACACGGGTGGGTTTTAGTCAGTAAAAGTCTGACACCGTCCCGCTTCACCCAGAGCGGGAGAAGTCATTGGATGATTTCCCAAACAAAAAAAAACTTGTTTCAACGGGGATTCCTTGGAACCTGCCGTTACAAAGAAGTTCGGCTACTAGCAGTAGGCGCTTTCAGGCTGAAAGAAAATGCATGAATGTGTAATATTTTCATTTTCCATGGTGATCGAGAGCAAGCATTAATTCTTTAAAATCAAAATTTAACTCTGTCCCATGTGACACAAACAGACTTTTAAAATACATCTTCTTTTTAACCGACTGCCCAAAAAGGAGAAGGTTCTATATTCGGCTGTATGTTATGTATGTTTCATCGATTACTCCGTCAATTATAGACCGATATTGAATTTTTTTCCGCTTGAAATGGTATACTCATGGGGTGGTCCCATTTTCATGACCTGATGAAGGGATCCCATGGAAATCGAGGGATCTCCTCAAACTTTACAGGCATACATGTATGAAAACTATCCGCGAACCTTTGAACTTCCCCTTGTATATTATTAACGAAGATTATTTGTCTTGGACAGGTACTGTATCTACCCACTGCAAGTGGAGGACAAAGTAATCTGTCATTACTTTGTAGAGTAACTCGTTAGAGAGAAAGAAGCACTTGAGCTTTGTTCAACTTTAAATTGTAGGACATTTTGATACTTGACAGAATACAGGGAAGGTTCAAAAACTAAGAAACAAGTGCGAGTCGGACTCGCGCACGAAGTGTTCCGTACCATTATCGCGAAAAACGGCAAAAACATCACGTTTGTTGTATGGGCACTTAAATTTTTATTTTATTCTGTTTTTAGTTGTTATAGCGGCAACAGAAATACATCATTATGGAAAATTTCAGCTGTCTAGCTATCACGGTTCATGAGATACAGCCTGGTGACAGACATACAGACGGATCGCGGAGTCTTAGTAATAGGGTCCCGTTTTTACCCTTTGGGTACGGAACCCTAAAAATATAGGTAGGCAGGGTAGGGTACGGTAGGTAGGGTAGGTAGCTAGGTGGGGTAGGGTACGGTAGGTAGCCATTTGACGGGAACGAAGCCGCAGGCTCAGCTAGTTATTAAGAACGTAACCAAACAGAGACCTCTATCAAACGCCAGTCAAAAAGGATGAAAGAAAATATTACTATTGGTATTATTAATCTGTCTTTTATTTATTCACGTAAAATATAGGTAAAACAAACATTGAAAAGGCTGTATTCATAGTGGGCGTATGCCCTCGCCGCGATACTTAGAAAGGTAACTAGAACATTTTCCACGAGGTAAAATTATATGGTACTCCATTTTCAAAAACCTTCGTATTCTATTACACTGAAGTGTAGGATGTTTGTTTGTATAATTTCCACAAAGAACTGACCTTTAAAAAATCTAGACAAGAGGTAGGAAAAAATCTTTATTACAAAAAAATACCACCGACTTCCAAATAAGAAAACTACAAAGTGAAAAATAAGTTATTTTTGGAAGTCGGTGTCTTTCGTAGGTACCATTTTTTGCGTTATGGACACCGACTTCCAAAAATAACTTATTTTTCACTTTGTAGTTTTCTTATTTGGAAGTCGGTGGTATTTTTTTGTAAAAAAGTTTTTTTTTTTTACTTTTTAGTTGTACCTACCTAAAAGGCAAGTTGTTAAGTAAGTTTCCTATACTATACACCAGAATAGATTACCCGAATATCATGAAACTTGAACAAAACCGATCAAATGAGAGATCTGCTTACCCCTTAAGAGCGTACTGGCGTGATGTTATGTTATGAAATGGTATAAACAATAAACAGACATGCGATTGCAGTAGTCCCGAGAGATTAGCCGTTATTTATTGAAGAGTTCTGTTCTATATCTTCGAAGTTCTTCATCAAATCTTCACCAAATTAAAATGGGACCAATTTCGGCACATAATCTTTCGAACAAAAATAGGAGATATCGGTGAACATACATATAAAAAAACATACAAGAAGTCGAACATAGATCCTCCCCCTTTTTCGAAAGTCGGTTAAAAATATCGGTTTCATTTTGTTTGTTTGTGGGTGACATGGTGGATTTACGTTTGTGTTGCTATACATATATGTATATCAGCTTTATGCGTTATGCATTATTGTTTAAGTTCACTATTAAATGAACACTCCAGATACTTCCATAAATTATTCTTTATTTAAAGGTAGGAATATCTGTTGAGATAATACAAAAGCTTTCGGAAGCCATTTTATTACTAAGATCCGAGTAATTTCCGATCTAGATATGAGATAGCCGGATATAGGTACTTTCTTAGTCGTCAAGGTTTACGGGGAAAATGGGAAAAACATTGAATGCCGCGACATATAAGTCTGAAGTACCTTAAGTGTTTTGTACCTTGGATTTCGCGCTGAGCACCTATTGACCTAAATGTTTCGCTTTACGGCCAGTTTACAGCTTAATAAACTTCATGATTTTCTTTTATTTTCAGTCCGAGGCGAAGATTTGTAGTGCCTACGGCGAGATGTAATTCAGATATTAGTATACGACCTTGTGGCTGATATTCTCGACATCTTGCCCTTCGACGCGCACAAACAAGGTTCATCAAATTAAAATTTAGTACCCTAGTGAGCACATTGTTCCTTTGTCAACATTTAATTGAACTACAGCTCCAATTACATTCAGGTTCAGTGTTCGAGTTTGTGGTATTTTGCTGAACAGTTGTCGCGACGCGTCACCACGGAGTGCTGCTTCGATATCTAATATGGCTGACATACTTTCATGCTGAAACACAACGTTCAATATTCACATTTTATGAACAACTTTGGTGAAGTTTCACCGTTAAGCCAGTCTCTTACATGGTATTTATTAAAATGTTGCTTCCCCTTGTTGCACGACTCTTCGTCGCCCCAAGCTTATCTTGCTTCAGGCAACTCGCATTATTATTTCAAGAGATACTTCGCGTCTAATTAAGGAAATTGTATTTGAATATAAAACAAAGAGATTCTCGTTATTCAGACTCTTGTGGTAGAGGTATTTTTTATGTTTTTGTTAAATTAAGAGGTGCATTAATTGCGATTTAAATGTTTCTGTCTGTTAATCTTTTCTAAGACATTTCAGCGGTAATTGTTTATATTTACTGGATGATTTCGTTTTCTATCTGTTCTTTTTATTGTAGGTAAACACGTAGTAAAGTAGGAAATTGCGTGCGCTGTGAGTGTAAGAAATTGGTTGGACGTCAGCGGTAACAAAGCGGTTGTGTTAAGAGTTTGCTATTATTTGCTCGGCGGGAACGGCGGCAGGCTCGCAGGCAGACTGAGTCGCATGTTTAGGCACAGTTTCGGAGCGAGATAAGATTAAACTACCCCAAACACCACTAAACTGGCAGTGTCGCTTCCTTTGTCCTAAGATATTGATCCGATTTGATCATTGCAAGTATAAAGCCGTCCCACGAAATTGGATGGCCACTTATTCATAATCTCCTTAAGATTTTCGAGGGTCAGTCATCTTATTTTATTTATGACCGTTCCGAGTGCGATCTTTCGTGACTTATTATCATAAAGATTCAGGCCTTTTTACCAATATCACGACGTGGTGAAGTGGTGACTATGCTTTATTTTATGTCACCGCATTGTTCGCGTCCTGCGGGTCCTAGAGAGGGATCCTTTTATACTCCCATAGATAATATTATATGAAATCGATAACTTAGTTTAAAGGAAGGTTGTGTCCTTGCTCATTGTGTCCATGTAAATAATTATAAATCATTGCTTTACATAGGCCCGGGAAGTTTGCGTATGAAGATTTATACAATCGTTAAAGGGATACTTTGTTGACGCATACCTACCGAGATAGCGGTTTTACAACGTGTATGATGGGGCCATGGTTATGGGCTCTAGCTATGTCTCTATGGACGCGTGACGTGACATTAACCGGTGACGTCACGCTGAGTAATTTATTTAAGGAGGCTCCTAACTAAGAGGCCATCTATAAGGTAATAAGGAAGTTTGTGAAAGTTGTTTCACTAATATATTAAGGGTTAATTGGTGTGCCACCCATTTATCTCCTGGCCGTGTCCTATTTATTTGCAAACCGAACAATTAAACCCAACTAAGCTTGAAAGAGGTGATTCCCGGAACTAAAACGATAAAAAGGATTCATTGGGCCTATTTATTTGCTATTCACCCTTACTCGACCGTTTGTCTGCTAGTCTATAACAATTTAAGGGCAGTTTGCCCAGACCCCTCCTACTAACAAGTTAAACAAAGATTTTCTGATTTTTCATGAGCTAAATCTATCTACGTAAACGAGTAGGTAGATAAATAAAATAACTGAAAAAATCAAAAATAAATGAAGATTATAGAAGTTCTTATATTTAAGTACTTCGGTTTCGGAATATAACAGTTACGCTCAATTTTAATCAAGGTTACAAAGGCTGAGCTCGTGTAAGAAGCTTTTAAGTCCCCTGTGATAGAATGGAAAGAAAATCTCCTCGGCCACTCGAGGAGTTTCCGAACCGAAAACCGCAAATTATACTCCAATTATGAAATCTCGGGATTTGAGAGCTGATTTATCAGTTCATTTTAGAAATTCAGTTTTATCAAATGTTACACTGGAAAAGCAATGTCGATATTTATTTAGACCAGGTAAGCGTGTTAAGGTCTATCCACACATATCAGGGCCGTGCCCGGGACGTGACAGGGCCGGGTCCAGTCATTGAAGAACTGTCACTGGTCTGTGCACGGACGAGTGTGAACGAGTTCATATAAAATGTACACAACGATATTTTTTTGAGACCCCGACGGGGCACGGTAAGTCCACGTCCCTGGCACGGCCCTGATAAGTGTGGATAGACCTTTACTAGGTAATATTATGTACATAAACGTACGCACTACACGTATACCTAACACAATTATCCGTTTCATTAGTTCGCTAATCATTTCTGTCTGTTCCTACACTGCTTAATTTCGAGGTTATTATGTTTTGGACAGAATCCTGATTACACACTCCGTTCCGTTTGTAAGCACAATTATGCCAACTGTTTACCACATTTCATGATTCGACGAATAATCCTGTAACCGAAGTATAACAGATACCTTATATGATATATTATGGAGCATGTGAACGCTGATAAATAACTTTAATCTCTTTTATTTGCCGACGTATTTTTCTCCCGGGCAAGGCTCGCCCCTCATTATTTAAAAGTAGAGAGGCTCCATCGGTTATCCACTCGCTGCTTTATTCTCAACCTGCAGATTATCGAAAATACATTCCATATCAATCTTTCCTATGGGATGCTCGCCCTCATTGCAATCAACTTGTGTAAACCGAACGGTTGCACTTTAAATTGATTTCCTCTCGTCTCCAGTCTAAAACTTGCTGCTTGTCGGATATTGTCTTGATCCTTTTGTTCAAAATTGTATAAAGTTTGTTAATTTTAACTCAAATCATTGGACAGAATTGACTTTCGGGACGGAAATTGGTAACAGAAACTAATTTTAAGTTACATCAGAGTTGTAGAAAAGGAATGTCGATTAAGATTTATGTTTCGAGTTTCTCGAAGAGAATTTATCAACAGCAACGCATTCTGGCTCTCTAAAATATTTCATTACAAATGAAAGACCTCAACTGTAGGGTAGACAAAGTTTTGTCATAGAATAAATATATTTAGGGGCTCCTGCATGAAAGTCTAACGAACCGCGCCGTGCAAATCCGAAAAAGACTAGACAAAAAAATACCAGTATAGCGGCAACAATAGCAGGTACGATAACATTCATTCTACACAGTGTCGTGATTAAAAACACGACTGCAGTGCAATTGGCATTTTAATCGAATGCATGATCCCTACAATTCTCAATTTGAACGTAGCCGCGTAGAGCGCGTTCGGATTGAATAATACAATTTTGTTTTGACTAATTGCTGCTTAAATTTCACGATTACGATTCGAATTACGATTAGGGATTACAATCCCGCAAAACAGGATCACGCATTACCGCGAGATCCCGCTACTTTTATTAATCTGCTGGAATGCCGCAAATTAAAAATTTAACGCCAAAACTTTCGCGTAAATCGCGAGTAGCACGAGCGCGACGAAGACGAAGAACGACGAAGAAAAATAAATATTTAAGAAAAAGCTAGACAACAAGCAAAAGGACTTAGAGAATGTTATTAAGAAAGAAATGACGTTCTTTGAGACCGATGGTATCAGAGGAGAGTACCTGACGGTACAGCTTAATAGCGTAGTAGCCGAGAGAGCGTTTTCAGCAGCATGATATATTTGCAGTTCACTCAGAAGCAGACTCGGCGATGCTGCAATAAATGCCATTTGCTTCTTAAGAGCGTATTTTAAAAAGTTATCACCATAGGTTGGTATCACAGTAATAGCATCTAAGAGAAAGTTGTGATTTGATTATTACTCATTATATGAATCCAAACAAAGGAACCCAGTGGGTTCGAACCCAGGCAGGCGCTTTCCTTTGTGTAAATTATTTCAACACCACTGCTCTCAAAAACGGTGAAGGAAAACATCGTGAGGCAACCGGCATGTCCTAGAACCAAAAATTCGAAGACATGTGACATCCACCAACCCGTACTGGGCCCGCATGGTGGATTACGGCCCATCCCCTCTCACAGAGAGGAGGCCTGTGTCCCAGCAGTGAAAACATTGATAGGCTGATGATGTGATGTGTGATCTGATATGAATAAGATTTAATTAAAAATATAAAACTGTTGTTAGAAGTAAGGTTAAAATTAAACAAAATTATTAAACTTATTTAAAGATGAATCTAAGAAAACAGATTACTAATTACTTATACTTAATTAATAGAAAAGAAATAATTTCTGTTGCTTAATGTACCAAAGAAATGATTAATAAAAGTTAATTGTTACACAAAAATCTGTAGGTTCAATTTAATTTTATAACATCATCTTCCTAGCCTTTTCCCAACTATATTGAGGTCGGCTTCCAGTCTTACCGGATTCAGCTAAGTACCAGTGTTTTACATGGAGCGACTGCCTATCTGACCTCCACAACCAAGTAACTGGGTAACACGGTACCCCTTGGCATGACTGGTGTCAGATCTCAAGCTTCTGACTACCCGTAACGACTGCCAATGATCTTCAAATAACAGCCGGGACCAACGGTTTAACGTGCTTTCCGAGGCACGTAGGAAACTCGGTATGATGAAATGGTCACCCATCCACGGACCGACCTCGTCAAGCGTTGCTTAACCTTGATGATCGACCCGTGCGGCTGTTATTATTTAGCCACGAGCTCCTCCTAATTTTATAACATTATTTCAATTTTGATCTCACGCGGGATTGAGTAATCCCGCATATCAATCCCGCGGGATTGAATGAGCTGCGGGTTTGCAATCCCTAATTACGATTTTATATCATCAATACGTCACGAGACGAATGCAATTTGTCGGTATATAGACGGTGATGTACGACGCTATCAAGTTATAGCGACGTGTGATCCAATTAGTGATGTTACCTGTACGGCCGGCGTCGGACTCCGAACACCCGATAATTATAAAATTCGACACCACACTGGTTGCTAATACGATATGTTGATATATATATTAAAGCCACAAACCAATTTATTGGCATGTGTTTAAAAGGTGTGAAATAGTTAAATTACGTTCGAGTTTTGGTACGATATTCTATAGGTAGTTATTTTTTAATAAATACAGTGCCAAAAGCGGTTTACGTATCAACGTAATTTATTACAGTTAGTTCATTAAACGGCTATTTCAAATGTCAATAATTTAATGTAAAAAATAATAATTTGATTATACCAACTGTCCATTCGCTAATATAGTTTATTATGGCAGAGCACGGTCAAGAAACTTCCTTATCATTAAATTGTAACAATTTAGAAAAATATAGCCTCGCCACGCCCTAGGGGGTAAAGGTTCGATCTGTAGATCTTATATTGGTGTGTTTTTTTCAATTCATATGTACCTACTTTCTAAGTATATCTTGGACATCGCTGGCAACGGTGAAGAAAAACATCGTGAGGAAACCGACTTATAATGAGTTTATTTTACGATTGTGCTCTATTGGTGTAATTGCTTCAAGGCGTTCCAATGTGAGGATAAACAACAAGAAAAAATATAGCTCAATAAACGTCTTGATAAAAACCTCTGAAAAAAGTAAATACATACCTACCTACGTCAAACCTACGACATAGCTGGACATATTAGAGACGGATTAAGATTGATCTGCATTCCGGGCAACTGATGGAAACCAATCCCGTAACTCACGTTACGCTTTCGGATTTCCACATTTTTTACTTGAAATCTTATTCCTATTTCATAAGATTCATCAGTTAGTTTATTTTAATAATACTACCCTGTTAGTGTCCTAACTCCTACTTCAGGGCAAAGGCCCCTTCTAAACAGAAGGCTCGGGGATTTATCACTTCCTCCACTCCAATTCTTGCCTACCTGCCCACCCTGCCCACCCTACAGCATTATAATATTAGTATATATGTTGATAAAACTCCTTCGCATATGAACAAATTTGATTACCATATAAAAGGTTATAGTGAGTCAATCTTAATGAGGAACAATTCTATAATACGTGAATGTTGCGGAACTTTAACCGCTTACGCAGCGCACGCAACGGAAGCTCTCAAAAAGTATAATTTTTCCCGTTTTGCAACATTTTTCATTTATGCTCCGATCCTTTTTGGACATAGCGTGATGTTATACCTATATGGCCTATAACCTTCCTCGATAAATGGACTATCCAACACAAAAATAATTTTTCAATTCCAACCAGTAGTTCTTGAGATTAGCGCTTTCAAACAAACAAACAAACAAACTCTTCAGCTTTATAATATTAGTGTAGATATTGACTAATTAACTATAAATCACAACAAGTGGCATTCAACGTGATTTTTCGATATCGATTGTCAATCTAATATGTTTATCAGTCTATGTAAATATGTATGTATGTTTGTTCCTATGTGGCGTTCTAGAGACCAAACGCGTTGGCCGATTTTGATGATCCTTACGTCAATCGAATCGAATCAATTCTTCTTAGCCTTGCGAGTGTCACAGACTACAATAAAATTGGAAAAAGAAATATGGCGGCTTTTGGGCGCCAATATTTTTTTTCTTCCAAGTTCATCGTGTGTGTGGGGTATGTAAATAAAGAGTTTTAAGAGATGATTTCAAAAGTATAGAATACATATATGTTTAAATGTACCTAATTAAAAAAAAATGTAAAAAAAAAAACTAAATAATTAATAAGTTAATTCAAAAAATCATAAAAACCGACTGCTTAAGAAGCAACCTAAAAAGACGTAAACAAGAAGAATATCATGCTGTGCAGTCGGATGGTACATTTGGTTTTGGTCATCCAGCTTGCGAATATGTAGCCTCCGACTGCACAGCATGATTTTCTTCTTGTTTACGACTTTTTAGTAGTCGAGTTTTTTGATTTTCGTTTTGACTTTCGCTATCGCCACGGTTTCGATGACAGAATGTCAATTGTCTAGGGCCTCGTTTCCTTTGATCAAATCAAATGCGTTTCTTTTTCTCAAAATATCTACTACTTATATACATAAACTTTTGTTGTTGAAAAACGTTTCTTCATAAATCTCAGCTTGTTTCAATTTACACAAAATATAAATTAATTTATGAAAACCAAAACAACCATTTTAAAGCTTAAAAACCCGAGTTGCGGCAAAATTAATTGGTATGGCGCGAGTGAATCCTCAGATTACGCTCAAACAAGAGATTCAGAGGTCTTCAAAGTCACCGCAATCAGACAAACGAAACGACAAAGTGAAAACTTACTGTGATTAAGTAAAGGTTTGCACTACGGCACCACCTCGGGTCAAATGCTAGCCTAAAAGCGTTCCTAGAAGGTTTGTTAGTTAAATTCTTTAAACAGATCTCCCTGCACAGGCCTTAAAGTGGTTTTCTGTCAGAAAACGTAACGTTTCAACTGTCTGAAATAATCTCGCTGTCTCTCACACCCACTCCCTTTGTTATCCCCTCCTCATCAAGTACGCACTCGTCTGCCATTATTGTTTCTTTACTTATTTTGAAATGTCTTAAGCACCGTCCAAGTCACTTGAGATAAATCCAGAAACCTGTCATTTCATGGATGAAGAAATTGGTCATGGTTTTTTAATGTAAATTGCGCTCGGCTAGTTTGTTTAAGCAAGGCGCGAGGTTGAAGAAGTCTTATTTGAGAATGAATAGCGGTCGCGCTGAATGTGGAATGATATTGCTTACGGCAAACTGCAGTATCTGTTAGAAAGAAAACGAAAATACGGAGGAATTTTTGTCAAGCTTGATTGTATTTGAAAATATGTATAGGATGTTGTTTCATTCAACTTGTGGCCTCCAATTTAATAGTACATTATGGTACAAGTGTGTAATGTTGGTGATTACAGCTGAGGTGCCATTGAGACGAGAGCAAGCAATAGGTACATTAATTTATTCGTATTATTGAGCACGATCTTTTTTGTATCAAAACTTTTTTAAGAACAAAGTAACTCAACCAACAAAAAAAAGCTCTATAACTCACTTGTGAATAATAGCAATGAAAAAGTCACAGTTTGATTGCAGGTATCATTATGTGACTAATTGCGGTGAAATTAGAGCCACTTTACGAGCAAGTGTATTGTAAAATACAGTTTCGCCATACTATTTAGACCGCTACTCAAATGAGTTTTCTGCTGTTTTACCGAAAATGTAATTGGGTACTCGTAGTTACGTCTATACCTCTTGTATATGAGCAAAACTAATCAAGTTTCGTGAGTTATGACCTGATACATCTTCTATAACTTCAGTAATAAAACCACTATCAAGTATTGTGTATCCCAAACCAATTTGCGACAAGAATCTGTATGAGCAGTCTTATTGTGGCTTACAAGGAGATATTATCTTGTATCTCTATTCTATGTTGTCCAGGATTAGTTTAACGTTTCTGCTCCGAAACCATATATATTGACACACGGCTTATGTAAGCCCGGTGATTAAATTAAGCCATTGATAATAAACAGTCACTCAATTAATACCGGCTTGGAGTGGCTTGCTTGTTCGAAGCGTGTAAGATGGCTACCGTGGCTTACAGACATTAGGAAGCTACACGAATATCACGAGAAATGCACGTAATATCGCGACACAATAACATCGCATTAATATTGTCAATCCTACCCTTGTAAGGTCACACCGAAGACGTTGTTCATAATTAATAGGACCCGCAGCGGCTTCGGGGTCAACAGCCACTTGAGCAAGGTAAACTGTATACGCAACATTCGATTAGGTTCCTGATATTAGTGGCAATTCAATTATGACAGTATATCTACACCATTGTGGATATCATTTGCTTAATTAGTTGCAGATGATTGTAACAGCGCCAAAAGGCAACTCAATAGCTGGGCAACGTAAAGGGAACATAGAGGGAGAAAGACATTCCCGCTGGATTATACAAGACAAGTAGATAGAAAATGTTGCTATTCTTTGCAGAGCACTACTTCTAACATCTAATAGTCGTTACGGTGTAGAAAAAGGAAAACTGTTTTCGATTCCGTTCTCAAATGCATAAATTTAAAAGAAGTGTAGTACCATATATTTTATGCATACAAAAGAAGCAATTCCGTTGACTGAAAACTTCAATTTGTCGTTATCGCAGCGCTGCAATGCTGTACGTTTTATAGAGCTATAAATCTATAATATCGTAAAATCCCGTAGTTGCTGTAAACTTAATTACAAGGTGAACTCTTTTCCTGCTGCACAACACACTGAAATCGACTTAACACGATCCATGTTCAATTTATCGGCTTGTACGTATTGCGGAGTCCGGCAACGAAATTAAAGTAGTGCCGGCCACCGGATCGACAGAACTAAATCGCCTGCGGAATGCAAGCGGTGCACTCGTTGCTAATACATCAATAATGTCCACTTTACTCGAAACCATAGCCAATACCGAAAGGTTTTCTAGAAACTAAATTATTGAGTAACACAGGCAAACGTAGCCGCAGCGTCGAGGGAAATAGGAAATCGATATGAGAATTAATTTTCAGTTTTCCGGTTTGTAGAATTTGCTGTCTTATTATCATGGTTGCCGACGTACGTATTTGTCGTACGATATTATTATCTAGGGATATTTTTTGCTGTTATTACCACGTAATGCCAGGTGAAAACAAACATTGATGTCTGTCGTCGTGGAAGCGGAATAATAGTGGAGGTAGGAACTAAATATTGTGTCGTGTATAGTGAGTGCCGCGTCGTAACACAATTGTTACAATTTCTTCACACCGTGATATGTAGGGGCGCTCGAGCTCGGGCCCGCTGTTCCACGGTAAATACGTGTGTCACAGCTGCTAGCGTTAATATTTGTCCGCTGCGAAACAAAGCCAATATCTGTAAAAGTTTTGGCGCGCCGCACCATTATTTATTCAGAGGCTCCTGCGTTTCTTAAACTTTTCGAGAGCTCCGTCGATATTATAAGGGTGCCCCGGCCTGGGTACAATTGGCCGCAAATTTTCCCGGAAAGTAGACTCGCAAATATATATTTTTTCCTCAGTATCGCGGACAAACGTAATTGACATCTTTTAAAATTAAATATCAAAGCCTAGTGAAACATGGTACTTACCTGCTACCTGCCGGAAGGGCTTTCGACGCGTTCTGAAAACGTCATCAAAGAGACAGACGGGTCTGGGATGAATTATGAATTCCCCCACATAGCATATCATCAGTCAAAGCTTCGGTTTCAACGCGAACGCCGATTGTCCTCCTTTTTTTGAATAACGATAATTTAATAGTTCTGCCGCTCTTTATTGAAAAATATACAAGTAAATTCTAGACTAAAAAACTGCGCTTAAACGTTTCTAAAGTTTTTAGCAGTACCTACCTACAATCCTCCCGTTTCTAATTGTCTTTGGAACCGGCCAGTTTCCCAAAATTTGAAAACATTGGTCCTTTTTTTCCTCAATTAATTTGTCTCTGGTTCTAACACAAACTGGATTCTGTTCGAAAATAGAAAATAAAATGATAGAGAAGTTCCTACCTACATACACTCTACAATATTGGCAGTAACATAAACGGATTTTTTTCAGCAAAAACTCTCAATTTATTTCCACGGGTATATTGCAAAAGATCGTACAAAATCGCAGACAAAAGTTATAAAACCATAACTTGATTCGGTTCTACTATTCAAATGTAATAGTATTGATCGACGTACACGAAATCGAGTATCTTTTACTAAAACATTTATTTGCATGAATGAATAAATGAATATCTTCACAAGAGCTGTCTGAAATTAATATAAAACATACTCATAAGTTAGAAACAGCTTTTCAGTTTATGAATAAACTATGCCAAAATATTTTTTCTTTTGATATTACATTTTAATATGAATCGCCTCAAGTAATAAGTACAAATGGATCGTGGTTTTCGTTTTCATATTCACGTCTGCTTATTACACCAATGAAATGTGTTTAATAACTACAAACCGGTATGATTTCTTGGGAAATTAATTACTGAGAAATAAATGCAAAAACAACCTTTACCGCACGAGTATTATATTCAGACAATACAATAATTTTCTCGGTACCGTAGACTTTTTCCTCTTAGCCATTATTCATGGCATATTAAAACATTAAATAACATCTAAAAAACGGAAAGTAAATAAAGAGAAAAAACGAACGTTCGAAGTTCAAATAAAGAACGTCTGTTAAATAAAAGAATAAAGCTGCGCGGTGTGTTATGACGTCAGCCGCGTGTAACGGGTGTAACGCGTTCGGTTCGGATTCCAATGCATGCTGGCTGCAAATTTTAGGCTAGCTGCGCATGAAGACTAAATCAATCGTTTGGTAGTCTGTCGCTTCAGGACTTTTTGTCTTGTCGGCAGGTTTTCTGCAGCCGCAGGTATTTTGTGCTAAATTGGATTTACATAAAAGTATTGTGAGTCCTGTGAGATATATATTCTTGGAAGAAGTAAGGTGGCAATGAAATCACTATTACATAGGTCTTTAACATATATTGTTACTAACTCTTTTGTCAGTATGGACTGTTTTTGTCTGATGAATATTTTATTTTAAATTTTTTACTTGAGTTTCTTGGGGCCTTTGAAAGGCGTATTATTATTATTGTTTATCAATAAGGTCTTTTTAATCGAAACCACTTTCTGGTGCCATCGGTAAGAAACAATTTGTGATTCGTTGAAACATAGGTACTTAAATTAAACCAAACCGCTTGAGCTTCTAAGAAAAAGAAAAATTATGAGCCACCAACAACTTGGAATTGGGCTCCAAGAGTAATATCCACGAAAGGTAAATAATTACCTCGTATATAACGGGATGCGTATCTCCCGATAGAATCACATAAAAAATATTATCCTGTTGCCCCAAAAATACAATGGTACTACATCTCCAATAAGTACGGATCACAGATCTTTGTCTTAGAAACATGTTCATGCCGTTCTGAATTCTCTTCGGGATATGAAGAAGGAATTCTGCTCGTGTTATTGTTCATGCTACAATGAACGGATAAGTGACGGTATCTGTTGTCTATTATTATTTATTATACTCGAATTGTGAGGGGTGAGTGAATGGATAGTTAATTTATTAATTGTATAGGGCTTTCGAAACTTGTATTTTATGCCACTTTAATTTTTGATATTCGGTTATATTCAAATATCTATCTATTTTGGCAGAGATAGATCACCTTGCCATTAACTATTTTGTTTAGAAAGCGCGGCCAAAATCGGCACTAATCGTTTGCCGCCATCTTGTCGTTTATGTCAGGTGTCAAGAGAGTGTGTTGTATTCCGTGTTTTTATTCGTTTCCGAAATAAATAATCGCCATCATTATGCCAAAAGTAATTTAAAGTGCTGGCAGGGTTGTTTTCTTGAAGGTCAAACGTGCATGGAAAGAAGAACGAGACAATAACGGGACGACGGTACTGTATCCCAAAGTTAGAGCCCGCGTTGCTTATTTGATAGGTAATTTTTTGGGATGCCACTAATCAAAAATTTCCCATCATTTTCGTACGTACCTGACAGTATTGGTTTTTGGCTGGTACATAAATATACCAGCGGGACAGGACTGGCATCATGTAATACATATAATGCATTATTATTATTTTGTTTTATGCGTTTCTGAACGCACCATCACCCAAATAACTCAAGAGGGTAATGTGGCAGCAGCTTCATCTTCAAAAATTGTTGAAGAAGAAATTAACAAAGCATTGAAATTTAAATAAAAGATATTAACCCACTGCAGGACCATTGTTATACCAAATTGAACAGTAGTATTACATTCAATAAAAGATTTTTAATAATTTCATGTTTTTTTTTTCAAATAAAATTTTGGCATAAGTTTTTTTTTTTTTTTTTTTAGATAGGCTCGCGCTTGACCACTATCTCACCTGATGGTAAGCGATGATGTGGTCTTGACTTAAAGACCCCGAGGTTGTAGCTATCTGGAAACACACACACACAGTTTAGTTTAGTTCGATAATCTATTAATTCAATGAATTGCCCAGACTTCAGAATGTATCACACTCTATGGTGATTAAAATTAAAAATTAAATTGAATTTATTGCATCCATAATGTACATACAGGTGGTAAAAATAAGTTACAGAAACAATTATGGACCCTGTCGGGCACAGCAACATTCTAGAATCTAGATACAGTCAGTGTCTAGGAGAGAGGAATAGCACTTAATAATTTTCCTGATTAATTAACATTTAAGTTATCTATTTACCATCTATCTGCTTTTATGTGGATTAATGTACTAATATGTGTGTGTCTTTCTGTGTGTATGTTAAATTATGTATTATTTTTGCCCGCCTGCAAGGGAACGGTTATGTTTTTCGCGTCTGTATGTATGTATGTTTGTATGTATGTAATATTCTTTATTACCTTGTATCTTACAAACAAATTGACGGATTTTTATAATTAAGACATCGTTAGATAGGTCTTGACCGCCCAAGTGTTCTAGTGCCGTTGAAAAAAAAGAAACATGGCGGCTTTTGGGCGCCATATTGTAGGGGTTGCATTTTTTTTTCTTTGATATCCATTCAGTGGGGGTGTATCAAATTAAGGGTTTTTAGAGGTGATTACGAAAATATATACCACTTATATGTTTGAAGTAATTCGAAAAAAAAGTAAAAGTTGTAAATAAAAAAAGTTAATAAAATCAAAAAACCCGACTGCTTCAAAAGCGAACTAAAAAGATGTAAACAAGAAGAAAATCTTGTTGGGCAGTCGGTGGATACGTCTGGTTTTGGTCAGCCAGCTCGCGAATATGTATCCTACAACTGCACAGCAAGATTTTCTTCTTGTTTACATCTTTTTAGTTCGCTTTTGAAGCAGTCGGGTTTTTACTTATTTATTTATTCGATTTAATCCTTAAATAAATATTTAAAATTCGTCTCTGGGATGTACTGTACAATCCAAGTCTAACATAACTGTAATTTTCCCAGTATCCTTCAAACGGAACCTTACAAAGCGCATTCTCAGACGAACTTTCAAAGAGAACTCGACTACCATTCCATGTCGGACCGGAATGATGCCAGACCGTCTCACTATCTGGACAAGAGTTCGGTTAACAAACGTGCAAGTTGTCACTGAGATAATTCTGTTTATCAGCTATGCAGTTCAAGCAATATAAAGGACAGATCAATGAGTAAATTAGCGACATCAACAGTGAGCACACAATAATGCAAGCACGGAAGTTTTCACGTCTCTATGAATTTGTATTAATGTTCTCATAATATATACTAGTGCCAAGGGATATTGTGATGCCCAGTTACTGGGTTTGTGGATGTCAGCTTAATCCGATTACACTGGAAGCCACACCCTTAATATAGTTGGGAAAATTCTAAGCAGATTGATTGTTCTTAAAGACTGCTACAGAACCAGACCTGGTGAAGGTTCCGGGGATCCGTTGGATGCGAGACGCACGGGACCGATCAATGTGGCGACGCTTGGGGGAGGCCTATTTCCAGCAGTGGACGTCTTTCGGCTGATATGATGATGATAATGATGATGAAAGACTGCTAAATTTGAGAAAAAGAGAAAATGTATTAATACTACGAGTATATTGTAGAAGGGGTCGCAATAACTGCGTACCGCTGGAGTAATAGTTATTTATTTATTAAAACTTTATGCACAAGTACAAAGGCGGACTTAAAGGTGCAAGTATATGAAAGGATAAATAGGCATAGGCATTTGCATTGTCATTTTTTGGGTAGGCATTTTTATAGAATTTATTCAAGCTGTTTAAGGCGCCAACACAGATTGATAATACAGTGGTTTAAAAGCTAAACAGTTTTTCTACCATGATGGACGGAACAGTTTTATTTTTAAATGTACACATATAAACTCGCACCTTGTAAGCAGAAACCACTTGCTACGATCCTTAAATACCTATTTCTTTTCCTTCGGTTACGTTCATACATTTAGTCATACACGCACGCCGGTTATAAGTACCTACTGGTACGCACCTGGCCTTTCCGAAGAATTGTATCCACATCTGGTTTTGGTCAGCCAGCTCGCGAATACATATCCTCCGACTGTACAGCATGATTTTCTTCTTGTTACGTCTTTTTAGTTCGCTTCTTAAGCAGTCGGGGTTTTGTTTTTTGGGGTTCCGTACCCAAAGGGTAAAAACGGGACACTATTACTAAGATTCCGCAATCCGTCTGTCTGTCTGTCTGTCCGTCTGTCACCAGGCTGTATCTCATGAACCGTGATAGCTAGGCAGTTGAAATTTTCACAGATGTATTTCTGTTGACGCTATAACAACACATACTAAAAACAGAATAAAATAAATATTTAAGTAGGGCTCCCATACAATAAACGTGACTTTTTTGCGATAATGGTACGGAACCCTTCGTGCGCGAGTCCGACTCGCAATTGGCTAGGTTTTTTTTTAATGTATGGTATCAAAACAGATTTATTAGTACTTTTCGCAACTTTGACAATGGATACTGTTATAAATCGCCATAAATCGAGTGTTTCATGATTTCGTATTTTATTCAACAGTACAGATGACTTTAGTGCAGTTAGTGAAGGTGACCAAAAATAAGCTATTGCTAAATCAATAATAAATGGTCGCCAACCCAATGGTAATGTGCCCCAATGGGCGCACTGTGCACAGTGTAGCTTAATGTCACTTGAAGTGCACTTAGCCTAACAGGTCTACTTGAAGCTAGTAAACCGCTAAGTGTGAGCTATACCTGGCAGCGTTTAATGGTTCCTGTCATTAGTTGTATTGAACACTGAACTTTGTTGCTAACTCAATTTCAACGACACAGGTGTTGTCGTTATGGACTATTTATGGAAGAAGTAGGAAATTATATCAGACTTGCCTTTTCACGCGGCTTTGCTTACGTGGCGAGGCACTAGGGTCGTGAACTAGGATATAAAACCATTTAACAAAAAAAAATAACAGACCTCCTAAACAAAACACTATAAAACGAAAAATAACTTTAATTTCGAAATTCGGTGTCTTTGGTACTATTTTTTTTCCTTTTTATACCGACTTCCTAAAAGAAAGTTATTTTTCGCTTTGTAGTATTTTGCTTTGGAAGTCGGTTTAATTTATTTGTAAAAAGTTTTTATTTTTCTCTTTTTAGTTTTGTTACCATAAATTAGCATGAAAGTAAACATTATGAACCATAACTTATAAAATACTCGTCAGATCTTGATCAAATAGCACTAGATTTTAAATAAAAATCATCAAAATCGGTTCATAATTGACGGAGTAATCGCGTAACAAAAATATCCCCGCCTGCAGCACCACCAATTCGAATATACGTTTATATTCGAATTGGTGGTGCTGCAGGCGGGGACAAACAAAAATTATAGAGAAACCTTTCAAAACTTCGTTTGTCACCGCTGGCAGCACATAATATTAAAGTAACGTCTATTTTAATAGTACTTCTTGTTTACTTCTTTTCAGTTAACTATTTTATGCAGTCGAGTTTTTTGAATTGTAATAATTTTAAAAGTCGGTTGAAAAATAACACTCAGTGATAGTGTGACTTGCTAGTACAGCCAGTGGAAAAACGTTAAGAATTGGATCAGTACTTCTGGAAGTTATCTTCTACAACGAAATATTAGTTTTCTAATATAACTTAGTTTGAAAAATGGAACCAGTTAGGGATAAATGTAATCTGGAACAGTTCACGATGAACAGGGCCGATGACATTGTTTCATGCCAGGTTTTCTGAGTCGAAACTTATTCAACTGTTTTTGTACCGACCAGTTAAATAAAAGAGGTTATGTTTCACTGAATGTGGAACGCTGTTCACGAGGCTTTATTTCTGTCTATTACGCTCTAGTCTCAGTATTTACGACTTGTTTCTGATTTTTCGTTTTATTTTTTCGACGAGCGTTCATTTGTTTGCATCATCATCATCATCAGCCTTTTAATGTTCCCACTGCTGGGACACAGGCCTTCTCTCTGTGAGAAGGAATGGGCCGTAATCAACCACACGGGCCCAGTGCGGGTTGGTGGATGTCACATATCTTTGATTTATTGGTTCTAGGACATGCCGATTTCCTCACGAAGTTTTCTTTCACCGTTTTGAAAGCAGTGGCAAATGAAATAATTACACAAAGTAAAGAACCTGCTTGGTTTCTTGTTAGTCACGGCCATTACCACTGGGCCACCACTGCTCCAGTTGTACGCGCCTACTGTTAAAGTTGTTTTAAAATACACCGCGCTACATATTGGCCGAAACATATTAAAACAATGCTGCTATCTCGTGAATCTCTGCACGCTAGCTATTCATAATTGTTACAATACCTAAGCAAGTTACAACTCACCAACCAATAACGTGTTATGTTCCGCATTTACGTAACGACACACACGAGTATCTTACTTATGATTGCTTCTATAATTTATTTAGATCCACGCTTATTTTCCTCACCTTCTCTGGGATCTAGCATCACCCGTTTTTAAATCCCGACCACGAAACTCGAATAGCTTCCACTGTATTCAAATTAAGTTAGGGTAGCATATAAAAGAGATTTTCGTTGAGTTGGTGCAGCACTGCAGTATTGCGCTGAAACTTCACGCCCAGCATTCAAATGGGATTTTGGAGTTCACATTTACGAAGAGCATGATATTAGTTGCTCATTTAAACGTCAGACGGTATCCTTGAGCCGGGAACTTCAAAGATAACTTTATTTTGAGTAAAGGCACCCTCTAAAGTTTTTGCCGCAGCTCCTAACGCACCAAGTTTGCAGCGCGAAGCTGCAAGAATGTTTTGTGTAATTTCCTAATGAGTTCCAAAATTACATATCTTTTCTTATCATAACTTTTGGTAACGCGAAGCCATTAATTATGCTTTCTACATAGTTAAGCATCTTCACCTTCAAAGTAACGAGCTAAAGTAAAATCAATATTGATGGTCTCGCTCTCAAAATAATCTCGGGCTGAATTAGGACGGCGTAATATCGTATTAAAAACGGCATGTGTTTTAATTAAAAGTTCATATTTATTCTGTCGTATAAGCTTCAGGCTAATCCTTAGCTCGGTGTAAAGGCTTAAAGTATTAACTATTACAGCAAAGACTTTTTCATTTTAAGTGCGCCTTAAGCAATTTGTTTTCGTTACTTTGAACTTCTCATTACTTACAATGTCTCCTACGAAATTGTACGAGGCCTTTCTATCTTGGCGGGCATAATATTAAGTTGCCAAAAAAGCTGAACTTAAATACTAAGATGTATTTTCCAGACACGTTTCGCGTAATAACGAGATACTAAGCGGGATGCTTTTGAGCCCCGTTGGGTGAGCAAATGTGTGTGTATACAGTTTATTAGTATCTGTGCTATGTCACGTAGTGGTCACGTGCTGGCGTTCACCTCGAGGGTGTTGTGGAGAACGACTTTGTTTCTCTAGGAACGTGCCAAAGGCGTGGCACAGGAGGAGACTGGTGCATTTCAACATGGCTTAACCGGCGTTCCCTGAGTTCCTTTACATATTAACAACTTTCCTGTCCAATGACTCACGTGAATTTTTTTACTGTTGTGTCTGCTAATTAGACTAAGGATAGCCACCATTTTGTTTTCAGTAGGAGGCCAATCTCTCCTTGATGTTGTGAGGTTACATGTTCTTATTTCTCGTGTCTCCTGTGCGGGTCAAACATCACACACATCATCAGCCTATTAATGTTCCCACTGCTGGGACACAGGCCTCCTCTCTGTGAGAGGGAATGGGCCGTTATCCACCACGCGGGCCCAGTGCGGGTCAAAAATATATATATTGTTTATATATTTTCTTTTTGATTTGCCTTGCCAAATAAAAATGAGCATTCAAATAAATTGGATGAGGCAGCAGAAGATGGAGTAGAGACTAATAAATAAGCTAAGTACTAATAACTCTTCACTGCGTACTAAGTCGGTGTGGACGTATATAAAATATAAGTAAGTAATAATTCTAGCCACATTACTCCACAAGTATAATAATGTGGTCGTCGGATATGTCCGACCAATTTTAATAAAGCAAGAGCTACCTACTCGTATATAATTTCCATGTGGTTCTCTTTATTACTTATCAGAGTTGCGGGTTCATAACAATATGTTTATATTAAAAAGGAAATTGGTTTTTCTGACTTTGTTGTGTTGGTTTGAGGGAATATCAGTATCAGAAGTAGGTATGGGGCTATACTTTTATGTGTGTGAAATATCTAAGCTATATTTTGTTCGACTAACATCGGTTATAATGCTGGACGATCATGAAAAAAACTACCAAACTTAAAAAATGAGGTTACATAGTATAGTCTTAAAGATATCGTGGAAAACACGGCGTTGTATTATTCCAAAAGCTTTTTCGTTCGTAATTCCTGAGCATATAAACGGCTGTTTTCGCTCAGTTTTTGTTGCGAACTTTTTGTGTGTTAGCTCGAAGAAGAAAGCGATATTACATATAATAATAGGTCGCGGAAAGCGAAAGTCATTCCGGCCGTCTGATCACGAAGGTTGCTTTTCACGGGCTTCTGTAGGTTACGCCAACTAAAACTTATGATAATTCGAGGAGCGATTTGTTTTAAAATTAAATTTATGGAAGTAGTAAAGTTGTAATATTCTTGAATAGATTTGTCGTATAGATTATTGACAACGATCGTAGACTTATTAACTACCTGTATTTTTTTGCCAAGGTCGTAATTTTAGGTACATGACATTTAAAGTTTATCCACTAGAATATTGCCTCTTATGACATGGTTTCGTGAAGCAGTTACATTAGCATCTAAAGTTAAGTTGGGCTTACATCATAAAATACGTTGTTTTGCCGACTGGAAGCAAATAAATAAATAACTTGAGTACATTGTTTCAGAATAAAAAATGTGCCGAATGTGCGCACATATCTTTGAGTTGCTGGCTCATCGCGTTTGCGAAAAAAGAAATACTCTCAGAAATTCTTATATTCCCAAGTCACTTATTTCATCAGCAGTTTGACGTTCTGCTAATAACGGTGTATGAGGTAAATATTCAATATAAAAGCCGAAACTCCAATATACCTTCGACCTCGTGTCTTCCTTAATATACATGAGAAAATTAAGCATCGACCTCGGGGAAATAACGTCGGCCGTGGCCTCTTGAGCATGTTATAAGTGTCGGTAAACTGTTAAGTGCTACACTATCGATAAAGTCAATATT
Source organism: Orthosia incerta (assembly GCA_948252205.1). Taxonomy (NCBI): domain Eukaryota; kingdom Metazoa; phylum Arthropoda; class Insecta; order Lepidoptera; family Noctuidae; genus Orthosia; species Orthosia incerta. The sequence continues at coordinate 12,286,495 of OX411741.1, forward strand.
TCGCAAGTGCGTAGCGGCAGGAGTGCGACGGGAAACTTTACGAAGTACCCTCCATTAAATGCGGCTACATTCGATACAGCTCGCCCTACAAACTCGAAACGAAAATTCTTGAGACGACAAACACCGCTACTTGCCTACTCCGCCCATCCGGGTTATCAAAAATACAATAGTATCAAAGTTACCCGAAGTTTTATACTTTTTGAAATTGCTTTCCCTTACACAACATAAAGTAGGACGTCTGCAACTAATAAAATACTTAGGTCACATAGTCTCGAGTGGCGTTTAAAGTTACTGCTCTTGTCTGCGCTGTTGCTTTGTGTCTTGTACAAGTACAATGGCTTCATAGGTATGCGACGAGCGCATTATATGGATTTTAAATGGTTACTATAAAACGAATTCATGGTTTATATGTGCTGCTCGTTTTATTGACGTGTTTTAGAGAATACTTAGATTTTAAAACACATTATTTTACTACTCTCCGAGTTCATACTTAAAGTAGAATAAAATAAAGTTTAGACTAGTGACAATTCCAAAGCATTTCTCATATTGCTATTTATACTTGTGATATCTTTTCTTTCTTTTGTCTAGTATAAAGCTCTGAAAAAGCCTTTCATGTTGATCTACAGTCAGACAAATCTTCTATCAAGACTAAATATAAATCCTTTTTATTTTTCAGGATCAAAGGACTGCAAAACGAAGGGAAGGCGGTTTATTAATTAGCGTCCTGTGTACAGACTTTGTTTGTATTTTAGTAATATAAAAAAGTGCGAGAAGGTTTTCATTTTGTCTGTACATTTTTTTCTTTTAGGTAGGAATGTACTACATAACCACTCGATATATGATTGAGTTCTTCAAGTGTTTTAGTTTCTACTCCAACTTTTATAATTTCTTTATCAATAATATTACTTAGATCAAATATCAACTTAACAAAATTGTCGGTAGTTGAACAAGTTGTACCTCTACATCGACTGAAAGTTGAATAGTTCGCGAAAATCAAGCAAACAACAGCCCTTGAGAAGTTTTGTTAAACACTAGCGTCGAATTCAAGATTCTGTACAGAACTTGATATTACAAGACGTGTAATGATATTGTTAACATAACATCACTCCAGAATTTTCCGAAAGTTTAGGCAGAAGAGTACATGTAGTACACATGTTTAAATCCCTTGTAGTAAGTGACGAGCCTATTGTCAGACTCCGGCTGGCTACTGACACTATTGCTAGACTCCGGCTGGCTACTGATACTATTGCCAGACTCCGGCTGGCTACTGATTCTATCGCCAGATTCCGGCTGGGTACTGATACTATTGCCAGACTTCGGCTGGTTACTGATACTATTGCCAGACACCGGCTGGCTACTGATACTATTGTCAGACTCCGGCTGGCTACTCGTACTATTGCCAGACTCCGGCTGGCTTCTGATTCTATTGCCAGACTCCGGCTGGCTACTGGTACTATTGCCAGACACCGGCTGGCTACTGGTACTATAGCCAGACACCGGCTGGCTACTGATACTATTGTCAGACTCCGGCTGGCTACTGATACTGTTGCCAGACTCCGGCTGACTACTGATTCTATTGATTCCAGATGGAAAAACCCAAAAATACTATGCCCACGCACGGCCACCGATGCTAGGGATTGACAGCTCTCTTCAGCTCTAGGTGAAGTGAGTTAGGTATCATGGGGCGATATCTATAGAATAGCAATGCAGTAATGGTTGCGATCACTTTTACGCATACTAATACTACCTACTCTTACTATAGGTGTAACTATTTAGCGTAAAATAATTAGGTAACGGGCAATTTTCTTTTTAGCGATAGGTTCGCGTTTCACCACTGTCTCACCTGAAGGTAAGCGATGAAGCAGACTTGCCTAGAAATAACCTATTCACTATTGACTTAAAGACACCAAGGTTGTAGCTATCAGGAAACAAAGACTCCGGTGGAGAATTCCACTCCTTAGCTGTGCACACAATAAAAGTATTCGAAAAACGCTTTGTGCGTATGGGTGCATTGCCGTAAGTCTTGTAATCCAATGATGGAAAGGGCACGTAGTTGGGCATATCCACATGCCCTTTACATTACCTGCAGGTGACTGAAATACTGGTACAAGCATAATAATTAAATTTTTACTAATAAAATAATTGCATTAATTTTAAAAGCTGCTTATAAGTAAATAAACTTTGAAAGCACAAATTAAAAGGTACGTTTCAGGGGTAAACAACACACAATAAGCATTTAATATGAAAATAAATGATTGTTAAAATAATTATGAGTGCAGATCGCGTTATTTAATTTCGTCTGGTGGAGGTAAATATGTTCACCATTTTAAATTTACTATTCATTAGTATTTATAGAGAGAGACAATATAAAATGGTTGTCGTGGTGGCCCAGTGGCTTAGACCTCGCCTCTTAAACTTGAGTTAACAAGGCAAGGCACCAAAATGACTTTTACAATGCATGTCCTCGAAAAGAGCGTTTTCCAAGCAGCCAAACTGTGCGGAAAGTGTCACTTTTTTTTACTAGTGATTTTTACTTTCCTGTACTTTTTTTAATTTTTAACTCCAACGTCAGCCCGCTGCATAGAGTTTTTATTATTTGAGATAAGTTTTAAAAATGAGTAAAGTACAGATTATAATTCATATAAAAGGTAAAACAAAAACAATACTTCATTTAAGGCGTTTTTAATATCTCTACATTTAGATTTTGATCAATAAATTAATTTTAAATATTCATTAAATATGTTTGGCAGAAAGAATATTTTGCTCGTGCCTTTTTGCGTCCCGACGTGACAGCTATTTGCACATGCGCAGTAGATATGCCCGAGGAACTATGAATTATTAGTTAATCTGTGGATATACTGAGCGCCCTTGAATAATACGCGCCATTTTATTAATTTCTTGCTTGGTTCAGATATATTTTTTTATTTCCTCGCACAATGCATAGTAAAATGTTGTATGATACACGTGCGTAAGATGATTTCCGACTCGTCTCGATTTATCAACTCACTCGCTTCGCTCGCTCGTGAATAAAAATACCACTAATCGGAAATCACCTACTTTCCGCACTTGTAGCATAAATAACTATTTCAATTCAATGTGTATTGCTAAGTTTGACATCGTGAGGAAACTTGGACTTATAGTTACTTGGACTTATTAAGTACGAAATCGCCAACCTACACTGATGTGTGATTAATGCTTGTGACTTCTCTGTATGAGAAGAGGCCTTTGTCCTGGTAGTAAAAATCTGGTATTATTATGACTTTTATTATTATAAGAGCCAACAATGGTAACAGCTAGAGGAAGCCTTTATCAAGAGGCATGCTGAATTAAGAGATATACTTTAAAAACACACACAAACAAAGGAAAATTCAGAAAAGAAGGGGTTATAAATTTTTAAATAAAATATAAGGACATGACAGCAAAGCGTTATCCAAACGAGAGTAGACAGACAATTTTCTCATTTTTATAGTGAAGAGAATGAGTTTCCTGAAGAGCGATGCAGTAGCTATCAACGTAAACGAATAAGGAATAGATGCTTTTACGTCAAACTGCGGGTAGTATGAAATTGCATACAATATTCAGGATCGAGTGCAGTTCTGCAGAGGCGAGATATATGGGTGCCTAAATTTGCAGTATTTTACAGTGAAATAGGAGATGCAGTAAAAGGAGCTCGTGGCTAAATATTAACAGACACACGTTTCAATCTTCACGGTTAAGCAACGCTTGCCGAGGTTGGTCTGTAGATGGGTGACCGTCTATTAGGTAAATACCGAGACTGCTCCATGTCTCGAAAAGCCCGTTACGCCATTGGCACGGCTGTCATTGGCTTTGACAGGCAGAATTCAAAAAAACCTGACTAGTCTTGCCAAGAGGTATCATGTTACCGAGTTACTGGGTTGTGGAGGTCAGATAGGCAGTGACTTCATGTCTACTAGTACTCAGTTGCATTCAGTTGGTTGCAAAAAGGTAGATCGAATAATAGATGCATTCAATATTCCCTGCTACCCTTGCTACGCCGTAGCATTTGCCGCTACGCCGTAGCCGCTACGACCATTAGTGACGCAAACTACATATTACAAACTTGCACTAAGATTTACTAGATTCTACTTGAAACTGTGTGCTCTTGATTTCTAGTAATCTACTTTTGGAATAAATTGCATTGTCTACTTGTGTTCCAGAATTTGTCTAAGTCCGTAAAACCGTTTTGGCGTAACTGTGTGACAAACAATTGTTTAACCTAATAGCGTTTGTAAAAAGTATTTGTACATTTTGCATTTTATTACTCTTGAAGATTTTTTGCTGTCTCGTTGGCCATAATGTTGGTAAATTCTAAGGTTAGTTATATATAAGGAGAGTCTTTTTTTTATAAGTAGGTATGTCATGTTTTGATTTGTTTATCTTTTTCTTTTTATATTATTTACTTTTACCTTGTAATAAGAGTTTATATTTTAGTTTCTATTTAGTCGATAACCTAAAATGCATGCTGTGGCCTCCTATAATTGAGGGAGTGCACTTGTCATTACTTCATATTGATGATTAATTGTGTTTTTTGTGTACGTATTTCGTTGGAGGTTCTGAATAAATAAAGAAGGTTTGATAAAATTATGGATTTGCATTTTACGTTAGAGGAAATTAATTGGTAGGTTTAAGCCAAACAGGCGAAACCTTATCACAATCGCAGAACACACACAATGGTCTACACCTTCCTTTCGAGGATGACAGACGTGATATTATGTAAACTGCAGGTACTAAAATAGCAAACAGCCTTTGCAGCGCTTCTTGAACTAAGCCTTTCAATATTACTGTTGGTATAACAGACTAAGGAAACATTGTTCGAAGGTAGAAATATAATGGAAAAACGTGTGTCAGCAATTTTACGCCTGCGGCGACCATTTCTTTCCTTACCTTAATAATTTAATAACAATATCTATTACAAAAGAAAATATGTACAAGTAATTATTATCTTACTGAAGAGCTTATTATTTTTCTTAAGATCCCCTACAAGTTTCACGAGCCAAAAACAGAAAACACTACTTTTTCAGCGATTTTTCAATAACTACAAGATATATGATATAAAATATAATGACAAAAAAAAACGACACAGATCCGTCGTCTACAAGCCCTTGAGCGAAACTGAATGAATACCACGCGCGAGTGCAACCGTTTATAAGGCAATATTTAGACAATTAAGTAAAATTTATTTTATTTAGTAAAATAAAATAAGTACTCAAAAGCAAAATATGAAAACTTGGATTCAATTGATAAACACCTCAAATTTCAAATTATTTACCAGTTAAATTTATATTCAACATATTCTTACACGTAGGCGACGCTTTCGCACATGATAAAATTGCCATTTTTCCGCGTGGACAATATTTTTTTTATGTACATTGTATATGTATATAAACTTTAAAAAACTAAATTGGTGGCTCACTAGTAACCATATGTCCAGTCCACACCATTTTTTGCAGATTGTTATTTGCCACCAGTAAGCTGTAAAAGCAATTGATAAACCTGGTGTTTCGTGATTACGTAAAAACGTGTGTTGGTAATTTATTTTTCTAATTTAAATTGAGCAGTTATCAAAAATATGTACATTTACTAGATAACTATGTGATGCAAAAAGTTGCATTAAAAGATTTATCATATATCTTGTAGTTATTGAGAAATTTGCCCTGAAAAAGTAGCCGTTTTCAGTTTTTAGCTCGTGAAACTTGTAGGGACTCTTAAGAACTTCTTTGAATTCACTGACTAAATAAACAGGTATAAAGTATCTGAGCATTATCTTCAAGGATAATAATACCATCTTTACGTATAAACTCTCCTTTACAGGGATAGATTCTAAGAAACACACAAGTAGATATATATTATGTCTGCTTAGTATCCAAAGAGCAAACGAAGCCCTCCCCTTAGGAGTACGAAACTTTTCTGATAACAGAAAGTACGGAACCAAGGAGTATCTACTGCGTAATGAACTTACCGCTAAGGGTCAGCTCACATACTGAGACGCGAGAAATCTGCACTTTTTAAGATAGCGATACAATATGGAACTTTATTTTTTACACAAAAAAGTACACTTTTACGTGAGAGAATTCGAACATACGCCGCGGAATTCAAAATTTAAAATTTGAATTTATTCAAACTCTCTCACAGAAATGTATACCTTTTTGCGTAATCATAAAGTTGTAAATGTTATCGCTACCTGAACAAGTACGCCCACCCTCGCGTCACGTCCCGATGTGGGCTGGCCCTAAAAGTTACGGGAAACTGCCATAGTGCACATAATTGAATTGCTCTCTCTTAAATATGTATCGATCAATCTAATTAAATCTCACTTTCGAATTATATCGACTCTTGAGGAAAAATGGGTACCTGTATCTGATTTGACGTAAGAGGATTAATAGATTAACACCTTGGAGATAATGTTGGGCGATCAGTTGTATAATAGAGGCTGTAAAGGAGCCTCGTGCTCAGGATTGTAAATAATTAAAATGTCTTTATCGAAATATAGATGTTATTATTGTAGCATAAATATACGCTTTTGCTGTCGATAAGTTTAACTGGTTTCGTAGCTAAATGAATTATTAATTTCTTTATTTTAAGTAGGTACCTACTGATATTTGCAAGTATGTGAGAACCATGTTCCTATTTATCAAAAGAATGAAGTTACCTGTAAGTGTTTGTAATACTTTATACCTATACGTAGCATAGTATTGTTAGTCTGGGTGCATCGTTCTCACGTATATAATTTATTTAAGTATGTTAATGTTGTGAAAAACTTTTTTTTCTAGAGTTAGTATGGAGTTTCTTGTCGTTTCTTCTTCATAATAACCTACTTTTCCGAATAGTCGGTAGAATCAATTATTATTACTTTTTACTACTTATAATATAATTATAATATTATTATAACAAATTTTAATTTTATGACATTTAAAAGTGCCGCTTTAATATTGAAATAAAGGATTTTGACTTTTTGACTTTGATATATTGTTAGTGGTACAACAACGGTTTATGTGGTTTATGTGGTATACACATAAATAAAGATTCGTAACTTCGTTTATAATTGTACAATCTAGACGGATATGAATAATATCTAATTTATGCTGGATTTCTATTATTTTATGTAAATTTAATGCAATTTTTGGAAAAGAAAATTTCTATTTCCAGCAAGGTGTATATTTATGCGATCCATTTGATTCTCACATTAACGATTGACCGGCGTAACGTGTCATAACATACTTATTACTCACGCCGGCAACTGTCCACTTGGAAAAACGTAAACACGCGACTTTTCGTGACTGTAACTTTTTAATTAGTGTTTTGTCACATTAGCAAAAAGCCTTCCTAATGAGGTTTTGCTTTCCCACACATTCGTGACGGAAACGTGATACAGCGAGGAGAAAGCAGATAATTAAATTACGAAAACGTGTTAATAGATACGGGGCTTTTCCACTCAGTTACCGAACCACAAACATCCCTTAACAACAACCGCTTACACAAACATCATGAACGTATAAATTCAAATTACCACCGAGACACGGGAATTCATAATGGGTCATCCTACAAATTTACCGCCGGCCAGGGACTGGATCCATGCTAAGTCCCCTCAAATATTCGCAATAAGAAAATACGATGAACTAGCTCATCATTCTACAAATACGAAATATATTTTATAGGATAAAGTTAAATTGAGTATCTCGGGAATAAGTGCTCGGGAGGCCAGGCGTCTAATTACAATCTCACATATTTTGACCTCCGAGGGTATACGGTAAACAAATCTCTACGAGCAATTTGATGCTGGGTTGCTCTCCCGACACCACAAACCCGCCAGGCCGGGATACAGCGTGATCATAAAACCACATTTGACCTTTTTATAAGAAAGGGTAAAAGGGTTACGATGAGGGAAAACATATACACACAAACATAAAACGTATCGATTTAAAGTTCACCTTTCGCCAATCTTAGCTAAATCTCGATTTTAGATGAATGAAAGGCGATAAAATCACAGCAAAGCCTTGGCTTTAGGAGTATTTTCGGTAATATAGGAACTACGGACAGAGCTACCGGGAATCATAATAGGGTTGTTTGTCATTATCCCGAACATTATTATAGTCCCTAAAATATTTTCGCGGATAATATTTCAGTTATATTTTTGCCTGACGTTATATTTTTTACTTAAGGTTACACTAGTCGAAAATTATTCCATACCAAACGTAGTCTAGGGATTATTCCACTGTATGACGATATACGTTCAAAATAAAAAGTGATATCAATTTATCTCATCATTATCTAGCCCTGTATGGAAGCGAAAAAGTAAGAAAAGAAAATATTTAAAAGTTATGAGCGTCGAAAGTTCCACATTTCGACACTAATTTTAACGCATTTTTAGGCGCAAATAAATACCATAAGAAGATGGAAAATTGCAAAACGGCCTCCATACAGGGATAGATTAGTAGTTCAGCAATGCAAATAATTTTATTTTGAACATAGATTTAGTCGTTTTTTCATGATATCTAGACTGCCAAAGGTCTGTTTATAAAATTTCGCGCGCTCGGTTTCGTCCTAAATCATTATCCATTTCGCTACAAATATGCTAAAGTGTGTATTCGTACGCGAACTAGCTTCCTTCTGCTCATCACAGCATATATCTTTTCCGCACGTGTTGTCGGTTGATATAAAATGCATTTTAACCCCGCGCACAAAATAGTTCGTACCGTCGACTAGTATACCCTTAATATTATGGGTTCATATTTTACAACATTGTATCCAGAAAAATGAGATATTGTTAGCTGGTTTGAGTATTTTATTTTTGCAAAGACAAGAAATATGACTAAATCTAGGATTTAAATCATAGTCTGTGCCAGCTGTTTTACCGCATACCATTTTATAATACATATTGTAGAAGCCAACTGTGAGATATGTGTCGCCGCTGTCTCTGCACGGTGCATGGTCCGGACCCGATGAGCTGCTATATACAGCGTATGCACCGTTGCACCTTTTAAATTCAGCAGACCGCTGCGTGTGACATGACGTGTGGTCGAGTCAAAGCTCCAAAGCCTTGAACATCGTCGAGTTGCCAGCTTGTCGGTTTTTATCGGTTGCATTTCGGGGAGTGTGCGATGGAATTGCATGATCTAATTCCGCCTAGCCCGTTTCATCATCGGACAACGGCGATGCGCCATCGGTACATGGTGGACATCCCACCCATACACACTAACTAGGAATTCACTGCCGGAGTCTGTGTTTCCAGATAGCTACAACCTCGGGGTCTTTAAGTCAAGAGTGAATAGGTTACTTCTAGGCAAGCGTGTTACACCGTCGACCACATCATCGCTTACTATCAGGTGAGATAGTGGTCAAGCGCGAGCCTATCTATAATAAAAAAAAAAAAAAAATGCATCAACATTCACATATATTGACGATTAAGCACATCTCTTTACCGGTAAAGATCGGAGAGACGAGATAGTACCTGCCTACTGAGTAAGATCGGGCCGGCAACTTCCTGGTACCGATAAAGGTCCAGTATCCCATAAGGGTGATCACAGTGCACTTCATCGGATATCAATCATCGTGGATAAAGCTCGCTCACGTTAACGTTACGCCGTAATTTCACGCTCAACGTGATAGATGGCGCTTGCCACTGCCTTTATCTCTTATCGAGCCCTTTACGCAGTAAGCACGTTGCTGTCCAGGAAACCTTTCTAACCTTTAGCTAACGAGGGTCTTAACATAAAAAGGCTAGTTTGAAAAGCTCACCTAAGTATGGGTGGTTTTACAACACTAGTAAGTTTTTATATCATTACCTAGAAAATCAAGCAGCTAATCAAGTACAGAATTGTGATTTCGCGGCTGAGTAGAGCCACGCACATCGTGTCGGTTTCAAGAGGCATGTTACACGCGTCATTAAGAAAAGGAGCAAGATACATGACGCGCATAAGAACTTAATACGTACATTTGGCGGGAATAAAATTATACAGCTTGAGGTGTATAAGGAGTACGTACCACCTAATTATGCGGAAGGCTTGAGCTCCTTTGAAATTCCCTTTGCATATTGTGACGAAACACACGCACTTACATAATAGGTCCCACTCGAGCTCTCTCTAGCCTATTTTCATTTACCTTGGCCAGTGTGTAATTGTGCGTGTTATACGGCCATTAATTTTCATTTTGGACCTTAGTAATACGACATTTTTACGTAATGAAATATTACATGAGAATCGATGAACGCTCCACTGTCACCTTGGAACGAAATCGGATATTGATTTTTCGCTATCCACCAATCTTTGCATATTGATTCATGTATCGAAGTAATTACGTAATACAAAGTATATGTCGTGATATCTATTTAACCTACATTTGTCCGTGGCTGTTTTTATTGCGCTATTTTCAATTTCAGTGTATTTAGTCACGATCTACGAGTAATATGGTAAATAGTTTATTTATAACGTGTTGCTAAAATTAGCCGTACCCTGTATTCCTGTGGGTGTGAGCGATAAGGAATTAATCAGGTGGAAGTACATCAGCAGTCATGTGTACTACACTGATACTGCCATGTTATGAAAACTAAGTTGCCATAATATACATACGTACTGAGGTTTGACGGCCTCGGTATAAATTAGAGTGCGCGCAAGATAAGTCTGCGCGCGGCCAAAATCGGAACTAATCGTTTGTCACTTATGTCAGGTTTCAAGAGAGTGTGTTGTATTCCGTGTTTTTATTCGTTTCCGAAATAAATAATCGCCATCATTATGCCAAAAGTAATTTAAAGTGCTGGCAGTGATGTTTTCTTGAAGTGAACAAGACAATATAACGAGCCTACGATACCGTTTTACAAAGATAGAGCCCGCGTTGCTTATTTAACAGGTAACTTTTAGGGATACCAATATACTAAAATTTCCCTTAATATTCGTACTACCAGTGCCACACAGTATTGGTTTTTGGGTGGTACTTATATATACCAGCGGGACAGGACCGGCATCATGTAATATAATTATATAATGCATCATTGTTATTTTGTTTAAGGCGTTTCTGAAAGCACCGTCACCCAAATAACTCAAGAGGGTTATTTGGCAGTAGTTTCTTCATAAATTGTTGAGAAGAAGTTGATAAAAAAGGAATTGAAATTGAAACGGTCAGTATTAGCCACTGCAGGGCCATTGTTAGACCAAATTTAACAGTAGATACTACCAAGTATTCAATACAAGATTCACAATAATTTCATGAAGCTTTTTTCATCATATTCTATGCAAGTAGAAAAAGCTAGTAACTAATTATGTTTTACTTCTTTAAGTTACGAGTAAAGAAAAATGACTATTGATTAGATGAACGAAAACAATATCAGTTATGCTGGCAACTTTAAGCACGCCACCCGTCGCGCGCAGACTTATCTTGCGCGCACTTCTAGTAATGAGAACACAATCATTATAAAGAATGAAATTAAAATCTGTCTATAAGTTCCTACCGAAATATAGTAAAAATATTGTGTATTTTTTTTAAACGAGTATATTTTTGATAAGATAACGTCATTAATTTAAACTACATAGTTTGATACTCCAATGCTTTTATTGCTTGGCGAGAGTTTCGGTTTTTAATATTGCCATTAATTCAATGTCTGAACACGTTACAAACCAGACAGCGACGTTGAGGAGTAGGGAGCTATTTTGCCGCCAAAGTGCTCTTTTAAAAACACCCTTTTTTATTTCCTTTCTCTCGCTCGGTTATTTTAAGTGTTTTGTAAAGAATTGGTAAAACCGAACTGTTTCGGAAACTGTCTTTCTGTCACACACCCTTTTATCCCGGGTCATTGTCGCGGCAAGTTGAAATTTTGTTGCAGGAAGTATTCGCCGAATTATAAACGTGAGGAGAAAGGCTAAACAGGGATACTTTACGAGAATACGTACGGCGTTCGTCAAAAGTCAATGGTGTGTTTTATAAGATTAAAATATATTGAAGGCAGCATTGGCCTGCCAGTATCCAGCAGCTTGCAGGTTTTTTCGGGAGTATAAAAAAAGAACCGGCCAATTGCGTGTCGGGTCACGCACATTTATAGGGTTCCGAAGTTGTATAATAATGCGGACTAAGAAAAGGTTTTTTGTTGTGACATGAACATTAAAACGGTTTCAGCGGCTCACAACGTCTAAAATAGGGCCCACATAGGACGATGGTAACTGAAAAAAGAATGATATAATCTAACTTCACAAGACGTGAAGTTATAAAAAATATTATCTATTTGAATACCACCACGGGTACAGGCAAAGCGTTTGTAACAAAGATTTATAACCAGCGTCACTTCATAATTTGAACACTGGATTTTTTTTACCTCTTTGTCGGAATTATTAATTTGTATATCCATGCCAAATAGCTTTCTATAATACTAACAGTATCTGAGCTAAGCTGCGGACGGACAGACGGACATAGCGAAACTATAAGGGTTTCTTGTTGACTACGGAACCCAGTTCTACCCACTTTGACTATAATTCCTAGGTAACTGAAACTTCACTGATATTGGCAAAATAGACATTTTCGTTTTATGGCATGCCAGTGACAATCAACCACAAAGTGATAAAAATTAATTTCTCTCTCTGTACATAGCTGTTCTGAACCTTATCGACTAACAAATGAATTGTAATAGAACTAAACTTGCTTATATACCTAAGTAGGACTATTGTGGTAGCCTTTCAGGTACTAACAATACGCTATCCTACCTAGATGCTACATGAAACCGACATTCAACAAAGCTGGTATCCAAACATACGTAGCTTTACATTCTTAATTGGCATCTAAAGCTTGAACTGACAGTTGCATTTGTTACACTAATCACGCAACGCGAGCAGCCACTAACTCGTAACAATGTACTTACTCGCTTTTCAACATAATTATATTACATTCCGAGCAGTGGTGACCCAGTGGTATCGGCCGCGACTTACAAGTTGTAGGCCGTGGGTTCGAGCCCAGGCAGGCGCTTTACTTTGTGTAAATTATTTCATCACCACTGCTCTCAAAACGGTGAAGGAAAACATCGTGAGGAAACCGGCATGTCCTAGAACCAAAAATTCGAAGACATGTGACATCCACCAACCCGCACTGGGCCCGCGTGGTGGATTACGCCCCATTCCCTCTCACAGAGAGGAGGCCTGTGTCCCACCAGTGGGAACATTAATAGGCTGATGATGTGTGTGTGTGATGTGATTAAATTCATATCATCACCCCTGTAGGTATTCCCCAATGGGTTAGGCAGTGGTGCACCTACAGTACATCTACCTTTCGCTAGTTATGCTTAAACACAGATTATTAAATAAGTAAACGTTTAAGGACCATGTAATGATGAACCAAAACAGACTCCACACTGCTACTGAGCAATTCCAGAAGGAAAAATCCAATAAAACTTTGCCCAAACCAGGTATCGAACTCAGGACCTCGAGGTCCTGAGTCAGGGCTCAGGTAACCCTTGTGACCGCTAGAGCAATGAAGAATTCGCATTTTCTTAGGGCTCTTTCAATTTAGACATGCATTGCGGACTGCTGCGGTGCCGCAGCGGAGCGTTTGTCGTACTGCGCACGACCGGTTGTTTTTTTTTCATACAATTTATAAACCAAGAACGCGGTGCGGCGGCGCACGTGCATGACAACAAGACGATAAGGCCCGATTTCACCAATAAAACTGATCGGAATTAGTTCAAATAAACTCAGTTTATGCAAATACAGCGTTCTGATTGGTTGAGACCGCTGAGAATCTACCAATCAGAACGCTGTATTTGCATAAACTGAGTTTAGTTCAACTTATCGCGATTAGTTTCATTGGTAAAATCCGCCCTAAGTTTGCGCATAAATTGTATGGAAAAAATAAGTAACGTCTAATTTGAAAGAGTCCTAAGAGTCAGATTACAGTTCGCGTAGTCAGGACTTATGAAACTTCCTTACAGGGCTGCTCTCCGCATACAAGAGGGTGGTACATGCCAGTAATTATCGCAGGAAATAATTGGAAAGAGAAGCAATCGGAAGTTGGTTCGTGGGCGGGTAAGAGTTGAATTAGTTGAATAATATCAGAATATGATGAACTTGTTACGATTTACGTAATATTTTGTGATGTAGCTAAAGGATTGTTTGATAATAAATTCGTTTAATAATACAAGACTAACATAAGTACACATTTAAAAATACAAAATAATTCATCCATATATATAAAAATCAATGCCACTTTTCGTTGTAATTTTATAACTCAAGAACGGGCTCACCTTTCCAAACCAAATGTTTAGGCTTTGTTCGGACTATTTAGTAGATGGTTCATGTGATTTTTTTTTTGTTTTTTTAGGTAGGGTAGGTAGGGTAGATAGGTAGGGTAGGGTAGGGTAGATGAATGTTTGGTGTTTTTAGGGCAAAACAAAGTTTGCCGGGTCAGCTAGTGTTAGTAAAAACATAGTGTCGAATGTGTAGGTTCTTCATATGTCGGTCAGTCGATGGAGATGAAAACTTCTGGAGTGGTGACCTTGTAAGACGACGCAGTGTTGGAAGGCCACTCACAAGGTGGATCGATGACCTGCAGTCTAATTACGCAAGTGAATTCGACAAGGCCAAGGATTTGATCGCCAGCAATCGATCCACATAGACGGAAATCTACATCGCGTCATTCATCTCGCATGTGATTGGTCGATTGGTGAAGGCTGAGAGAATCCGCTGGATACGAGACGCATCAGACCAGTCAATGTAGCGACACTTGGGTAAGTCTTATGTCCAGCAATGGACGACTCTTGGCTGTCGTGATGATGATGATGATCAAGTTATGTTGTACCTTTCATAATGCGCACAGCAATAGAGTGGAACTCACTGCCTGCGTCTGTGTTTCCGAACGCATTCAACCCAAAGTTTTTAACTTACACAGAGAACTTACCCAGTAGAAGCTCTCTCCATCGTCGACTTTGTCTCTGTCACTCCTGGCTTAGACTAGAGTCAAAAGCAAACCCATAGCAAATCTAAACTAATATTATAAAGAGGAAAGACTTTTTTGTTTGTTTGTACCGAATAGGCTCCGAAACTACTGGACCGATTTGAAAAATTCTTTCACCAATAGAAAGCTACATTATTCCTTAGTGACATAGGCTATTTTTTATTCCCGAAAATGGGTCCTGTGGGGTGATCCACGGGAGCGAAGCTGCGGGCAACAGCTAGTAATATTATGAAGAGGAAAGATTTTTTTGTTTGTTTGTACCGAATAGGCTCGAAACTACTGGACCGATTTAAAAAAATCTTTCACCAATAGTAAGCTACATTATTCCTGAGAGACATAGGCTATTTTTTAATTCTGAAAACGGGTCCTGTTGGGTGGTCCACGGGAGCGAAGCCGCGGGGAACAGCTAGTAAAATATATATTTATATCTTATCAGTAAAAATGCTGTCCATAAGGAGTCATATTCTAAATGAAAGAACCCTACTTGAATAAATTACAAACCTTTTATACCGATAACAAGTAAAGTATACCAGTACATTGTTTATTTTCCAGCCCTCAAATCATAATGCACATCTACGCACGCAACCTCATATCGTCCAAAGCTCCAAGGGAAAGCCAAGTGACGTCATGGACTCATGGTACACTAAAAATAAATACAAGTCACGGGGCTGTAAAAGAAATCGTGTTTGAATAAGGAAACGTTAATCGAAGGCTTTATTCGCCTTGACCTCGTTCTGCAGTCCAATGCTACCGTCTACCCGGCCTATTCACGTGTGCCTGCTTTTTCAAGGACGAGGCTGTTAAGCGTTTCAGTTTCGGTTTCGTACGCACGTCAGTTTTGTGACTTTGTAAATGAGGGGCAGATGAATCGTTATATTTTTGTAAACAGTTTAGTTTGTAGTGAACGTCTTGTGTTAACAAACCTAGACGGGTGTAGACCACGCGAGTTAATGCGTCTTTCTCCGTTCAAATAATTCCTTGACCCATGCCATATTCCTCACAGTGTCAGAAACGAAGCCAATGACAGAGCTATCAAGGTGGCAACATACATGTCGGTCAAATTTTTTGTCAAACCGGCTCGAATAGAAGAAAAATAAACCAGCCAAGTGCCAGTCGGACTCGCGCACGTAGGGTACCACGATCGCAAAAAACGGCAACAAAATCACGTTCGTTGTATCGGAGCCCCACTTGAATATTTATTTTATTCTGTTTTTAGTATTGTTATATTTAATTAGTATTGTGCTGTTATAGCGGCAATAGAAATACATCATCTGTGAAAATTTCAACTGTCTAGCTATAACGGTGCATGAGATACAGCCTGGTGACAGACAGACAGACGGACCGCGGCGTCTTAGTAACAGGGTCTGTTTTTATCCTTTGGATACGGAACCCTAAAAAAATATCAAATTCTGTTATTGTTCTAAAATAACAAGAAAATCATTATCTTTCTATCTCTTGTTCTATGTTCTAAACCCACCTCGAGGCATTTGTTTTAGTGTTTATTTTTCTTCCATACATAATTATGTACTCAAACGCAAACCCTCAGGATAAATAAATTAACGCTCTGTTAAATGGTTTAAATACCGTTATTCATTTATGTCTGACTTCACAAGAATAATGTTCTAGGAATAATTTCAGTTTTACCTAAACTTTGAGGTACGAACTTGGTCGCCTAAAGAAATATATTTGGTATTCAAAGGAATTAAAAGTGAAGGTCGGCCAAGCGAAAGTTAGCTTTAATTTTTTACTTGTATAACTCAAGTTTGAATGGTCAGCTCAAATTCTGAATAAAAATCACTCATTTACTACTACTACGCACTTGTTCCACCGCCGACGAGTAAGCGGGTAGCTATCGACTATTTTTTCTCTTAAGAAACTTACAAAAAACATAAGATACCGCGTCAATAAAAGAGACAAATAATAGTAATAGTTGATCGCTGGCTATTCACACTGCCGGCGAGTGCTCTCTCACCACGTGTTGTCGCAGCGATTTCTTCTTGGTCGCGTTCTTCATTACCTACTGAAGGTCGTGTCCCTGAAAAGCTCTCGTGGTTTTATACATGCTATTCTTCCACTTCATTCGGTTCTCAGCTTCTTTCAGGGCAGGTGTAACAGAGAGTCCAGTGACGGCGGTTATCTGGTCCGTTTTTTGTATCTTACTTTGGTGGCTTTTCATTCCTTTGTTTTCCAATATTTTATAAAAAATTCTGAACAAAAAAAAATCTAGTCAACGAGTTCTAAACAACGATACCCCACTCGATGGGGTAGAGCAAAAAAAAAATTACACACCCTTATTTCTGTATGGAAGCCTTAGTTAAAACATGTAAAATATATGTTGACAATTTGTATGGCTTTGGGTCAACAATATGCTTATATTGTGAAAATCTTAAGAGTGCAGCTCCAACCATTTGGCTGTAAAACCTGTGCGACAGAGAACGTACAAACAGACAGATATGTGAGGACGCCGTTAGGACACTTCTGGTACGGAACTCTAAAAACGATCATTATTAGAAGCGATATTTATGTATATAAAACACTAACTAATTTCAATAAACATTGAAAGATCAAGTATTTGTATTTTGGATTGTCACGAGTAAACAACTTAGTGTAGAATTGTTTTAATTAAAACGCTTCATTTGATCGTTTTGATTTAATTTGCGTTTTTTCATTAAACGTTGATCGTTTTTGGTACCTATAGGTGGATCCGTCTACCAATTCAATTAAGGTGTCTTTTTATTTCCCTACTATTTGTAAATATTCATGACATCAGCCTTTTTTCAAAATCTAGTGAAAACAAAAGAATTCATCCATTTCTAATTCAATAAAATGAAAAGTTTTTTCAATTTTCGAACAGTTTTAAACATGATGTTCAGCAACAGTATTCATAACTCAGCCATTTAAACGCAAAGTACCAATACTGAGTGACAAAAACCATGTTTATTAGCTCTTTAACCAAAGAATGCCAGTGTTCAACAGTTTCAGTATAAAAATAGAAGTTTTATCGTCAATTTGGTGAACATTTAGGTACGTTTACGCCGCAGCCCATCGGGTAAGTGGGCAAACAATGTGATTGTTAACTCGTTTCCCCATCTCTCCCCTAAGCTTTTGTTTGTTGTGTTTGTATTGTGCCCACTGTACCCAGTGTACCCCCGCCGCCATATTTATTTGCATTTCTTCTACATTCCTTGAACGTTTCTCTTTTAACAATTATAACACACGCGACTTGTAATTGTGGGTTTTGTTTGTGAGTCAATACAATACCGTTAATAGTCGTGTAGGTATCCCATGTAGAATTGACGTGTGGTTTTGATAAATTCCTTATTTTCTAGTTGAAGTGAAGACTTCTTTAGCAGCGTAGAGCTATTTTTGGTAGGGGCAAAACTTATGGGTTCGAGATAAAACACAATTATTCCAGAGTTTTCAATTCTGTCGGTAGTCCAAATGACTGCCTATTTGTATTACCTGACTGCGAAAGGGGCGTATGTATGTATGTATGTTCATTTCTTTAGCAAGCTCTACAGCCCAAACTGCTTGACGGTTTTTGACATATGAGGTGTTGTTGGATTCATCTCAATTGTGGGAGTGACAGGCTATTTTTTAGGGTTCCGTACCCAAAGGGTAAAAGCGGGACCCTATTACTAAGACTCCGCGATCCGTCTGTCTGTCTGTCTGTCTGTCCGTCTGTCACCAGGCTGTATCTCATGAACCGTGATAACTAGGCAGTTAAAATTTTCAAAGATGATGTATTTCTGTTGCCGCTATAACAACAAGTACTAAAAACAGAATAAAATAAATATTTAAGTGGAACTCCCATACAACTAACGTGTTTTTTTTTTGCCTTTTTTTGCGATAATGGTACGGAACCCTTAGTGCGCGAGTCCGACTCGCACTTGGTCGTTTTTTTTTTAAATAACGCCCCTCCCCCTAAAAAAGGGGATACTATTTTTATTTACGTTGTCCTTAAAATATGAATATCAAATGAAAGCTACTAAATAGGTCATTCCAAATATATATATTATATTGTAACACTTTCATGTTCCTATTTTGGAACAAATTCAAGATAAGCGTAACTTTGATAGCAAAATAAATAATCTTTTACCACATAACTTATTAGGAGAACTCTTTCATTACTAAAACTAAAAAGTCAAAATAAAAAAATGAACAACATATCATATTGGCATATTCATATTTGTCACACTTTGGCGTTACTAATAAAATCTGAGAAATCATTCCGTTAGTAACAAAGAGACCTACAGTATAATAATACTGAAATCTACTGAAATCAATATGAAGTTATTTATGCCATACAATATTCTTAATTAATAAATTAATGTATCAAGCCGTTATTACGTCTAGAAGTACCAGATTAGCACCCAAGCAGACTTAAATAATGCCGGCGACTAGTTCATATAATTGGATTGATCGATGGAAATAAAGCTCTCATTTATTATACTAGAAAAGCTGACCTTTTAGAAGCTATTTTAAGCATGGAAAATAGATGCATGATATAATTTTATTTTTGTGCGCACGGTTGGCGCAATGGTTGAGCGATTGACTGCTGCGCTGCGTGTCGCGGGTTCGTTTCCCGCACGGCACAATTATTTGTATGATCTACAAATAGTTGTTCCGGCTCTGGGTGTTTGTGTATGTGAGTTTATATGTTTGTAAACGCACCCACGATACAGGAGAAATTCCTAGTGTGGGGCAAAGTTTAAAAAAAAAATATATATATATATATTTAAATAAGTTCATAGAATGATAAATACACCAATGCGAAAGCGATTGCGGAGCTGCGTCCCAAACAATGCCTCACCTCCTATCGTGCTCTCTGTGCAACAACACCTGCACCCTGAAGGACCTTTGTGAAGCAAATGAAAACGCTATTGCCGTGGCTGAATTCTGGTCAAAACGTATATAATTGAGGAATCATCGATACGACGAAGAAGAAGACCAATGTATATTTATTCACATATATGCAGCGTTATACCTTCTGTACATGAAACACTGCCATCACATTATTCATCTTTCAGCGCAAACCTATTTCTGTTTTGACACTTAGACATAAACAATGAAAATGAATAAAACTTTGCCAATATCCACGAATGAATAGTTTCGTTTGAGTCGAATATCTGACACAGTTTTTCAATCTGTATTCCAAAATAAATATCATATCAGGATGAAAACCTTAACTATAAACGTAGACAAACAGGGATGTTTCCCGGGTAGAAAAAATAATAATACAATTTAGCCCGTCAATGAGATTATCAAATAATATTGAAAATTAAATTTTTGCTTTACCAAATAAATTAAAATTGACAAAGATAAAGTGCATCAACGTTCAGAAAAGGGGGCTGGCTTGTGACGTCACAATGTCAGTATAAAGTGCACTAACGGCGTGATATTTAAACGCATTATATCGTCTCGTCGCCAATATCTTTATAAATCTGCCTAACGCTGGTATTTAAATATATTAAACAACCATTTATAAGACTTTTGAGAATTCAATGCTAAAACGGACGGAATCATTCATTTTTCCTCGTAGAAAATCTATCCCATTTTATTCTATGTATGAAAACTTCTTGCTACTAAACTTTTTTAAATTGACTTATTAATTTAAAACTAAACTGCAAACGTAATGATCGAGCTCGTAAACAAAAGTCACGACCGCGTAACAGAAAGATGCCTATGCGAAAGATTTAATTTTTCAAATCATAATTATAGCCTCTGAAAGTACGCCATGTTTAAAAACTGTATTGAAAAACAAATTTACAGTTAACATCCCCATTGGTTAAGTGTTCAAGGAAAAAATGTAATACGCGGTAATAATGTACGCGGGAAAATGGGATATAATATGCAATATCTACCTGACTACTTACGAAAATTAATGATAGTGTTTTTATCCAACGTTAGCTTTACCTAAGTACATAATTTATTATCATTCCACCTAATACGGCCTAACTTTGGTACACTATAATAATATTTTTGTACCAAAAATATTGGCGGAAAGTTTTTATACTCGAAGTTCCAGTATTTTATGAGTTTTTCCGTCAGAGGTACGTTTGAAGAAGTTTTCCTGTATAGGTGAATTCGTATGAAATACGTTACATGGGCGTGTTTATTTAGTTTTTGGATCATAACAATCACAACTTCTATTTATTACTTTAATGCGACTATTGCCTTTCGGCAGGTGTGTTAAGGCCGGCTTCTGACCCGAGAATTTGAAGTTAAGAACGTGTCATATTCTATTTTAATGCAAAAAAAGAAGATTTCAGGAAAAATAAGAGTTTGATAAAAATGTACTAATACTTCAAAATCCGAATTTAGAACTCAGGAGTACATTTTGTTTTGTTGAGAACCGTTAATTACCCGCTTTTCTGGATAAAGTCTTTAAGTTAACCTAATTATTATGTTCCGCATTAATCAGTTCCTACCTGTGGAACCGATGGTTATCTGAAAACTCTATCAAGGCATGGCTGCCAAGTTTTGAAACAATTATGCAAAATAAGATTAGGTTAATGGCAATGGACTCGCCCTCTATTATACGGGAGAACTTGTAGGTATCTGAAATGAGGGTGTATTATTCATCTCTGCCTGCCCCTTTATAGGTATACACGCATGGTAATATTTTTCTAAGAGTTTGTTGTACTGGATTGTAATAATCTAGGCAGTTGGCAGTTAAATATAAATGGCATACCACTACTATAAATAAAGTAAAAATAACAACAACAATAAATAAAAACATAAAAAATAAACAACAACAAAAAATAACAACAACAACAAAAACAACAACAACAATAATCAACTTTAAATTGTGGAACTAGATTTACCTAGTAGGTACTAGTTTTTAACCCACGACGGAAACAGAGGGGTGTTATAAGTTTTACGTGTGTAACTATGTGTTTGTGATTCTGTCTGTGGCATCATAGCTCCTAAACGGATGAACCAATATTAATTTTGAAAGGTGACTTTATCGAGAGTGTTCTGAGCTATGTTTGCTGAAAATCATTTCAGCTGTTCAAAAGTTATGCGCGTTTTACTGTTAAAACTGGGGTGTAATACGCAATATACTGTCGATTGAAGCGTGTTTACTGCTAAAGATAAATTATCTAGCATGAAATAAAAATGTGCCGGGGGTTTTCAGACTGCACTTGTTGTTACTAATTTATTCATTAAACCTGACAAAATTTTGTATTAAAGAAACGTTTAACACGTTCTTAACTCCAAATATTTAATTCAGAAACTGGCCCTAAGTGACTAATCACTTAATTATTTTCTGGTGTAGCTATAGAGATTAATTTGCAGCGTCTATAAGTTGGTGCCGTTTGGAGCCACATATAATGTTCATACATCAATAAGTTCGTGGCAGCTTGCTTTCTTTGCAGTACCAACTTACGCTAAGCGATAGTAACTATGTTTTTCTTTCATTTTCTTACTACTTATCTTGTACCTAAGTTCGAGATCTGATAAAAGTTACAAATTGAGTCTCGATTTATACGGTGGATTTATAGACTACATACTATGCAAAAAATACGTGAGTACTATTAAGGACAGGGACATAGTCATCCCCATATTTCAACTTCTGTAACCGCTAGCCAAGATTTGGTAAAGCCACCTACGAAAAATGGCGGCCATCCTCTCTCGGTTCTAGAAAAACATTTATTACAAAACTATCTCGAAGTCCGCAGCGAATCAGAACAAAAAGAGGTGGGACAGGTACGAAAGGGATTTCGAGTTTCAAATCGAAAGGTTGCCTTCATATTGGGAAATAAGGATGGAGGCGTTACTCGATTAATTGACTTTCAAATTGGATACGAAATTGGGAAAATTGAAGGAAAAGTGCCTGAAATGTGTCATTTTTTACCAACCTAATGTTACGTTATAAAAGCATTGTACGAGTATCTTTAACATAAAAGGGTCGCTATTTGTCAAGGGTGTATGTTGGAATACATTGTGTTGCACTTTGCTGTGTGCCACTAATATAGCTGACGTCACCGTGTAGAAAATAGTTCTGTAGAAATATAGCGCGAATGTTCAATCAAGTTTTTCTTGGAACAAATGCACAACGCTTCGTGTGTAAATCAGTGAGGGTTTTTCTTATATTTTTAACTCTCAGGGCGCTTTAGGTTTACTATGTCGCAGAAACTTTATGAATATGTTGATGCAGTGACTCATTTTCCGATTATACTCTTTGTGAAACATTTTCAGGTTAAACACTAAAATTGTGTTATAGTTGTCGGCACGTAACTTGGCAAGAGTCTTTAGATGCTCACAAGTCGTTTTCAGGTATCTTTGGTTACCAAGCGGGACGCGGGGGCTATTTAACACCGTTCCGAGCGCGCGATTGGTTGATCAGTTGACACAAGGATCGACTGACCAATCCCGTCACGTCCACGTTCCGTTCGCTCCAGAGACATTGTAATACCTAGACGGAACGTGTTTAAGACGCAATTTTAATATTTATTTATTTATTTATTTATTTAATACTTCATGCACAGAAACGTACAGAGGCGGACTTAATGCCTTAGGCATTTTCTACCAGTCGACCTTTGGGTGATGCAGAGACCAATAGTGGTAATATCGGTATTCACTTTCGCACTCACAGATAACGTCATAAGCAAAAAGAGATAGATATACTTTTGTCTATGCCATCTTTTGTGCCAGTGTGGCGGAGTATGCTATAGATACTTATCTATAGACATATATCAGTACTAGATCTGTGCCACTGTCATATCGATATTATTGAGTTTAGTTTTGGAGCGATCTACAAATTTGGTCAAATGTCTGTAAGAATCGTCCTTGACTGCGGCTAATTTTACGTTTTTTTGTAGGAAATCTTTATAATTATTTAAAGAGTGAATGTGTACTCGTACAAAGAGTGAACTTATCAGTCATTGTAAGAGTACAATTCCATTCTTTCGTATTTTTTCTGCGCATTATACGAGTTGTATAATTATGTTTATTCATACCTTGCGCAAAAACGAGGTACATCATGAGATCAAAGTGACAGATTTTGGTACACTCGTACGACTGTACATACATGTACTGATCGATATACTGATGAAGACTGAAAAGAAAGTTTACAGACGAGTATGTATATTAAAGTAAAAAAAAATAACAATATTGTTTCAATATAATAATTTAATTTAAAACAGTAATATGTAAAAATTAACATGATTCATCAACCTGTGTCCATAAATGGGTCAAGGGATAGCGATAGCATGATTCATTAAAATGCAGTGAACACAAGCGAGAATATAGTGAAGGTGTCCAGTTAGCTCGTTTTATATTCTTGATCCACTTATTTCTTATATAAGTACTCTTAGGAAACCTGTGCACAATCGATATTAGATTAATAATCACAATAGCAAATAAACTTTATGAAATAAATTAAAGTAAGTAAAATAAAAATACAGTATCGATAAATCTTTCTCGTGACTTTTGTCACATCTCTAACATCAGAACGTAAGTACGTAAACTGTCATAGCTCTATCAGCGAACGTATAAAAGTTAATTATTTCACTAAATAGAATGGTTTAAATGATACTATACGTCCTTGACGTATTTAGAACTTAGATACCTTTATTCCAGACAGCCTATGAAATGTATTCCCTGCACAATAATTTCAGTATGCTAGTCGATAACTCACCTGTGGAAAGATATCCTTTGATTATGTTCTGTTAATACACTCATTCTACTCTTGCAACCGATAGCCACACACGACATGGTTCATGCAGATAATTAAACAACAAAATTCTTCCTGATATAAACGATACAAAGGCTTGAAAACAGCGAAAAACTTTGATTAGAGCTGCTAACCGATGGGTTACAACAGTGACTAAAAAGTGGTCTCTTTGACGTTTAGGATGGTAGCGTTTGTCTATGTTTGTCTCTTTCTTTTTCATAGAGTTTCTCTATAAGCAAGAACGAAAGAATTGACAGTTTCTTTTTCGTCGTAAATACGTTCCGTCTAGGTATTACAATGTCTCTGGTTCGCTCTATATGGTGGTTGGTCAATTTGCGCACTATGCGCGGACTTATCCCCACTACGCCAAAACCTTGCCAAGTTACGTGCCTACAACTATATTTTGCAAGTAAAATTAATTAAGTCATTTTACGTGAATATATGTTATTGTATTACAAGATCTGTCGACTGTAAGTTTACCCCACAAAGGCACATTTACCCAACTATAGTCTTGTTATTCATGTCTGTTGTTCGCAGAGCTGCTACAAACAGTAAATCAAGAAAGGGCTGATTACTGAGAGAGCAGTCACAACTCACATAACAAAGCGAGTGTCACATAAACTCAAAGTAGTGCTAAGTGAATAACGTGCGGAGTTAGTGTTATTTAGCTGATGTATTTACTATCCGCTTCCCTCTGTCGATTTTACGAACGAAACTTAGTATGTAAGTACCCATTGTAACTATCTTTTATCGTATTGTCAATGTAAATGTTTTTATTTCGATTAAAATCGGAACTGTACAATCAAAAGTTACAAAAACCAATCCGTTTTTAACACGCTTTTATTAGCTTGGTATGTATCTATGTATCTATGTATAAATGTAACGGAATCTTTGAACGTGATTTTCATCCCCTTCAAAACGTGGGATTGATTTGAAACTTTGTACACTTATCAAGGACCGATGACAATGCAATAATTTAGTCAAAGCCAAAGTCAAAGTCAAAAATATTTATTCAACTAGGCCAATAAGCGGCACTTTTGAACGTTAAACAAAAATTTAAATTTACAAGTAATTAATGTTGATTCTACCGGGCGCGTTTTAATAGTTTGTCCCATTAGCCAAGATCTTCAGGATTAGCGACTTTTTAGTTCAATTTACCATTAAAGCGTGTTTTTTAGTTTTTAGAACTACAATTTATTATTATTTACTTTTCAACAAAACTATGTATTTCATTTCGGTAATTAGGGTAATAACCGATAGAGTGGTTCAAAAATAGAAAGAAATTATCGACAATTATTGTCCTAACATATGAATGTCGCTTTCCCACTAAAAGTATTTTCGTCACACGTTATGAACACGGAGTGACGTCATTTATCAGAGGGTGAAAGTTGGAATCATGTGAGGCAAACAACACGAAGGGACTGAAGGGAATGCCAGAGTAGTCGGTAAAGAC
Organism: Orthosia incerta; assembly: GCA_948252205.1. NCBI lineage: Eukaryota > Metazoa > Arthropoda > Insecta > Lepidoptera > Noctuidae > Orthosia > Orthosia incerta. The sequence continues at coordinate 12,312,573 of OX411741.1, forward strand.
AACTAGTTAGCTAACAAATTATTGTAGTTAGGAGTCAGTCACGCAATCCTCCCTTTGCCAATTTATCATGTGGACTAGGTGCGTCTGATACCGTCACTGCTTTCAACAGCCAACAACTCTCTTATAGGTAACTTTGTGGCTTTTCGCACTAACATGAAAGGTCGGGTTAACTTTTGTTACTTTGATAAGGTCGCTGATGATAAAGTTAGCAGACGATGAGTAAATTACCTACACGTGTAATCTAATGTACCTTATAAATAGGTTCGTTGCTTCTCAGAATTTTATTTTCAAGTATGTCTGTCGTGTTTCATTTTGTTAGTTTCAATTCAATTCATGTGTTTTATTCAGAGGTGGATTTGCTGCTGGCCAGCATGTATTTTTCATTTATTTATTTTTTTAGAATATGATACTGATGAAATAGTTCAAATCTTCAGAGAGTAAAAACTGAATATTTGGATCGAAAGATGTATTTAGCAGCATACACTTAGCTTACCGTTCTCCCAATTTGATACCGAGTAAAAAAACTCTATTGTCATCATTTATCTGTACATGACAGGCATATATAAATGGTAATGTTGACTTCTGTACGCCTTGAAGAAGCGTAACGGTTAGAAAAATGATACAACAGTAATTCTATTTCTTTTCTACCAACCTCATGTTATTGCGTTTATGTATCACGTCTCTCACATTACAAATATTCGTTGCTCGTACATCTATTGTGTATTTATTTGGGGTTCGCACACAACCTTAAAAATAACTCAGCCTTTAACGTTGAGAGAAAGTGAAAAGATTTAGTTTATGTTGGGGTAAACGCATCAGTCAGCCTCTTCGTGAATTATAGTCGCATTTGTTAGGGTCTAACTCGCCTTGTTCCGAGGACAGCGCGGAATCTGAAAAAATACTGCGTACACGTTCCGCTTGGCTGAAACTACACGTACGTTGTATTTACGTTACGAGGAAACCTTATGATGTTGTACGACACTCGATTTCATGAAAGACCGTTATAAAGTGCCCGATGTTTGCTAGGGCTTAGGTAGGCGTTCTGTAACTAATATAATTCTTAGCAAACTGGGTGTCGGGCCTGAATATGCGGATAATCGCTGTCTTTATTTGAAGTAATATGCAACGCGAGGGGTGCGGAAAGTTTGTCTACAGTTCCTGATTTGCACCTTTATAGGCTGTTAGAGTTGTGATTTCTCTGTGTAAATGTATCGCCAATTTTTATTATTATTATTTTGTCCTTTATTTAAATTCGTTTCTTCTTTTATACATTTTTAAATATTTTTGTAAAGCATACAGAATAAAAAAAAAACATTTAAAAATATAGAAAATAGAGGTCCACCGGTATCGGGAACAGGGTCCAAGCTACCGGCGGTCAGGGCTCCAGAGAGAGGAACCTCCTAACAATGCGAGCCGTGTCCAGCAGTACTGCTTATCATTATTTTTTATTTTTTTTTAAGCTTTATCCCACACAGAAATACCTAATTTCTCCTGTATCGTGGGTGCGTTTACAAACATATAAACTCACATACACAAACACCCAGAGCCGGAACAACTATTTGTAGGTATTTTGTATCACAGGTAGGAATATTAGGTTCCACATTTCAAAATTACCGTGTAAACATTTTGTAATAAGCTTCTAGCTTACGTGCTACCTATAATTTGGTATATTTCACGGGTTTTATTATATTTGATTACACATAATTATCGTTGATAGCCGCGTAAATTACTAGCATCACACGAGGCTTTTATAACATAAAACCGGATCGTGTTCCTGTAAGTACGAAACCACAATCCCTTAAGGGAATAGTCTAAAGTACTCTTAAGTACCTCCACTACGCTGGATACTGAAGTGCTGAAAGTCAACACTCGAAATACGAAGTTTTTCTTCTAAAATATGAGATCCCTCTGAGGACCCCAGTGTTATTGTTTCAGCGGTAACAAAAACTCGTTTTAATTAACTAAGTTTTAAAACAAACAAACTGGGGAGGCTGTATTTGAAAATATTTGGTATTTCAGGAAGACTTAGTTAAGTAGAGCAGTTTGTTTGTGGTAAAACGTAATAATGTTGAGTAAATAAGGCTTTAAAGTCGGTCAAGATCGATTGACTCAACATTGTAAATACCTAATGACGACCACAAACAATGCCAACAAAATTATTAGCATCATACGAAAATAATAAAGATTTGTTTGACAGCCAAGATGAATTAGGTCGTATTGACCAACGACGCAGAAATGTAGATGAGCCCGATGTTGCCATAAAAATACGTGCGGTCCTTAAACACGCGGCAACTCACGGCTCTGGTCAAAACAAATGATAATTGTAATTTGACGCGTTCTTCCCTTCCTCCGCCCTTCTCTCCCCTCGCATTACCAAACCGCTGCTCTCAGGGCACCCAGTGATCCAGTCACAACGCTAAGCGACCCTTTCAAATTCCCCCAAATTTTAATTAAAATGTTGTAAACTTGTATCAGCGGACTCGTCGTATTGTTCGGCCTTAAGCCTACAACATTTTGAGGTTAATAAGCCAGACCCAACATAAAAAGGTAAAATAAAACAAAACATCTTCTGAATTCAATACTACACTGTATTTTATGGAGGGCTTACTTTCGCAAGTTGAATTTCTGGCTCTTGTATAAAGCATAAAAAATTTCGTCATAATTTTTACTTTATTGCTACGCGCGGGTTACGAGCTAAGTGAGGAAGTAATCAAGGAAGTTATAAAACTGATTTGAGATTTTCCAAGGTAACTGAGGCAACTATACAAACCGAGTCCGGCGGAGTTTACGTGACATTTCAATTAAACCTCGAATTTCGCTAATGAACTTGCCGTCTCTGCTGAACTTTGCAAAAACTCCGGCGACCTTTGTTTTCAATTGATTTCAGTTCGACGTACTTTACTCAATCGCCGATACTAAACTGTCGGGGTTTTGTAAGCTAGACGGAATTTCACTGATCGCAAATACTGAGTTCGCAAATATGAATTCCCATAACCAATCCCAATATAAGATACGTCATAAATGAGAAAATCTGTTCGTATGTTTATTCTGCGCTCAATCACGTCTCGCCAGTTCGCACGATGACAATGAAACTTTGATTTGAGGAAGCTTACGTCACGGAAACCGGCGAATACTTCTTTTATCCAGATTCAATGGCAGCTTCCCCTAAGATAAGTAATAAAATATTATCTTTGCTTGTTATTCCTTTATAGCTCGGCGGACAATTTCGTCGATATAATAATTTTATCGTAACTTCAAAATTATGCTAATGAAGCCGGGGCAGAATCAGCGAATCGAAGGAGAGCGCTGATTGGTAGATTTTCTTGCTGATGGTACGATGAACGATTTTAAGGCTAGAGCTTTTTGAACGAAATTAAAAGCCTTTCACAGAAGCAATTTACCGGGAAAATTCATGACAGTTTAAATATAAAAACAAACCTTACATAATTTTAAGCGAATACGATCCAAGTGAAATAGTGTAAGCATTTATTTTCTAGAATGCACGAAATTTTGTATTCGGAGCAACTTAACGAACTGATCCAGACTGGAAAATGAACGAAAAAAAAGATAAAGTTTCATTAAATATTTAGTATCACAAATGTCTGCCATAAATGTGTTTGTATGTGTGTATGTGCAATTTTTTTAAATTAATTTAAAATGGAAGATAAAATTTTAAAAACAAGCTTGATAAGTTACCAACTCAATCTCTTATCAACAAATAGATACATGTCTGTCTCAAGTAATTAGTTTAATTAATATTGCAAGTTATCGGCTTGCAAGTTATCATTACACTCAGCAAATTACTCGAGTGCCTACATAATTACAAAAGCCAGCCTAAATAAACCCTTTTCACAAACAATATTTAATAACAATGATTAAGCGTTTAGACGTGATTCTGTTCTCAAAAAACAAGAAAATTTCCGCGCTCTACTTAGACCAATGATTTGAATAAATAAAAAGTTTTACCCTTTGCCCGAATCCTCCAGTAAAATAAGTTTTCTAAATATGTAAATTTGTAATACTTGTTGTTTTCCAATATAAGATTAAAATTGAAGAATCGTGAATACAAAATCCTTTAGAAATATCCCAATAAAAGTTAAAAAAAGAGGATAAAGTATATAGCTTCCTGGACTGAGAGGTCGGCATTTCCCTAAAACATAGTTACCTACTGTAAACTTCTAATATAAAATTAATTTTAACTATGAAAGCTAACGTAAGTAGCTTTATCGATCATACCGTTCATTGAGGGGCATTTAATTAGAGTGGCAAACGTTGTTCGCAGTCCAAAGGCACAGCTCAAACCGGTAAGTTCAACTCTAGCGAGAGAGTTCTCGGCGAGACTCCGGAAGGCCAATCATTAAATGTTGGCTTATATTTCACATACCGCCTTTAACTTTATTAAAAAATACAGATTATGACACTTTGTTTTTAAATTTAAAATGAAAATGGAGGTTAAGTGCTTTTTCATACTGGCCAGTTTTTCTGATACTCTAATTGAACTCAAAATAAAATTCGAGATAATGACAATCCATCGCAATCAACTCAAGTATCGACTTTACTGTTGTGTATTTAAAGATTAATTTTTAATAACAATATTAAAAAGGCTCCAAAAAATAATGTATTGCAATAGAATTTGAACTTGAGTCAAATATGAAATAGAGTTTGTTGTACCAAAATTTGATAGTTATCTCGAAAACTCAATAAAAAAAAAACATAATATCTCTTTTAAAAACAAGCTTTTTTTCGTATTCTTCTCAGCAACCACTTTCATTTGATACCCATATAATCATGGCACTGCACAAAAAATAACTAGTCCACCATCTTGGGCCGTCCGGCATATTGGGTTTAGAATGACGTAATTAGCTAAATAGCGTTATGCAATGTCATTCAAACTAAACGTTTACGCAAAATTTCATCTTAATCGGTGGAGGATAACTGCTTTAAAATTCAGTTGCAAGATTTGACCCGAACACACTTACATACCTACATACATTGCAAGTTAATTAAAAGCTTGTAAAAATAGCTTTGTGATAAACATCACCTTATTATTTTTCTTTAAAGTGAAACAAGAGGTTTGATGCTTTACACTGCGTTTTTTTTCGCAATGTCTAGTTGTTTTTCTGTAAAATGCTACGTGCTTACTCCATTCTAAATTCATTTGTTATTAAAACTGACACTTGGATAGGCTAAACTTTGGCATTTAATAGGTTACCGTGAAATCATTACCAAGTTTCTAGGGTTTCAGTTATGATCTTAAAATACGGACACGTGTAAGTCTCCTATTCGTGTCAATATAATTTAGAACAGTTTCTGAGGCAATTTATCAGATGACTATTTGCCAATCCAGTTAGTCGTGTTCAAGACTTTGCCATCGATCTCTGATTTATTACAAATAGGGTTACCAACCATCTTATAAATTAGCTAAAGTATACACATCTTTCATGGGGTAATTTGTTAAATTCTATAACAAAATACCTTGTGAGATATTAAAACTAAATGAAAGAAAATTTAAAACAATAGTTAAAAGCACACTTTGTAAACAATATATTCAAGATAAGAATGCTTGGGAACATGCTGGTCCTGCTCCATAGGGCAATCTTTAGTGTAGACAAAATCAAACTGGTTATTTTGTATTATATTCATAATTATAGTAACGCTTTATTTTTATTTATTTTTCCTCTCTTTTTGTTCAAAAAATTACTCGCACACTGTTCCGTTGTTGTTGAATTAGGTAATTTACCTATATTTGCAATATTTGTAAGTATGTGAGAACCATGTTCCTATTTATCAAGTGAAGGAATTTACCTGTTAGTGCCTGCTAGATGAAAAAATATTGCGTTGGGTTGTCAGCTGCGTATGCCGAAAAAAGCAACATTATTAACGAAAATTTTTTTGAATGTATTGTATCCTTTTGTAAACGCAATTGCCCGTCAAAATTGGCAATCTAAAACCTCATACAATATTACCTACCCATTTGGACTGAAAACAGTGAGCTTTGAAATGTACAAAATTAACCTACCATATTTGTATGTGAAGCTGAATTTACTGCTTTCACGATCTCAATTAGGGAGTGTCATAATCAAACCATACTTTGGGAGGAACGAGCTAACGAATTCTAAGTAATTAGGCACTCCTGTTTGATGTTACATGCAAGTTTATGAAAACACGTCTCGCTCGGCATCGTCTGAAGTCGCTCGACATATGAAAATAATTCTTGGTGTTAAAATATTGATGTTACGGAGAACGTGTCTGACTTGACAGAGAATATTCATAACAGACAGGGTAAACATCGCACCTGTCTCTCCAAAGGGCTTGGTTAGACAGACCCACATGTCACTAGTTATGTACGTTAAAGTTATAACACGCCCATGTTTTTTTTATTGTTGTTCATGACCATAGATACGATTCTTTCAGTCAGATACATAAATAATCTATAATGTATGTAATAATGTTTTAACATTTTTCAGTATGCATTAGAATGCGGATGTAACAGATTCTAATGATTTTTTGGAGTATTTGGCACCATATTGTATCGAGTCAATACTAATCTTCTTTATACTCCGCTTCACTATCCCGAGATCGCTTCTGTCAATGATTTCACATATTGTATAATTGCGTAGACAGTTGAGACACAAAACTACACCAATTTTATATCACAATATCCACTAGAAATCAATTTGCAAATGATATTAACAGCCACTGAACTTCACTCGAAAAAAGCCTGACAAAAACTCAATACTCCCATGACAGCAAGAGTTTGCCATCAATCGACCACAATATATCCAGGCTCCGAATTGCTACAGAAAAAAAATCTTGTTGGATAAACCCAAGAAGACATTGCCCACTGTGGGTCAAATCTATGACTTCCTAATATGTATTCGAGGTATAATGAAACGACCGTCTTACTCAATAGCTAGTATATTACTGGATTACCCACTAGAGAACGATACATATATTACATCCCTCCAACATTAATTTGGAAACCTGTAACAATTGACAATCATAGGTATAATATATTCACAATAATCAAACATTTAACAAACTGATCTTTTAATTAACTTAGAAATATTGCTTATAATTAACAGGTTTACGTGACCTCTGGGCGCGTCCAATCAAAGGAACTTTCTCAGAACTAGAGCTAGGTTCAACATTGGGACTAACGACAACCTCAGCGGGTTCTGAATCATTAATGACACTTTCGGATGCCTCTGCCCACTCCTCATTATCATCCTCTCTCTGTGTCATTACCCCATTATCATCCATTGCCGACACTATCCCATCCTCGTCGCCAGATAATTGACATATTTTTTACAGCAGTTATTAAAGGACCATATTAGATAGGCGGACCTGAATAACAGGAGTCAGCGCCGTAGGGACCACGACGACAGCGAATCCCTTCCCTCCCCATTTTATATTGCCCTAATTTTTTTTTTTAGGAAATCTTAATAATCTTGGTTCAGGGGCTATTCCAGTTCGACGCCTCTTATTAAATTAAATTATTAAAATAAAAACTTTTCTTTAAATATTGTCCCCATATTTAGCCAGTTACGTTAAAGTTCCGAACTCCTATACCTATAAGTAAGCAATACGCTTGACATGAACCGACCATAGATCAAAACTCCAGGCCGCTACAGAAAAAAAAACCTTGATGGCAAGGTCCAACAAGACTTTGGCCACATAGAATCAGGCCGTCAGAAGTGTCACTGCGACCGCTAGACAACAAGGCAGGCGGTCCCTAGAGTGTATTCATAAGTTGTTTCTTGTTAGGTCTGGGTGTCGGGTCCCCACACAACGGGTATCACACGTAGACTCCGGTAATTCCACTTTATTGGGTCCATAGTGCCAACACATGTACTCTCAGCGGGCATGAATACAGATGACGCACGTAAAAGCTGTTATTGAAAAACGGGGTGCCGTTAAAGCTTTGAAATTAATTTTAGGCTGTGCTGTCGACGTTATTAGTTTTGTTTGTCATAAAATGGAGACCGTTAAATCTACGTTCTCTAATAACGTTTCAAAGTCAAAAAGTCAAAGTCAAAAATATTTATTTCAACTAGGCCATTAAGCGGCACTCTTGAACGTCAACAAATAAAATTTACAAGTTAATACTTGATTCTACCGTCCAATTGGAAAAGTAGCTTGTTATGGAGAAGAACGGACAAGAAACTTTATACTTAAACTTTAAAAAAAATAAGAGTTTTACAATATTTATTAATAAATTGGTATATGTGAGGACGATGCACCCTGAATAAATAGCACTACATACTATATTTATTTATTTATTTATTACTTCATGCACACAAAAGTACACAGGCGGACTTAAGACGACGACTAACGCCAACGACCTTGAGGGAACAAAACGCGCACTCGTTTCACACCCGCGCGACCTAAAATTTTGTAGTTTTTTGTACTTTCCTTACTATTCTATGACTTTAAAAAAAAAGCCTCAAATCAAAATGTAGATAATTAAATTGTCTTTGAGATGGTGTCGATTTCATTAAAATACGCCCAGCGGTTTTAGTGTGATTGTCGTGTTTTTGTCCGTTTTAGACATAACTTTACAAATTAATTACACTATGTTATACGAATAAAACTCAAAATTTGCTCAAATCAAATTATTAAGAAAATAGTCTCATATATAATATATTTTTTTCAAAAAATTACGACTAGCCATTTTGACGTGATTCTCATTTGAAAATCAGCTACTCAAGGGAATCGGCGCCTTAATGCCTTAGGCATTTTCTACCAGTCGACCCTTGGGTGATGGGTAGGTGCAATATACTACTTAGTCTCGTAAATTATTAAAAGCATTAACACGTAAATTCATTAATTTGATAAATAGTTACATGTTTCTCACATACTTACAAATACTGCAAACATAGGTAAAATACCTAATTCAACAACAATGGAACAGTGTGTGAGTCAATTTCTTAAACAAAAAAATAATGGAATACATTAACAATGAATATGTATATAAATTAACAAATCCGACTTTACCTACACTTAAGGCCTATGGAGCAGGACCAGCATGTTTCCAAGCATTATTATCTTGAATATAATCATCGAATTTGTAATAAGCTCGTTTACAAAAAGTGAGCTTTAAAAAAAAAATGCTTTGTTTATAAATGAAGGTCGGTATGTCACTTTTGCGTTGAACCTAAATCACGATCAAAAGAAGTAAAGCAAAAACAAAACCACGTCAAAACATTAGAGCTGATTGTACTTCAGTAGGTACTCTTGTACCAACACCGGTGTAGCAAGCAAGCACCATAATTCATAGCAACATTTCGTAGCAAAGTACGACAAAGCTCGGATAACGCCTGGTAACGTTGAACAAACACAAATCCGGATTAAAATTCCGTGTAGGGAAGTATAATTAGGTAGGAACTGGAATTAATTCAAGGTGTATGTTAACCGTTGCGGTGCAGCGCGGGCCGGATTAGATGCCATCGTATAGAAACCGTGGCAACCCCCCGCTGCAGCCTGTCCATTTAGCAGAGTGGCGCGCCTTGGGTAACTACCAACTACATTATACAACGTAGCAAAGGTTAATGATGATGAGATACCTTGCTATTCACTTATTACTTTATCTATGCTCTTTTAGCTTGCTGAGTGGGCTAAGCTACTAGTTGCTCTATCAACGGTGGGGCATTTTAAAGTTACCTACCTATTTACATTACCGGTACAATTTGAGCGTGTACAATTTAAGCCTAAAAACATAGGTAGCGAAAATGGGTGTTAGTAAAAATTTGCACCTCTGTCCTTTGGTAAATTCTGGCGTGATGTTATGTCTTCATCATCATGGCTCGGCGCAAACGGGCTACCGAGTACAACCACTGGTGGCTGTCGCGCGCTACCGCCACATTTGTAACAGTGGCAACAGTGCGCGACAGCCACCGGTGTTGTGAAGCCGCCACGTTTCTATTGCTGTATAGATCAGAATGTGAATCCCAAATAGCGGGACGTAATTGGATTTACGATATGAAAGTATCGACATCCATTGAGGCGTCTTCGTGCTCCATGGCGACGCGTGCGATGCGTAGGATGCCTTACGCCTAAATGCGCAGGGGTGTAGCAGCGCGACAATGGGGTGTAGCATGGCGCCTTGTGTGGCCCGCAGCGACCACAAGTGGTGAGTCGTGGACACTGCTGGCCGCCACCGTCTACACGTGTGCGGTGCATCAATACAAAATACATGGCAAAGTGTGTTAAGTCACTCCCTGGCCACCAGTGGCAGTTATCGGTTATTCGTTTGCGCCATAATATTCACACTATTGGAACACAGGCCTCCTCTCTATGAGCGGAAAAAGGACCGTAATCCATCCCGCGGGCCTAGTGCGGACTGGGGGATGTCACATGTCTTCGACTTTTTTAAGTTTTACAACATGCCGTATTCCTCACGATGTTTTCCTTTGCCGTTTTGAGAGCAGTGGTGATGAACTAATCTACACAAAGTAAAGCGTCTGCCTGGGTTCGGACCCACGACCAACGACACGTAAGTCGCGGCCGTTTGCACTGCTCCAATGCTGTTATGTGTTACTTGAACACTATTACATTATGTTCTGAAATAAGCGGGTTTTATATGAAGTGGTAGAGAGTCCCTTGTAATCTAATTTCAAGCCAGTTTTCACACAAAGTTTCCTTGTGCTCTTATTCCACATGAAAAGATTCATATCAAAATGTCCCATTTTCCTGAAAGCGTAATTTCATTATTATTAAATTCAGGTGTCAAAAGTGCCATGATGGCTTTATCTTCCGGCAAGAGATTTGCAGATACGGTGGACGGTTTGCATTCATAAAATCAATTCTAAATTCTTAGATAGTGTTATTTTATTTGTTTTCCTGCTTTTCAACAATGAAAACTTTAAACCAAGCAGGAGGACGTGACTATCCATACTAATATTATAAATGTGAAAGTAACTCTGTCTGTCTTTAAGTTACCTTTTCACGCTTAAACCGCTGTACCGATTTAGATGAAATTTGTTCTGGAGATAGTTTGAGACCCTAGAAAGGACATAGGATAGCTTTTATCCCGGATATCATCCTTAAAGGGAGGAAATGGGGGTGGAAGTTTGTATGGTGTACTGATAATTTCTCAAGTAAGGCGGCCGACACACCTACAATATTATTGCGCGATATACCTAAAAAATAGGCTACTAATGCTACGCAGACGAAGTCGCAGGCAACAGCTAGTAAACTATGTGTTGCGTTGTTGCGTGGTGGTAACTACAACTGATTTCTTTTTTATACTGCTAATTGTTTAGTTGGAGATACGCCGTCTAGTTTCAAGTTCATGATAAAGGGCTCGTAGGAGGGTCATAGGCGTGGCCATGCCTATTCGTTCATAAATAAAACACGACTTTTCCTTATGATTTTTCAAATGTTGTAGGTCATCCAATGTAGAAAGGTCTTCTACCTATTTTTATAAATCCCAGTTCACTTAAGAGATTAAATCTGGCCGAGATATTTTCACAATATTGATAGCTTGCCCTATTTCTGATTGATAAAGTACCTTAATACTACTATACCTATATTTCACATTCTTTTTTCAAGTTGTCTATCGGAAGCTGCATTGAAGACGGTTAACGAAAACGTTGAATGATGAAGACGGAAACACACTTATGTCGTGGCGTGGCGTGGCGCCTTCTGACGCATTTGATTGGCTACAAAACTCGTTGTGTTATGACGTAGGCTGAAACAGAGTCGTTTGATTGGTGGATCCCGCGCCACGCCACGCCACGACACGTAAGTGTGGTTCCGCCTTTAAGTTATGTCAACGCCTGACAAAATAAATTATGCAAAAATAGCTTTACAAAAAAAATTGCTAATTCAAAGCTACAGGCGAAAGCAACAGAGGTCACAATAAAGTTCAAGAATCAAGAATGAAAATTATTTATAGAACCATCTCATAACTTAGGTGCGGTATGAAATTACTCAAAGCACTTTTTGTGCAACTGTAACTTTGCATTCTACTGCTGCTGCAGCTGTTGTTACAACTCTTAGTATACGGGAAAAATACTAATGTTATTACTTTCAGTGGGTAGAATAGTACATTAAGGTACAAGTGTGCAATGTTGGTGTTTACCGCTGAGGCGCCATTGTGACCCGAGCCGTAGATGAGGGTCTTAAGAGAGCCGAGGACGGTAATCATCAATACACACGTGTATCATACGACGTTTTTCAACACACTTGTGAAGAAAATAATATAAAAAAAACATTTTCAACAGTAAAAACGAGTTGTGAATTTTTTTTCAGTATGGCGGGCAAAATGAATCTGTTTTCTTATGCGCGCGCATTTTACAATGGCGATCGGCCATAGACTAAAAGAATGAAGTTTCATAATCTTTTTTTTTTTGGCTTTTCGTGGATAGTGTTTTAGCCATGTACAAAATAGGGAATTTCAATTTTTCTTCATTACAGAGCAAATAAAATTTATATTTGAGTGCAAGTTTTATTTATTAAGCACGTACAAATTGAAATTATCTATTTAAATACGAAGTTGCATGAAATGAGCAAGCAATAGGTACATTAATTTATTTGTACTATTGAGCAAGGTATTTTTTGTATCGAAACTTTTTTAAGAACAAAGCAACTCAACCAATAAATTTAAAAAAAAACTCTATAACTCACTTTGTGAATAATAGTAATGAAAAAGTCACAGTTTGATAACAGGTATCATTATGTGCCTAATTGCGGTGAAATTAGAGCCACTTTATGAGCAAGTGTGTTGAAATAGTACATTATGGTACAAGTGTGCGTTGGTGTTTACCGCTGAGGCGCCATTGAGACCCGAGCCGTAGGTGAGGGTCTTAAGAGAGCCGAGGACGGTAATTATCAATACGCGTGTCATACGACGTTTTTCAACACACTCGTGAAGAAAATAATACAAAAAAATCATTTTCAACAGTAAAAACGAGTTGTGAATTTTTTTTCACAATGGCGGGCAAAATTAATCTGTTATCGCGCGCATTTAACAATGGCGATCGGCCATAGACTAACAGAATAAGGTTTCTTTTTTTTGGTTTTTCGTGGATAGTGTTTTAGCCACGTACAAAATAGGGAATTTTAATTTTTCTTAATTACGGAGCAAATAAAATTTATATTTGAGTGAAAGTTTTATTTATTAAGCACGTACAAGTTGAAATTATCTATTTAATAAAAACGAAGTTGCATGAAATGAGCAAGCCTTAGGTACATTAATTTATTTGTACTATTGAGCACGATCTTTTTTGTATCGAAACCTTTTTAAGAACAAAGCAACTCAACAAATTAATTTAAAAAAATCTCTCTAACTCACTTGTGAATAATAGCAATGAAAAAGTCACAGTTTGTTAACAGGTATCATTATGTGCCTAATTGCGGTGAAATAAGAGCCACTTTATGAGCAAGTGTGTTGAAAATTACTTTTATAATTCATGTTACCTCCCGTATTGTCGTATTGTCAGTGTAAATTTAATTGGTTTGCTCATAATATCATTGGTCTGGCCGGTTACTAAGTTACCGGTAAGATCAGTGCTATGTAGGCTGAATAGTGAACGATATAATTGGTAAGTTACTATGTGGCTATATCGTGGTGCCAAATATAGAATAATATGCCAATAGAAGAAGATAGGTATATGTATATAACATGGTTTATTGTGAGTCTCCTATAAAATATTTATAGAACAACTGAAAAATTGAGTAGGAAAAAGATACTGCCTCGCATTATCTTTTCCTTTCTGGTGAAAGAAAAAGATCGTTCCGTGGGACTTAAACTGTAAGTGGCAACTTGTAATTGATCTTTTTTTTTAACATGCTTTTATTAGCTTGGTATGTATCTATGTAACTATGTATCTATGTATCAATGTAACGGAATCTTTGAACGTGATTTTCACCCACTTCAAAACGTCGGATTGATTTGAAACTTTGCACACCTATCAAGGACCGATGACAATGCAAAAATTTAGTCAAAGTACTTTTGAAAGTCAAAAAAAAAAAAAACTCGTAATAAAAGTTGATTCTACCGTGCGCGTTTAAATTGTTTGTCCCATTAGCCTTACCAAGATCTTCAGGATTAGCGACTTTTTAGTTCAATTTACCATTAGAGCGTGTTTTTTTAGTTTTAGAACTACAATTGATTATTATAATAACTAGGCTGGTATTCCAGCAGCATTGAATCATGCTCAACTCAAAATGGACAGTTGTGGTTGGTTGGTTTGTTTTATTTTTGACATAAAATATAAAACATTTATTCGACATAGACAACACAACTACAACAATCACAAAGTAACAGAGAGGAATAGTAAAAAAAAAGTACAAACTTACAAGGTTTTAACAATTATTGCGCCAGGCGTGCCCATACCGAAAGGGTTACCAACTCAACATTTGCTGGGCGTCAGATACCCAGCGCTGATTTTCAGTTGGCAACCCGCTAGTGACACACGGACAAGGGTAAATTAAATAGATACTTAAAATAATGTCATAATGTGAATATTTAGGTGCTTAACTTATATATTGAAAAATATGTAAAAATAGAAAATATATACCTAATGTAATATATATTAAGTATATATAGTGCTACAATATGGTTAAAATTGTCTCAAAAAAACCCAAATGACAGTGTGGCATAGAGCCAATCTCTTCCCGACTCCTAGAAATAGGCACACCACTTGATCATGCTCAAGTCCAAGATCCGAGACAGTCCAAACGTTACCGAAAACTTTCAACATAAAATCAGTGGAATTGAGTGGAGTTAGTAAATTCTTTGACCATACGCATACTTGTGAACTTGGACTTTAATTTTCATTATTTACACCTATTAATGAATCTTGAAACTACAACCAATCACTACTGCCAATTTTGAGTTTGAGTTGAGCACGAGCATGAGTCAATGCGGCTGGAATACCGCATCCTTTTAATAAGCTGTAAATTTTCTCAATAAAATAAAATATTTGGTGAAGTTTAAGTTACTGTAAGTGAAACTCAACCTAACAAAAAAAAAAGTTTTGTTTTAACTCACCAACTATCTACCCTAACCATCAATTTATCTAGCTCCCCTCAAATAGTTTTGGCGTCAGCTTACAGTGCCGCTATGTAGCTGAATAAATATCAGTTTTATACGGAGGGGCTGCAACCTGACCTCTGCATCGAATAACCGATATCCCGCGAGGCTGTTAGATTAGATTTTTGGGAGAGCGTATAGTTACGTACCTATCTATAGGCTTATATATAGATACTCGTACTATGTAGTCACTAAGGCCAGTACACGTATTCCAGTTGCTCATGCTCAACTAAACTCAAACTGGAAATGGACAGTTGTGATTGGTCGGCTTGTTTTTTTTTACAATATTGTGCTCAACTCCAAGATCATAGACGCCCCAAACGTTACCGAACTGTTTCAACACAAAACCAGTGGAATTGAGTAGTGTTAGCATGTACTTGGAACGTACTTGCTAACTTGGGTTTTCATTGTTATTTAATACCTACCACACATTTTGTTTACAAAGAATTCAGTAGGCGTCTTGGCTATTGCTCTATTGAGTATTTATATTTCAAGCTGAAGAATCCTAATTATGCTAGACTCGAGTGTTGTGGTTGGTTGGCAGATGATTGATAGGTGTGGCCTATTTTGAGTTTGAGTCGATTATGAGCATCTGGAATATGGGCCTAGTTTTAAAGTGGTTGAATGTAGGTATATCATCAATTAATCTGCCTAGACAGTTCCGGCTACTAGTCTTACTTGATGCAGCTGCGTACTGGTATTTTACACGGAGCGACTTCCTAAAAGACCGTGGAGGTCTAACCAGGGACTGGGTAGCACGACAACCCTTGGCAAGACTGGTGGTTTTTGACTACGGTAACCACTATCAAAGATCTATTTTTAACCGACTTACCAAAAAGGAGGAGGTTCTATGTTCGACATTATGTATGTTTTTTTTTTATGTATGTTCACCGATATCTCCGTCAGTTGTGTACCGATTTTGAAAATTCTTTTTTTGTTTGAAAGAAGATGTTTCGAAATTGGTTCCATTTTAATTTGCTGAATATCTGATAAAGAACTTCAGAGATATACAACAGAACTCTTCAATAAATAACAGCAAATCTCTCGGGACTGCTGCAATCGCATGCCTGTTTATTGTTTATATCATTTCATATTATAACATCACGACAGTACGCTCTTAAAGGGGTAAGCAGATCTCTCATTTGATCGGTTTTGTTCAAGTTTCATGATATTCGGGTAATCTATTCTGGCGTTATAAGAAACTTACTTAACAACTTGCCTATTAGGTAGGTACAACAAAATAGTGAAAAATAAAAATCTTTAAAAAAAAAAATACTACCGACTTCCAAATAAGAAAACTGCAAAGTGAAAAATAACTTTATTTTTGAAAGTCGGTGTCCATAACGCAAAAAAATGGTACCTACGAAAGACACCGACTTCCAAAAATAAAGTTATTTTGCACTTTGTAGTTTTCTTATTTGGAAGTCGGTAGTATTTAAAAAAAAAATTTTTTTTATTCATTTGTTTGTTTATTTTATTTATAAGTAGAACATGTTCGCTCCGTCACTTTCTCTAAGTTTCATTGGTTAAGCGTCACCCAGTCGACACTGGCTATCGCTGAAAACCAGCGCTGTGGCTTTGTCTTGCACGAGTCCCAGCATTATGCTGAGCGATGACCGATTTTCGTGGCTGTGACGCATACACATGTATTTGTATTTACGTTTTTTCTTTGTGATTTTTATGGTATGCGTCGTGCCTGGCGCAAATAAACGTTTTTCTTTCTTTATTTAATATCAAAGATGATCGAGGCACGAAGGTGTCCTGGTGGGTAATGGAGGGTCACCCATCTACGGACCGACCTCGAAAATCATTAAAAACATCTACTTCCCCTGTACCTACGATGGGCACTTTAAGTTTTTATGTGGCAATATACCATCTTCATTCCTTCCATACCCACGTGTATTAAACCGCTTATTGCCTAAAAGTAAGAGCAGGATCACTATTCAATTTAATTTTAATAATATCGTAATACTTAATGTTCGTCCTTGTTTTCTTAAGATTGTACAATAAAGGCAAATATCAGGGCCAATTTTCTTATCACTCAATCTCGTTGTGGGCGAATTGAAACGCCCACTTGGTACCACAAAGTAACTGTTTTCCTTGCGGGCGTGGGAAGATAATCCACCGTCTAAAACCACATGAAAGTAGAAGTTCAAAGAGCATTTACGTATTGAATTGATAAAACTCTCTTTTAAACGAGATATAAATAAATGACGAGTTTTCACCCGCGGCTACGCTTCTATGCCCTATCCCAAAGGAATCGTACTTTTTCCGGGATGAAAACGAGCCTATGATACTCTGTAATAATGTAGCTTTCTGTTAGTGTTAGAATAGGGTACAGGCATGAATTTTATTTTTGGTATTAGACCAATTTATCTATAAAAATACCTTTTTTTTTATTTATTTTTTGTAATTCACAAAACTGATGTACAATCGAGTATGCAAAAAAATAATGTACAACAAAATAAGTCTGATTGACACCTACTAGATGTGAATCTTACATGCACATTATTAAAACACTTATTATTTAAAAAGTATATAAAGAATTCAAGAAAATAAAAAATAAATTTTTAACCGCTAACGATCATATAAGTAACAAAAAATCATAAATTAAAACAAAATTAAATCATAAATAAAATTAAAATCAAATTACAATTGATTCCAATCACAGCAAAGTATTAAATAAATCAAAAATGAAATCGAAATAATTTAAAAGTAAAACATGATTAAATAAAGATCAAATGAAATGGTAGTTGAGTTAAAATAAATCAAACTGAAACAAATTATAAATCAAAATAAAATCAAACAAATTCAAAAATTAATTAAACAGATTCAAAATTGATCGAAAAGCGAACGAGATACAATAGAACAATATATCTGTCCTTCTCTACCAAATGTCTTTTTAACACGCTTTTATTAGCTTGGTATGTATGTATCTATGTATCAATGTAACAATGTATCAATGTAACGGAATCTTTGAACGTGATTTTCACCCACTTCAAAACGTTGGATTGATTTGAAACTTTGCACACTTATCAAGGACCGATGACAATGCAATAATTTAAACTGTTTTTCCCATTATCCTTACCAATAAAGCGTGTTTTTAGTTTTTAGAACTACAATTTTTCTATGGCAGTTGTATGAAAGGCATGCTATATGACGTCAAATGGCACGTTGGAATTCTCTTTCCAATTCTCAACTTCGACGCTTTATAACTTCATCTCTGTCCAAGATATTTTTTAAATCTTTGATATTTGTTTACTATAGTTAATAAATATTTCATTTAGCAAAATAAAACCGGCCAAGTGCGTGTCGGTCTTCGCCCATTTAGGGTTCCTTACCAAATGTAGAATATATTGGTATTTGTTAGTAAAATATATCACCAAATTTGAAGTTCATAGGTCATTGGGAAGTTAAAAATATTTCGGAACAAAATTTTGTGATAGATGACGCCAGACAGACGAACACGTGAGTGACAGCAATAGGGCTCCTTTCGGACCCTTCGCGTATCGAACCCTAAAAAATACATGCATATTCCATATTTTCATACTTTGGACTGTAATTCCAAAGATTATCTTATAAACAAACAATTTCACCTTTTATTTCAGTTTAGAAAATGCTTCACGATGGACTTTTAACGCGAAGTTAACGAACGGATGTGGAACACGAACGAGGGACTGATTGATTGATTAGGAACAACATTTGATTGAAATATTAATAAGTTTACATGAGAGGCAGTTTATTGCATCATGTCTCGTGTCGTCGACATGGCAATTTTCTGTAAAAACTTTAAAGTAAACCGTCTTGATAGTTGTTTTGGAGTTCCACTATCAATGAACTGGTTAAAAAAGTGTAGATCGATAACCTTAGTCGGTGGACTGATGAGCTCATTATTTTTTGCAATGTAGAAAATTAAAGTTAATAAAAATAAGCTAAAAATCCGATTGCATAAGAAGCGAACTAAAAAGACGTAAACAAGAACGAGAAGAAAATGTTGCTGTGTAGTCGGAGGATACATAATCGCGAGCTGACTGACCACAATCAATTGTATCCTCTGACTGCAAAGCATGATTTTCTTCTTGTTCTTGTTTATTTTTTTAATTAACTATTAATATTTTTATCTTTTTAGTTATCATTTTTATTTTGATTTACTTTTAAATACATAAGTGTTTAAACCCTTCATTTTGATACCCACACGAGGGATTTAAAAGAAAAAAGAATTGAGACCCCCAACCATATGGCGCCGAAAAGCCATAATTTTTAGGGTTCCGTACCCAAAGGGTAAAAACGGGACACTATTACTAAGACTCCGTGGTCCGTCTGTCTGTCTGTCTGTCTGTCTGTCCGTCACCAGGCTGTATCTCATGAACCGTGATACCAAGACAGTTGAAAATTTTCACAGATGATGTATTTCTGTTGCCGCTATAACAACAAATACTAAAAACAGAATTAAATAAATAGTTAAGTGGGGCTCCCACACAACAAAAGTTTTTTGTTGCCGTTTTTGCGATAATGGTACGGAACCCTTCGTGCACAAGTCCGACTCGCACTTGGCCGGTTTTTTCTTTATTCAATTAAAATCAGTGACACTCGCAAGGTTAAGACGAATCGATTGACAAAAGAATCATCAAAATCGGCCTACGCTTTTGGTCTCTAGAACGCCACATAGGAACACACATACAATCATACATACATGACAGATAAACACATTACCCTCCTTTGCGCCGTGCAGTCGGGTAAAAAGCTAGGCGAACATGAAGTGGTGGTGAGGTAGTTTAGACGCTTACCATAAGGGCTGGTTCGCCACGGCGCGGGCAATGTGTATTTAGAAGGACTTTTACAGGCCTAGCTAGCAGGTACTAGAAAGACTTGATGGAGGCTTTTGCCCAGCTTGTTTAATATGTTTATCTGTGGTTACAGTCATTCCTCGTACAGAAAATATTTACAAAAGTAACGAATTACACGTGACGAGTATGTACATGGAAGGACTTGATGGAGGACTTTGATCAGCAGTGGGACACCAAATGCTGCTTAAAAATGGTCTGCAAGTACGGCAATTCCTCGTGAAAAAAGCATATATAACACGTTTGGTATAAAAGCTATAATTTCACGGAAATCTAAAAGCGTTTGGTAATTAATATATTATGGTTTATTATTTATTCTATGAGATAATATCTGTTTATAACTTGTTTGTTCAAAGGATAAGTCCTACCTGAAGTAGCGACATCCAAATGAGCAACAACTAGGCTAGCTGTAAAGTTTGTAAACACTACTTACGAAATTCAGAACAGTTTCAGCCCAAAAGGAAATAGAGAAACAATGGCTGGAATTAAAAAGTGAAGAAACAAACAGTGGATTTGGTTTAAAAAAATCGTTTTTCTTAATAGTGACTATAGTTCTTTCAATCCACGAAGACGCGCACCACCAATTATATGATAAGTCTATTCTTCTTCTATACATTATTATAATAATTAGTCTATTCATTGTAGTGTGCGTGTGCACTCATAGGTAATTAGTGTGTACCGATAACACTCAAACATTGACGGAAGCTTGCACACATAAACTATGAACGGTTCGTTTTTTTTTTCACTCATTTTAATTTAGTCTAAGCTCCAATCTATACTATATATTTTAATATTATAAAGCTGAAGAGTTTGTTTGTTTGTTTGTTTGAACGCGCTAATCTCAGGAACTACTGGTTGGAATTGAAAAATTCTTTTTGTGTTGGATAGTCCATTTATCGAGGAAGGTTATAGGCTATATAACATCACGCTACAACCAATAGGAGCCGAGCATAAATGAAAAATGTTGCAAAAACGGGCAAAAATATAACTTTTTGAGAGCTTTTGTTGCATGCTGTAGGGTAGGTGTAGGGTAGGTGTAGGGTAGGTGTAGGGTAGGTGTAGGGTAGGTGTAGGGTAGGTGTAGGGTAGGTGTAGGGTAGGTGTAGGGTAGGTGTAGGGTAGGTGTAGGGTAGGTGTAGGGTAGGTGTAGGGTAGGTGTAGGGTAGGTGTAGGGTAGGTGTAGGGTAGGTGTAGGGTAGGTGTAGGGTAGGTGTAGGGTAGGTGTAGGGTAGGTGTAGGGTAGGTGTAGGGTAGGTGTAGGGTAGGTGTAGGGTAGGTGTAGGGTAGGTGTAGGGTAGGTGTAGGGTAGGTGTAGGGTAGGTGTAGGGTAGGTGTAGGGTAGGTGTAGGGTAGGTGTAGGGTAGGTGTAGGGTAGGTGTAGGGTAGGTGTAGGGTAGGTGTAGGGTAGGTGTAGGGTAGGTGTAGGGTAGGTGTAGGGTAGGTGTAGGGTAGGTGTAGGGTAGGTGTAGGGTAGGTGTAGGGTAGGTGTAGGGTAGGTGTAGGGTAGGTGTAGGGTAGGTGTAGGGTAGGTGTAGGGTAGGTGTAGGGTAGGTGTAGGGTAGGTGTAGGGTAGGTGTAGGGTAGGTGTAGGGTAGGTGTAGGGTAGGTGTAGGGTAGGTGTAGGGTAGGTGTAGGGTAGGTGTAGGGTAGGTGTAGGGTAGGTGTAGGGTAGGTGTAGGGTAGGTGTAGGGTAGGTGTAGGGTAGGTGTAGGGTAGGTGTAGGGTAGGTGTAGGGTAGGTGTAGGGTAGGTGTAGGGTAGGTGTAGGGTAGGTGTAGGGTAGGTGTAGGGTAGGTGTAGGGTAGGTGTAGGGTAGGTGTAGGGTAGGTGTAGGGTAGGTGTAGGGTAGGTGTAGGGTAGGTGTAGGGTAGGTGTAGGGTAGGTGTAGGGTAGGTGTAGGGTAGGTGTAGGGTAGGTGTAGGGTAGGTGTAGGGTAGGTGTAGGGTAGGTGTAGGGTAGGTGTAGGGTAGGTGTAGGGTAGGTGTAGGGTAGGTGTAGGGTAGGTGTAGGGTAGGTGTAGGGTAGGTGTAGGGTAGGTGTAGGGTAGGTGTAGGGTAGGTGTAGGGTAGGTGTAGGGTAGGTGTAGGGTAGGTGTAGGGTAGGTGTAGGGTAGGTGTAGGGTAGGTGTAGGGTAGGTGTAGGGTAGGTGTAGGGTAGGTGTAGGGTAGGTGTAGGGTAGGTGTAGGGTAGGTGTAGGGTAGGTGTAGGGTAGGTGTAGGGTAGGTGTAGGGTAGGTGTAGGGTAGGTGTAGGGTAGGTGTAGGGTAGGTGTAGGGTAGGTGTAGGGTAGGTGTAGGGTAGGTGTAGGGTAGGTGTAGGGTAGGTGTAGGGTAGGTGTAGGGTAGGTGTAGGGTAGGTGTAGGGTAGGTGTAGGGTAGGTGTAGGGTAGGTGTAGGGTAGGTGTAGGGTAGGTGTAGGGTAGGTGTAGGGTAGGTGTAGGGTAGGTGTAGGGTAGGTGTAGGGTAGGTGTAGGGTAGGTGTAGGGTAGGTGTAGGGTAGGTGTAGGGTAGGTGTAGGGTAGGTGTAGGGTAGGTGTAGGGTAGGTACGTAGCCAGTTGACGGGAGCGAAGCCGCGTGGGACAGCTAGTTTCATATATATTGACATAAAAAGACAGAAATAAAACAAAATAGTTACCTTGTCAAAACTTAAATTAATATTAGAACATGCAAATAGGAGAAAGAAAATACATACTACCGCATTGATAGTATAGTGTCATCTCAATGGTGCAGATGAGACCATACTATTAATGCAGTTTCATTTGCACCGTTAATGGGGCAAACGAAACTATTTAGTCTCTTCTGCACCATTGATGGTGCAGGTCAATGGTGCAAACGGTACAACGGGGAATAGTGGTGGGGCGCGTCTTCGTGGATTGAACGAACTATATATAAGTCACTATTAAGTATACGAGTATGTAGCAAGTATCTACGTACCATTCACATGTACTGGTCTTTTTAGAGGACGCGGGGTTCCATTTGCTGATGGTGACCAATGAGATGGTGACCAATGAGATGGTGACTAATGAGATGGTGTCAGTGCGGTAAGAATCCCACGCTAACAGTTCTTATTCCCACAATCCGGACGAAGGTAATGCCATTTAAAAAAAAATCGCCTGCTGACAGAAATGCATGAGGCATTGCAGACAAATAACTTTTTGCAACGCCTCGTGTTCCTTTTAATATTTTTGCACTAAAACCCTTGGCTTTTCAGCTACCTACATAAGAAGGTATGCATATCGGTATCACACAAATACCGCGACTGCTTTGAAAAGGGAATTTGTTTAAAGTGAAAAATGTGGGTGCTTTATCATTAAGGCCGCATTTGAAAAGCCGCCGACAAAAACTCTCAAATTCAAAGAATTCAGGCGGCTGAATTATAAAGGTGAGCTAATAAGTAAAGGGCACTTGCTGAAAGGTATACACAGAAAGTTATACATGTGAAAATGTATACATGGGTGCTTTTGGATTCATAATAGCTAGATATGAGGTCACTGATTTAGTTAAGGGTTTCTTCTGACAACGTTTTCTGAAAACCGAAAGTGATGAACCTAATAGGGTTAAGTTTTAAGGAACCTATCAACTTTCAAAAAAATCTGTGACCCATATTATCCTCAACAGTTTTAGCAGAGGTATAGATAGGTACCGACGTTGGTATACCCACATTCACCAATATTGAATCCGATTTGATAAATTGGTCGCCTACCGCAATTTACCCGACTCGAGACTCCAACTTTGACTGGACTAACGAGGCAAATGCAAATTTATAGCCATCCACAATTACATTCATCCTTAAATCTTCAGATATCACAGAAACAATGTTGAAGGCTTTCATTATCGTCCGACATAAACTGTTTTCATTACCCACATCACAAGTACATGAAGGCCATAACCGTATCCTCGTATACATACTTATACAAATTCTATAGCTGTTCTACAAATAGGGCCGACCTCTACCATAATATAATTAAGTACCTAAGCATAAAGTTAAGCGACACAGGAAGGTCAGCGGATCTCGAAAGATTTTGTTCTGTCAGCTGTTTAACAGTGTTGCCAGTGGCAGATAGTAATAAGTAATAATTTTCATGAGAAAAGTTACATTACCTTATTTTATGTGGCAAACGACTCTAATTCGCTCACTCGCTCGCCCGAGTAAGCGGGATGGAAGATTTAAAAATACACGTGAGTGAATGAGTGGTTATGCAATACGTCAATTTGTGTGTCACAAAATCAGGTACGACAACACGACGAACGAAAACTTTCTTAGATGCGTTCCGTTTCACGGTTATTTTTTGTTTGCTATTATATATTTCAATATTTTTTATAAGTCCTCTAAGTAACGTCAAAGTTACATTTTGAGTCGTGTTACATGGAGGTTACATGAGAAGGTCAAAAGTAACGTAAATTGTAAAAAAGTTACATTCTGGCAACGCTGCTGTTTAATCTTGTATCCTTCAAAAAAGTGCTGGACGAAAATTTAATTAGGCATCCTTGCACTCGTAAAAGCTTTCGTTATCTCGATCCGCATTGATCCCAATATGAATAGCAGCCCGATTTAACCTCATTTGGATCCCGAGCTCTGAGCTTGTAAGCCCATCAACTTGTATTAACGTCTAAGTAGAAAGGTAGATCTATATAAGTAATGCTGTAACTCGAGCATGATTGGATTCGACGGGTAGTTCAACTCGCTCGTGCAGTCGTACGTTGAAAAATACGATCAAACACGGAGACGTGATGGATTACCGTCATCTCCACGTGTGTACTGTATCGATAAAATAACCTTTGACGTTACAGATATATCACAAGCCACGCGGAGCAACTCGCCCCAGCAGCGATCGTGCATTCTCTGGCTCTGTATCCACTGCGCAAAATTTTGCTATTCAGCACACAACAACAAACTAGTGCCCTACCATTTTTCAATTCACACGTGACTGGAAACTAGATTAAATACTTGAAAGTCGTCGCTTTCGAGTAGGTGAACCGCTACTCAGCTTTTTATGTTCAAAAGTGCTCGGTGAGTGTCAAGGCAGTCCGCTCCATATTTATTCATAAGGACCCCCCGTAGGCCCCGAGAGCCCGCTAAACACCTCGCATTACATCCTTCGTTCACCCTTTTGACGTATTTACGTTATCGCGTGTTATGTTATTCAGGATTAGGTACTCTAAAGCCCCAACGTGAATTCAAATTACATTGCCTTAATGTAGGTGAGCGCTATAGATCCACCTTCCAACGATGTCGTAAACTACCCTCCAACTCCAACAAAATTCAAGAAAGTTACGCTTCCACATAAAATGCATAAGAAATCGATCAAGATCCACAGTGTTGATAAATTTCCAAATCAATTACTTGGACATTAAGTTGTCTAGCAAGACACAATCTTTACTGAACTCTTGTAGAACGTCGCATCAATAAATTCCACCGTACAAGTGTTTTCTTTTTGTGAACGAGATAACGTTTCCTTCTTCTTGTGGCCTGCGTTGTAAATCTACTCTTTTGTGTTTGTTGTCGCTTTTATTGCCGTGTCTCCAGCTCTTGAAAGGGATTGCGTCTTAAGTCCTGCTAAATTAATATATCTGGAGTGGGTTAGTGTTCCACTGCGGCCAAAGACAATCGGCGATGTTATTTGTGTGACGTACATAGTCATCGCACACTCGCCGGTGAAGCCACTCACCTCGCCGCTGATTTAAATATGCAGACGCTCGTATTGATTGTCTCCAAGAATAACGCCCCTTCCGACGTGGAACCCTGAACCAGGCCGCGCACCGCCGCTCGCGCCGCCAACTCAACCTATTTTTATCCGTTTTGTTAATTATAATCGCCAGGAGGGCCTTAACTTGACCAAATCATCCCTAAGCACAAGCTTTCGTTGAAGGGACAATTAGAGCGAAACGAGCTATTCATTACTCTCTAACTACACTTTCAGTTAGATTGCTGCCTTTCAACAATACCTGTATATTGTTCAACGGCAATTAACACAACTCCTAATACTTTGCGTGGAGCAGTTACAATAGGTCGTTTTGTTAAAGGGCCGACGAGTGTGCTGCCCGAAATAGCGGGCCAGTTAGGAAAGTTATTAACAAGATCATTTATATTGAAACAAACTTTGAAACTGACTGGAAGAGGTTCTAACGATCTGATATTAGATTTCATTAAAAACTTCTTAATTACAGTTATATAAACAGTTTTGGGTCGTGGTGCAGTTTGCTTTAATTTAGATGTTAAGCATTTGCTAAAAGATGAGTTATAATTAATCCGGAAATGAGAACCACGTTCACATCTCTGTGGAAATAACTACGTATTTTTTAAAGAACTAAAATAAACAACTGAAACTCAATTATGTTATCTGTAGCTTCCCAAAGCAAACTGTGAACTTCTGTTAAATAAATTAGGTCACAATCGACAAATAACTTGCATAGGTACCATCAGAGCGCGGCCAGGGCTAATGGAGTTGGCTATTATTGTGAAATGGGAAAACATTTATATACCACATCAGCAAGCACCTAATTTAGGGGTGATATTTGGCAGCCTGAGCGAAAATGATTTCAATCAATCAATCAATAATTTATTTCGTAAAACATAGGTTACAAATAGTATAGGTAAAATAAGTGCACAGCTATGTTATGTACAAAATTAACAAATGCATGCAAATTTAGAATTAGCAAGCAACAATAAATAATAAAAAAAAATTACAAGTAGGTTGGGATGTCAATAGATTACATTAAAAAAATAAATCAATATAAAATATGTCAATAGTTAAACAGGTCATCACAATTTACAATATCACAAGTGCATAGTTAATGGGTGGATACCCACAGAATATAAATCTAACTAGATGACGCGATTGTATGAACTTCGCGTGTCAAAAAACGGATTAAAACTACGATCAATGATCGTACTTTGACCTTTTCATTTAGCATTATCGGCACCGGAAATCCACAGAAATCTAGAAACAAGCCTAATTATGCCATATTGAGCTGTAAAGACTATAGAAAAAGTTGGCCGAGGCATTGAAAATGTTTATTGGTAAGTAAATTTGTTTTAAAATTAGGTGTGAAAAGTGGCACGCTTGGTTTTCATACAGATGGAGGGACTTGCTTTTTCGGCAGGCTTATTACGTATCTTTTACAAGAGCAAAACGGGATCAAACGCTTTATGTCATAAAAGTCGGCATTACCTGCAGTGTAGGTATGGTAGCTCCTACACAATCGTTTGCTAATCGCTCGCTGTTTGTCAAATGCACCTGTTAAAAAATAAAAACGCCAACAACTACGTTGATACATTAATGGTTGCATATCACGGTTTGGTGGTCTCTGTTCTAAGATTTGGTGTAGTATTCTGGGGTAATTGTTCCGAAAGGGAGTCTATATTTAAAGCCCAAAAAAGGTGCATAAGATCCATTTTTAATCTCAAGACTACAGATAGTAGCATTCCTTTTTTTAAGAAACACAAAATACTAACTTTTCCTAGTTTATACATTCTCGAAGTAGCTATATTCGTTAAAACTAATAAGCATCTCTTTCCTGCATTGAATGATACGAGGATGCGAACTACTGCCTTGAGATCAAAATATCAGAGTCTATTGTGTACTGGTAGATATAACACTGTTTTGCTTAAAAAAAACATTATTGGTATGGCTCCTATTATATTTAATAAATTGCCAAATTGTATTAAGGATCAGCCCTTAATAAAATTCAAAAAACTGCTATCGACGTTGCTAACAGAGAAATGTTATTACTCTGTTACCGAGTTTATAAATGATAAATTATAAATGATGAATTGTAATATTTGCTACACTATATCTTAATTATTATGTAAATTATTTTAGACTTGGCTGATTCATGATCTCATTTTGAATTTAAGTACTAATTAATTTAATTTAATTTTAGTTTCTAAGTTATCTGTAAGTTAACCACTATATTTTTGTATGCCAACAGGCAGAATGTACTGGGAATATATCTGAAACTAACATCATTATTGTAATACCTGCATTCTATACAAATAAAGAAATTATTATTATTATTATAACTCTAGAATGTTTGTATGGAAGAGTAATTACAGCGCAAAAATCGCTATCGTTTTGCTCTTGCAAAAGATACGTAATAAGCCTGCTGGTTAGATTTGTCTGTGGTGATACCATACATACCTACATAGACAGAAACTACAGATCGTCACCTGCTATGTTCCAATACCTTCAGCGGCCATAATTAGCAGACATAATAGAAAACAATGGCGTCCACACCTGATTCAGTCGAAAGGCCTACCTACCTAAGGGGGAATAAAAAAAAACTAAGGAAAACCAGAGAAATATTGTATTTTCCCTTTGTAGAAACTTTGATGGTAACTCAATCCATCCGATATCGGCCAAGCATTAAAAAGTTGAAAAAATAAGTTTTAAAAGCAATGACAATTCGTAAAGTAAAGTTCTATGTTTAATATCAGAGTGAAAGCACTTAAAAGTTCACAAATGAAGTGAACACTGCGTAACACAGAGGTGCAAAAAGCTTTTCAACTATTGACCCAGATGAAATTAAAATTGCACAAAATATATAAGCCCCTTTTTTGTTTTAGGTTACTTGAGATGGTAAGATATTAGTGCATTAAATTACAAGTTAGCTTAGTTTTTCAGGCAGTATTTTAGCCCGGGCTAGAGGCGAGGGAGTAATGGACACGAGAATTTGTTATAACTAATGCTCACGCGTTTCTTATGACGAAGTTTTTCGTCACTTTAGAGAGAAAAAGTAAATATGTCGATACTTATCCCAAGGGAACATATTACCGGGATAAAAATAGCCTATGTGCTATTCCATAGATTTTATATCGTTCAATTATATTATGTTGTTTAATTTTGATTTGATTGTT
Organism: Orthosia incerta; assembly: GCA_948252205.1. Lineage (NCBI taxonomy): Eukaryota > Metazoa > Arthropoda > Insecta > Lepidoptera > Noctuidae > Orthosia > Orthosia incerta. The sequence goes on from OX411741.1 coordinate 12,341,312, forward strand.
ATTTTAATTTTAATCTCGATTTGTATGGTATGTTGATTTTATTTGTTATTTTAACTTTTGTTTTAATTGTAAATTGTGTTATCTTGGTGCTTGCTTGAAATTGGATGAGTATAAGAACACATCTAATTGTAAGTAGCCAACTGGTATCCATCGCCCAGTGTCAATCGGCAAATAAGTAATGCATGATGTGCTTACCTGTAAGAAATTGGTACACTGGTATTTATGTATATTGGATGTATCTCATATCTTTGTATCTGTGTATTCAATTGATGGTGAGCCAAATAAATAAAATAAAATAAAATTCCAGACTATAATCTATCTCTGTGCCAAATTTTATCCAGATCCGTCCAGCCGTTTGAGCGTGAAGAAGTAACAAACATACAAACACACTCACAAACTTTCGCCTTTATAATATTAGTGTGAAGTGTGATTAACACGATTACTAGCTTCTGCCAGTGGCTTCGCCCGCGTGTATGTCGAAAATTATCCCAAGGGAACATATTCCCGGGATAAAATGTAAATATGTCGAAACTTATCCCAAGTGCACATATTCCCGTGATAAAATGTAAATATGTCGAAACTTATCCCAAGGGAACATGTGTCCCGGGATAAAATGTAAATATGTCGAAACTTATCCCAAGGGAACATATTCCCGGGATAAAATGTAAATATGTCGAAACTTATCCCAAGGGAACATGTGTCCCGGGATAAAATGAAAATATGTCGAAACTTATCCCAAGTGCACATATTCCCGTGATAAAATGTAAATATGTCGAAACTTATCCCAAGGGAACATGTGTCCCGGGATAAAATGTAAATATGTCGAAACTTATCCCAAGGGAACATATTCCCGGGATAAAATGTAAATATGTCGAAACTTATCCCAAGGGAACATGTGTCCCGGGATAAAATGAAAATATGTCGAAACTTATCCCAAGGGCACATATTCCCGTGATAAAATGTAAATATGTCGAAACTTATCCCAAGGGAACATGTGGCCCGGGATAAAATGTAAATATGTCGAAACTTATCCCAAGGGAACATATTCCCGGGATAAAATGTAAATATGTCGAAACTTATCCCAAGGGAACATATTCCCGGGATAAAATGTAAATATGTCGAAACTTATCCCAAGGGCACATATTCCCGGGATAAAATGTAAATAGGTCGAAACTTATCCCAAGGGAACATGTGTCCCGGGATAAAATGTAAATATGTTGAAACTTATCCCAAGGGAACAAGTGTCCCGGGACAAAATGTAAATATGTCGAAACTTATCCCAAGGGCACATATTCCCGGGATAAAATGTAAATAGGTCGAAACTTATCCCAAGGGAACATGTGTCCCGGGATAAAATGTAAATATGTTGAAACTTATCCCAAGGGAACAAGTGTCCCGGGACAAAATGTAAATATGTTGAAACTTATCCCAAGGGAACAAGTGTCCCGGGACAAAATGTAAATATGTCGAAACTTATCCCAAGGGAACAAGTGTCCCGGGACAAAATGTAAATATGTCGAAACTTATCCCAAGGGAACAAGTGTCCCGGGACAAAATGTAAATATGTCGAAACTTATCCCAAGGGCACATATTCCCGGGATAAAATGTAAATAGGTCGAAACTTATCCCAAGGGAACATGTGTCCCGGGATAAAATGTAAATATGTCGAAACTTATCCCAAGGGAACATGTGTCCCGGGATAAAATGTGAATATGTCGAAACTTATCCCAAGGGAACATATTCCCGGGATAAAAATATCCTATGTGCTATTCCAGACTATATTCTATCTCTGTGCCAAATTTCATCCAGATCCGTCCAGACGTTTGAGCGTGAAGAAGTAACATCGCCTATATGATATTAAAATGTAGTGTGATACTTTATTGTACACCAAATTCTAAAAACCATAAAGCAGGCGGCCTTATCACATTCCGCGATCTCTGCCCGAATATTAATATGACTATCATGTTATCAATTACCTTTGGTACAGGTATAGGAAGCTATTTCACCGTATGATGTCATGTATCATCATTGCCGTAGGAACGAATACGTAGAAAGGTGTTAGGTAGGTACTCGGTTTTTATCACGGTCTCATCTGATGGTAAGCGAAATTGTGGTGGACGATGGAGCACACTTGCCAAGAAGTATCTTGTCATAGGTGTTTATGCGTGTAAGAAATGCCGTCTACATATAAAGATATGTATATACGTAAATTATTTCAAATTCAAACTAGCTATGTCGTATGCCCGCAGCATCGCTACCGTTAACTGCCAACCCTACCCTACTTACCTACCTGTCTACCCTACTCGCTTCGCTTCCTATAACTAATACTTTTTCTACAGTCATTCTTCCACGGAGAATCTTAACACCGCCATTCAGAAAATGACGTCAAATGCACAACGCCATCTATCAAATATGTAGTTCAACTGTCGGAGTATCTGAATTGCGTGTGTTGTGATATTTTACTTCTCGAACGCTTTAAATTTATCTAACTTTTGATACAGTGAACCGATTGCGACGAAACAAAAACTAAGTAATACATCAAGTTACGCACAATGTTTATGTAAAACAGTTATCTACATTGGTTTCGTACATTTTACGTGGTGTGTGCACAAATAAACAGATAAACAGACAAAAATTCCAAAAATGCTGGCAATAGATTCTGTTGGTTATCCTTTAACAACCTGGCTATTTTTTTTGGAATTTTTTTCGATGTACAAAAAATATTTTTCTACAGATTTATTATATGTATTGATATATTGAGTACAAAAATTACTTTTGTACAGATTTATTATATGTATTGATGATTAGTGGTACTTAAGTAGGTACCTATTACCTATATTACTTTTCAATAACTTGCATGTTACAGTAGGTAACGTTTCATGCCGTGGAAATAACATGAACCCTATGTATAGGTAGCTATAATGAATTATTAAGACCAAGCAATCACGATAATTATGTAATTTCAACTCGATACCATAATTATCGTTTCATAGTAAAAACCGGCCAAGTGCGAGTCGGACTCGAGCACGAAGGGTTCCGTACAAAATGGCAAAAAAACACTTTTGTTGTATGGGAGCTCCACTTACATATTTATTTTATGCTGTTTTTAGTATTTGTTGTTATAGCGGCACCAGAAAAACATCATCTTTGAAAATTTCAACTGTCTAGCTATCACGGTTCATGAGATACAGCCTGGTGACAGACGGATAGACAGACAGACAGTCAGACGGATCGCGGAGTCTTAGTAATAGGGTCCCGTTTTTACCCTTTGGGTACGGAACCCTAAAAATAATATAATAATAATAACCTGCCTTGTACATTTTATATTATTATAGTCTATCTATGCCATTGGAAGGAAAAATGATACAAATTATACGTAGTCCCAAATATCACCACCTACTTAACAGAAGAATTTTATTTCATCCGTTCTTAGGCTCTGCCTTACTGAAACTTATTTATAATTGAGTTTCCATCGGTGCCTTTAGGATCAAGTTATACTGTAATGATCCTGAAAATATAGGCCGGTAGGTAATGTACTCGTACTAAGTTTTTTTTTGGGTTCCTTACACAAAGGGTAAAAACCCTTTATTTTGGTGAAGGTAGATGTTTATACAGAACCCTATGCGCTAGTCAGACTCGCACATGGCCGGTTTTTTGACAGTTGGCTATGGTACCCTTAAACGTTATTACAGAACTGAAGACCTACTCAGGTGTCAGAATTTTAAGAAATAGGTACCTACCTAACAGACAATATATTCGATGCCAAATAATTCAAAAGCCCCGTGCGAAAAACTGAAGATAGCCACACTTTACTACTTACCCTTCCTTCTCCAACTAGTTAAGTAGTATAAACTTTTCCTGCACTTAAATTTCACTTTGCTTTATAATACTTAAATTTTATGAGACTTGTAAGTTAAACGTTACCTGATAAAAGCTATGTGGAGAATAATGGGATCACTTAAATAGGGTATCTACTGTTACTTTATCTAGCCTTTCAGGAGTTATTAGGTAAAACTGAAAGAGGCACTTGCAAGTCAGTTGTATTACTATTTTGTGCACGGGGTTAAAATGCATGCTATCTCATGCGACAACACGTACAAAAGAGATAGATGCTGTTATGAGCAGTAAGAACCTAGTTCGCATACGAATACACACTTTTGCAAATTTAATGTAATAGATAGAATGTCACTAGTCTAGAGCCGCGAAATGATTAAGTTAATGTAATAAAAAGAATGTCCTTAAACTAGAGCTGCGAAATTATTAAGTTAATGTAATAGATAGAATGTCACTAGTCTAGAGCCGCGAAATGATTAAATTAATGTAATAAAAAGAATGTCCCTAAACTAGAGCTGCGAAATTTATTAAGTTAATGTAATAGATAGAATGTCACTAGTCTAGAGCCGCGAAATGATTAAGTTAATGTAATAAAAAGAATGTCCCTAAACTAGAGCTGCGAAATTATTAAGTTAATGTAATAGATAGAATGTCACTAGTCTAGAGCCGCGAAATGATTAAGTTAATGTAATAAAAAGAATGTCCCTAAACTAGAGCTGCGAAATTATTAAGTTAATGTAATAGATAGAATGTCACTAGTCTAGAGCCGCGAAATGATTAAGTTAATGTAATAAAAAGAATGTCCCTAAACTAGAGCTGCGAAATTATTAAGTTAATGTAATAGATAGAATGTCACTAGTCTAGAGCCGCGAAGTGATTAAGTTAATGTAATAAAAAGAATGTCCCTAAACTAGAGCTGCGAAATTATTAAGTTAATGTAATAGATAGAATGTCACTAGTCTAGAGCCGCGAAATGATTAAGTCAATGTAATAAAAAGAATGTCCCTAAACTAGAGCTGCGAAATTATTAAGTTAATGTAATAGATAAAATGTTACTAGTCTAGAGCCGCGAAATGATTAAGTTAATGTAATAAAAAGAATGTCCCTAAACTAGAGCTGCGAAATTATTAAGTTAATGTAATAGATAGAATGTCACTAGTCTAGAGCCGCGAAATGATTAAGTCAATGTAATAAAAAGAATGTCCCTAAACTAGAGCTGCGAAATTATTAAGTTAATGTAATAGATAAAATGTTACTAGTCTAGAGCTGCAACATGATCAAGTTAATGTAATAGATAGAATGTCACTAGTCTAGAGAGAGAGAATTTTCAGCCGTACATAGGCCTAGGAGGAGACCTAGACATAGGCCTCCCCCAAGCATGCGTTTCGCATCCACCGGACGCCCGCAGCCTTGACCAGGTCGTCGCTCAACCTAGAGGCAGGCCTTCCAAAGGTGCGTCTACCAGTACGCGGTCGCCACTCTAGAACTTTTCGGCCCCAACGGCCATCCGTTCTGCGAGCAATGTGTCAACAATGGGCCTCATCAGAAGGCTTAAAGTCTCCCAAAGGGCAATGGAGAGGGTTATGCTCAGAGTTTCCTTGCATGATCAAATCAGAAATGAAGACATCCGCAAGAGAACCAAGTTTACCGACTTAGCTCGAAGAATGGCCAAACTTAAGTGGCACTGAGCTGAAACTTACGGGTTAGTAAAATTAACAATCGTATTATTCCAGTCTGTATGAACGATAATGGCGCGGTTAACCCGAAACAATCAAAAATTTGCGTGTACTGTTCCACATTATGTTTACTAAAGTAGGACGGCTAACAATTACAGTGATCCTATCTAAATGTTTATTAGTCGCTGACAGGCTTCCTATGTCTTAATTGGCGTACATAGCGGACTATTTCTATGTTAATACCCCCGAATTGGAGAAAAGCGGAGTGTATCAGCAATTTATCTAGAACGAAATTATTTTTAGGGTCTTAGGTACGACACAAAGGTGAACACGGAACTGCAGTGACTATACTTCATATATGTTGCTTATCAAATAACGTGGTCGCACAATTGCACTTAGCACATGTTGTAGCTGACATAGGCATAGCTAGAATTGACACGTGCAGTCAATTGGTATGAATAAACGATGACACTCATTGACAAGTTTGGCTTGTATGAAAAGTTTTGCCAACGCCATTTTTAGCAGTGGCAAATGTCCGTCTCGGTAATTTGTGACCGTATGATGGCGGTACCGTATAGTGTCGGACATAAAGAATTTCACCATCCCATATCTTCCGTGGGTGTCGTAAGAGGAATACACCAGAGAATGGGCAGCAGCGTTCTCTGTGCACTTTAACATTAAACTGTAATCGCCAACCCACCTGGCAAACCTAGGGGGATGCCTATATCCAGCAGTGGACGTCTTTCGACTGATATCATGATGAATTTGAGGGTTCCTATACCATTGCTAGAACCCATTGTGTTCACCTACGTGGCGTATTTTATTTAAAGAGCTTTCCACTTATAAAGGTACTGAAAGAACTATTTTTGTAGCCAAGGTGATATGCCGATAGCGCTTGGCATTTAGGTACATATATTTTAAAGATTTTTCCCAATCGCACATCCTCGGTCGCATAACGCCAAATCGAACAAAGTAGATACCTAAACGTTCAATCTTACACACTCACTCAACCGATGAGTGCCGATGATGCGTTAGTGCGTTTACTGTACTAGCTGGCTACGCTCGACTCATCTTCCGTTAGATTTTTGTTATAACTCTTACGTTAACAGAATGCTTCGAGCCTCTAGCCAGCTACTAATAGCAACTTTGCTGAATTACTAATCTGTTTGTAACTTCCACATGCCCTCAGCACGTACTGTCGTCTCGAGCTCTTTCAAGTAGGATATTTTTTTATAAAAAGATAAAAAGGTCTTATTTTTTACCGACTTCAAAAAACTGAGGTAGGTAATGAATTCGACACGTAGGTAAAGGTATATATGTAATATTGTTGGTGTTGCACAATATTAACATATTATGTTACTCTGTATGTAAAACATTAGTACTTAGCTGAATCCGGTAAGACTGGAAGCCGACCCCAATATAGTTGGGCAAAAGCTACGCAGATGATGTTACTCTGTATGTGCTTCTAAACATGTGTGCCAAATTTCATAAGTGTATGTATGTTTGTCCACGTATTTCAACGAAACTACTTATCGGATCATGATAATTCCTTTTTATTAGAATAAGTTTCATCAAAATCGGTTCAGAATTTTTCAAGATATGAATATGTACTTTCTTTTTGGAACTTGTTGTCTTTGGTAGGTACATAACAATTTTTTTCGTTAAGGACACCGACAATTGGCCCACAATTGAAGGGGAAAAAAAAAACAATGTCAAACATAGAACCTCCTCCTTTTTGGAAAGTCGGTTAATTATAACAATAGGTACCTACCAAAGACACGGACTTCCGAAAAGAAAGTTATTTTGTATGATTTAGCGTTTTCCTTTTGAAGTCGATGTATTTATACCTACCTACTTAGCAAAAACATTCCCTCCAAGATATCCAAGACAAAACATTTCACAGAGCCTACGCAGTAACTGCAACTTTTCTTATCCAATTAGGCAGGCAGAAAGGTATCACTAATAATAAAACTTGTTCTCAGTTGGTCAGGGCCTCCACTTCGGTTAGCGTCCGTCATGGCCGACTTGGCTTTATTGGATAGAGGATAAACTCAAGGATTCTCGTAGGACCCTCAACTCTGGCTTTGTAAGTTGTCTGGTCAGAGGTCTCTGGGGTGTAACTAGAAATGTAATATTAGATAAATTAATGTTTAGTAGTTGAACTGGATCCGACTCCGACTTCTTAGATTTTCTTTACTAGGCACACGCCCCTTTTTGCGACTTGAGGTAGGCCTGCTCCCTTTTGCTTAAATATAGGTCCTGGGTAGGGTCTAGATAAATTCTTGCTATTCTGGTAACAACTTTTGCGTTTTTAAGGGACCACTTGCCCAGAGAGGCTTCATCAGATCATCACCTCATTTATTGAATATATCGTTTTCCTTCACGTGTTACAGCCACGTTTTTGTTCGACTGTGCGGTCTTATCTAGAATTACTAATCTACATAAAATGCATTTTACCTACTAAGCACCAAACCACCGACCCGCACTGGGCTCGCGTGGTGGATTACGGCCCATTCCTACTCACAGAGAGGAGGCCTGTGTCCCAGCAGTGGGAACATTAATAAGCTGATGTTGTGATGTGATGTAAACACCAAAACTGCCAGCGACTGGCAAAGACAGAAAGTATGAATGCGTTATATTTAAAACGCTTCGTAAATCACGATGTGGGAACCGTTTCAGCTGAACAATTGAAATAAATCAGAATTAAACCCTTGTAAGGCATAAGCACAACACACCTGATCGCTGGAACATTTTAACAATACGTGTTTTAGATTCTTTTGTACCTCCAAAGTATCGTATCGTGGTGGATTCGACTTATCACGTAAGTAATCTTATCCTTGAAAAATAAAAGAAAGAAAAATGCTGTTTTCGTTCGAATTCAGGCTAGCTTTTGGCTTGCGACTTCGTCCGCGTGGTTCGTGGTTTTAATCCCCCTTTGCCCGTCTAAGTTTCCTATCTCAGTGCCAAGTCTCAAAATAGACGTTCAAACTGTCTTGGGGGTTAAGAGTGGTTTAATTGTCAGACAGTCAGACCTTTTGTACCTACCTACCTTTTCATTAAACATAAATAAAGTATTTTCAGGTTCATCTTATGAATAGCTAGGGAAAGAAGGACATCAATATCTCAGAAATTGGGTTGCGGAGGTCAAAAAGCAGTCGCTCCGAGAGAATCAATAAGCCGCATCTGGATCTAGACTATAAGCCGACCCCGGCGAAATTTGGGAAAGGCTGCGATGCGATGATAATGACGAATAAGCTAAAGGTACGCAATCGTAGATCGGTTTGCTATACCTACTTATGTCATATTATTGCTATTTTACCTATTTTAATAAAGCAGATGTATTTTTTATTAGAATTAAATGCCTACACGTAAATTAAGTTTTTATCACCCGACTGCAAGGAAAGGGTTGTTGGATGTTTTTCGTACGTATCTTGTATGTAAGTATGTTTGTATATATTTATGTAATATTCTTTATTACCTCGTATCTTTCAAACCACTTGACGGATTTTTTACAATTAAGACATCGTTAGATAAGTATTGGCCGCCCAAGTGTTTTTAGATAAGTGCCGTTAAAAAAAGAAACATGGCGGTTTTTGGGCGCCATATTGTAGAGGTTGCATTATTTTTTTCTTCGCAACCCATCGAGTAGGGTATCAAAATGAAGAGTGTTTAGATGTGATTACAAAAATATGTACCACTTACATGTTTAAAAGTATTTATTTCTAATTTAAAAATCAAAAACCGAAGCGAACTAAAAAGCTGTAAACAAGAAAAATCATTCTGTGCAGTCGGAGGAATATTCGCGAACTGCCTGATCCTCCGACTGCACAGCATGATTTTTCTCATGCTGTATTAGCTATTTTTTTTACACGTGTATTTCCTAGTTTGCTCGGTAATAGTTTTTTATGCTACAAGTGCGGGAAGTATGTGATTTCCGATGAGTGCTATTTTTATTCACGAGCGAGCGAAGCGAGTGAGTGGATAAATCCAGACGAGTCGGAAATCATCTTACGCACGTGTATCATACCACATTTTACTATGCATTGTGCGAGGAAATAAAAAAAAATATCTGAACCAAGCAAGAAATTAATAAAATGGCGCTTATTCAAAGGCGCTCAGCATATCCACAGATTAACTAATAAAAGCTGTCATGTCGTAACGCAAAAAGGCACGAGCAAAATATTCATTCTGCCAAACATATCTAATGAATACTTATTTAAAATTAATTTATTGATCAAAATCTAAATCTAGAGTAATAAAAACGCCTTAAATGAAGTATTAGTTTTGTTTTACCTTTTATATGAATGTTAATATGTACTTAACTAATTTTTAAAACTTTTCTCAAATAATAAAAACTCTATGCGGCGGGCTGACGTTGGAGTTAAAAATTAAAAAAGTACAGGAAAGTAAAAAGCACTAGTAAAAAAAAGTGACACTTTCCGCACAGTTTGGCTGATTGGATAACGATTTTTTCGAGGACATGCATTGTAAAACATATTTATTTCTAGGAAAGAGAGTTTGATTCTTACGCTAAGCGCGGTAAACACACGCGCGCAAGCGTGGTACTCATAGTTTTTATGTCTAATGTCAAGTCAGGACGTTAAACCATAATATAAATGAGGCATAGCGCTAAAATGCCGCTCTGTCTATGATACTATTTAGACAGTTATTGCTCACATTTTAATATAATAGGAGGTAATTCTGAATACTCTCTTAAACGTAATTTTACTACGGCGAGTAATGGAGTCTGTCGGACACGTTGCAAAAAGCCCACAATTTATTAGTCAGCCACGGACATGATTTATCTAAGCAATTATTAATTAGTACTAGATCCCTCCATAACAAAGACACCGAAAACCAAAGTCTCCTATTCCAAAAAGTATACTAGAAAATAGATTTGGATGTACTTAAATGTTGTTTTTCCTCACATAAGAAATCGAACATTTACTCAAAATACCTTCAATGTACCTTCTTTCTTTGATTCTAGGCTTACATACTAATATTTCCCGGCTAACATACTCTTAAAAAACCATTTCATACAGAACTAGATATCTATTCAGGTAACTATGTAGATGGCCTTGCACTTAGTATAGTGCTGTATTGTCATTTACTTAAGACGGTGCCACACTTGCTGAATATGCGCAAAAGTAAGTATGTTTGGTTTGTCAATACGATATATGCCACTGGAGACTGCTGAGCACGACCTAATCCCCCCTGAGCCGGTGCGAGCACGGTGCCAAATTCGACACACGGTATGCCCGGGATTTTTTGGGTGACATCCCGGGCTGACATGAAACTTAGCCGACAACCGATGTTTTTTGCTGATGGTTATTGAAAATTAGCGAATATGTTTTCTGAAAATCCCAAGTTTGGTTTATGAATCAATGTTGCTTATCTTGCTTTGAGTGGAGTTTGAATGAAAATATGTTAATTTGTGTTAAAACTTAGTATTTCACGAATGGATGCCTCCCGGGATTTCTAGTCTCTTTAAAAGCTCTACGTTGACCGCGGTTTACGTTACGGGCCACATTTTTCATCTGGGTATGTAGGTACCTAGGTACATTTTATCATTTGAAAATTCCACTTTAAATAAATCCGTAGACGCTATTTGCCAATGACTGCTTATAAGTTCCAACCTAACTAGAACGAACTTATAACTATAGATGGCAGCATTTTTTTTATTAACACACTTAATCGACATTACAAATGGAAAAGTGGGAATTATTTTTATGACCTCTTAATTAATTGTTCGGTAAACACCTATAGAAAAATGCTCTGTAAACCCATGTTTTGGAATGCTAATTTACACGTGAATACAAACAACAAGTGAATTCATTACGTTCCTACATAATTACATAAATAAAATGCCGAAATACTTAAACCATGTGCAAAGAAAAAAAAACACAGCGAAGTTAATTTAATCAAAACTTCTAAAATGAAAATATTTTGAAAACCATATTAAAATAAATATTCATTTAATTTAAACAAACCAATTATAAATAAAACCGTTTAAATTTTTTATAAATGTTTAAAAGCACATAACATCCGGAGAGCAGCTGCTGCGGCTGGAGGGGGGAACTGGAGCCCAACGTGGGACCCAGATAGCGTCGTCTACCGCAGCACATATTCGCTAAATAAGAGAGGAGTAGTCGGGTGAACGGAAACTATTAATGTTATCACCTGTCGTACCTTTATTGAACCTCGAACCTCATGGTTTCAGCTCTACAACGTTCCAAAAATATCGATTCACGACGAATCCAGCATGTCGGCCGCCCTCTAGGGCAGACGGCTCCTCTCGCTCTACGTACACATAGGACACAACACGTCAAGCGAGATATCAAAACGGTTTCCCGCCACTAGTATTTTAACACATTAAACAGCCATTATGGGAATTTGAACCCACGGAGCCCGAACATAACAATGTCAACACTGTTTTTAAGTCTTTTTTTATTGTTTTACTTAGGATATGATAGGAAAATGGACTAAAAGTTTCATTATGCCGTTAATTTCGAGGCCGACACCGTACCGACCTCCTACGCTCGCTCGACCCGACTGACTGGCTGAATTTCAGTCCTACATTGCCCGGCGCAAGCCTTCACCCCTTGTAATCGAGCACGTTCGCAAAGATATAAGGGTGAATATCTAGATGTGCCTCGTTACGAATGTTCAATATTTATTTTGGACTAAAATGTAGGCATACGACGAGATATCTCTTGTCTGCAGTTAGGTAGGTAACTAAAACTTAAAAAAGGGATAGAATATATTCACATTGTTCAGAGATAGGTATTGTTATAATTTTAATTATGTATATAGTTAATTGGTTCAGTTATCCAGTATCTCAATAAGCTTATTTGTGGTGCATATTTAAGAATATCAATATGATGATAAAGTAGTACCTATCATGAAGCTTTCTTTATTCCCTCTGATGCCGTGAGTAGCAGTAGATAAATTAAATTAGTAAACATGTTTTGTACTACTATAGGTAGTAGGTAGGTCAAAGTTGATCCAACTATTTACCTACTTTCATATTGGTTTAGAGTGTATTTCCCTTTATATAAAAAATAAAAGTCAAACTTTAGGTGAGGCTCACAACATTAGAGTTCATTTTTGATTTTTTGCTATAGTCTAGTAGTTATTTCCATCTTTTATCTCGTTTTGCATCAAAGTTTGAATTAATTCCTAGTGATTATGTTTACTAAGCTAAAATATGATTGGATATTTTATGATTATATTTTTTTATACAAAAAGTAAATCATTTAAATTTTTAGACCTTCTTTACGAACTAATGAATTTCAGAATTCTTTACGAACTAATGAATTTCAGAACGAATACGACGCTAGCGCCAATCCACTAAGCTTTTAAAATGACGTAACGTCAGACCGAACCTACACCTTGTAAATAATAATATTTTAAGCATAATTTTTGTGTCATCTTGCTTTGGCACATTATTTGATCTCGCTTTCCTGTTGTCATTAGTGTCACAAATGTCACTAATGCTGCCAATGCTGGTGACGTCTCACTCACTGAAGGAATGTCGGAATTGCGTCTCTCAACAAGCAAAACAAGCAAGTCAAACACGCTGAATTTTTGTTTTATTTACATGTTATTAATCTCGTAATAACTCCAAGTTAAAGTTATTTACCTAAAATGGCGCAAGCTGAAGATACTGAACTTCGTGACTTAGTGATAGAAGCTTTAGAGAGAAATGGATCGCTAGCTAAAATACGCGCGTTGCTAAGAGCTAATATTTTTCTTGCGTTTGAAGATGAATGTGAAAACTTGAAACAGAATGTGAATTTAGATAATGTCCTTAAATTACCGGAGGGCCTTTTAGCTCTCTCGGTCGTTCATGAGTTTTTGGAGTTCTGTTGTTTGAAGAATACGTTATTCGTTTACATGTCTGAGTCGCGACAAGGCAGTGAATACAAATTCGAAGGAAAGAAAAAGTTGTCCGAGAAGATGAATTTACCCAAATCTGATAATATAAAGGAACCCATCCTGTTTACGCTCCTCAAAAATATGTTAAAACCACATCAGAAGCAATATTTTGATCCAAATGCTAACTCTAAATATAACAGTCATGTAAAAAGTGACGATAAGAATTACAGGGACGAACAAAACTGTACTTACATACTTCATGAAGATTCACAGAGCTGTACCACAAGTTCTTCCCAGTCCGATAATTCATCGGATGAAAAAAATAAGCTCCATTTGCGGCTACAGTTAGACAACTCGGATACAGACACCTCTAGTGACTCAGCGCGGGATAAAACAAGTTCAGAATATGTTCCTGGAGATCATATACTACAAGTGGATAACAGTGTTGTTAACTCCAAATATATTGCAAAAAAATCCAATGATAGTGTGGATGCAAGAGATCAAAACAAGTTTGTAACTTTTACTAGACCAAGAAATGAAAATGTGTTAATGAATGAATTAAAATTGACAACTAATAGTAGTAGTGACTCTACCTCATATGTAGAATTAAAACCTTTTAATTCATTAGATCAGAAAATGCTCAATACTGCAGGGTTGCCCATTATAGAAACAGATGTTAAGAATCAAAGTGATGCCAATAGTTTGTCAGCAAGACATGTACAGAATGATTTCTCATCTCCTAAATCTGTTACTTTGAGTACTACACCATCTTCGTCTCACAAACAATCAAGTGAGAATAAAGCTGTAGAAGCCAGTGAAAAAAGGTCACAGGAATCTGGCAAGTCTGAAGGGGATACTGCTGAAATTAGTTATGGTGATGATTTTTCATCATCACCAGTTTCAAAATTCAAAGAAAATAAAGATAAACAGTCAAAGTCTTCAACCTCAGCTCAAGAAGAGTTAGAAAAAAGTTTAATCAAAAATGCGTCAATTGAAAGTCCACATCAAACTTCTCAGACCTCGCAAAGTTCAGTCTCATTATCTGATGTCGCAGATTTGATTAGTGAAAAAAGTTCCTTGAGTATTTCAAATAATAAATCGAAGCCGTCGGGAAGTATTCAGTCAAAGGGGAAAACAGATGTTAAACAGAGTAAAGTTCATAGTGATGACTCCGGAGACTTTACCGAGTCTCCCGTTCCATCGCTGTCCAATTTGAGTCTTGACATTCACAGTGATTGAAACCTTCATCACTGAAATACTCCTTGTCTTAGTATCTTGTTATAGTATGACTTAGGCCCGCTTGCATCAAAAACTTAAGTCACGAGTTAGTTGCTAAAAGGTTAATTGACAAATAGGTATGTCATACATAATTGGCCGGGTTTGCTACTAACTTGGAGTTAGTATAACTCATGGTGTTGCGAATGGGCCTAAGTGTGTATATAACTCAGTAATAATATTTCAAATACAAAATAAGTTCCTTAAACTATTGAAAAACACTGTTATTGTAGAATTTTAGGCTTTGAATGTTTCTTAAGCTGTTAGACTGTTGTGTACAATTTGATGAAGACTAATATATGTATGTATTTTGAGAAATAGTTATGTTAAATTAATAGAAAAAGTGTTAAATAATGCAACTATTCTGTTTTCTAGAAAACACCTAAGTAAGTACTTGTAAATAGGTAACTTCTTTGATGATTTTACATTCCGATAATTATTTAAAGTTTATCCCAATGTTAAAAGACTGAGTGCACTTAAATTCTGAGTCTTAGATCATTTTCTAGTATTTGAAACATAGATTCAATTACATACAAAACAAAGTTTAAATTTCAATGCCTCAAAAATTTGTTTTTATTGCAAATCTTCACTCAAAAAGCAACTAAAGGAATCAACTGAGATTCTGAATTAAATTATAGGCAGGCAGCCTGTATTAAATAATATGGAGGTTTCACTGTCAACCATATCATCGCTTACAATCAGATGATATAGTGGTCAAGCACGAGCCTACAGACAATAATAAAATAAAATTTTGATCCTAAGCTTTTTTTGTGTCATAGTGTCTAGTGTAGGTTCCTATTTAGCTTGAAGTTACATTTGTGAATGAACTATTTGAAAAAGTTAATAAGTATTTGAAACATAGATTCAATGACATACAAAACAAAGTTTAAATTTCAATGCCTCAAAAATTTGTTTTTCTTGCAAATCTTCACTTAAAAAGCAACTAAAGGAATCTACTGAGACTGAAATAAATTATAGGCAGGCAGCCTTTATTAAATAATATGTAGGTTTCACTGTCAACCATATCATCGCTTACAATCAGGTGAGATAGTGGTCAATCACGAGCCTACAGGCAATAATAAAATAAAACAAAGTTTGATCCTAAGCTTTTTTTTGTCATAGTGTCTAGTGTAGGTTCCTATTTAGCTTGAAGTTACATTTGTGTATGAAGTATTTGAAAAAGTTAATAGGTACATCCCATGTTTGAAACTTTACAAGTAGCTGACATTCGTGGATCAAGATAAAAATTAAATTCAATGGTAAAACATTGCATAGCTTCGATTATGATGTATGTCACTATATTTAAGTAGTACCTAGTCTATAGGTGCGTCCACACCATGAGTGATTATGTAGTATGTGTGTGTGTTTGTTTGTTTGTTCAAAATACCTCTTGAATGCTTCATGTGGATGCACCTTATTTTTTCTCTGATATACTTACTGCATTCTGTGTATCACTGCTTGCTGATATTATATAAATAATAATCATTCCTGTCTACAATGTATTGAAATGTCAGTGACAATAACAGTTGCCGGCACGTAACTTTGCAAGAGTCGTTAAAAGTGACAGAAGTCGTTTTTTAATAGGTCTCTTTGGTTATCAAGTGGATGCGGGGGACAAGGTAGCACAGTTTCGAGCGCGCGATTTTATCCTTTAACTGTATATAATATATTTATTACAGCTAATAAACTTCATGAACCCGTCTCCTTTCTTAAAAAGATGTGTTTAAAAATAAATTATGGCAATGACCATAAAATAATGACAAGCAATAAAAGTGACCTCTTTTTTGTTGCATTAAGTGCACTATACGCGAACTTACCCACTCTAAGCCAAAACCTTGCCAAGTTACGTGCCGGGGACTGTACTGGTTTGTTGAAAGGGTTGTGCCTTATTTATATTGGGTTCACCAAGCAAATGCGATTGTTCCTTTTAGTACTCATTAAATGAAGTTTCTAGTCCTAAATGAAATAAAACTGGTTCCGTCCAAATTGCTCCATTATCATATCTGTTTCTGGCTAAGGTTTGATGAAACTGCTTTAATTTAAGTACTTGAATAAAAATGCCTCTATGTATTCTGTTGTTATTATTCAAATGCTGGTATATCATCAATATT
Organism: Orthosia incerta; assembly: GCA_948252205.1. Taxonomy (NCBI): domain Eukaryota; kingdom Metazoa; phylum Arthropoda; class Insecta; order Lepidoptera; family Noctuidae; genus Orthosia; species Orthosia incerta. The sequence goes on from OX411741.1 coordinate 12,358,086, forward strand.
TGTTTTATTATCTATAATATGGGAAGGTACTTATAGAAAATGCCCTACCTCTTAGGGTAGGGTGTGTCTCAGTAATGAAATCAAAGGCACTAAGATTTTTATAATCAATTTTTATTTCACATTTTCTGTAAAGCATAGATTGTAGATATCACGTTTCACTTATGCACACGAGTCAATCCATACCGAACACTGTAACACAGTTGTTACGCATTTCTATACAAAAGTAACGCTGTTTATGATAGATAGCGGTTAGTGTTATCGCATACAAAAAGAAATATATTAAACATATTTACACTTAAATATTTTATATTAGGTACATGAAATTTAATATGAAAATGGTATAAAAATTACACTTCCATATGTTACATACATGTCTCAGTAATACAAATGCGGTTTATATCCTAACTTTGAAAAAATATAACAATAGTAAAAGCCACAATGTTTCATATAAACAGTAATAGATCTAAAATTGTAATTACGTCGTAAAAAAATGGAAAATTATCGCTCCAGGCACTGTTTATTGATTTCTTATTCACTTATGAGTGGAAATGTTTTTTTTTCTCGTATGTAAAAGAAACAAAAACAGTCTTAATAAAGAAAGGCTCGCATACTCGTGCTATCGATATTTGCTAGTATTCACAAATATTGCAGAGTAAAACCTTTCGAAATGAAAATAAATACCGCCGTTACAATTAGCGATAAAATATTATAAAAAATCAACTAGAAATAATAATAGAATCGCAACTAAAGTAACACTTAGAATAAGTAAATAATAAATATCAATAATGTACATATGGCAAATATTTGGCTTTATATATCATATTTATAATCCACATGTAAGGAACGTCAGTTTAGTTCATACACTGCATGGAATTACTGCTGGTATTACTTTGTTTCAACTACAATACGCAGTGTTGATAAGTAATATCACAGAATACCAGCGGGTAGTATAAAATCTTAGAGGGTAGTGACGTCACAACACGGTCGGGACGAGGTGGCGCTACTATAGCTCGTTGCCCATGGAGCTGTCGTGGGTGAGATTCGAATCCATGCTCGCGTTGTCAGAGTCCTGACTTTGGTTTCCGCTGTAGTTCGCCGCTTCTTGCAGCCGCATCAACATGTTTAACTGTAACAAAAAGGCGGGTAGTTTAATAAAATTACCATACCGACAGCACAAAAGGTACTCAAACGGACAATTGAATAATTGAATTCTTACCAAAGGATCTTGATTGTTGTTCGTGTTGGAATCTTGATTTGATTCTTCAATGCCAATCTCCTCTACAGTGATTGCTCTTAGCGTCTGTAAAATACAATTTTATATTGTTAAAAACCATTTTGTTTTTGATGGCACCTAAATAAGTTAAAAAACTTGTATGCCCGGACAGAACTTTGAATTGTAAAAATGATGAAATGTTGTTGAAATTTCTCAGAGGGTTCTATCATCTTTTCCTCATACTGTCACAGTTTCAAGTAGAAGTAAGCAATCTCATGATATGCATGGATTGGTAGTTAACATTATTACCCACAATTACATGACACGATGTACACCCTACAATGTCTCAACCATGACTGAACGAAACAATTGTGAACATACAAAGATTTTTTTCTTGTCTGCAACAGACACGACATTCTTTCGTGCACAGACCCGACAAAAATCTTCTCATGTACATGAATATTTTCATCTTGTCTGTAGCCGACACGACAAATTTCTTGCGTTAGACACGCGGCCTTAGGATTTCATACGGATCCTATCACATCATTGCGTAGTCTTACTGCACATGGACCACAGATATAAATATTAAGAGACGTCATGCTGTTGGGTCCTTAAGTAAACTGGTTAGATAGGCAAGCTTGATCATGATGAGTCCACGTTTGCTTCCTAATTTTCACTGGTTACTGTAGCCTGTATCGTTCCTCCGGCTCCCAAAGCTATTGTAGCAGTTTTCCCAAAAGGTAAGTAATTATATTCAAAATTGTTTTTTTTTATTCTAATGTATGTTCGTAGTACTAACGTGTGAATGGTTTGGTTCTCTCCAGGGGTACGAGGACTTGATGTGCTGCAGAGGGTCGACAGCTGCGTGCCTTCGTCTGCCGTACAACGCGATACCTTCGCGCACCGCTTCCGACGCGTACGGGACTATGCTGTAGTTCCACACGTCTGCGAACCACGCCTGAGGAGAAACGGTAAGGTTATAATTGTGAGAGTGTAAGTTGGGCCTACACTTTCCCAGTTATGTCTAAGAGCTATGTAGGATTACCATCGAAGTGAGAAGAACAAAGTTTGGGCTGCTGAAAAATTCGTTATATGAAAAACTTAATAAAACTGTCCGGCATTTAGGAGTCCAACCAATTCGATCAGAAGTTGCGCTTGCGACCGACTAGACCGACGAGCCAGTTGACTCATAAGAGAGTGGACAGTTTGCAAGTGCTTCGCGCCATGAACTGCGGCCAAGGTTTCACCAGATCTGTGTCTTAAATCTGCAATGTGCCTACGTGGTGGATTACGGCCCGCTGCTTCTTACAGAGAAAAGGTCTGTGCCCCCGCAGTGGGATCGCAATAGGATTCTGCTAAGTTATTGTCATGAATAAACATGGAAACACTGCAATTCTAAAAGCTGTCAAAACTATTTTTCGTCCTTACCTGACTAGCCTCCAAGTCCATAGGGCACGCGAGGAACAGCCTCGGTCCTACAGTGACGTCACTTGACGAGTGTGCTTCTAAGAAGGCGTTAAGCGTAGACCAGACTCCCGGCAACCATTCTAGAACGGCTGCTAGTGCCGGCTCGCGACGACCCAGTCGGAGTTCTAAGGTGAATAGCTTGCGACGGAGGTACCTGGGTAAAGGGAAGGTGGAAATTAGGCCAACGTTAAAAACACTGTTCTTATAAGTTCACACACATTTATCATTGCAGGATAAATAATTATGGATCTAATATTAAGTATTTGATAATCTGACTGACTAAGTAGAATCCTTATTTCATACTATTTTCTTGGTAGAAAAATGATTTTCTTTGTCTTGGTCAGTTTGTCCATTTTTTTTTACAATTTCGTTGATAAAGACTTGATTAATAAGTAGAAAGAATTATTGCGACTTTGCAAAAGATGTTTAGGGACGCTATGAGAAGTATGGGCGATTTTTTTTTCATTGATATCACTGATCTTTAGGTACCTATTTTGGCAGGATGCGTTTGATAGGTTTGCTTACCTAGCTAAGAATCCTTTGACGGGTTCCATGTGATTGGCCGTAAGGAGCCACCTGAAGTTATGATGCAGTTGCAGGTTCGTTGTGTTGCACGTGGCTTGAGACATAGTACCTGTAACAAAATAATGATATATTTCCTATTCATTGAACCAGTTCTGATTTTCTAATAGTGGCTAATGTTGAACTGCGATCGTAAATTTGATTCTGTTTCTTATCTAGCAGTACTAATAAGTTATTGCAAAAACAGATTGAGATAGGTAGGTACTGTTTCGTAATACAGGTTTTAAAATACTATTGCTATACAAAGCAAGACTCCCCTTAAAAGGACTAAGTATGAGGAAAGAGTACCTACCAACTCATTCATTGATATTCTCTCACGATCTTTCCATAGTTTAATGAGACAATTGTCATCTATATTGACATATATAGGTCCAAAAAAGGTGTTCCGCCATGTACTAATCCGACTGCCGGTATTAATCTATACTAATAATATTATAAAGAGGTAAAATTTGTATGTAAGTTTGTATGTAGAGGGTAATTGAAAAATTCTTTTTGTGTTAGATAGTCCTTTTATCGAGGAAGGTTATAGGCTATATAACATCACGCTACGACCAATAGGAGCGGAGCATAAATGAAAAATGTTGCAAAACGGGAAAGAATATTACTTTTTGAGGGCTTCCGTTGCGTGCGCTGCGTAAACGGTTACAGTTATGCAATCATGTATGTAGGGTAGGTAGGGTAGATGTATGGGAGGTGTAGGGTAGGTATAGGGTTGGTGTAGGGTAGAGTAGGTGTAAGGTAGGTATAGAGTAGGGTAGGTAGGATAGGGTAGGTACGTAGCTAGTTGACGGGAGCGAAGCCGCGTGGGACAGCTAGTTAAATATAGTACTGGGATTTTTTATAGCAGAACAGTCCATGGCAGCTTTTGTCGTGTGTTCTACATAGTGCAGGATTGACGTTTAGAAAGATAGGCAAATCCACCAATCACATAAACGGAAATTCACATCCCGTATTGCATCTCGCATATGATTGGTCGATGTTTCCTACTTTTTGCCCCTTGCCTTGCCGATTTCATTACGCAATAAGGCTGCGGTTCTGTTGATGCTCCAAGCAGCTGGACACTTAATACTATAATATTTGTATATAGTAGTGGATGTAATGAACATACAAAACAACCTACAGATTGATATAGGTATATGTCTAGTGCAGAGCAATGGTGGTCCAGTGGTACCGTGGGTTTGGACTCAGGCAGGCGCTTTAATCATCATCATCATATTTTCAGCCGTAAGACGTCTACTTCTGGACATATTATTTATATATTCCCACAGCCTTGACCAGGTCAACGCTCCACCTAGTGGGACGCTTTCCAACGCTACGTTACGCGGTCGCAACTCCAGTACTTTTCGGCCCCATTGACCATCCGTTCTACGAGCAATGTGGCAGGCGCTTTACTTTGTTTAATTTATTTCATCACCACTGCTCCAAAAACGGTGAAGGAAAATGTCTTGACGAAACCGATGCAGGAACCAAAAATTCGAAGACATGTGACAACCACCAACCCACACTCACTAGGCCCGCGTGATGGATAACGGCCCATTCCCTCCCTCACAGAGATGAAGCCTGTGTCCCAGCAGTGGGAACATTAAAAGACTGATGATGACATGTGTAGTTGATGAAACAGAGCATCAAAGGCCTAGAACAGATCTATTCTAAATCCAAAAACTACTCACCAATAATAACAGGCATATTTCTATTGTCAGGAGGCAGTAGACCAGCGAAGGCGTCTCCCAATGCTGAAGCATGTTGTAGGTTGTCGAGAATAACTACAGAAGGTAAGGCAGCCTCTTCGCCGGCCGCTGCAGCACCGCATTGTTCAGCAATGTTGGCGAGGTAGGCGCGTAACTCGTTGCAGGATTTCCGGTCCACACTGAAACGGAAAGAGGGACATACAAAATACAAGTTAAAAAAGGAATCATCTTTATGCCAGGTATGTTGAAGCATGGTCGCGGATAAATTTGAAGAGAGTTACCGTGGCCCCGGCACAAGTAACTGAAGGAACACGGGTGGGTTTTAGTCAGTACAAGTCTGACACGCCCTTCCGCTTATTATATTATTTTCCGTCTCCGTAAGTGTGTCTGTGGCATCAACAGTGGGCCCTATCAGAATATCAGCGTAGCGTTATTTCTTTTTCGGATATCGCTGCATATGCTGAGATGGGCAGCCTTTTTGGTCTCGCACGGGGTTTTATTTTTATTATTATTTAATTTTAAGTTTTTTCTCGTGTCTCCTGTGCGGGTCACAAATAAATATTTTTTCTTTCTTTCACCCAGAGCGGGAGAAGTCATTGGATGATTTCCCACCCAAAGAAAAAATAAGGTATGTTGAAGCATTAAAAAAAGTTTGTGAGTGAGTGTGTTTGTATGTTTGTTACTTCTTCACGCTCAAACGGCCGGACGGATCTGGATGAAGTTTGACACAGAGATAGATTATAGTCGGGAATAGCACAAAGGATACTTTTGATCCCGGGAATATTTTCCCTTGGAATAATTAACGACATTCACGCGGACGAAGCTAGACTATAATTTATCCATTCTAGGAAATCATTGTAATTATTTATCAGTAGTTCCAACATCCTAAAGTGATATAGATAACAATCATGACATATCAAGAACATATTCGATTGATTCGGAATCTATTGTTTCAACAAGCTGGCATTCAATATGAGGAGACGTGGATGACTGAATATCTAACATCTCAGTCAAATTGTGTTATCGGAGTAATAGAGTCAAATAATTTGCAAAACAATAAGTAGTTCGAATTCAGGTCGACAATCAACCTTCCTTGAATTGTAATGCCACTGGTCCATATAAATCTTTACGGGTATTGAAGGTTTCTTTAGGTTCAGGAATCTGTAGGTTTATAGAAAAATACTCACTTGAAAGTAGCTACTGCTTCGGCGGGATTGCCTCTACGTTGTGTCCTCTGTACGTAAAACTCTGCTAGTTTGGCAGCTAGGTACGACTTGCCCGTGCCGCTTGGACCGCACAGAATTATTCGTCGGTGTTCCGATAGTAGTGAAACATATCTGGAGGAAAAACGTTATTGGTTAGGGAGGCTATCAGTCTTGTAATGTTTTGGATAATAAACAAAAATAATAAAAAGATCTCTTTATTTAAAACAAGCTTTTTTCGTATTCTTCCCTTTCATTTGATACCCATATCATGGCAGTGCACAAAAATTACTAGTCCGCCATCTGGGGCGGTCCGCCATATTGTATTTAGAATGACGTCACTTGGCTAACCATGCATTGGTATCCAAATTTAACGTTTATACATAATTTCATCTTAATTGGTGGAAGATAGAATCTACAATCTAGGGGTCTTTAAGTCAAGAGTGCTTCACCGTCGACCTCAACATCGCTTACCATCAGGTGAGATAGTGGTCAATCGCAAGCCTATTGTTAATAAAAAAAAGGATAATTGCTTTAAAATTCAGTTGCAAGGTTTGATCCGAACACACTTACTCGTACATATATACATTGCAAGTTAAATAAAAGCTTGTAAAATTGAATTCTGGATCACACTTACCTATATACAATATTTTTTGGTATAAGACTATCGAACGCCAAGCTCCCAACTCCTTCCAAGCAGATGTACAGCGTATTGACAGTGCCAATGATATAACCACAAGGCAGCAACTCCGGGAAACCTATCTCAGGTCCTCGCGTCGCCTCGCCCAAGTGATACGATGTTATCGAATCCGTGTTCAATCCGAGATTCGTTCCCAAGTCTATTCTAGACAAGTAATCTTTAAAAGTCTTCCTAACTATGTAATCTAAGTTCTGCCAAGTTGTCTTGCCAGAGATATAAGTGTAAGCTATGGTGAATTCATTACAGTTTATTGTCGAATCACTATTATAAACGTTCTTGTACGAACTACTGTGCGTAGATTTATTGCTTTTAAGGCTATTTGTGTTAGATTTATTTATTTGCGAGTAGTCTTGCGTCTCTGTTTCGGGACTACGGTTTTGCGATAGTCGCGGCGAGTCGAAACTAGACTGTTTCTCAAAATGATTGTTGTATGAGCTCGATGATTGTTTTGCGTAGAATCTGCATTCGGATTCCGTGAGCGTGTCTTGAACTTCTTCGAAATATCTTTGAAATGTCTCCGGTTGTCCTAAATATACGGCTATTGCTATCTTTTTTCCGTCGGTTGTATCTCCTTGGCTGTCTGCAACACCTATTAAACAAGCACAATGCGTCGTTAAAAGAATCCTTTTGTAACTTTGTACAAACAAAAGGCGTTGTTTTAAATTTAGACTTACCGATGTCTGAATAGCTTTCCCCTATTGCTAGCTCTCGTGTCTTTGGTGGTGGTAGAACGGTGTTTATATCGTAGTCGCCGCTGAGTCGCTCGCCTCCATTCGCAAATAAATCACTGCTGCCATTCAGTGCAGCTAATAGCGTCTCGCTGTTTTCATTTAGTTCGCATGCGGCCTTATTGCCGTATATGGGTTCGACCATGCCCGATTTAGGCGAGCCTTTTTTGGAGAAATCCATGGTAGGGGTCGATGACATGCAGTTGAAGTCTAGGTCTAGAGGTTGCGAATGCATGTCTAGTGTCGCCTGAAAAGAGAATACAGTTTTTGTTTAGAAAGAAGAGGGGCTTGTGGCTAAATAATAACAGCCGCACTGGTCGATTATCAAGGTTAAGCAACGCTTGACGAGGTCGGTCCGTGGATGGGGTGACCATTTCAACATACCGAGATTCCTCCGTACCGCGTAAAGCACGTTAAGCCGTTGGTCTCGGCTGTCATTTAAACAAGTTTGACAGTCTTTACGAGTAGTCAGAAGCTTGAGATCTGACACCAGTCTGGCAAGGGGTACCCAGTTACTGGGTTGTGGAGGTATTACACTAGAACTCAGCTGAATCCAGTAGGACTGGAAGCCGTCCCCAATATAGTTGAGAAAAGGCTAGGCAGATTGATTGTTTAGGAAGAAAATTATAAGCTATAACTTGTAAGCTTTAAGTGTACTATTTGTATTTTGTGTTCAGTTTCTACAACGTTCAGACACGAATTTTAATACTCACTATTTATTTTATCTTTATTATTACCTAGTAGGTAACAGATGCATGGAAATCGCCAAATTGTCATTTTCTACTAATTTTGAACGGTACGCTGAATTCCGTCTGCACTCTCTACAAAATTGTCATGGGCACATATTTGCGTGTGCACTCGTGTGAAAATATGGAAACGATGAAATTAGTGTCATTATCATTACTTTTTGTATCATAAAACCGTCATGCGTTGCTAATCTTTAAAGGGACCCACCCTTTGCACAGCGAGGGTGTTGGGAGAAAATTCCCATGACGTGTCAATAGAATTGTACAGGTGAAACTGTCCCTCTATAGTTTTTGGTTGGTGAAATGCCGACACAACCTGCTTACTTCCTCAAAAAAATAATATTACTCGAATCGGGCATGTTCACACGTTAGAGAAGGAGTGTTACACCGGCTGATACATTTTTTGTACGCAAGATTTAAAGGCCGCTGCATACGTAACGTGTTTAATCCCGGACCGAACGGGACAAGTCTTGAAAATATTTTTTTCAAGACTTGTCCTTTCATACAAAATGTATACGAAAGAGAATAGGTCTCGGGTGCACGGACGGGACGGCGACATGGCGTTTTGTATGAAAAGCCACGACGTCGTTTCGTTTCGTCCTATGCAGCGGCTTTAAATCTTCATTTATCAACTCAGAATAGCACAGTGTACCGTTAGACATAGGCCGATCTCTAGTTGAGCCACAAAATCCCCCGTTTTTCGCCTTCCACATCCAGCCTCTCCCAGTTCCAGCCACTTTTTGAGGTCGGCTGAGGCAGCCCGCGAAACAATTGCCTATAAGATTCGTTATAGTATTGATAAAATATCACACCTGATGCATAGTAGCCTGGTCAGCAAGACTGAACCTCCTCGGGTCTTCGACAGCAGAACCACCAGTGCCCAACGAGCTTTGACTACCCGCCAGAGATCGTGACGTCACCAGCCGCTGTAACCTCTCGTTATTCTGCTTGAGGTTCAACATCTCGTTCTGGAAGTGTACCTTGATTTGAGAAGGACATTTCAACGTATTCGTTTAAAAAATCTAAGTCAATATTAAAGATTGGGAGTAAAGCATTTGAAAAAACTTATAATAATACTAGCTGACCCCCGCGGCTTCGCTTCCGTCAACTGCCCAGTCTGCCTACCCTACCTAACCTGCCTACCCAGGCTACCCTACCTACCTACCTAATAATTTTTATCTATCATCAACAGTTTTCTCAGCGCACGCCAAAGAATGAATTTTATAGACAACATTTTGCTACCTTGGGTTACATTATTACAATTTTCATAAGGATCTCTAATTTTATTGAAAATATATTGTAGCCTATGACACTCAGGAATAATCTAGCTTTATACTTGTGAAAGAATTTTCAAAATCGAATCAGTAGATCCAGAGATTACCCCTTACAACGTCACAAACTCACAATCTTTACCTCTTTATAATATTAGTATAGAAGCGCCGTAAAATAAGCGGCAATTGCGTAGTGTTTTAAAAAACATTGTTGATGGTTCACTACTCGGTACGAAGTTACAGACGAGGTAGAATTTAATTATATATGAGTGGGCCGTTTATGAATATTTTGTAGAACACAGACTATAATCAGTACCAAATAGCGCGTTTAATTTGTATAATGGGCTACTAGCGAGCCCCTAATGAATATTTACTGTACTACCTAAATAATAAGTAAGTGGATACCGACTATTCCTTGGGGTGCTTTCACAATTAACGATAGCAATCTTACGACTATTATTGTTATATTAAGTGGTGAAGTTAGTAACAAAAAGCTATTTAAGCATCATCATCAATACACATAATAAATCTGTGGAAAAGTAATTTTTGTACATCGAAAATATTTCCAAAAAAAATAGCCAGGGTGTTAAAGGATAACCAACAGAACCTATTTCCATCATTTTTGGCATTTTTGTCTGTTTATTTGTGCACGCATCACGTGAAATGTACGAACAAATCTAGATAACTCTTAAACATAAAAATTTTGCGTAACTTGAAGAATTACTTAGTTTGTGTTTCTACGCAATCGGTTCGCTCTATCAAAAATTTGAAGAATTTAATGTGTTCAAGAAGTAAAATTATCACAACACACGCAATTCAGATTCTCGGACAGTTGAACCCGATATTCGATAGATGGCGTTGTGCATTTGAAGTCATTTTATGAATGGTGGTGTTAAGATTCTCCGCGAAAGAATGATGACTATAGGAAAAAAAAATGGTAAGTTGGTAAGTAGGGTGGGCAGGAGGGTTAGTAGGGTAGGGTTGGCAGACAGATAACGGGAGCGAAGCCGCGGGCACAGATAGTCATATAAATAATATCCTTACCCTCATTTTGATGACGGTATCCTTAAGGCTTTCTAGTTGATGCGCTGAGCTGAGAGCTTCTAATCGGATATCTGTTAGCACCAAATCCTTCTCACGTAATTGCCTCTTCAACTCATCAACTAATCCAGAATCATCTGGTTTATCTGGAAATAAAATAAAGATGTTCAGCCACATCCAGTAATTAATTCTATTAATTACGATGTTAACTTTAATTGGAATGTTCTTACGATGCTCCTAAAGCTATAAAATGTGGCTGCACTAACAACTTAGAAGTGGTTTCAAATGGAAACAAGAAAGCCTACCCTGTTTTAATCTTTCCGTGAATTATGATTGATACAAATTAATTATTGATTTATGGCTAGTTGAGCAATATGTATTTCTAAAATGAGCAGTAAAGGCCTTGAAATTACCAAGTTCAATTAATCTTTGTTTCCAAACGTACTACGCTTGTTAAAGTCATCCATTGTCCTGTGCCTCAGCTTACATTAACTTTTAGCCCCTAACTTTCTCTCAACCTGATTCGCCGTCCATTGTATGCTTAGCAACAAATTTCCCTTATATCTCACCTTTGGTCTGGTCTTCCGTCTTGGCCTGCGGGCAGGGCTTGTCTTTGACGTCGAGCGTTTCGTGTGAATGTTCGAGACTGTTCTCGTTGCTTCCCTCGCGGATCGTGTGCGGGTCGTCGTAGTGATGGGAACCCGACGAGCTGTCTTGCGATGACAGTTGCCCGAGGGATGAGTGCTTCGCTGTCTTTGAAATCTTGGCGTTCCGCGAGAACGCTTTCGTGAACGATGAGCGGAGCTGTTGTTGTAATTTTTGTTTCGTTAGTGTTTTGTTTGTTGTTGTTGATTATTTGTCAAACAGGGCCTGTGTTATAGATAACCTCCTCGCCTATTATAACTAAACGTGCCTGTCGACATGTATTAATACGGAATATAATAATAGACCAATGTTTTATGAAACAATCTGTCTATTTCTCCATATTATTATATAAATATTTCCCATACAGTCAAATGTTAAGTAACATTTATTATATCAAGAGTGCGATTAAATTATAATCCGCGCCTAGCGTTTCGTATCTACCTTCATTATTACGAAAATATATTCTTCAATACCAATGAAACACTTGTGTCCTGATTAAGTAAAATTTCTTCAACGGCTTACTTAGAAAATCAATATTTATATTAAAAACATGTTCAATGTAGGCTACTTGTACTCTGTACATATTTATTACATTGTAAATATTAGGTAAACGAAGGCTAATATTAACTTAAGTTTATTCAGTTTGTTGTACGAGTAGACTAAGTTAATGAATAAGTTAATACAAAACTGGATGTTGTATACAGGAAATACTTTCTTTTAAAATAAATGAATTTTCTCTCGTATGAATGTCTCTTTTGTATACAGAATTAGTCAATGGTAAAGATTTACGTTTTTGAACAAAGCCACTGTCACTCAAAACAATTTTGGTTTCTGTTTTGTTCATGTAACTTACCCATCCCTTCTTCTTGTGCTTCTTGTCGTGCGGAGCAGACGAGCCACTGCTGAGGCTGTTGATGCTGGAGACACTGTCCGTCGACAGATGCCGAGTGATTGCGCCGTTGCCCGTCTGCACCAGACGCTGAGGAGATGACTGCGTTTGACTGCCTGGTTCCTACACGGCAATATTCAAGTATTCATCGACTGTACTTCAATTTGTAAACAACAATTTATAGTCATTTTTGAAATTGGTTAAATAACCGCTTGTAACGTTAATCTATGTCCCTGAACTTTAGTGATTTCGACAGAAATAGCATTGACTACGCACGAAACCTTATAGGTCTGCGGTGTCACGAAACTTGCTCAAATACTATATTTATTTATAAATGTAATGCATGAATAAGTAAACATGTTTGGTAATTCCAAAATATCAAAAAACAGCTAATGCAATATTTGTTGCCAACACATATGGTAAATATACGAATGAATGCCAAACATTGGCACCAGCCTTTTACATTTAGAAGTTGTATGCTATATTTATCACTCTCTAATTATCATTACGTTTCACAACGAGATCGTAATGTATGCTTGTATCAATTTGAATAGTTCACGATGTACTTACAGTCAATATTAAGGAGGTAGTAAGTCATGTCACTTGTCTATTCTCAGCGCGTCTCAAATGTGGAACGGGGACGGATCTATTGACGGTCAATTTAATGCAAATGCTATCGTTGCCTTATTTGTTACTGCTTATTGGACCCCGAACGTCCCTATTCTGATAATGGTAGCTGTATTTCTACGTATCCATGCGTTCCGTGCATCGTTCCGTGTATTTGACTATATGCTAATGATGTTGGTCTTATTGCAACGCATACGTAGTATAATGTACATTGATTGATAGATGACATTGGACACCGTACCTAGTTTCAACATTAGAATACGAATGTAAATGAAGACGTTGCAACATTAGAACGTAATCACATATTCAAACAATCGTTTACTTTTTTTAGCTTTGACATGATAATAGATCGTTAAGAACGATACAAGCGAAGTATGACTAGAATATTTGATTTCCAAAGAATTTTGAATTTGGAATGAAAAAAAATCCATGAGACTGCGTACCGTAGTGCTTAGTTAATATTAGCTAGAGGATCATATTTACCGGGCCGGTGACATTTACACCATCTGCTCTAATACCCATGGACTGCATGTGGGCAGTGGTAAGCCCCGCCTGGATAGATTGCTTCCTCAGCAGCTCGATCGTTTGACGCAACTCCGTTAACTCCGAGTCCTAAAGCAAACAAAACTTATGAGACCACATCCGAAGTATAACAACAATAAAACTTATAATTAAAAGAAAGTAATTTGTTTCCGTTGAAACCGGTTGGAGTGCCGTCAGAACGGCTAGTAGCTTGAGGCGCTCAAATATATTATTATGCTAAGTTCACCAGTTCGTTGTTTCGTTAACTTTGAGACATTGTATACGGATATTCATATTATCTAACAGCAGTAGTAAATTTTTAATGAGTAATAAAATGAAATTAAAGGATGTGTGATTTAACGATGGAAATTGTAGTTGTTTATTAGTATTACCTTTCTCTCGGCGGTCGCGGTGAGCTGCTGTAGCCGCTGCGTCATGTTCGATAGACTCTGCTCAAACGCAGACACCACGTGAGCCTACAACAACATAAAACATTTTGGTTAGTTTGAGGCTTCCTGTGAATATTTTTCTTCGCTATAAAACAGTAAAATAACCAAAGATATTAAATCGATCAGCAAAAATATTATAGTTACCGAACTGTAAAACGCCTAATGCATGATACCAATAAAATTTCGTTGTCGTTCACATTGTATGTAACAAATGCCTTTGGTTAATTAACGGGTACCTTATAGCTTTCCCAGCCAGTTGGACCACATTATAACTGTAATTCCTATTCAGTTTAGTTTGTAATCAGAGGCGACCACAGCCCGGCTACCGACATAGATCTCTCCATAACTTCGGTTAGTTGCAGGGTAAGATTATTATGTATCCAGCTCGACATCCTTAGCTCGATAATGACACCAATTGCTCTCGAGTCACAAGAACCGGTTAAATGTACCTTGACGACAAAATAATTACTTACGTCACATTTTACCTTAGTTACGTTGTAGTAAATATTGGATATAAACATTTTATGAACTGTAAAAGTGACTCATCGAAATAAATTGCTTTATAGGTCGGTAACGCAGTAATAGTGGACGTGGGTGTAGCTGGTCAGAGGACCCTTTGTTTGCTGCGTTGCGGGAACGCACTCAGCGAAATTAAAAAGAGGGGTAAAGTCCCCGGTCCCCACGAAAGTATGAATGTAAACACACCTACGACGATAAACGTATAAATTCATTTGTATCATAAATTAAATTCCAAGAAGTTTTCTTTTGTTCATTCCGTCCGTGCCATCGTTTAACTTGAACAAAAGTAAATTCAATTTAAATACTTATTTCTTTTTAATAGGGCTATACACCTGCCTCGATGCATGTTGCTTAGCCAATTACGATGGACGAGCGTTATTGATAGATCTCTCCACAAGACACCTTGTACGCGTGCCGAAGTTAACGAGTTAGCATTACCGACTGCAATTACGGTTCGTGAAACTCGGATCATCAGGGTCTTTACTGAAAATTTCTAATATTCCTATTTATCATTGCGATTTATCGGCTGTTACAGAAGAGTTCGCATTAATTGAATGGGACACACTATAATAAGTCCTATTTATGAATCATTAATCAATCCCATCTAGACTTTTCAAATTCTGAATATAAAGCAAGATTGGTGTTAACTGGTAAGTAGAATCTGCTATGTAGAAGGTCTTAGTCATTATAGACTAAGACCTTCGGTTGATTTTTTAGATCTTATGGACAAATCACGATAATTATAATGGAAAATAAAACTATAAGAGAACTGGAGCCTTATAACGTAGGTGAATTTTATTATTTAGGTATTTTATTTATTTCCAAAATACCTAGCCTATTTTACATTTGGTTTTAGCCACATAACAAAACTGTGTGATGGCGAGCCGTTTATTTTTAATTAAATTGCAAATTGCAATGCTGAGTAAAAACAATATTATATATTAATTATTAAATTGCATATAAAAATACTTTCATAAAAAACATGAATAAATTTAGTTGAAAGATAAATTTACAACTTTTCAAACCCTTTTTTGTATAAAGTTTGCAAGTCTTCTGGAAGCTTATTAAGAAAAAAGGAACCAAGTATTCTGCAACCCTCATCCCGTACACATTATTGTATTTTGGTATGATGTATTTAAGTTTAAGTTTTATATTTCTAAGAAAGTCCGATCTTGTTTTTTCGGTTAGCAGCTCGGGTCTATACACTTCAGTAAGAGTGAAAACTTCCACTTTATTGAACACATTAATAACATTACAGTTTGGCAAGGCGAATGGCAAAGAGTATGAACAATCGCCCAATCATATGGCGAGACGAAAAGACGATTTCCATCGATGTCTTCTTCTCTTTTATCGAATTCACTTACCTACGCAATAAGGCTGTTGGGGAACCCTAGCTCACATAAAAATGTAATCGATACAGCATTGATTGCTTTAGCACTTATAAATATCTAGAAATTCTTGACGCGGTGACGTACTCAAATGCGTTGACATCCTTTGTTAAAATAAAGCAATACGTTTCTTAATCATGGTACGAGTATCATAAAAGTAAATCAGACAGGTGGAAACTAATTATTAATCAACAGCTGCGGAAACACCCGCGCTTTAAGAACTTAATGACACGATCAAATAGTTGCTAGTCCTCAGTAAGGCAAGAATTATGTTGAGTGTGCCCGCGAGAGTTTTTACTGCGAAATATTCAATGCATCCGTCGGTCTTGCAGGAGCTTTCGCAAATGGTCATTGAAATTATCTTCTTATAGACGCAGGTGAATTTTACAGGAGGTATATACAGTTTAATATTCTAATTTACAGGCAGATGGGTGGAACCATTATTAGAAAAAATTTAGAGTTAGAAGAAGTGTGTATTAATTATTATAATTGTGGACACCGGGTTTTTATTCGAAAACACTCTTTATTTCTAGGTTTCTGTACCTCGAAAGGAAAAAACGGAACCCTTATAGGATCACTTTGTTGTCCGTCCGTCCGTCTGTCTGTCTGTCAAGACCCTTGAAGTGGACTGTATTTGGTTGTTCGTTGGAAGAATGAAAATACTGTCGTGATTCGTATCTTCAATTTTATTCCTTATTGTTATTACAACTGTATGTTATTACAATTGTAGAGCTGAAGACTGACTGTGTCCGACTGTGCCTCAGCCTCCAAACGGTCCGTTATTTATACAAGAACCGCTAGGCGCGAACAATGGCGCCCCTCTCTCTCAATGGCGCTCGGGTATGGCGTCATAGAAATGCCGTAATCATCAATATTATCTTACTTAAATCTACACAAATTATACATTTCCTTAATCTACATACTTAATTCTACCTAGGAAACATATAAAGCTGTAAAAAGGTCAACACAAAAATCTTATCTAACCTAGATTCCTCCCTACTTATGAGCTATCAAAACATGCATAATCTTACCTAATTATCTACGTTTTCTCTAGTTCTTATATGTATTACAGTAGTTCTCATATGTTTTGTACTCATACTTTAAAACTCACATGGAACCTACATCAATTATATTTTAACATTCACGTGTTATTTTTAGTACCACGAAAAGAGAAATTTACAGATAATAACTAACTAACGGGATATAATATTTTCTCACGCCGACCCCGGCTTAATGTGTTTTGGGATAACAACAATAGTACATTTAATGTTTTATTAAGGCGGCGTACGGGTCTGCAGACAATAAGCATTTATAGTTATTTATTTTTCAAAGCGGTAAACCTTTGACAAACAAGGCGTTCACCGTTACGGAGCCATTAAACATGGATTGTTTCTTTATTTTTACAAAATGCCGACAACGGTCAGGGTTATTGCTTCATTCAAAGATTCGTTAAAAAGACCCAAACACATGGTCGCCATAAACACCGTTATAGGTCTACGTGGGAAGCCCTTATGCTAAAAAATCACCACGCAACGTACAAAGCCATGCGTCCGTTACAGTTCTCCCCCCGGCGCAGCTCGCGTAGCCTCCTTTGTTGACACGACGACGAGCTTGCTCACGGGGCGTCGGAAGGTGCCAGTCCTGGTGCGCACCTCGACGACTCTGATGCCGCCATCCGGTCCGCGATGCGTGCGCTCGACGATTCCCATCGGCCATGTGTTCCGTGGCAGCGTGTTGTCGACCACGAGGACCACGTCACCGGCTTGAATGGGTCGCACGTCGTTCCGTGGCTCGCCGCGAGGTACCAACGTGGGCAGGTACTCGCGTAGCCATCGTCGCCAGAAGTGGTCAGCGAGCGCCTGACTAGCTCGCCATGTCCTCCGGTCGTCCTCTTCGCAGGGTCCTGTCGTCGGCAGCCCCTTAGACGACCCCAACAAGAAGTGGTTGGGGGTTAGGGCCTCGGGGTCGCTGGGATCCACACTGACGTGTGTCAGCGGTCGCGCATTGATCGAGAACTCAGCCTCAGTGAGCAGAGTCCTCAGTACTTCTTCCGCCGGCGCCTTCTCTCGCAGGGTCACGCTGAGCGCCGTCTTCACGGAGCGCACCATACGTTCCCACGCGCCACCTTGGTTGGGCGCGCCGGGAGGGATGAAGCGCCACTCCAAGCGATGCAGTAGCCCCTCATCTCGCAGGGCAAGCATCCACTCGGCGTAGGCGTGGCGTAGCTCCTGGTCGGCCCCGCGAAAGTTAGTCGCGTTGTCGGAGTACATCACTCTCGGCCAGCCTCTGCG
The DNA here is from genome assembly GCA_948252205.1 of Orthosia incerta. Classification (NCBI taxonomy): domain Eukaryota; kingdom Metazoa; phylum Arthropoda; class Insecta; order Lepidoptera; family Noctuidae; genus Orthosia; species Orthosia incerta. The sequence continues at coordinate 12,376,054 of OX411741.1, forward strand.
CGCGGCCATTCGTCTCAGCGCCATGATTGCTGAGTCGGTGGAGAGTGAAGCGACAAGCTCGATGTGCACGGCGCGGGAGGTGAGGCACGTAAAGAGTGCGCCCCACCTCTTCTCTCGGCGGCGTCCTACCTTGACCATTATTGGCCCAAAATAGTCCACCCCACAGTTGGTGAACGGGCGGTGAAAAGGGTCAAGGCGGGCGTGTGGCAGGTCTCCTGTAGCTGGGGTTTGCGGCCTCGCCCGCCTCGTTTTGCAGAAGGCGCAGCTCCTCTCGACAGCGCGTACCGTGGGTCGCAAGTGAATGACCCAGTACCGCTGTCGCAGGTCGTTCGTCACACGCTCCCTATTGGCGTGGCCTGCAGCGCAGTGCTCCCGCAGCACGAGGAGCTTAGTCAGCTGATGACGGCCGTCGAGTATAATAGGCCGCTTCATCTCGGTCGGGGCGGGAGAGGCCTCGATCCGGCCCCTCACTCTTAGGACGCCGTTTTCCAGCACTGGATCCAGCCTGTACAATCGACTCGCCCTCGTGAGCGGGCGAGCAGACTGGATCTTCTTCATATCTTCCCCGAAGCTGTCCTCTTGTGCTTGTTTGATTAGTTCAGCCTCGGCGCGCTGGATATGATGATACTCCATCCTTGTTGCTCTTCGTCTGCAGATATCAGTGAAAGCGATCGCTCGAGCGACGGCTCTCACCAATACCTCATACTTTGAGAAGCGGGCCGGGTTCGGTAGCCAGCTATCTCGCTCCGTTTCTTCTCTCGTGTGAAGGACCTCCTCGTCCTCCTTGTCATCCGTCGACGTCGTGGGCCACTGCTCTTCTGGCAGGAGCAAGAAGTCCGGTCCTTGAAACCATCTATCCGTGGCGCAGATGGGCGTGTCGATGAGCCGAGTGGCGTCGTCCGCTACGTTGCTTGCAGTAGGCAGCCAACGCCACTCTTCTTTCTGGGTCAACTCTGCGATCTCTCCCAGCCGATGCGCAACGAATGGCGTGTAGCGTCGCACGTCGTGATGGATCCAGTGCACCACGGTAGATGAATCGGTCCAGTAGGTCGTCTGGCCGATGATGACTCGGTGCTCCCTTCTTATCGTCTCAGCGAGTCTTGCTCCAATCACTGCGGCTTGTAGCTCCAGGCGCGGTATAGTTTGCGCCCGACGAGGCGCCACCTTAGCTTTAGCGGCCACCAACACGACGTTCAGGCTCCCATCGACGTTTCTTATTCGCCAATAGGCCACAGCTGCGTAGGCTTGCTCGCTGGCGTCGCACAGTATGTGTAAGTCGACGCGTTCATACTTTTGCGTCACGTAACAGCGCGGTAGTCGCAGCTGAGCGAGTTCAGTCAGGCGAGCGAGCCAGGAGGCGAAGAGCTCGTTCTCTTCCTCGGGGATTTGCTCGTCCCACGTCGTCTGAAGGCGCCACAAGCTCTGCAGTATGATCTTCGATCGTATTGTGTAGTGGCTCAGCAACCCAAGCGGGTCGTATATGGACATCACGGCGCTGAGGGCTTCACGCTTAGTCGGGGCGCGCGTTCTCGCTCGTACTTCAGCCGGGACTCGGTTCATAGATGTGTTGAACCCCAGCTCATCGCGCTCCGCGTCCCAATGCAGCCCCAGAATCTTGCTCTCAGGCTGCTCACCCCCCAATTGTGTAGGAGAGGTGGCGTGCAGCTCGGTGGGCACGTCGCGTAGCACCGTCTTGTTGCTGGAGCTCCAACCTCGCAGCGTGAACCCTGCGTGCGCGTGCACTGCTCTCGTTTCCTCTACTGCTTTCCGTGCTTCTTCAGCGTCTTCATAGCTGGCCACCAAATCGTCCATATAGTGACTTCCTTTGATGGCCTCCAGCGCCCGCGGGTACTCCTGCCCATGTACGTCTGCGTTGTGGTTGCGAACGTAATGGGCCATGTACGGGGAGCTCGCGGCGCCGAATAGCATACTGGTCATCTTGTATTTCCTCGGTGGCTCTTGTCGGTCGTCACCTCTCCACAGGAACTGTTGCGCTGGTTGGTCCTCCGGCCTTATCCTGATTCTCAGGAACATCTCCTGCACGTCTGCTGTAATCGCTACCACCTTCTCTCGGAACCTAAATAGGATTCCTGGCAGCGACAGCAGTAGGTCGGGTCCCTCCAACAGTTCGTCGTTTAGGCAGACGCCGTTGCTCTTCGCTGCTGCGTCGAACACTAGCCTATGTTTGCCGGGCTTGTTCGGGTTCTGCACGGCGAAATGTGGCAGATACCAACAGATGGCACTCGCTCGCTCCGACCCGTCGCATGGCGTCGCGTACCCTTTGTCCAATAGGTTGTTAACCTGCTTGGAGTACTCAGCCGCGAACTGTGGGTTGGCGTCCATCTTCTGCTCGATCTTCTTCAGCCGGCGGAACGCTTGATTGTAGCTAGGCGGCATAGTGACCTCGTCTCGTCGCCATGGCAGCCCAACCTCGTACCCGGTGTCAATCTTCCTGATTGTCCTTCCGACTATGTCGATGGCCCGTTGATCGCTCGCCTTGACTCTCGGCCTTCCTTGTATGCCGAGCGCGTCGATCCTGAAGTGGGCTTCGACTAAGTCGTGGAGTTCCTGGCTGCATGCACCCGTAGTTCGGTTGGGCTCGTATACATGCAGCACGTTCCCTTCTTTGATGATGGTCTTGCGTGGTGCGGTTCCGTGCACCACCCATCCGAGTTGCGTTCTTGATGCTGCCGGTTGGTTAGGGCCGCCGATTCGGAGCTCGCGGGACACGATGCACTCCCAGTGGTCTGTACCCACTAGAAGCCCGGGGCGCGCCAGTTCGTAGCACACCTCTTCTGGGGTCAGGTCCCTCAGGTGCTCGTAATCCAGCAGCGTGTCGGGAATGGACTGTTGGTGAAGCCGGAGATCCTTCATGGTCCTCGCTCTGACCCTGTAGCTTTCGTCACTCTTCAGTCCCTTCACGTTGATATTCACTACTTGGCTGCCCATATCTCGCTGCGACATGTTGACCCCGCTCAGGTGGAGCGGCCGTGATGGCCCTTCTGCCCCGACGCTCGCCGCCAGTGCTTCGTCCACTAGGGTGATCGTGGCCCCTTCGTCTAGGAGTGCGTAGGTCTTGACCTCCCCTCGTGGTCCAGACACGATGACAGGGCACATCTTGAGCAAGACTGCCCGTGGCCCGGTAGCGGGTTGGGTAGCCACAGACAGGACCGCTTCCTCCTTCCGTGGTTCAGCCTTCCCCATGTCTTCCGTCTGCGCTTCGCGTACCGCTTGATGGAGCGTCGCGTGATGCGGGCGGCGACATTGATCCACGCCGCACAGCTGCGCCTTGCAACTTATGCGCCTGTGTTGCTTCTGGGCGCATTTGAAGCAAATCTTATTAGATTTAAGAAAGCTCCATCGCTGCTCTACCGTTAGCGCCTTGTACTGCGGACACCGCGTCAACAGGTGGGCTTGCTCGCACTTAGGGCACTTGTCCTTTTCTTCTTCCCTTCCCTCGGTCGTAGTGAACACGCTCGCCTTCTTCTTGAGTGTCATGATGGGTCGAGTTTCCGTTCTCGGTGCGGCGGCGCTTGTAGACGGAGCGTACGTATATCGTAACGCTCGGTCCGCCTCTCGCATTAGAAACCGTGACAGCACGACGATTTCCGGATCCGTTGTCCCTTCTTGATCGTAGGCGTAGTCACACCAGCGGGATCGGAGATGCGGGCTGAGCTTGTCCAGTACTTCCCGGGTCATAAAAGGGTTGAACAAGTAACCTCTTCGATCGATTGTTTGCAGTACGCAAATTATGTTCTGTAGCTTGACAGCGAAACTGTTGAGTTCTGTGGCCGATGTACCAGGTTTTGGAAGCTTCTTGAGGTCATCCAGTGCCCGGTCGATGATGACTTCCGGTCGTCCGAAGCACTGCTCAAGAGTCTTCATAATGACGCCTGGATCAGTGGCCGTATGTAGAAGGGCGGCCACGGCGTCTCTTGCTTCTCCTTTGAGGCAGCTTCTCAGCCTTTGTACGTTCTCGGCTGCTGTAACCTGGTACATATCTGTCGAATCTCGTACAGCCGCCTTGAATGGCAGCCACTCGTTGGCCGCTCCGGAGAATGTAGGTAGCTCCGTGTGCCTAGGCCTAGGTCGGGCCATTTTTTTCTAGTGTTGCTGCCAAGTGCTCAATGCTGTCCTTTGCTCTTATGGGGGTCGGCGATCTCGTTCTAGACACGAAGCGTATCTGTTTGGATTCTCTTGGTCCCTCCTCCCCCCGTGAGTTGAGGGGGTTCGTCCTCAGCCATTCATCCACCATTTGATGAGGCTCTTCGCGTGGACGAGAGGGCTCTTGTTCCTCTTGTACGCTTTCTTCATCGTTGATCGCTGACACCTCCACTGCTAGTCTCTTCTTGACTAGCTCTTCTTCCAGTGCCAGTTTCTGGGTCCGGATGGCTGCTAGCTTCTCTGCAGCCTCCAGTTCCGCTATCCGTAGCCTTGTTGTGACGCTTGTCGTCGACCGTTGCGACCTCATTGTCCTGGTCGGTGACGTCATTCGCTGTCGGATCGCGGTGTTTGTCGTCTGTGCACTGGAAGGCCCCGCTGCGCTGTTGTGTGCCATTCTCGGAAATGGTGATGCTGGTGGGTCCGGTGAGAGTCTTCTTCTTCGCTCCCGTTCGATCAGCTCCGCTTCCTGGCGGCGCGCCTCCTCTTCTTGGACGCGTCGCGCTTCCTGTTCTTGGATGCGTAGCTGTTCTTCTATCTCGGTTGCGTCTCCCTGGCTCCTTGTGAACACCATCTTGAGTATAGCCGCACGTTCAGTTTGGCAAGGCGGGTTAGTACCTCTTCGGTTCGGTACTTCAGGTGAAACCGGTCGGCTCGGTTCGGTAAGCCGGTCGGGTTCAGTTGTGTTGAAGCCGGTCAGGTTCAAGACCGGTTAGGTTCGAAACCGGTCCTGTTCCGTACAGCTTTGTTCTTACCGCAGATCTTCTTACTTCGTCTGCGGCTCGGTGACAGCCGGGTTCCTTTCTTCGCTCTTGCCGCAGATCTTCGTACTTCGTCTGCAGCTCAGTGGTTCTGGTTGCAGCGTCTTCTTCGTTCTTGTATCCGCTGCTTGATGGACCAGACTGTAGTGGGCCTGGTTGCCGCTGGTTCTTGGTTCTTTATCCGGCTCGAAGGACCAGACTGAAGTGGACTGTATTTGGTTGTTCGTTGGAAGAATGAAAATACTGTCGTGATTCGTATCTTCAATTTTATTCCTTATTGTTATTACAACTGTATATTATTACAATTGTAGAGCTGAAGACTGACTGTGTCCGACTGTGCCTCAGCCTCCAAACGGTCCGTTATTTATACAAGAACCGCTAGGCGCGAACAATGGCGCCCCTCTCTCTCAATGGCGCTCGGGTATGGCGTCATAGAAATGCCGTAATCATCAATATTATCTTACTTAAATCTACACAAATTATACATTTCCTTAATCTACATACTTAATTCTACCTAGGAAACATATAAAGCTGTAAAAAGGTCAACACAAAAATCTTATCTAACCTAGATTCCTCCCTACTTATGAGCTATCAAAACATGCATAATCTTACCTAATTATCTACGTTTTCTCTAGTTCTTATATGTATTACAGTAGTTCTCATATGTTTTGTACTCATACTTTAAAACTCACATGGAACCTACATCAATTATATTTTAACATTCACGTGTTATTTTTAGTACCACGAAAAGAGAAATTTACAGATAATAACTAACTAACGGGATATAATATTTTCTCACGCCGACCCCGGCTTAATGTGTTTTGGGATAACAACAATAGTACATTTAATGTTTTATTAAGGCGGCGTACGGGTCTGCAGACAATAAGCATTTATAGTTATTTATTTTTCAAAGCGGTAAACCTTTGACAAACAAGGCGTTCACCGTTACGGAGCCATTAAACATGGATTGTTTCTTTATTTTTACAAAATGCCGACAACGGTCAGGGTTATTGCTTCATTCAAAGATTCGTTAAAAAGACCCAAACACATGGTCGCCATAAACACCGTTATAGGTCTACGTGGGAAGCCCTTATGCTAAAAAATCACCACGCAACGTACAAAGCCATGCGTCCGTTACAACCCTTTTTCTCAGGAACGCGTGGAAGTATGAAATTTATATCAAATACTCAGGTCTACTGTCCCTTAAAGCTGTGAAACAATCAAATTTCTAAGCCAACGCAATCAAAAGATACAGCCGTTTATGAAACATGCTGGTCCTGTTCCATAGGGCAATCGACTTTAGTGTCGACAAAATCAAATTTGCTAATTTATATTCCTATTCATAGTTATTGTATTAATTTTCATTTTTTTTTAGAAATTGACTCACACACTGTTCCGTTGTTGTTGAATTAGATATTTTACCTATGTTTGCAATATTTGTAAGTATGTGAGAACCATGTTCCTATTTATTAATTTAATCAATTTACCTGTTAATGCTTTTATTACTTAATACCCGTACGTAGAATCAATTTTTATTAATTGTAAATTTTAATCCATATAATATGTATGACGTTCAAAAGTGCCGCTTACTGGCCTAATTGAAATAAATATATTTGACTTTGACTTTTGCCGAAAGTTTTCGACACTCGCATGGGAATCAAAACCGGGAAGGGTACTTTCCGTAAACTCAGAATCTTGAAATTTGGTACGAAGCAACGTCTTATAGCACAGATAAAGGAAAAATTGCGAAAACCGAATATTTTTAGTTACGTCATATAATATAAATATTTTTAATAATTATAAACTTACTACCCCTTTCTTCATGAACGCGTAGAGGTATTAAATTAAATTCATATCAAATACTCAGGTCTATAATACCTTTAAGTTGAGGTTTGTACGAAACCCTCGGTGCGCGAGTCCGACTCGCATTTGGCCGGTTTAGAGAAACTAGAAATATATTATAAAAAAAACGCAATTTTGGGCAGAATTCTGAACCATAACCAAATCCTTTTATTTCTGATATACTCACTGATATTATTCGCGCGAATATCAAAAAGCAATATCAATATAAAAGCGGAAGGCTTATGAGAATTTATGTTTAATAAATAATACGGAACATCTTTCGTAAGAGGTTTCGATGCCCAATAACAATATAAACCGAACAGATTTTATTATATCATAAAGGCACCAAAATATAGCTTTTACCACAGTATAAAGACACGTGGAGACATGGAAGAAATAATTCTATCATATAACAACATAATTTGGAATAACATGTGCTCGGAGACAATGCAACCGATATCAAAGTACAAATCGAGTAGGTGTTACCTACACGGCCCACCGTTATATACGTTATAATATTTAGGGCCCACTCTCCGTCCCACTGCAGTGTTTTACGAGAGATTGGTACAAGACAGGAGATATTATTTGTTCAAGTGCACTCTTCCTTATTCGGTTTGGACATATCTGGGCTGCATGTCGGCGGTCAATTTATTTGAACGGCCGAACAGAACCGTCGCGCCGCACCGTCAAAATTAAAAAGGCTTTTTAAAAGGTTTTGTTTGTACAGTTGGCAGATAAAGATTAATGTATTTCTGTTGCATGTACTGAAGACAATAGATACATTCGTCGATTAAATAGAATTGTCAATTGCTGGCAAGTTGAAAGAGATTGTATAAGGTTTATAAATATGCTAGGATTAAAGATAGCGCATGTTTTTAAACAATAAGCCCATAAAACAAGTCCTGAGAGAAATGGTATAAGCGGATGCAGTTGCGATAGGAAAGTGTGCCGTGGTCGCAGTAGCCAGTAACCTTCGCGGACATCTGAAGTTGCGACGCGCAGGCGTTTGGAACGATAGTTATCTCACGCTCGAACCCAATGTACTTATAAGCGGTTCTGTACTTACATGTCACTAGAACCGATGGTCGTTAATATTAATAGGATTGTAAGCCGTGACTTTATTGGTAGTTACACTGATTTTCCAAGTATTGGACATATGCTTTCTCGTCTTTCAGTGAGCAAAGGTTAGGATTAGAGAATTTACTTTATAGGTGTTGGTAAACGGCTATCCATATTCGCTACTATTTATTAGTATATTCTATCTCCCATCTTCAATCAAATCGAAGATGGGAGATGGAATCGACTCGAGCCTTTAATCACTTGGTGGTAACAGATACAGAAAAGTTAATTCCCATTTAACAACCGGTAAAAGTTCGTTTGCAGTGAAGATGTACACTGTACACAAAACTTAAAACATCACTAAGAATAGATTCTAAAGTAGATACGTTTAGCCTTCCGTTTATGGTAATCGTAGCTTAAGTTCAAAGGTGTCCCTTCAAGCGATAACAATAGTTTGCTATTGGGGGCCTGTCATCCACGCTCCCTTAGATATATCATAAAAATATGGGTATACACGAAAAAGGGTCTAAAACGACTGTTAAATCAGTGCAATTGCCAAGTCATTTTGGTAGGTGTCACCCATTGCTTTCCCTCTAATTTTTACAGAATGTACAGTTGAAAAAGTCATAAATTCTGCAAAAATCCTAAATATAACACTTTAGTATAAAGCAGATAAAACAATAACGGAAGGTTCTTTCACTTAAACGCCTTTCATATCACTTACATTGCGTAAAATACAGAGAAATCCTAAAAAATCTGACCTTACACGATAAGATTATTTTGGGATCGTGGGAAAGGATATTATTAAGAACCCAATGAATGGGATTTGGTGAACGATTAAGTCAGCACCTGACCGTCAGTCAGTATAATAGAGGACCTTTTCCTCGGTAGTCAGGTAAGGTTTTTTTGGACGATTATAATTTATAATGGCAAAAGGTTCTCAGCGATTCCGAGCGAGATTTTTTCATTCAAACACCTGTTAACCTTTAAGAAAGTTCGGATTGGAAAGCGATTCAAATCTAAGTGTTATTATCTTGATTTCGATAATAGTCAAAGAAAATTGCATACGTCATCATTTACATAGTCATAATGTAGATGTTGATAGAGGAAATGAAAGCTCGAAATTTTTTAACTTTAAATTGAAAACACGGCATGACACTCCCTGATTAATCTATTTAAAGGGGACATTACACCCTACCCATGAGATGTCAGGTGAACACGCTACGTCACTCATTAGTATTCTCCCCTGCTGATGTTTCGATTTGATACGTGTGTACTTCCATTGCCGTCTATTATACCATTCCATTAAACATCAGGGGAAAAACCACACCTCCTACATTCTGCTTTCTCAGGGAGAATAGTGTAAACCAATTGTATCATCATTGATTATGTTGTTAGAGTGTCCATAAGACCGAATCATTACTATGGGTACAAGGTACCCATACAATTTTGCTCTAACATTGCACTTGAAATTACGATAGTGTTTATGTGATATAGGAAAGGCATATTATTTAGATATAGCAGTATTGATTGGTGCACCAATTAATAAATAAAAAGCAGAAACACTCACCTCTTCTAAAATTGGACAGCTTTTGTAGCGGGACTTTTTAAGAGCCAATTCCCACCACGGCACTGGTGGTTTGGATCGTAAGATGGTTTGGCATCCTACTTTCGAATCTTGTGATTCATATAGAGTTCCTAATGTCCTTGATGAAGGCCGCGATGATGGTTGTTCAGAATCTTCCTCCGCAGGAATCCCAGTTATACACTCGCAGCATTTATGAGGCCTTCTTTGTGGTCTAAAGTCAGCACTGAAGGAATGCCTATAGTTAAGTCGTTTTGAAAACCCGTTTGTTTCGCTTACAGATCTCTTGAAACCGTTTCTATTACTTTGCAGTGGCATTCTAGGTATCTGTTGCACTTCACTGAGAATACATGGCTCACTCGGTAAGCCCGCATGCTCATCAGTCATCGGTGTATTTGGTTCAGAGTGATAACCTATTCGATTTCGTTGCAAGCTTCCGTACAACGGGTTTTCTTTCATATTAGCAGGTTTTAGATCTATAAATTTTGGCCTCCGTAAATTTAAAGTAGCATACTTTTGTGGCGATCTGTGGAATTTTGATTTATTTGGTAAATCCTTCAATACATCTTCAGTGTCTGTAGATGGTATCGTGGAATTGTCACTGTAACTTGATATAGGCCTGTCGTTATCGGTGAAGTATGAGGAGGATTCCGAGCAATTATCTCGGTCGCTGTGACTCCTTCTACAGTCGATGGAAGAACCAGTAAAGTCCGTGCGTACGGAATGCAGCTCGCCGCCATCCTGGTTGGCTACGTGCTGTTCATACGACTGGCGCTCGCCGTTACTCAAGTTCGAGATTCCAATTTTTTCGACACCACCGACGTCCTGCTCCGTTGATAATTCTAAGCTTTTTAAACGTCTACGAGGCTTTGTGTCTATAGAATCGTAATGAGTTTCTTGTTTGCCGTTTAAAGATTTCACTGGAGAACTGCTTTTCGAATGAGGTGGAGTCACTTTGGCATAAATAGGTTCTGTGAAGCTGATTCGCGATGGTTTATCAAACGTATTGCTTGCTGATCCATTGTTTACGTATTGAACTCCACAGCTGCTATCTAAGAAATTATTTTTGGATGTCCTGTTTAGCGTGAAATACTCGGAGTGTCTTTGAGGTAGATTGATGCTTTGATTTGGTTCAACTAGATTCCTTATCTTTATCCTGCTTCTAGGTGCTCGAATGGTAGCAAATCCATCATGTATTGGCGAGCCATGATACGTCGGTGATGTGGTCACTGCCATGTCCGGTACATTCCTCATTTTTTTAGAATATACATTTTAGTTGTTACCAAATTATTTTAAAAGTAATTCATGTTCACTAGTAATAACTTAAAAGTAAACTACAGCACAGTGCGAGATGATATAATGAGCACTGCACTTCTTCCACCTTATTACCTGGAAAGCGCAAAATTGCAAAATACACGTCTAACTGGCATCTATCGAGTCTTGGTACTTTCTTGCTGTAATGTATGTAATCGAAATCATTGGCGGCGGAAAACTTTAAAGGGTTAAGCTAAATCGTGTCTCTATATTTTTAAAATGATTAGTAATAGACTGGCGTTTGAATCAGAGTATTCTTGTCATATCTCAACTACTTGACCCGTAAAGAGACCGAAATAAATATGAATGGGATTTATTTTTGGGAATCCATTAAAGTGCTTCAACGTCCGGCTCAATAAAATCTTGGTAGATATCCACTCAACAAAGCACGTTAATGTTGACTATTAAAAAAAGACGAGAAGCACAGGGCTTACCTAACATTTATGAACTATGATACTGCAATTAAGCTGGTCAAACCAGCAGAAGACGTTGTGTAATTCGGTATTTACGATTTCTGTTCATGTTGTACTATGCACTTATCAGTTGTAAAGTCAAGATGCCTTTTATGATATCTATCAACTTTCTAACTCAATAATAGTACACACTCGAACGTACTCTCGCGCACTTGATAAGATACAGCCGCAACAAAAAATATTGATTGAGATCTTGTCTGGATATCAAATATTTATGGACTCATCTATTGTATAAGTTATTATTCATATGTATTTTTTAAAACAGCTATGTTTATTATATACTAGCTGCTCCACGCGGCTTCGCTGCCGTCAACTGGCTACCTACCTATCCTACCCTACATACATGAATGTTGCGTAACTTTAACCGCTTACGCAGCGCACGCAACGGGGCAATAATTTTGCCCGTATTCGCAACATTTTTCATTTATGCTCTGCTCCTATTAGTCGTAGCGTGATGTTAGCCTATAACCTTCCTCGATAAATGGACTATCCAGCACAAAAATAATTTTTCATTTCCAACCAGAAGTGCCTGAGATTAACGCGTTCAAACAAACAATCAAACAAACCCTTCAGCTTTATAATATTAATAATTAGTATAGATGTTGAAGTTTTTCTGAAGAGGTTATTATAGACTATACTATAAACTTCAAAATGTAATTAAAGATCCTGGGGGGTCTAAACCGTAATTACGAATTAACGTGTGCGAATATCGTTTTATTTGCAGTTACATCATTTCACAGTTTTACGCTATTACTCATTTTACGATTCTAGAAATTCCATCGGCTCTGTTCTTAGGTTCGTTGTGCATTAGTTGTATAACACATCTGCTCATATGCAAATGTAATGGAGCTGGAAGTTGCATTGCGCAGCATCGATTTAGTTTCACCTAACACGTTATTCTTGTGTAAGTATCATTGACCATTAAAATACAAGGCAAGGAATGAATTGTAGATCGAAATAATGATATGTAGTACTTATACATTAAAGATAAGTATACAAGTTTCAATGAACTTGAACCTCAAAGTGAAATATTTATCTATTAACGACAGTGTTGTGTGTGATTTATAGGCGATGAGTTAGATCATAAAAGGCAGAGTTACGAGTGCTGCATTATTCAACTGCATCACAACACAATAGCGTAACCGGCTGTCTATATACGGAATAATGCTTACACATACTAAGCAGACGTGGTCAACAGCCATAGCTGGTAGTAATTAGTAACAATAAATCACATATTATTAGGGCTCCGTAGCAATAAACTATAATAATTATAACCAATAAGTCATTTTGTTTTCCACTTTTCCCTTGCTTGAGTCATGAAATGGCGCGGTTCGAAATGTAACAACGCCCCATCTATAAATTATTTCGGTAATAATTCCCCAAATATGTGAGCCACCTTGTACTCCATAAATGTAGATATCGCATTCAAAATGGTTACGGTATCAAGAAAGTATAATTTTTGACGTGCATTTTACCGATAGGAGCCACCCAAGTTTACACGTTTGCAGTAAACTGAAAACACTGTTAAGTGTTATGGCGTCAGCGATTTGCGAAAAGATAAAGTAAGAGGATATTGTAATGTTATTTTGCATAAATCGGTCTGTTTTGGTAACGGATAATAAAAACGGAAAGTTCTTTAAAAGCTACGGATACCAATTGTTACTGTCTTCTTACCCGCCCATTACAAATTGTTACGTATTTGTTAAGCTACAAAAAAGGCCGGTCGAGCCTGGTCTTACCCTACTTGTATAAGCCGTGTTCAAATAAATAATGATAGGTCATGTCGTTATACGGGTTAAGTCATAAATTATGTGGGGGGCGATCGCGGGCGCCAATCGAACAAGCAACGTCTCAGACGGAGGGGAGCACCGGGAACCGTCCCTGCAGCTTTGCATCGTCCAATGCTTTTTTTTTTCAAAGTTCTCAAACTTCAACTTTTTTCACATCTATGGGCAAATGTGAACAAAAACGGGCTAACGCAAAACTTTTTTCACATATTTGTGGAAGTTATGTTTAGTTGCAGCTAAACAAACAATTTGTCTAAATATAGACTAAAGTGGTTGCCTGTGATTTGCAAGAAGAAATACACTTTACGAGTCATTAAGTAATCACTTAGTCATTAAAGCTCATTAACCCCGTACCAGAATGCAACTTACACCGTAAGAAAGGCTTATCCTTTCTTTTATCAAAATTTTGAGAATCGTTGCCAGGTACACGAGAAGCAGGACGACATAATGTTTATATATCTTTCTCTTTCTTGCTAATGCATTGCACGCCTCTCGTCCGCGTATCAACGACCTGTTTGTTGTGGTGTGTAGCCTTTTACTGCGGCCGTAGTAACAGCGCTCAGCACAGTACTTATTTTCATTTCATGGTCATTTCGTAACATTTCAATAACCCTGTCCCAGTGCTCGTTGACTGACGTTTGTAAATAAACTTCGGTACCCTGCAACTGCATAACAATAGTCGTGATTGTAGCATTTTTGTATTGATAACGGTACAACCCGGCTCGATTTGCCATAGAGTGAATCGACAATTCGACAGTAATCTATTGATGTGTATCATGTTCTGTCACACGGGAATACTCAATTATTGTAGATTATGTTGTTTGCTGTTTGTGAAAACCGCTTTTAGTGGTGTTGTTACCGAGTAAGTACTCATAAAGAGACGGTGTTATGTTAATGTTCTGTATGGTTAACTTAGCAACTCTTTATAATCTTAGGTTAATGTCCCTTGGTACTTCTGTAGGTACGTATATATCGAAGACACGCGGCTTCGCTCCCGTCAACTGGCTACGTACCTACTCTACCCTACACCTACCCTACACCTACTCTACACCTACCCTACACCTAATATTCTTTCCCGTTTTTGCAACATTTTTCATTTATGCTCCGCTCCTATTGGTCGTAGCGTGATGTTATATAGCCTATAGCACTCAGGAATAATGTAGCTTTCTACCAGTGAAAAAAATTTAGAATTGTTTCATTAGTTCCAGAGATTACCCCCTACATACAAACTTACAAATTTTACCTCTTTATAATATTAGTATAGATAGTATAGAAGTATAGATATGTGAGCAACTGTCTGCTAATGGCATTTTAATTTCTGTTATTTTATTTTCATTTGCAAATAAATAATCAAATTCACAACTTTCTCTACAACTTACTATATGTGCAGTGAAGGTACGAAGAACACGTGTGGCAATGAGAACATGGCCCTAACGGTTCCTATAGCGAGTCTTATTGGCGCCCCGGTAGAACACATGAGAATCGATTGTTTAGAAAAGCAATAATATCATGATTATTAACAGTACTCGAACTGGATACCCGAGATTGCATTCAAAGAAAACATAGCAATGCTGTGCCCCTAATGAGTTGTGTGGCAATTGGCCGTTAGTCGAACTATTTTTCACGCAACTGTCTGTAGAGACAGACGTAGGGTAAAGGTCGAAAGTTCATATGTGGATACATAATGTTGTATTTTTCCCTTTGTAAGAAAGCAAACTACTCGTCTAAGTAAGTATACTAAACAAAGCAGTTCTCGTTTTGTCTCGAACATTACTTATTTAGTAATAGGTTCCATTCCTCTCGGGTCGCCACAGAAATTGTTACGTAAGATAATCAACCAGTAATTTAAAGCAATTTCACGTACAAAACAACACTTTTAAACCGGAGCAACCAGACTCTATTCGTTATAATTTAAGCCATAATTTTTTTCATGTTAAAAATAAATGTGGAAGTTGTAGAAGCATTATCTTTGACAGTGACACGAACTCTGAATCGTAAGATAACCCCAGGCGATGTAGTATACAAATTGATATCGAAAATTAAGGAAGCTTTTAGAACTTAAAATTTGTACACAAACAAAAAAAGTTACGTAGAAAGTAAGTTCAACAGGTTTTTTATGGAAATGATGTGTTAAAATCCGGCCTTATATAATAACAATCAACGGACACTAAAATCACACGGTGTGGTCATAAAAATGTTTTGCTATTAGACGAATATAAATTGTTTTGCATAAAACTAAATGGAAAATTATTCAAATAGTCATATATTCCAACCGCGTATGCTCAGCCGCCATTAAAATTTATACCATCAATCTTAGAGTAAATCACGCGCAAAAAGGACAATAATGTTAATAGTGATGATCTCAACGGACTGAAGTGATCATTATGCCAGACTTGACCTCTAAACTCGTTAGTTCTCTACGTAATTCCTTCAGATAATAAGGAAAATATCGTGTCTTCAATCAGAATAATATTATGCATAACATATAAAGTTAAAGCACTAACAAGGTATGATCAAGACAATAATAAAAACAATACGTATACAGGTTCGCTAGCATGCGGAATGATCCAACGATAAAGCAACAGTTTGAAGGCTCAAGGGAAGCATCTGTCGTGCACATGGCTCAGTAGCAAGCCGTTATAAGAGCATACTTGATGGGAAGACATTCGATATCTACCTACAAGAATGGAATGAACATCGACATCACCCAGTCATCTGTAAGTTATTTAATTAGGCTCTCAAAACGCGGTCAAGGACCTGAAAGAAGCCGACACGGCTATCTATCATAGTAAAATGCAAGCATGTAATGAGCAAAGTAGGTTGTGACAACATTTCAAAATTACTTTGTTATATGTTACACTTAAGATAAGGTATGAGCAAATTATACCACAATGAGGAATGGATTTATCTGCGTTTTATTTTATTGTGAATTCCGAAATTCCATTGACAGAGTTAAAATATTATAATGGTCTAATTATCATAAACATGTGATTTCTAAACGTAACAACGGCGCTATATCGGGCCAAAATTCAAATAAGAGCAACGGTTGTGATTTTAAATAACGTATGCGATGTATTTCGATAGAATTAGGTAGGTATAAGACGAATGGTTATCAACCGCGAGCACAAGTAGGTACGTAATACAAGAGCAAATTTCACAGACGTCGGCCGTAACAAGCAAATATACTGCGTGGGTTGGGCGCATTGTTTGCCTCTCCTGTAAGCCTATAGAACATTGGTAGGTATATGTGACATTAGGTGCCGCGGCACTGGATTTTAAGGGCGCCGGTATGACCTCCGACCTCCATTCTTAGCTATTGTCATGCTAATGAAACTACAGTTATTAATCAACTGTGACGAGAATCAGACAAAAACGATGAGGCGAAATCGATTATAATGTAGAAAGCAACCGTGTATTGTCACTATTGTTGGGTGAATGGAACTTGTTATCATATTTTACATTATTGTGGGTTTGATAACGAACAAAACTACTGTCATTAAGGTGGGCACCGAATGGGAGACTCATACAGTTGACTCATGGTCACCGTCCATTCGTTGACAACATTACTTCAAGTTTTAGTCTATCCAAAGGAGTTAGGACCACCAAGTCGCGGTAAATGTTCCTTAAGCAGAAAGATGTTTACATTACGCTGTATGTTTAAGCACAAAGATGTTTATAGTTTACTGTAACCTGAGCCTGAGCCCTAGTTAATCCACTTTCGAGTAAATGTGCTTGTTACAGCACTTCCTGACTAGATATGGTACAATCCTGTCTTGTAGAGCTTCCTTCCGCGCTTGCTATGAAGTCTACACACAGGATAACGGATAAACCACTTAGGGAAGTAGCTACATGTTGTACAACACTTGGCTATGAGAAGTTTAAACAAACCAGTTTTGATAATATCGAACCATACGTTATTTTTTACAAGTCAAGGATGATTGGAGATCTCGTATAAGTCACACTCGGGTACGTATTTTTTGGAAGATTGTAGCAGTCTTCCTGTCAAGGTCGGCGGCCGTTGGAGGTGACGCAATAACCGACGATGAACGGGTTTTGTATTAACGCGCGTAATTCATTGATAAAATCCCTGTCGAGGTGAAATGATCGAAGCATTCACACTTAATAATATAAATCACGAGTGTGAGTTGTGAGTGTTATTAACATACAAAACTTCTTTACTATTCGTAAACATCTATAAACCTCAATCCGTTAAAGATTATTTCAAGATGAGGATTAATGAGTATTTTTGGGATGGCATATAATATATTCAAGACTACAAGCATATCAAATTTTAAATGGATGTTACAATATTTAAGCTGTTTATAGTATTGATTTCGGTTAAGTAAGTATTAGTATTTGAGATATATAATATTTTATGGTATTCAGAACAAGTTTCGATTATCTCTAAATGGTCGAAAGATATTGCGCAGTCTGTCGTATGACATTACAACAGCATGTTTGAAACGCTTAATAAATATACTAGTCATGACAATGTAGTAGCAATTAAGAACAAATAGGGTATAATACAGTTTGTAAGCTGACAGTTCCATTTCGGTACACTAATTATTTCTTATGATTTCGTTACGTAGAACCATATTTAAAAGCTTACTTAAGGTTTCAGAGTTTCAATTATTGTTATTGATCATTCACGAATTCGAATCAACAAATATAAATAAAATAAATCGATAAATAAAACAATTGCAAATCAATGTGTAAATGTTTAAAGCAACTACTGTTGTTAATGGGCCGTATAAAGCAATCGAAGCTAACAAGCACAAATGCGTGATAAGAAGCTATTGCCACCAAAAGTTACGTGTCGAAAACACATAAACACTGCATTTCAAAAGGAATATATATATATTTTTTTTCAGGGTATATTATATACATGACTGTTTGAAAAAACACGATTTCTATCCTGTTCCTGTGGCTCGTAGTCAGTGATTACCTAAGTATACGATTTGAACCATTGCGGACGATATTAATTAAATAGCGAACAATTAAAAAAAATATCGCACGTTCCTTCCTGTTAGCGATAATTGTAGCAGATTTATATTTCCGATATCGTTTCTTGACAGGTATTATAGCGGAATTCATACTTTCGATCAGTCTGCATACTCTGCATTAATACATTTATTAAGTAACGCAGTACGTAATATCTATCTCAATTCACTTTCTTTATTTTTATAGTGTCGTTTGCAATATATTTCGGTTTTATCGACATCACATGAGTCTAAAACCGTAGCTGAAAATACGGCACCTGCAAGTTCATGTTATTTTACGTACATTTTACGAGTTCGTTGTCTTTGTTCTATAAACACTATTTTCAGTTGCGATCCACCCAAACTGTATAAAACGTTAAAGATTATGGTAACATCGGTGCTCGTAAAAGGCACATAATATGCAACTAGCTGGCGAATGATGACCATTTTTTTTATAGAAAATAACATTTCCTTGTCTAATAATAGACTTGATATGGGAAGAAAGTCTAAGTAATAAAATAACAATTTGTTTATTAAAATGAAGGTTATTTACTAGGCCATTTAGCTTATTGAACAAATAAATAATGTAGGGGCACTATCAAGAGATCCCTGGCCAGTCTCCATACAAATTAACCTCAATTGACAGTGTCGAGGAGGCGCTTCGCTGATTGAAGACAGAGGACTGTACCCACCAGTGAGTGCTGCTTTCTGTATTCGATATTTGAATAAATAATGCTATATTTGCAACTCAAAGCTGATCCGTCCTTGTCGTTAAATATAGAAATAAAGAAGATGTTGTATTGGTATCGTATTTGGCGAACCATTGCAGTCACATAAAACTATATAGAGATAAGATATAAAACTGCGGCTTTTTTGTGACGATATTTAGACTTTATCAATCGTAATCTTCAATAGAATTATCGTTATTAATCATACTAATATTATAAATGCGAAAGTTAGGATCTGGATAAATTTGGCACAGAGATAGATGTTCCCTTGGGATAAGAAACTCTTTTCACGCAGGCGAAGCCGCTGGCAGAAGCTAGTATTTTATATAAAAAAAAGAAAACGAGTGTATTTTCAATGTGGTTAATTTGTTTGTGTTAACCATATGTAAACAGGTAGACTAGAACTTCAAACAATTTAAGTACCTTTCTCTAGACTTAGAGTCTGTACTCAAACCCCAAAAATGGTATCTATGTAAACAGAAAAAGTAAACATAATCTACTTTTAAACGCTTAGAACATTGCTAGTAATTAGGAAGAATCTTTTGAAAATACCGTGCCAGTCTTAGAAGTAGAGCATACTACTGTTATCAGCAGAATATAGTTTGATATGCTAAGTGGAACAAAGTGAATGAGGTAGACATGTTTGCATAGATTACTTTAGATTACATAGGGATGCTGCAAGCGATAGCCGCGGAGTTGCGTAAATAGGACGAGAAGCGTTGTCCTGCGGTGACATATGTGCGTCGGAATCGCGGGCCCATCGGCCCCACTGCAGCCAACGTCTAATATACCACAATGATTTATTATGCCCATAAAAAGTATAAGAACAAACAGAAATAACAATAAGTTTAAGACTTTAAAAGCCTTCCATATATGTACAGAACAAAGACACTGGCTCGCACACTGCCAATAAAGCAATAATTTATAGTGTTTAATATGTTTTGTACTTAAACTTTTGTTATAGTGCGAGTTTATGACACAAACATGATAAAGATTTATCTATGTTAGATTAAAATAAGTATCGTTGCTCAATATTTTGAATGGGTTAGAATTGTAGCAACTGGCATTATCATTCCGGATAGGCAGAAAAATCTGAGAATGGTCGGTATTTTGCCGGCTACAAATCGGCTGTTATTTATCGCAGTAATAAAGGAACAATAAATATAATCAGCAAGAAGATTAAACTTTTATGTTTGTTTTAATTTCACGAGTGCAGTCAACGGCACTACAAAACTGCATGGTATAATATCCCCGTAAAACACATCAAACGAGATAGATATCAAACGTTTGACCCCAAATAGAACCAGATCGTCTATAAACAGATTTCGGTTCACGTTTGATGTAAGCTTTTATCGTTAGTTTTCTCGAGACATACGCAACTCTTTCCAATTGACAAGTTTCATGGGCATCATTACACAGTTTATAACAATTTCTAGAGAAATATAACGATGCAAGTTGTTAGAGTAATTATTATATTTATGGCTACAAAACCTTGTTTAACGTTGCAGCAGTTAAAATTAGTAGCCAACCAATTCAATTCTTACTCGACCAATATAGTAAAACGTCTGTTGTTACTTTGTGAGTACTAACCCAAGGACAAGTACAATAGTAGACATAAACAAAATCATCAAAGGGATATTGTTCGCACGGAGCAGGACCTATCAATAGGGGCTTTCTTACAAACCAAGTGTAAAAAAGGGATGCTGTTACCTGCTCCATAGAGCAGTCAGATGAGATGAAAGATGTAAAACTACCAAAATACTCTGTGAAATATTGTTATTTATATAATATAGGCGCTTTTATAATTATTTTGGTATATGTAATTTTAGTATATATCTAATTGCTGAACTATTAACGCCTTGTAAATAAGTGAAGACCAATTAGAAAACCCGCCAATGAGTTTCGTTACATTAGTAAAGATTGTAAAGAAAGTAATATAATTACAATATGATACATCATTAGAACTATCATATATGGGCAAGAAATACAAATGTTATACCCGGATGTCTTGGTAACAAAACAACAAACGATAATCAAACGTGTTTTGCTCATATGGAGTTCAAAAGATGACTGAAAGTACGATGCTCCAGTGTAGTTAAGTACCAAAACTCGTAGAGCACGCACTGAAACTATTATAAATTCTCACTCTTTTCACTGATATCACGATAGTTCACAACAAAAAGCAACAGTTTGTTTATAAGGTCCGTAGTAAAAGTAACGTGCATAAAGTCGTGGAGCCAACACGCGCGCGACCGCACTCTAACGAGGCTCCGTCTACACTGGCTTGACTGATGGTACCGCGTTTGTGACCGACTGCATTGAATTTAACTGACTCACGGAACCCAAGGAACCCGGATCACTGATCAAACCAGTAACACACGGTCTATTGATTACAGACAGGATGGGGACGAGGGATATTTAGGGTGTGGAGAAACAACCACGATGGTGTTAGATGAAATGTCAATTGTGTTGATAAAAGCAATAGGGGATACAAATATTTGAAATATTATAAATCTAAGTACTAATTCTTATAATAGAAACTAATTCTTGCATAATTTTTCATGTCAGGTCAGATTTTTATACAAATTGAATTAAGATAACAATATAAATAAAAGATAAAGCAAAGAAGGCGGGTCGCGCTTATTATCTGTATATACTACGCGAGGCACTTGTTGCGCAAGTGAGGCAGGCGCTTCTGAGGATTTATGGGCCACGGGCTCGAGTTACACTTGATAACGTCTCTGCGCACGCGGCGACTACGACACAAATATGTTTAAATTTAGTAAAAAAGCAAACAGATGACAATAGTAGGCTCTAAACTAGATGATACACAAACCGTTAACTTCAAACAAAATCCAGGAATCAGCGAGAGAGAAGAAAAACAAGTTACAGGAAGTTTAACAAAGACAGTGTACAATTGTAACAATGCAAAGCAACAACAAAAGAAATTGAAGTCAAAAAGAAGAGACCATGCCGAAAACTGAATCCGATTCTCAAGCAAATTTAACAAGATGAAATATCTAAGGAACTATCGGGACACAAAAGAAATTAAAAGAAGATGACCAATAAACTCAACTCGTGCGTGTATTGAGGAAATCATCATTCTTCATAAAGAAAAGGCTAACTATTCTAAAGATGTCACAGGAAGAAAACCTGTTATAGTTCCTCAAGAGGATCAAGTGTCATTCGATGTCAGCGATGGTGATTATCAAAATATAAGGAATTGATCACGAGACATTTCGAAAGCGTTTGATATTCTCATAGATGTAGTAAAAACATACTAAATATATGGACATTCCCATACATTTTAACGTTATCCCTATCGCTAACGCTACGCTTTCGATGGTCGAATGACACTTGAAAGGCCTCAGGAATAACATAGAGAGATCATTTATTATTATTTTTCTTTTGTAGGATCAGAAGCAGAACAGACGAGCATGAAATATATAAAATATCTACTAGGTGGTTTTAAATGTTTCAACTCATTGCCAACAATTAGCTTTCAAGTGAACAATTCCGTTGTATATGGCAAGTTATATTCAACGTGCATAACGATGTTCTTTGCTAAACTGGCTACGTGCCATTCCAAGTTACCTACTACCTACTGTTTGTCACACCAAGTTAATATTCGTTTATAAATTGTTTGCAAACTTCTAATGGGCATCATTTATATAACGGAGACAACAGACGACAAAGTATGGGCAAAGTCAATAGACAACGGAAATGTTAAACGAAAATTATTAGCATGTTTGAGTGAAGGTGGACAAGACATGTTCACAGTTAACTGACAAAGAACACTAGTACCGACCAGAATCTGACATTTTAAATAAGATTTAAAGCCGATAAAATTATTGGCTGGTTTTTCTTACATTTAATTTAAAAAATATTATATTGGTGGCGTTGGTCAATATACACCTTGTGAATTAAGAGATTATTATTATAAAATGTCAAAATACAAAAAAAAAAAATAACATGATATTTGGTCAATTTGAAAATGTTGTTAACATCACAAGAAACGTGAGTTGTGGTCGAAGACCATGAAGGCAAGACAGGGCAAGAACGATCTATATATCAAATTAAATCGCCATTGAATACAGTTGGGATCTCGGGTGTAACTGTCCACATTGTCGCGCTTTTGACTCTAATGTAAAACGATCAAGAAAAATATCTTATGGCGCAACTATACAGTGTAGTAATTAATGTCAATAGCAAAGGCATTAATCTCGGTGGGATGCTGAAATAGGCACTAAAGGAAATAGCGTTCTCAATGACACAAGACACTTTCATGACGTAAAAATGTATATTTTTTATTTGTATAGCCAAGCAATTCAAAGTCAATGATATGGCATTGAGACGCCACATCATCCACTGTGGCCAAGTCTCGTACACGACACAATTGGTATAAAACTAAACAATGGCGGCACAAGAACATTGGTGGACGTCTTTCGTACTGAATTATGCATGTCGGCGATGCTTTAGTGAGCAGTAAATTAGAAACACAAAAAAATCTACTCCACTCATTGAAAAGTCCACTTTTTCTTCGTCCAGACGAATTAACTGAACACATGTAGGAATATTAATGAGTTCGATAACCGTTACAATGTCTGGTCTTCGACCAAAAAAATCATTCATTCGTCTCCCTTTCGCTTAGTAATGATGGTTTTGTATTGATACCTTCAAGATTTCTTTGAAGAATCAATCAATCACAAAATTTAAATCAGTTACTTGCTCTTACTTGTTCTAATTAAAGGTATTTTATGATAATCATAATCAACCATTTGTTAACAGGATGCGTTTTTAAATTATAATTTACGTAGGTCGTATTGCATGTGTAAAACCAACAATTTGAATCAGCGATAAAATCATCAATAAAAACGAAAATATGATTGATTGTAACTGGAAATTGTAAACAATAAAATCGCAAAAAAATACCAAGTCAGTTATTACAGAAGTAGTAGATAATAAATTGAATAATAAAATTTTATGTAATGCCTTCGAGTTCGGTAACTTTGGTACCTCTTGTTTTTATCATTTTTCGACACCGACTTCCGAAACGAAAGTTATTTGCACTTTTTAGTGTTTTGCTTTTGAAGTCGGTTTATTTTTGTGAAAATGATTTTATTTCTTATTTTTTGTTTTTGTACACCATCACTAAAACATTGCAATTTATATAGTAAGGTTCCTTAAGGATAGACAAAATAACACATTCATGATGTTTGTCGCCAAGGGGTTCGTTGTATGTTCCATATCTTAAAAACTGCTAAACCGATTTTGATGAACTTGCATTATTCCCTAAGTTGAGAGATAATTAATCCAACACAAAAAGAATGATCACGATCTGATAAGTAGTTTCGGCGAAATGCGTGGGCAAACATACATACATAGATACAAACAAACATACACATACACTTATGAAATTTGGCACACGTGTTTAGAACCACATAGAATGACATATATTATGTGCAGTTCCAACAATATTACATACATCCGTGTCGAATAGATTACCTGCTTCTATTTATTGAAGTCGGTAAAAATAACAGAGAGTGCAAGAAGCTAATTGATATGTCAATTAAAGTTCTATCATCGCAAAGTCAATATTATGACAGCTTTATAGATAAAGCTTACTGATAAACATGTCATGCTAATTAGTGCACTTCTTAACATTTGAAATATGTATATATACAGAATTTAAAGCAAAATTAGTGAATACTGTGAATGACAACTCTGACAACCCAATAAAAGGACCAATTCTGTTCAGTTCGTTGATTTTTGATACGGTTCTTAATAACAGAATAGATTAATTAACAGCCATGTATAATGATAACGATGGAATGAGTCGATAGTAACGTATTAAAATATGGAAGAAACATCGAGTCAATTAAACGATAATCTAAAATCCTTAGCCTAGCTTGCTAGCTTCTCTTTGCTGTGATGTCTCCGACTTTTTATCTAATATGGTATGGTTTCTTAAAAGGTAATAGTAATACAAGAAGGACTTATAAAAATAATATATGAATGTCTTTAATCTTGTCCACATCGGTGGCACCAAGTTCAAAGTTGTTACTTGCCATATTCGTTCGCATTTATGGGTGCTTTGTCACATAGCTGTCAAGACGTAAGAGATATAGCGATACATTTTAAGGCTGTACCCTGACCAAAAAATCAGCATGAGATATGAGCATTCCTATTGGCCTAGCGCCACTGGTGGCGCATGAATTACAGTAGTGAATACGCCCAGATTTTAGAATATAAAATCGAATATTGGTCTTTGGAAAAAAAAAACTTACAAAATGTTCGTTATCAATTTGTCTATCCAATAGTGTTAGTACAAATATAAAAAAAAATTCTCATTTTTATGGTTTCGTTGAAAGGAGATTAGTGAAACATTTACCTCTTTAAAAAAAAAGTATACTACGATTTTAGAATCAAAATTATGTATAAATTTAATGTATTTTTTTAAATTTATATTTCTTTTTAAGTAAAGAGTAGATAGATCTTAAAAACTGCACAAAAACGACTAGCGCATTGTTTTGCTCTGGGAGGCGCCTTAAGAGCACAAACTGCATAAGGAGGTACTTAAGTTCATATCTTGAGATAGCCGATATCTACTACGCACTTTAATAATGGTAAAAATGTTTCAATTTCTGCAAACGTTAATTAAGACATGTACCTAGGTAACTATTCGTCTTTGACTTGGACATCGTATGTTACAGTAGATAGCGAGCGGTGGCAGTTGGCATTTGGCATACATTCTTAGTGCCCGATATGGGAGGAAACCGGCGAACGGGCGTCTCACGGCCGCACGGACCTCTGATATTATTTACTGACCCCTAACTTGTGACATTACATCTCAACTTTTTGAAATGGGGCATAAAGGGCTACGAGAGGTTATCGGCAACGGTATCCAAAAGTTAAGCGATATCAAGAACACCCATAAAAAATGATGCTTGGAACAAAAACTCCATGTTTCGAAACAAGTATTATAACCATGGAGTGAAAGTACGAATCGGTGCTTAAGGAGATCTGTAGTCAACCGCAATGTTATGAAATATGATGACCACAAAATTGTATAGGTATGAATTACACTGTGACAAAACAAAAACAAGCAGGGTAGCTAAGCATCAGTGACCATATCATCATGAGATAGATTTACAAGGTGGTGACTAGTCATTATTTTATCTACGAAGACAGTATTATGTTTCAATGGTGTAGGTGTGGTAGGCTGGTAGCAAACGTATTGTGTCAGCCTGTTTTTAAGTTGACATACAAAACAGTCTCATGTTACATTACCCTATTGATTAGAACTTTCATGCGTGGGTAGGTTTGAAACAAACCTTTTTACTGAATAGAGGTAAAGATTGAAGATTGCTCACTTTTATTTTAAGTAGGTGCAACGCGACAGCAAAAACGGCGGTTAAACTTTACCGTCGCAACTGCTTTTTAATTACAGTTAATTGGAAGCTCACATTTATAGAAAGCTCTTTATTTATTTGTAAATTTTTAATAGCTTTTATTTTTTTTATGTCTTGTCTTCTTTTTTATGCGATTTATAAATCTTTAAACGTATTATTATTGAAATAAAAATTGGTACTTACATTGGTTGTCAGTTGTGTGGTCAGCGTATGTACTTTTTCTTTAGCGTCTGCAAGCTCCCTCCTCAATTTCCGGACCTAAAGGAAAAATGTCTGGTTCAATTTTGCACGAAGTGGGCCGTAATCGCGCGGTATAGCAAGAAAAATGATATGATTGAACTTTACATTAGGTACCTCGTGTGCCTGTCGCTCTTCCGAGCCAGCACCAGCAGCCAATGATGACGCCGTCGACACCAAAGATGCTGTTGAACCGTGCGCTGTAGACAACAAACAAAAATGTAATCTATATTATGGTAGACATTTAAAGGTCGATACGAAATTATTTCAATCAATAGACTGCTTAGAATATGAGCCATTGAGAGTGGTTTCTGCAAGGTTCAATACTGTGGCCATTGTTGTTACAAGAACATCATCCAAGCCAAAGTGCTCGAGAGCAAGAAATCACAAGTTGATATGAATCCCTGATTATTCTGTTTTTCGAATCGATGGTCCCTATTTGCTTTTCAAATTACGTGATCTCAGTAGGTGGCCATGTAAATGGCTGAATCAATTGCGTTTATTAGTAAAATCGTCGATCTTATGCTTAGCTCTTACGGTGATTGATGTAAATGAAGTCAACTAAATATATCCTTTCCATCGACAGTTTTAGCACTGGTTTTAATATCCAATACATCTATAATACGAAGCTAACGCGTATGTCAATGTTCCACTCATCGTATCAGCGAGAAAATATTCTCAAACATTACCGTAAATAAATGTTTTATGTTCGAATTCTGTCTCCGATGCAAGCCACATGTCTGCGGTTGCGACATTATTCCGTGCCGCGGACATCTGCTTCGTATAAATGATACCAATGACCGGACGATACCAAAGTACCCGTTATATAGAACACTCTAATTAAAGTTTAAGTATTAGGGAAATATACTTATTGCGTAAATCTTTTTTTCTATAAACACTTTATCCAGATTTCGCTGTTTTTGTTGGTGTACACTTACTTGTGTATCTTATATTTTTTACGGACATCTTCATTGGTTTTCTTATGGTGTTGTATAACGAAGTATCTGTTTACAGTAATCGTTTTATTAGGGTTCCGTACCCAAAGGGTAAAAACGGGACCCTATTACTAAGACTCCACGATCCGTCTGTCTGTCTGTCACCGGGCTGTATCTCATGAACCGTGATAGCCAGACGGTTGGAATTTTCACAGATAATGTATTTTTGCTGCCGCTATAACAACAAATACTAAAAACAGAATAAAATAAATATTTAAGTGGAGCTCCCATACAACAAACGTTATTTTTTTGCCGTTTTCTGCGATAATGGTACGGAACCCTTCGTGCGCGAGTCCGACTCGCACTTGGCCGGTTTTTTTTTTCATAGCTTTTATTACAGAAAACGTCAGATGGTAGCCGAAAACAAAGTTCCTTGGCAAGATTAGATTGCGTTCATAGGATCCAATTCTATGTTGATTGGCGAATTTGTTTCAACATTTTATACACGGTACACACACATAAATCTTGTAACTCAAATGGTTGACCACTTGCGTTTAAGTACGTTAACTTTTAGGAATAAAATATGACTTACCTTCATCATTTTTCTTAGGATAATGATGCGAGTGTCTTGGCGTGTGCATAACATTGCCGGGTTGATGCGTCGGACTTAGCGCTGACCTCGGAGACGGTGACGGTGGCTCCGACACGCCGTAGTTCAGACCTACGACACACATGGATATCATCAGCCATTGCAATTACTCCTATCCTAAGCTTTACAATTAAAATAACATTTTAACCAGTGAGACGCATGCTTAGTATCCTCAATAGATTTGACATGGCAGTAAATTCTTGATACGCAAATTTAATTAGAACTTTATTTAATTTTGACGCGCAAATTAACTAGATATTCCGAGTAAAGACACAATCACAATGACATGAAATGAAATCAATGTTTACTGTAAAAAAAACAAAGGTTTTCGTTTTGCCTGTTATTATTATGCCCATTGTATCATTCCTTGCAAGCCAAAGAGCAATTTGATCGGAGAAGAGACAATACAACAAACAGACTTACACACTATTTGTACTGATTAAGATAAACTATGCAAGAATGGCTACTATGAGCAAGTTACGCATTGGCATTGCTCAAAGCCACGTGCAGTAGTGAATATGTAACGACATTCCTAGACCCATCAATATTAAAAACAGTGGGGCTGACATAAATGTCCGTGTGATGAATGATGCAACCCTAGAAGTAGTAAAATCGATGGGAGTAGAACAATCAATAAAAACATTAGTCACGGACATTGAGAAACATACGACACTTTATGTGCCATAAAATGTTTTTGTTTAAGAACCATAAAACACAAAGTACATAGTCATTAAATCTTACCTTGTCCAGATGGTCCGTACTGCACAGGTAAACAATAATACGGCTCGTAATCACTCTCCGAAGATCTTTGCAGCATTGATGGGTATAGCTTCTCTGATTTAGTTGACCTGCAAGAACATCCGTTGTTTATTTCTTGTTGGAGAGTTAGTGCCTTTGCAATCTACGATGAAGCACATTTTGTGTGTGACAATGCTTGGTAATTTCGGTGCTCTCAAGCTAGGAATGAATGGAGGTACGGTGACAAGTGTTATACGTGTCTTGAGGATAACTTTGAAATGTGACGGAGGTGCCATCATAGTCTTCCTGACTAGTGTTATTGGTAAATCATGCTGTTAACTGGAAATTAATGATAATTAATACAGACTAGCCAGTTCCCTTAGGGCTCTAGACAAAGTAACATTTATTGCAGAGAACTCAAACATAATTTTATTTATTTATTTTTATTTAGTAAACTTTACCACAGATAATACTACTTTACTTTTAGCGGCAATATAATATTATTTGTTATTAGAATATTAACTCAACTAAGTTTAAAAATTATAAATATTAAAATTAAATTGTATTAATTACCTAATGAATTTAAGGCTAAATAATGTATATATATATTGTGACCAGCCAGGAAGGAACCCTGACACCTGAGATACAGGACATGTCCTAGTTTGGGTGTTATAAGTTGTTGCATCCACTAATGTAGCCTAATCATTGTATTGATTTCAGTAAAATATACCTATAGGATGATTGAATGGATTAACAATAAATAACGATATCGATCTCACGTGGTCAATCCAATATACTTTGGAATGTTCAACAAGCATTATCGCAGTACTAACAGAATATCAAATTGTCTAGGCCATCTTATAGTCAGAATAATTCAGTCCGACATTGAGATTCTAAAAGGTTGCTCTTTTGAGTAAATATGGTTGTAGATTTAATATACCAGAGCTGTTACCACGGAACAGATAAAACACCTCTTTTCTCTGTTCTGTGGCTCTTACCAAGGAAAACCTACTATGAACTTAATATTTCAAGATCTATTCGTATCTCGTTCATTCCAAGCTTGCTTGAGCAGCACTTCAATACATCGTAAAAGCCCTTGGCATATAGCGCACATGACACAGTACAGTATATATAGCAGTAGACAAAAGCCCGTTGAATATTGCACCAAGTTCTAGCTTCCTAATTGACACTTCATAAGAAAATAGTATCTTTTTTTCATTCACTGCTTTAGCTTTATCTATCTTTTTCGTTCTGTGTGTTTGTGATATAGCTACATTGTGTGAACAATTGAAAACTATTATGAAAAATATTTGCGCACTTTGTATGATTTTGAATAAAGCGAAGTGTGTACATTTGAATATAGTGAAGTGTTACATTTCTTAGTGAAATAGTTTACACCTTAAGTGAATATTGTAATTAAAAAGAATAGTGAAATGAGCATTTACAATAGCGTCAATGAAGTGTAAATTATAATAATAGAAGCCGTGCCTTGTTCAAATCATGCATAAATTATTTATTGTTTAAATGAAGCGTGCCACCTTGAAGCCAAAACATGAACAAACTTTCAACCGTGTGGCATACCTTGGAAACGTCCTATCTCTGAGGTAGCTAAAAATTTAACCAAGAAATCAAGACATTGTCATAATAACCACCCACCGTACAAATATAAATATATGACATAAGAATGTAAATAAGCATTAATGAATATTAGGGCCAAATAGTAACACATAAGCATGATAAATGAGAAGGGAAAGAATTAAGCTAGAATTTTAGAATGTTGTGTTAATTTAGTCAACCCATTTTCAATTTAATGAATGGAACATAGAGCCCATATTTGGATAAGGATGTAAATTCAATTATTTATTAACATAATGTAAACAGTCCACCACAATGATACGATAAATAAATAAACATATTGATATCGCACATTGACTTGTTATTAAATGCAGTCAAGAGAATTAGAACCTGTTTTTGTTTGGCGTAAGTTATATTTTAAAGGATTTTTTAACACTTTATTCAAAACGGGGCATAAAGAAATACATAAACGAATTATAATGATTGTCTAAACTACATTTGCGAAAACATTAGACGTTTAAATTAGCCCATTTTACAGCCCGTTCAACCGATTTTGACTTCTATTGCGTTGGTGATACGACATATGGTAGCTGTAGTAAACGGTTTTGGTAACAGGTTTATGCTTTTTACGTCATCCTTATGCTTACGGGATAGAACTCAAAATCGGTTAAACGGACTGTAAAAAGATTTGGAAACATGTCTAATGTTATTTCAAATGGAGTTTAGTACAACATATATTAAACCTTGAAACCCCAGAGTGTAAAACAGCA
The DNA here is from genome assembly GCA_948252205.1 of Orthosia incerta. NCBI lineage: Eukaryota > Metazoa > Arthropoda > Insecta > Lepidoptera > Noctuidae > Orthosia > Orthosia incerta. The sequence goes on from OX411741.1 coordinate 12,407,059, forward strand.
TTTCAAAACTCTCTAAGGGCGAATTTCATCAAAGAACGCGAGCACCATAACTAAACTGTGTTCAAGAGCTGTCTCAATATTCCACCGCAATGATGTCAAGACTGCTCTTGATCGCAGTTTAGAAGTCCTGATCGCTTGCAGTTTCATTGGAGAAATAGGCCCTGAAAGTCAATAGATATTTGGGGGACCCACCTAATACTGTTGCTCCTGTTTAACCTGGAGCCCTGTGCGTCTCGGTGCATGATGAGCTTATTGTGTGTGAGTGAGCTGCGGTGGTGTGAGTTAGGGGAGGAGGTGTGGTTGTGCGCCTGCGCCGAGTGCAGCGACGTGAGCGACTCCATCGACTCGCCCTCGGACAGGCGACCACTCGCTGAGTATGTGTTGCTGAAAAGGGGAAGAGTGATGACGGCACGAAATGGCCAGCTGTACTTACATCTCAAATGACTTGTTCTATTTTCAAAACTCAAGTTAAACCATTTAATTAAAATAAAATTGAATCAGACAAAGTACGGTCGTGTACAACTGGTCATTGAAAATAGGGCTGAAAAGCTTGTGATCATGATAGAAGGGTTTTGCGTGTCATAGTATTTAATTACAATACTGATTAATAATTTACATTGAAAAAATATATTCTGCGTTGAGTACAATTTCGTTGGTATCGTAAATATTGAGCATCCCTTTGAAATTCAAAATTGGTTTGTGTAGGTAAACCTGGGCACTTTGTACGACACATTAAAAATATAGAAAAATAATGACACACAAATTAAGCATAGATAAAAGAGTTATGAGGGAAATATGATGATGATAATGACAAACAATAATATTTATAGACTTACTGTCACAACAACATAAAATATAACATTCTATAATAATTTAGCTGGTTACGATTCATCACTCATAATTTATATTCATACAAAACAAACACCCAACCACATACAATATAAGTTATTAGTATTTACAATAATTACCTGTGTCTAAGCCAAGGTGCATACGGGATTCCGTAATCAGACTTGACTTCAGAATACGTTTGGGTATCAGAGAGACTGCCGTCACTTATCTTTATGCCACCTCTAGGTGCGACCCTGGAAGCCATTGCATGTATTAACTAATGCCATACATTGCCGCATTGGCGAGGAACACACAATGTAAGGAGGATAAATTCAGTTATACCACTATAGAACACATAAGTGAGGATTTGAGCACCTTAAAAGAGCATGTCTCTTGAACCAAGATCGACTTAACACTGATTCAAAATTCCCACGATATTAACTGATATTGATAAGGAGTATTTGCTTACTTGTCAAGATTCATGATGGTAACGGGTGATATTTTTTTTTCACTATACTTTTTATTTATCTATATTTCTCCAAAAGTAGAACTGGCTGTTTACAAATAGAACGGTTCAAAATTATTTTATCGTCCGAACGTCACGAAATTCTTCATCGCAATGTGTATTTACTCAATTATAATGTCGCTGGCCAGTACAGGGACGAATTAAAAGTCGCAGTTCAATTAAAGAACACGTCATTTTGTACCATAACAAGTTTTCTTTGATTCAGCCAGTCAAATGAAAGTTATCTCCACATTCCCGGATTATAAATCAATCCTTGTTTGCATTTCCAATATAAATATTTTGATAGCATTGGAATTATTGGAGCAAATAGGTCAAATATTGATAAACTACATACTTTATAAAAATACAAGGAATTCGTTAGTTACTGTTTGTTTGTCTGTTTGTTCTGTTTGTTGTCTGTTATCTATTGAACGATGAGTCCTTTCATTGAATTTGCCGAAATAGATAACGATGTGGAGTAATTAATAACTTAATTAACCGTTGTAATGAAGTGCACTCGATCACCAACCTACTCTACCTAACCTAACCTATGTAATATGATGTATTACATAATCGTCCAAACCACAGAAAAAAAAGAATAAGCTTTTTTTAGGGTTCCCTATTACTGCCTGTCTGTCTGTCACCAGGCTGTATCTCATGAACCGTGATAGCTAGACAGTTGAAATTTTTACAGATGATGTATTTCTGTTGCCGCTATAACAACAAATACTAAAAACAGAATAAAATAAATATTTAAGTGAGGCTCCCTTATAAAAAAACGTGATATTTTTGCCGTTTTTTACGATAATGGTACGGAACCCTCCGTGCACGAGTCCGACTCGCACTTGGTCGGTTTTTTTTTCGTATTTTTCTTATACTTCTTAATATAACTGGCACCATTCATAAAACGATTCCTTTCAAATTAAGGTATTTCGCTAGTTCCGCTCTGTACTCATAATTTCAAGATCATCATCTAGCTCCGTAAAGAGAGATCAAGAGATCTGTTCATCTCACTCTCACTTACAGGGCTATCCCGATATTAGTTGACTGTTTAATTGCTGATGTCAACCAAACAATAATTGTCTTGTGGTTCATTTGTTTGGCTTAGGATTCAGCTGTGACGTAATAATTTCTTTACAAGGTATGATATTCGAGTCTATATCTAAATATTTGATTATGAATTGATTTTTCCTTAATTAATGCCATTATCATTTACCCTTTTTTTCAGTTACCTACATTCCATAAAAACTTTCATCCCCTGTTTGACCTCTTTCGGGGATGATTTTTACTCATTTTCGTTGTATATAGAACTCTTGTGCAAAATTCTTGCTTCCAGATCTAACAGTTTAGGCTGTGCGTTGTCTAGTAGACTTTTCACATCGTACCCGTTCGCAAACGCAAATGTAGTAATAGACATCAAACTGTTAGTGTTTAGTACTAAATAAGTGCAAACATAACGCCTATACACGTGACCTCATGCATCTTGAAAACCAAGACGTCTTCCAAACATTGCATTAACAAAGAGACATAACATTTCCCCAAGTGCAGACACAGTCAACTCAAACTTTATAAATAAAATAATAAATATTTACCTATGATGATGGAAGAGGGCAGCAAACTCGTGTGTCCCAGGCTTAGGTAGGGACTGTGACCCCAGGAGTCTCTCCCGGACCGAAGCTGAGAGCTGAGCCGCAGCTGTTCCACCCAAAGAAAACGATTTCGGACCGATTCCATTTTCTGCGTAGACGTGAAATTGAAGAATGAATGATAATGCAAAGCATATAGTTAAGCAATTTTCCGAAGATAGGCATGCAAACGTACAAAAACACTTTGTCAAAATCTAGATTGATTTTCTAAAAGGATACGAAATTTTGGAACTACCTTAATTATTATTTTCCAATACTTACATTCTTTACACTCTTAAAATCTTATTTTCGCAATTACGTCATAGTTCGTACTTTAATTTTGGATAGGTTTTAAGGAACTCTAACAGTGATTCATGCAATTTCAAATAGGAACTTACTTAAGTAAGGTACTTGGTTATTTATTGTAAGATGAGAGGACTATCCAAAATTGTCTTCTTGTCTACGCGTATTAGTGATTTCCTAACGCTGATAGGCTACGTGCATGGATGGGATCGATCAAATGAAATAAGATAAAATTATAATCTTACTGTGAATTTGGAGATCTTGTGTACATGTTTGTGTACCACCCGATACTTTGACTTTCGTTCTTGGCACTGCAGAAACCTGAGCCGTCCTTCCACCTGAAACAAATAATTTTAATTACCCCATTGGAAAGGAATAAGGGAACCTAAATGAAGTAATACTATTTTCATTAGAAGTTGAGCATCAATATTTTCTCTTTTGGGAACAAGGCTCAACCCTCTTTGCTGTCATAGTAATGAAATAAGCTTAATCGAACGAAAAATGTGTTTTTTTTTTAATTTGCCCCGTTAATTCTATTCAGCCTAAAAATAAAAGATTACTGCTAATTTCTCCAGTAGTGTTCTAATTTCAAAATATTAAAAGATTCAAAAATCAAATATATTTTATTTTATTAGATTCAAATTAGGAACATCAAAATGTTTACGTTTTTATGGCTCCTCTTTACGATGGATTTGTTTTTTTTTTTAACTAAAATAATATTTACCATGCTGTGGAGGACCATTCGATTGTGGTGCTGGCTGTTGAACACCATTCTGTCTCTTTACGTAGCCGAAGCTCTGTGGAACCTTCGCTTTGCTCGATGAACAAGTGCTGCCGTTCCCTCCGCTTGACACGCTCGACGGGCGTGATCCACCGCTGGGAGACTGGAGTTGCTGAAATGTTATTTTGAATTAGGACATTTTATAAGAATATCGTGATTTACTGTCATAATATAGGTTTACAGGCTGTGTGTGCATGTGTTCCCCACACAGCCAGTAAACCTTTTTTTATTAGTTTTTGGCTGGATTTTTTCGACTGAAGTTCAGCGGCTGTTAATATAATTTGCAAATTGATTCCTAGTGGATATTGTGATATAAAATTGATATAGTTTTGTGTCTCAACTCAACTGTCTACGCTACTGGACAATATGTGAAATCATTGACAGAAGCGATCTCTTGAAAGTGGAGCGAAGAATTTTATTGTAGTATTGACTACCTCCGCAAAGCTTACTGTGCAGTCTAACTCGATACAATTTGCTGCCACATACTCCAAAAAACATTGAAATCTGTTACATCCGCATTCTAATGCATATTAAAGAATGTTTAAATCCATCTATGTATCTGATTGAAAGACTTGTGTCTATGGTCATGAATAATAATTAATTTACAACAAAACTTTTTTGATTAAACTAAGATGGCTATTTAGTTCCTAGATGACGTATTTCGAAACCCGGGCTGGGTTTCGTAATATCTAAGAATGTTGTTTGAATAGTTAGAGTGGAACATTGAAGTTTATAGGCGAATGCATTCGTGAAACCAGCATTACATAAAAAGGTAGGATGGGGTTTGGTATAAAATGTTAGACCTGTGATCCTCCACTTCTAGATGGATGTTGTCCTGGCGAATTTGATGCAGGATACTGTAAGCAAGATAAATAGACTCATTAGACCATTGAACATGGAACAAGGATGTGTGGTAGGTAATAGGTACCAACAGTTTGGATCGGAAACATGAATGGGTTCTCGGGTTAGGTTCAACATGAATTACAAAAAAATCTAAGAGATGATATCATGCCTAATAAGTATTTCATTTTGATCGTTTGTTCAGCAAAGAAAAGTGCCGTAAAACCAACTCAAGGATTCTTTTAAAACAACGGACACTGGGCAGCAACGTATATCTAATTACAGACTTGGCTATCAACAATCCGAGACAATAATGTATACGTTACCTGTGGATGTGGCGCGATCCCAAGCTGTTGTGCTGCAGTTAGCTTCTCTCGCTTTTGATGCTGCGGCGAGTGATGACCAGCGCGGCGTTCACCTTTCCTGCCATGTGACGGACTTGGCGGCGCTTGCGCTGGTTGGTTCTGAAACGTAATAAACACTTGTGAGACATTCGAATTCATAAGATCATCAAGGTAGCAAAGTACAGCATCCATCTTAAAACTGTGGTCCACACGATGTCGGCGGTTATTATCGGTAGACTAGTGCAATGATGACGGACAACTTTCTTGCCCGAAGATTCAACGTGCCACTGTTTAAAATTATGTCGTGTCACAATTCGAGGATTATTTTCTCTCATGACAGAATGGTCATCATCTGCCTAGCCTTTTCCCAACTATATTGGGGTCGACTTCTAGTCTTACCGGATTCAGCTAAGTACCAGTGTTTTACATGGAGCGACAGCCTATCTGACCTCCACTACCCAGTAACTGGGTAACACGGTACCTCTTGGCAAGACTGGTGTCAGATCTCAAGCTTCTGACTACCCGTAATGACAGTCAAAGATCTTCAAATGACAGCCGGGGCTTAACGTGCTTTCCGAGGCACGGAGGAAACTCGGTATGTTGAAATGGTCACCCATCCACGGACCGACCTCGTCAAGCGTTGCTTAACCTTGATGATCGACCCGTGTGGCTGTTATTATTTAGCCACGAGTTATTATTTAGCCATGACAGAATGGTCTTTCTTGCTATTCTACCCTAAACATTCTCTCTAGGCTGAAGTGCCTTCTTAATTTTTGCATTTTGTATTTGTTCGGCCAGATGTCCCCATCCACATGACAGGCAAATGTACATTCAGTCCCACCTCCAATTCTTGCAACTCCTCTTTAACTAAAGGATATATGAAGATATTTACCAGCGGAGGAGCCCCGACTCCCGGCGAGTCGGTGTACTTCTTCCAGGTTGTGTCCTGCTGCCGCGGCGCGGGCGGCTGTCTCTCAGTCTGCTGACCGCAGTCCGCCTTGCTGCGCGTGCGCCCCACCACGCGGTACACGACGCCACTGCCACCTTCCATGCCTCTATTGCGGCCGCCGCGTCTGGGGAATTGATGGAAAATGGTGTTTATTATGTGTAAAAATATCTATACATTAATATATCACTAGTATTATAAAAAAGTCGCTTTTCGTGTGTATGGGTGGCCCGAAGATGGAAAATCTTTTAAACTACTATTAACTAACTAACTATTCCGGCATGTTCACATGTACCTAACTACATTTATGTGCATAAATAAAATAAAGTTTAAATCTCGTTGGTTTGTTAACTTGAAAGCCGTCCGAAGCAAGGGCGAGTCGCTAGTATGCCTAATAAAATATAAAAAATACAACCTGGACAGAAAAAAATGTTGGGAAGCCAATGGTTCGAGATGAAAATAATGAGCGTATAGGTTCCCAAAATAGGCACGACTTGCTCTAACCGCGTTCCTAATGAAGCGCTAACTATGTCGCTTTTTTTAAAAGGTTGCTGAAAACCGTGAATAATAGGAAAATTCATGAATGTAGGTCTTTTCGAAATTAAGGAAAAACATCGTAGATATTCGACATATTGTGTTTTTTCATAGGCAGGCACTGATATTATACCTTTCTAAATATACTTTATTTCACGTTTATTGATACCTACCTAAAACATGAAATACCTACCTATACACACAACAAATCCCTTCAATCTTCGAATCCTCTCACAAATGATACCAGCGACGTCAATAAATGATGTCGCGAGTACCATTCTACTTAATACACTGAAAGGGGTCCCATTATATCCACGTAGGAACAAGTCCCTGCGTAGAAATGGCATTAAAGGGTGCCACCGCACTTCCCCTTCGTATGAGTCAGGGTTAAAAGCCTTAAAAGAACCTAGGAGTAATTCTCGGAATTACAAACCGCGACGATACAGCTATTTACATATTTACACATAGACAATACAGTACAGTTTGCCTTGACAACGTAATAAGGGCACTTTATGTAATATACACTGTTTTAGCTACTGTTAAATCTCATAATAAGCTTAACTGATGAAGAAAAACAGCCATTATTACTGCTTAACTCGACTTAACCTGCTTAGTGAACCTTGCGTTTACAGCGCTTACTAACAGCGTTATTTTTAATCAACCATTCACCGTTCGAGTTCAGACGTCAGAGTCTTATTTTTCTCGAAGAACGCTAGTCGCCAGTCTAATTAGATATCCTCCACTTCATTAGTCACTTGTTCTGTTTTCATCCGCTGTACAAAGCCTATTACAGTGCACTTCTCGCCCATCCCTACTTTGTTTATCTTCGGCATTTAAAGCCGAACCTATGTTGGATTATGGAAGAGGGGTCAAAACCATTCTTCCGTAATCCAACATAGGTCAGGATTAGTAGTGGTTAATCTTTACCAAGCCTAAGGCTTATCCAGTACTTTTTACCTTATTGTGCATGGCTGTTAGTGCCTATATGTATGTGATGCTGTGTAAATACAAGATCAAAGCAGATTGAACGCAGGGTGCCGTACAGGCGCGCCTGGCCTGAACAAAGGGATTGAATTGATGGCAACTGATAAAAGGGGAGTTATATTCTCTTATGGAGACGAGCAACATGTCGCTGCGACCTACTTTTAAAGATATGTGAGATATTACCCCTAAACGGTAGGTATAGCTCTTTCAGTCCTTAATTAAATTAATTATTACGAACGAACGAAAGTAGGTAAGTAATTTATTTCTAAATCATGTTTGGAACATTTAACGAATTTCAGCTAAGTTATACGCAAACCAGCCATCATTTACAAACAAAATCAGTCTTACTTATAACGTCAGCGAACTTTTTTTCAATACATAACTCACCTATTTAATAAATTGGTTTAGTTAGTACGCATTGCGGTTGATATTCGATAATAACGTGAAAACAAAGAAATGAGTGCGTGCGTTAATTATAACAAGATGAGCGAGCTAACTTATACCTACCTACCTACTGCGAAAGAACGGGGGTATTCAGTATGATCATTAATCACTCTTTATTGCACTCATTTAGGATCAATGGAGTCTTTATGCTGAAGAATAGAGTTCGTTTATTTTTAACTCGCGTAAGGAGGTCGATACCGCAGTACTTTGATAAGTGAAAGGGCATTTTTTATCATAAATTGAGGAACAGTTTCTATTAGCTGGCCCTGTTTTTTAGTTTACTTTGGTAAGTAAATATATATTGGTGGTTGGTGGTGTATATTCGTGATCTACATTTTCTTAGATGATAAATAAGAATTATTAAATACTAGCTTCTGCAAGCAGTTTTGCCCGCGTGAATGTCGAAATTTATCCCAAAGGAACATATTCCCGGGATGAAAAGTATCATATGTGCTATTCCTGACTATAATCTATCTCTGTGCAAAATTTCATCCAGATCCGTCCTGCCGTTTGAGCGTGAAGAAGTAACAAACATACAAACACACACTCACAAACATTCGCCTTTATAATATTAGTGTGATGTGATAAGTGTGATAAGTAAATTCTTATTTTTAAATCAAATATTCTAAAACATACGATGATCAGGTGTTTTAGGTATTAATGCTCTAACTGTTACTAAATAACTCTTAAGGTTACACTAGTCGAAATTTTTGCCATACAAACATAGTCTAGGGATTATTCCACTGTTTGACGATGTACGTTCAAAATAAAAAGTGATATCAATTTGTCTCATCATTATCTAGCCCTGTATGGAAGCGAAAAAGTAAAATAAGAAAATATTAGAAAGTTATGAGCGTCGAAAGTTCCATATTTAGACTCTAATTTTAACGCAGTTTTGGGCGCAAATAAATATCATAATGAGACGGAAAATTGCAAAACGGGCTCCATACAGGAATAGATTAGTTGTTCAACAATGCATATAATTTTGTTTTGAACAGATAGATTTAGTAGTTATTGCATGATATCTAGACTGCCAAAGGTCTGTTTATAAAATTCGACTAAAAAGTCGACTAGTGTACCCTTAAAAGACTAGTTTATGCAATGGTCATATAATAAACACGAGCTTGGGTTTATCACATGAGGCGAAGTCGAATCTGATAATAATAACACGCGAGTGTTTTAATACCTAATTATAAGCATACACTATTTTATCTTCACTCATACAGTTGAAATAAAACAAAAGTGGAAGGGGAAAAAATATGTAGTATGGCGGGCAATTTAGATTCTCATTGCTCATGACTGCACAGCGCGCGCCTCCATAGACAATGACACTACTTTTCTACATTAAGTCAATGAGCCCATAAGCACCAATAAATTAAAAAGTAAAAGTGTGCTATAAAAATTAAGAAGTTATTTTATGATGCAGTTGTTTGAAAATCGAAGGAAAATCTTGCACGGCAATGTTTTTTTTTTTTTTTTTTTACCTTTCCACGAATATAAAGTACGTGATAATACAATAATTTATTTATTCACATTTGGAACATTACGTTCTGAGTATAGATAAAAATATTAAATTAATTCCACAAAAATTGTAACAAAATAATAATCTTTTTACTATGTCAATCGTAGCAAATCTTTCGGTACCTATAAAACAACTTTACTCCGATAAGTTTGTTTCAAGCTCAACTCTAGAGTGTTTCCTGTCGTACTAAAAAAGGGGACAAAAACTCCTTACCCCGCAATAAAGATAACGATAGGAAGAAAAAAGTACGTCAAGTTTTTAACTTTCCAGTTTACCCATGTTCCACTTACAGGAAGTACCACAATTACATGAAGTGTGAAATACAGCCGTCGGAAAGAAAGAAAATGGTATCGAGAAAATTGTTCGTCCGTCTTGAAGGCAGGTTAAGCAAACTGTAATCTATTACAGTCAGCGCCAAGCCTTTGCGGTTACAAACGCCGCAGTGTTCTAGTTTATTGCAAACGAGATGCAGTAATCCACTTTGCATTCTATTTTTGGATAAAATATTGTATCACTTCACTTGAGTGCCATTTGCTATATTTGATTTCCGTTCAAACAAACGCTGTTTGTCTTTTAGCGTTGGATGGTAATTAAGGAATTAATTACACTCGTTGTTGAAGGTTTTCTTATTCTAAAGTTAAATGCCTAAACGTAAATGTCCCAAGCAATTTCTGTCCTTTCGTACTTTTTGTAGGTACGTTTAGTTTTTTCTGAGGTAAATATGCTATTCAGCAATCTATCTAAAAAAGCTACCCATATAAAATGGTTTTGAGAGAAACCGTCTGTAACGCCGAAGGCTATATTAACATACATACACCTTACTAATATTATAAATGCAATAGTTTGGATGGAAGGATGTATGTTTGTTACTCAATCACGTCAGAACAGTTGAACGGATCTCGATGAGATCTGGCACAAAGGTAGATTATAGTCTGGAGCAGCACATATGCTTACTTTTTATCCTGGTATAATGTTCCCTTGGTACGATAAAGCCCTTTTCACGCGGGCGAAGCCGCTGGCAGAATCTAGTATGCAAATATTAACCTTTCAAACATAACGTGTCACTCGAACCTAAAGGCATGTAATAACGCATCTTTCAGCAATGGAAGTATTCATCATCATCATCATCATATCAGCCAAAAGAAGTCTACTGTTGGACATAGGCCTCCCCCAAGCGTCGCCACTTTGACTGGTCCCGTGCGTCTCACAACCAGCGGATCACTGCAACCTTCACCAGGTCATCGGTCCACCTGGTGGGACGCCTTCCAACGCAACGTCTTCCGGTTCGCGGTTGCCACTCCAGAACCTTTCTGCCCGGCCATCCGTTCTGCGAGCAATGAGCCCTGCCCACTGCCACTTAAGTTTGGAAATTTTTCGGGCTATGTCGATAAACCGGGTTCTCTTGCGGATCTCTACATTTTTAATTTGATCACGCAAGGAAAGTACGAGCATAGCCCACTCCATTGCCCTTTGAGTGACTGTAAGCTTTCTGATGAGTCCCACGCCATTGTAAGCGACCACGTCTCAGAGCCATGTGTCATCACTGGCAACACACACTGGTCATAGACTTTTGTCTTGATACACTGTGGTAAATTGGACGAGAAGATACCGCGCGATTTCCCAAACGCTGCCCAGCCGAGTCGGATTCGGCGGTAGACCTCTTTCTCAATGGTGGCCCTACCCAACTGAATCGTTTGTCCCAGGTAGACATAGTCGCCCACAACTTCGAGTTAAGAGTCTCCGACCTTGATAGGAGTTGGTGTAAATAGGCATTCAACATCACCTTGGTTTTGTCCATGTTCATCCTAAGACCCACTCTTTCGGAAGCTCTACTGAGGTCATCGAGCATTGTACTGAGGTCCTACATGGTGTCAGCCATTACCACTGTATCGTCGTCAAACCGAAGGTGAGTGATGTACTCGCCATTGACGTTGATGCCCAGCCCTCTCCAGTCCAGAACCTTGAAGACATCCTCCAGTGCAGCGGTGAAAAGTTTCGGAGATATGACGTCTCCCTGTCTCACACCTCGCTGCAGAAGGTTGGGTTTCAAGGTCTGATCCTGAAGTCGAACTGACATGGTGGCGTTTTTGTACAAACACCTCAACACTTCGATGTACCGGTAGTCAATTTGGCACCATTGGATAGACTGCAGTACAGCCCAAGTCTCGATCGAATCGTAGGCTTTCTCGTAGTCCACAAACGCTAAACAGAGAGGCAGTTTATACTCTTCGGTCTTCTGTATAACCTGACGCAGCGTATGTATGTGGTATACGGTGCTGAAGCCTTTACGGTTTACGGCATCCAGCTTGTTTGGGCGGCTGGAAATCGTCGAACTAGCGCGCGAGACGATTCGTGATGACTCTTAAAAACAGCTTATAGACATGGTTAAGAAGTGAGATGGCCGCACCATGCCTGTGGCGTTTTCCCCACAAGTATAACGTCATCAAACACCTTCTGATGAAAGTATTCACATTTGTGTAAATGAATACATATTTATTTCATTTATTTATTAAAGTCCGCAGTGAAAAATGTAATGTGCCAAGTTTTAAAACCTCCAGCTTGTCTGGCATTAAGCCATTCTTGTTACCTCCCTTGTTTACCTTTCGTAATGGCATCTTGCCAACTGAAACTATGATATATAACATGTTAACTTTTACTTTACATTAACAACAATAACAAATTAACAATACGAGCCACTTCACTTTGCCGTTAATTAGTCATTAAATTAATCTGGACCGTTAAAGCTTATGTGGGGCCTATAAAACTATTTTAACATCGTTTGAGAGTATAGGTAGAGAAAGTGACTATAAACAAAACGGAAAATGTTCCTAACCTACCTAGGTACTTATGTTCCACAATACCACATTCGAGTATTTAATGGCAATACCGTAGAAGAGATCTCAACTTTTGAATTATTTAGCCTAAACGAATACACTGAGTAAAAGCGTAGGAACCCGTTTCATATATTCTTTCTACGCGATTTAAGATTTAACATTGCTAAGTTGAGCGGTTTTTGCTACTTGAGATGAAACATTTTTAATGTTTCCTGTACACAAGGGTTCTAAACTGTTGGCACGTTTTAAATACCCTATATGAGCATTGAATACTAAAATATTTTAAGAATGACATAATATTGTGCTTAAAGGCGACACTTGTATATCATACCAATAATGGATTTCATGTACAGTTGTATCAACTACGACAACTACCCATACATAATATAAATGTTTATTTGACATTTATTAAATAATACCGGCCATTTTGAAGATACAATGTTTCCTTACAAAGTAAAACAGCATTCTTTTCACAGATCATAGAAACAACTGTTGTTTCTATGATCTTAGAGCTACCGTCTACTCAAACGAATTGATTGATTTAGAATGTTATATCTCTTGTACATTGATTTAACTGAGTTATAACAAATGAGAGATAGTTTAAGAACATAAAATATGCTAGGTCATAAGAATAATAGATTCGAGCTAACCTAAAATATTCACCACTGCTGTCAGCTGATAGAGCTGTCACTGCTTTGTTACTAAACATTGTACCTTCATCTTGACCTTAAATAGGTACTTGCATACTTAACTTTTTATGAACCCTCTGTTATGCGAACGTCAGGTCAACAATTTTTTATCACCTTTTCAAACAGGCTACGTTTGAAGTAGATATCCTTTAGTAGTCAACTTTATTAAAACAAAACAATCCATAAAAGACACTCCATAGATCTAAACAACACTTCATGGATTATACCTGAGGGGAAGCACAGTGCAACGCCACGTATACGAGGCAGGGGGAGATAAAATTATAATCAGACATCGTCGTGATAATGCTGCTTTCTTCCACGACAATTAGGGCCCATAGACGTAACGATAGTATCTACGTACGTAGTAGGTGTATAGTAATCGTAAGGTGCAACAATACGTCATCGTTGCGAACACGTCGCTTTCTTCCACGACAATTAGGGCCCATAGACGTACGATAAGTATCTACCTGCCAGTACGCAGGCGTCTAGTAATCGTCACGTGCAACAATACGAAGTCGCAATCTTCCGCTACAAATAGGACTGAGAGACGTAACGTCAGTATCTACGTACTTATACGCAAGTGCAATATGGACCTATAGACGTAACGTCGATATCTATGTATCTAGTAGGCGTCTAGTAATCGTAGGATGCCTCAATACGTCCCTACAGTCCTTTGGCTGTTGTCTTTTGAAACATTGGCGTCTTAATGAAAACTGAGCGCCCGAAGCGCCTCGCTAATGATGACGGATCTCCTGAAAGGAACAGACCTCTACGTTCTCATTATCTATGAGCCGAGCAGCTCTTTCTCATTATTTCCTCGTTCATCTCATCATTATTTTCGCTGGAATGATGAATGCTCTTTTGTTTTATTTGAATGTGTTCGCCGTATGTTTTTGTTCGGTCGTAAGCACTGCCTGTACATTTATTTCAGAATACTGCCTTCCATAACATGAGTATAGCATATTGCTTTTATTCAATTATTCATATGTTAAGTGATGAATAGGTTTATATATGCCAACTACTTGAGTGTGTAATGTTTACTACTCATCCTGACTTTTATCTACTGTTTAACAACACAATCGATTGTGATGATTATGTCGAATGTTTTTAAAACATTTCCTATAATCGGAGGAAAACTCGTTTCAAATTCACATCGAAGTTAATGAACTGTTTTCACAATTAAATTAAACACTTATTCTGCAGTGAAGTAGGTACTTATCGAGTTCGAGTAGTGGCGTTAATGATAACAGTTGGTGTTCTATTTTGTTCATTATGTAACACGTATTTACGTACCAACATTACGTTGATAATAAACATGTAAAAGCTCCAAAACTCATTAACAGTAACAACCTCATTACGAGTCACTAGAAAATTGTAAAATCATTATTTTAATGAGATATTGAAGAGACCACAGGAAGAGACAATATATTGTACAATTTTGTAACTAAGGGAACTAAGAATATATATCTAAAACGGGTTTTGATACGACTTTTACCACCATTTAGACATTTTACTACTACACTATTGTAAAGGCGTAAGTCTGTGAGGAAGGATGCGTGAAAGAGTAATAATTATCCATCCAACCAATATTTTGATGTTACTCTTTTACACAAAAACTACTGAACTTATTTTTATGAAATTGTCTAGTAATATAGCTAACTATCTGTTCCGCGCGGCTTCGCTCCCGCGGGCCACCCCACAGGACCCGTTTTCGGGATTAAAAAATAGCCTGTGTCACTCAGGAATAATGTAGCTTTCTAATGGTGAAAGAATTTTATGAATATGTCCAGGAGTTTCGGAGCCTATTCGGTACAAACAAACAAAAAAATCTTTCCTCTTTATAATATTAGTATAGATAATAACATATAGGCTATTATTTATAAAAATATTGTTGTGACAATCTAAGAAGTCGGATTTGACAGCTATAAAAATACGTTATATAAGTTAAACTTGATGCGTACGAATGATACTCGTTGTTATAGTCTATAGGTAACAAAGTATAATGATTTTTACCTATATACACGTTCATACCAAGTTATCGCGGCATATAAAATGAGAAACGTCATTGGACTTCTTAGATTGCCACAATTATAATACCACGCGGGTAAAGCCGCGGGCGGCACCTAGTAAAGTAGGAAACTTGTTGTTCTACCTTCACCGCTGGCCGTTCTATCGATAATTTCAACTATGAAACAGATACAGCAGCCAGATCAGTTTCAAACTTGTATTTCAAAACTGAATCATGCAGCAAGGCAACGTATTGAAATGCCGATAACGAAAGTTGCACAAACAGACTTCGTTCAGGCTGAACGCTGAAAGCTATTCAAACCTAACCTGATATCTGCTCGGTGTATCTATTTCAACTTGAATTCACTTTGTAAGGCTCTTTCAATATTAGAGATTATATTCTGGAATATTTATGTGTTTATAGAACATTAATATAAATCTCTGTGTTTTGTCAAGACATAAATAACGTGCGATGCAGAGGCGGGTCACTAGTCACTACATATACTATCACCACATATTTATGTATTACTAGCTGTGCCCGCGGCTTCGCTCCCGGCATCTGTCTGCCAACCCTACTCTACTTACCTACCTACCATTTTTTTTATAGTGATCATTCTTTCGCGGAGAATTTTAACATCGCCATTCAGAAAATGACTTTAAATGCACAACGCCATCTATTGAATATCGAGTTCAACTGCCCGAGTATCTGAAATGCGTGTGTTGTGATAATTTTACTTCTTGAACACTTTAAATTCTTCTAACTTTCGATAGAGTGAACCGATTGCGATGACACAAAAACTAAGTAATTCTTCAAGTTACGCACAATGTTTATGTATAAAAGTTATTTACATTGGTTTCGTACATTTCACGTGATGCGTGCACAAATAAACAGACAAACAGATAAACAGAAAAAAAATCCAAAAATGCTGGAAATGGGTTCTGTTGGTTATCCTATAACATTTTAGGCTATTTTTTTGGAAATGTTTTCTATGTACAAAAATTACTTTTCTACAGATTTATTATATGTATTGATGATTGATGATGATGATGATTATAAAATAAAGACCCCCGCCGTGTCTGGACGCAATTAGCTTAAACACTACTACACGGATTTTCATGCTGTTTTCACCAATATAAAGAATGAGAAACAAGGCAAGTTTTTGCGTATAATTTGCCATGGGAAATGCTGGGGTGAGTCGCTTGCATTTCAATAAAGTACTAAACTAGTTGTTCCACCTTCTATCGCCATTATTCAACGATGAAACTGATACAGCAACCAGATCAGTTTCAAAATTGTGTTTCAAAACTGAATCATGCAGAAAGGCAACGTACAGATGTCGGTCGGGCCGAACGCTGAAAGCTATTCAAACATAACCGGATATCCGCTCGGTGTACCTATTTCAACTTGAATTCACTTTGTTATCAGGTAAAGTAAGGCTGGATGCTTTTATGTTGAAATTGCTGCACGAAAACCGATATTGGGCTTTTAGAGTATGTGTTGTGTAGTTTTGTGGCGATGTTTGGTCCAGTACAAACTATTTCTGGTTTAAAATAAAGTGAGACTTGTATTTGTAATACAGATGTGTTATATACAGATTGTTTGTATGATTCTAAACTAATATTGTTATAAGGAATTCTTTTTTGTTTAAGTGTACGTAAAAGGCAATCTCCGAAAAACCTAATGCAATAACGATGCTTCATATACTGTTGTTAGAAAGGTAGGCAGACTATCGGTGAGTGTCATAGACCTCTTTTTTATGCCGGAAAATATACGATTCCTCTCGAATACGCCACTGGAGCAAAGCCAAGATTATAAGAAAGTTATGAATAAAAATTAAAGCCCGTAATTTGTAGATACCTTTAACTCCTAACAACTTCGTACTAATATGCAAATAAGATTTCCAACCGTTCGTTGAACGTAAAAGTCTTGAACTGAGAACCTACAACTTTTTCATTTAAATCTCGTTCGCAAAAAACAAATACGTTTCCGTCGTAGCAGCTACTACGCCGTAGCTTCGTAGCGTTCTCGTAGTACGCTACAAAGTCTTTGAACTAGCGCTACGACTGCAAAATATCAAAATGTTCCGATTGCACCAAATGCACCTACAAGCAAAAACTTAATATGGCACGGCTTTTCTGTTTACGCTAAAAGAAATTTACTCGATAAATTATATGTTTTACTGCTTATTCTGAACATATTTCTGCGTAGTTTCTACAAAGGATATAACTATGTGGAGATATATATTAGAGACGTTTTTCTACCTGATGTTTTGTTTTATACTTGAGCTGAAAATATCTTCAGTATCGAGTGTCTCGCTTCATTAATTTTATTCGGTATAACGGAGCGAGGATCTATATGTCCCTGCCTGAAGGCTTACCCTTGTCAAAGTTAAGACTTGTTACTCTTACAGTTTCCTTGGAACACATGTGAACCTAACACGTTGAAATAAAATGTTACACGAAGACCGAACACTTTTTATGTGTACCTAGGTGAATGTATTTAGTTCGAAAAACGCTTGAGTGTTACTAATTAAATGTGAGTGGGGAGCTTAGGGTTTTTTTAAGTAGACTAAACTGATTTAGGTAGTTTTATAGATTATTTCTAGGGTTGGTTTAAATCATAAGGAACTAGATATGTAGGTAGATACTAGGTACCTTTCAATATACGTCGACAAAATTGCCAATCACATCACATCACATCATCAGCCTATTAATGTTCCCACTGCTGGGACATAGGCCTCCTCTATGTGTGAGGGAAAGGGCCGTATAATCCACCACGCGGGCCCAGTGCGTGTTGGTGGATGTCACATATGTCTTCGAATTTTTGGTTCTAGGACATACCGGTTTCCTCGCGATGTTTTCCTTCACCGTTTTGAAAGCAGTGGTGATTAAATAATTTACACATGGTAAAGCGCGGTTCGAGCCCAGGCGCCGTCATTACATTTATTTGAAATTGATCACTACAATTATTTATATATGTAGTGATCAATTAATCAGTATATGAAAATTAATCACTACATTTATTTTTATTATATCACAAAATATTATAAAATAATGTACCCCGCCGCGATTGTACGCGATAAACTCAAAAACTACTGAACGGATTTTCATGCGGTTTTCACCAATAGAAAGAGTGAGAAACGAGGGCGATTTTTGCATAAATAATTTGTCACAGGCGAAACCAGGGCGGGTCGTTACTAAATTATAATAAAAAGTTTAAAGAGATTTCTTCTAAACCAAAACGGTCCTAGTGCCTACATCTCTAAATTTAATTAAAATCCGCCTAGTGTTGTGAAACACGCGTTTAAAATATACCTACTTACATGTTTGGTACATGATATTATGACTGCAAATGTATCTAGTTACTGTAGCACATAAGACAATACAAAAGTACACGTTGTTTGAATAAAACAAAAATGCCGTAGATCTACAGAAACTTTTCAGCGAGAAAATATTTGACAAACGGAGACTTTGCCAGCCCTAAATATGATAATTTTAAGCGAGAATTTCTTCTATCTCTATAGAAGCGACCAGGGGGGTGACCATAAGCTCTTAGAGCGGTATCAATTTGAGATCGAATAAGGGACAGATATATGTGACTTGTATACATCTGTCACTCACTCGATATCAAATTGATACCGCTCTAGGAGCTTATGGTCACGCCCCTGTTCGCTATTTCCAATACCGTATCATTGAATAAACAATGAGAAAACAGTAAACAGACGATTGCAACGTGTTAATTATGTACTTGTGAATTTCTTGACCAGGGGGGTGACCATAAGCTCTTAGAGCGGTATCAATTTGACATCGAATAAGGGACAGATATATGTGACTTGTATACATCTGTCACTCACTCGATATCAAATTGATACCGCTCTAAGAGCTTATGGTCACCCCCCTGTTCGCTATTTCCAATACCGTATCATTGAATAAACAATGAGAAAACAGTAAACAGACGATTGCAACGTGTTAATTATGTACTTGTGAAATACCTGCCTCGAAAAATAACAGGTAATTTGCATTGCCTGACTTCATCTCATTAAAATTTCAAGGAGCGGAACAAACAGAACGCCGTTCGCTTTGTAATATCCGAAAGCGGAATTTAAAAGTTTTACAGCGAGAACAGTTTCCATATTGTTATGTCCTTTTTCAGATTTTCCGCTTGCCGTTTTCCAGCTGTTATAAAAAGAAAAGGAAAAAAAAAAAACAATGACATTTCAGCTACATAACTCCCAAGTTTGTGGAATGAAGTTTTCTTGGTTTATGTTCGCACGTTCTGCAGTATTGCATTTCGAGTTTCCGTATGAAATATTTAAATTACGTGAGTCTATTTATATTCTGAACAAAATAGAATACAATATGGCCAATCAGACATACAATCAAAAATGAAAACACCAATATAGTTAATAAGACTCAATCAATAGCGGTCTGCAATCAATGTGCATTTATTGACAGTGTATTGCGAATAAACATGATCAAATAAAAATACCCAGTTTATGATTCACGGCCACCATAACCCCTTATAAATGGATGCCGGCGGCAATGCATTTTAGTCCTTATAACCCTGCCTAAACATGAAGACGAGAATCTAAACAATATAATACACGGCTTGTTTAAAAAGTCTCCTGCTATATGGAAAACCTAAATCGTCAACATACGTCCCGATTCAGTTGGTTAGCCCCCATTTGGGTAGGGGACCAAAATTTAATGTAGTGGATTTAAATTTCTCTGATCGCTTAACTTTCTACGCGGGTAAGCATTTTTACGCCGGCTCCTTGCTGTTTTACGACTTAAGCATTTAAATTTTTTTAAACTGTTTTATTGCTTAGCCAGGAATGAAAAAAACATAATTATAACGTATCCACTTAATTGATGTGAATATTATAGGGTACATGTCTTTACACGCTCTGGGAGGGCTGATAAACTTACTCATAAAATCATGAAAACATACTTACATATCTTTACCATATACTCTGAAATCTCTAATAACATTGGGAATTCAATGAAATTGAGGCTCAGTCCGGGGAAAAGGCTTAGGGATTCCCGCCCCAACCCATAACCATGCAGATGCCGAAGTAATAACCTTACAAGGTTCAATCGCTCCGGGTTCCTAACCGTCTACTTATTGCACACATTAGGGATTTTTACGTAACATGCTTGATTAACATTACTAAACTAAATATGGTCTCCTTTATGCATTGTGTGTTCAAGCTATAAATGATAAGTATGCGATATTGTTCCAGGAATGGTGGCCACATGTGACAAACCAGCGATACATTGACTTCGCCAACCGCCACATGTTTGGGTTATTGCCTTCACTACAGTTAACTTGATCATAATTATAAGTATAATTGAACCAACACTAAAGTAGAGATGATAAAAAATCAAGAATGTCTCACCAAAATAGTTTTATCCATCTTCAGCACAGTAGATTCAAATTTGTTGAAAACTTATTTACTCTTCTAAATGTTTTTTATTATCTATAAAGCACCGTAAGCTTACAGTAACAACGTCTAACGCGAAAAGCAAAGACACATAGCAAGGCAACACTGATCTTATATTAGTGTCCACGAGATTATTATCATTTGTTGGCGTAAAAAATTACAGCAAATCAAATTTTGTCCGTCAAGCGACCGGTACGCGAGATCAAGTGACAGAAGGCACAGCGCATATGGTCCACTACATCGTCTAAGATACACTTATTAACTAACACCAATGTTTATATGGAATAATAACAGTCCACGAGATTAGCGTGTGGCGCGTTGGTTCCGCGATCCTTTGTTAAGTGCGGTCCAGCTCCATGGCGCCAGCTGTGATCGGCGTGCTCGCCTCGACGAGCGCGCGTCTGGCGACGGGACGATCGATGCCGGCAACAGATTTACATTTTCCGTCGAGGAAATCGGAAAAGTTTGTCACGTGCGTGTGAGAGCGCGGGCGGCGAGTACGGCGCGCCCGCCCGCCGATAGTGCGCGGCGCCGAGTGCCGCTGCCGCCCGCCGCCGCCGCCGCGCGCTTTCCAACCAACCCGCACGCAAGACACGACACCGCCGACACCACCGGCGATACACTGACACCAGCTACATGACATTGAAACCCTCTATCCTCACTGTTCATACTCCACACGCTAATACCCCCATTATTTTAAGCACGATTAGTCCTCGAAATTAAAAATAGGGCGTAAGTAATTTGGATCGGAGCTCATTTGTGTGAAATCGATTGACAATATTATGGGAAAACGCAGAAAAAACATGATAGCATTTAGACGGAATCTGTGCCTAAAAACGTAGGATGTCATTGGGCGCAGCGTCGAAAGAACAGTTTTATGTCGAGATCGTTAAGGTGGCGAATGGTGCGGTGCTGTTGGGGGTGGTTAGGGTCGAGGCGGTGGCACAGAGGTGACGCGGGGCGGGGGGCGCGTGAGACGTAGGACTATCGATTTTGGCCACCCCGCCCTCTCCCCTAGCGCTGCGACAGTGTGGGTGAACCGTACAATGTATAGTCGTGACTGCGAGATCGTCGGCTGCACACCACGGGGAGCAGCGTCCAAATATTAACAAAACGCTTTGTTCACACTAGCAGGCTACTAACACTTCGCAAACTGTCGCAACCAGAACATTTAGTTGACTTTGGTTTTAGAACTCGAAAATTAGGTACTGGGTTAATAGTGGACTGAAGAATTTTGATTCAATATTTAGAGTAGGAATTACGTCACATAAATCAAATAGATTTAGACAAATTTTTGACTATAATCGTAGTAAAGACTTATGTGGCGATCACAGTAAATATACATTGTGATTTTGCTACAAACCCCAACCACATTTCAGATGGACTGTTCTTTCCTCAAACTTCTTCGAAGCCATACAAACAAACATACTTGGAAGACCAAGTCACCGGTAACAGAAACTCGACTAATGCAAGCAAATCTGAGTGACACACGCGTTAGTCCATCGTTACATTATGTCGGAAAATGACGGAAGGCGGGCCGACCACTTGTGGATTGAGAGGCTCAGACGACGCTTTCGAAAATGGATTTACTTAACAGTTATACTATCTAAGTATATTAAAATCTGAGAAATATATCCCGAATATATCGATTTCAATCCCATCTATAGTCAATCAAATAAAAATTTAAAATACCAGAATTTTCCCTATAGTTTTATACTTCAGTGTTATATTTCCATAAAGGCCATCTATCTGTATTGCTAGACATCTACGTAAAGGTCGAATCAATAAAACTATTCTACCTGGGCGGTTACATAAGTTCTGTTACATGAAGAACGCAGCTCAAGGAACATTTAGAGCAGCTAATGAAATTTTACTAATCTGCAGTCTTAAAGACAAACATTGCTACGAATCCTTACATTAAAATAAAGACGTGATCCTGTATCATCCTTGTTGATAATGGCGATGAAATAGGTCGCTTACGAAGCTTCTTTCAATTAAGGGCTTTAAAAAGAGTAATAAAAAGGTATATAATTCAGTGTGTAGCTGACACGACGCCCCTAAAAACCTGTAAAAAGCATGGCCATTACCGTTGCAATGCCACCACGGCCATGAATCTCACGCCCTGAGGGAGTCTTTTAATTTGTGCTTTATTGTGCCTCGATGAGAGTCATCGTCTTCGCAAATCATAAATAAATTCAAGAAAAAAATACAAAAAAAATGTTTCTGGTGTTGTTATGTAAAGGTCGCTTCGAAGTTCATTCAAGATACCGCATAATTCGATAGCGAACTCAAATGTAAACACGCTTTTAATAGCTTAGTATGTATGTATCTATGTAACGGAATCTTTAAAAGTGATTTTCACCCCCTTCAAAACGTCGGATTGATTTAAAACTTTGCACACTTATCAAAGACCGATGACAATGCAATAGTTTAAATAGTTTGTCTCATTATCCTTACCAGGATCTTCAGGATTAACGACTTTTTAGTTCAATTTACCATTAAAGCGTGTTTTTCGATTTTTAGAACTGCATTTTATTTTTAAAGTAACTCATCTATGGATTCATCAGAACATGACGCTGAATTTCGAAGTGACGTTTGCATTAGAACACATCAAAATAAAGAAACTAAACTCACCTTTCATCAAGTTGCTGTAACTGGGAAGGCTGCTGATAGTTCATGCGGCGACCATACAGCGAAGCACCACCCTCCGACATGTACCCATCCATCATATCATTGTTTCGGGCACACTCTATTTCGCCAAGATTTATACGTCGCAAGCAATCACCGTCTGACATATAACCCGATGCTATTTCAAGATCACAATAATCTGGGTTAGAAAATCCTGGACCGTAATTTATACGGTCACGCAATCCCATGTTTTCCCTGCCAAAATTTGCTTTCACCGTGTTAGCATGATGCGGATAACCAGGAATGTTCTTTTGCGTCAAGCCTGAAGTTCTCATAGGCAGTGTCAGATGACTGTTATATCCTCGCAATAGTGGCCTCATAGGCAATACATTCATCATCGGATTTTCATCGTCGCCAAGTGAGTTGTCACGACAATGCGATGGTGTACTCGATCTGCTGTCATTTTCCATCCTCTTATTTAACTCAGTCAATGTCCTGTTGTGATCGAAGGTAGGTTTTGGGACAGACCTGTCCAGAGGTCTTCTCTGTGCAGCTTCTTTTTCAGAGATTTCAGCTTCATTTATAACTTCGTTTATGTAAGTATTATTCATGTCGATTCTTTTATTTACCGTGTTAGTAGCAGTTTTAGATATTTCAGAACCAGATTCACTGGAAGGACGGTATATAACGCTACTATCACTGGAATTAGAATGTTGCCCTGTAGTACTATGTGTAGAATTCGAATGTGAACTTTCAGACATTTGCGATGTGTGAGTGTGACTTCCTGCGTTAACAACAGGCATCGGGGATACTGCCAAAGTCTGTTTTTGTGTTATATCCTTACTTAAATTAGACTGCTCTCTACTGAATGGAAGTGCACTTACGTTATTTGTAGAATTTAAACTAGAATTGCTTTGTATAGGACTTAATTGACTATTTGTACTTTTATGAATAATATGTCTATCATCTTTCGCTATTTTGAATGTTCCTTTCACAGCGGCAGTAGGCTTCGGGATTCCAGTCTGCGGTCCAATGTTTCCTGGTGCTGCTTGATTCTGGTTGCCTTGACTTGATGGTGGTGAAACATTTTCGTGACTCTGGTGATTTTTCACATCTGTTCTACAATCACTTTTTTTTTCACTGAGCCTCATTTGACTTCCGGATAGCTTCACCATCTTCGAGTTTCTTGAATGGTCATCGATCTGGTTTAGTTTAGTGTTACTAATAGATTTCGGAGCAGCCAGTTTGGATTCTTTGTCACGAGCTGGAAGCTTCGGGCTATTTCTCGATTTGTCACTACTACTCGTTTTGCTGCTACTTTTGTTCAAACTCGTGGTAGATTCTTTAGGGGATTTAGAACTAACTAGCTTAGGTTTTACATTTTTAGCAGACTTGTCTTTTGATAACGTATCGCTTTGTTGCCTTATAGTTTTGGGTCCTACTAAATTAGATGATTTGATATGTGAGTTGGGGGTGTTGGAAGATTCATTGAGGCTTAAACTGGAGTCGGATCTTTCGCTTTTAGCTGATGAGAAGCCACTGGATGAACTAGTACGTTTTGAAACTGCAGTGCTCTTACTGTTCTGTTTCTCATTACTTATTTTGTCTTTGTTGAAAAGCTTTAACTTATCGAGCATGGAATGCTTTGTGGGTGTTCCATTTTGACTGGACGGTGTTTGTGGGTGTTGCTGAGTTTGTGATAATGATGACGGGATTTTACTACCGGGTGCCAGTAGCGAGGAGTTGGGTCGTGACCTGTAACCAAGAAGAAAAAGTTTAATAATTGTCTATTCAATCAATCTGCCTAGCCTTTTTCCCAACTCTATTGGGGTCGGCTTCCAGTCTTACCGGATTCAGCTGAGTTCCAGTGTTTTATATGGAGCGACTGCCTATCTGCCCTCATCAACCCAGTAACTGGGTAACACGGAAACCCTTGGCAAGACTGGTGTCAGATCTCAAGCTTCTGACTACCCGTAATGACAGTCAAAGATCTTCAAATGACAGCCGGGACCAACGGGTTAACGTGCTTTTCGAGGCACGGAGGAAATTCGGTATGTTGAAATGGTCACCCATCCACGGATCAACCGCGTCAAGCGTTGCTTAACCTTGATGATCGACCAGTGCGGCTATTATTATTTAGCCACGAGCTCCTCAATAATTGTCTATCCAATCATGGGGAAAAATGTTTATCGTGAAAAAAATCGCACTTTATAGACCTTTACGTATCTGACATCAGTCAAATATTAAACTACTCTGTTAAAGAGCATTGCTAAAGCCAATTATCATTATCTTCCTGGTCCTGCCCTTATCCCATGTTACTTGGGGTTGGCGCAACACGTTTTCTTCTTCCATGCCGTCCGTCACGCTATCCCTGACTCTAATAACACCCTTAGTTTGATGGTGCTTATTTTCACTACTTTTATTTGAAATCAAAGGTCTAGTGGCTACTAACCCACGCCGATCGAATACCACGAAAAATTAATTAATACAAAATTAAGCCGATCATAAACTGGTCAAAAGTCTAGACTCCGGGTTGCATTGCAACTTGAAATTTTATAATCAAGTACCAATAACATTACAGCACAACATTACTACGCTTAGGGATTCGAACCCGACTGCCACGTTCAGCAGTAGCACTTGTAACCACTTGACCAATGAAACATTAATCTTGGTCAGATCGAATACGTTTGGGCGCACGGTTGGCGCAGTGGTTGAGCGATTGACTGCTGCGCTGGGTGTCGTAGGTTCGATTCCTGCACGGAACAAATATTTGTATGACCTAAATATAGTTGTTCCGGCTCTGGGTGTTGTATATGTGAGTTTATATGTTTTTAAACGCTCACACGATACAGGCAGAAATTCCTATTGTGGGGCAACGTTTCCAAAGAAATATGAATCCGAGATAAATAAACTCTAGTAAAAATGTATATTTAAATTCCGGAGGATGACCCTTTAAAATGAAAACAACGGAAGAATGCAGACACAAAAGCACTTGAACTCTTAAATCACCGAATTAGATAAACAAACAAAGTTACCCGGATGAAGAAGTCGGTGCTCGCGGTATAAAGCTGACAGCTCCCTGTCCCAGCGGGCTAGTCGAGCGACTGGAGCTAGCCGACAGGCCACTCTTGCCACCTGCAATAAAACAATAGCATTCCGTCAGTGATTACATTAGCCATCCACATATCTCGCCAACTTATAAACTAAATCAATCACTCACTCACGACTCACCCAAAGAAACTATGTCACTTTTTATCGAAACTTTATTTACAAACTTTTATCTCGAACATCAAGCTGAGTAAATATTATCTATCAATGAAGAGCTAACACTCGCTAGATAAGTCTGAGCTTTTATCGAAAGGCACGGGTGGTCTGACCGTGCTGCGCGCGCGATTGCTCGCCTACTAACCTGCACTGAACAGTGCATGCGCTGTACTGCACTCACCAAAAACAATTGAACCCTAACACCCCTTCTAGTTCTCACAAAGTCCTCCCACACGAGGGAACTTCGATTCAATGCAACAGATCACCTAACACTGGTGTGCTATAAATCGATACCAAACCGACTAAAATAATAATTCGTGATGTCATTACATTACTTTTCAAATATATGCGTGTGCGTAAAGCAACCCTAAACAAGGGACATTAATGAGTCAATGGTGGCCATAAATAGAACACATTATGGGTTCCCAGTGAGCTCAGTTTGTTTTGGCATCGAAGAATAGTAACCTATGTTTTGATACTTGCCCTATTCATTGGTGAAAGTAAACAAATACTGTACACATTGCCGGCTTAGCAACAGCCCAGTATGGAAAATGAGTCAGAAGGGAATAGCTTTTATAATTATTGTCTCGTGTGTGTCCTATAATTATTATGTAAGTAAATGGCTCCGTACTTTCATATTCCTTTATAATGACACTTGTGTGTTGTTTACTAATTATATTAGACAATGTTAGGTCCTGTTAGTGCTGTTAGGTCCCTTAGGTACATGTAACAAAATTAGGCTGAGTACCAACATGGCTATTTGTCGTTTACCCACACCACAATGAATGTTTACCCACCTACTACCCTCATTTATAATCATAAAAGTACAAAAGTCTAGATGGATCATAGTAATCTACACAGTATGCTACTCAAAATTTGTATAGCACATATCAATAACAATGGTTACATTCAGGTGCTGTTGCATAGCTGGAAGGAAGCGGATCGTTGTACTGCGCCAAATAACATTGTCAATCAACTGTGGACTACATCCGTTCTTTATTCAGGCCGAGACTATCCATCACTTTAGCAATGACTATATGACACACTCAACTACATACCTACATGCATAATTTTGGCTAGGCATCATTTGACAAGGTTCTTCAAGTTTCATTTAGCAAAAATAATTATCTTACTGAAACTTAGCAGCTGTACGTAGCTACCTACCAGCTTTGTAATTTTATGCAAATTCTTGACACAAATAATTTATTTATTCATTGAATCAATTCAGTTCTATATAGAAAATATTTACAGACCTTACAGAAAACTTCAGTCTATCCACTTCATTACATCCACAAACACAAATGAGGTAATTATTCTGGCTGATAAAACAAAATAAAACATGAATCCAATAATCACAGACACTTCAAACTTTTTGAAGAAAATAAATCAAATATTATTCTTTTGTTCCAGAATTAATTTTAAAATTAGAACGTCAATGAGCGGCCAGCGTTAGTCGCAGCCGTCAACTGAGGATGCATCTGCATCAGCCACAGCGCGACATCTAAGTACACGATATCAACGGGCCACGGCGAGTCTCAAGATAACTCGACCCGCGTGAGAATCATAACAATCGTGTTGACATACGAATTTGTGTCGCACAATATAAAGATATCGGCAATAAAACGAAGTTATTATAAACGACATGATAACCAATTTAGAACCGACAGCTGATTTTTATTAAATATTGATAAGTAAGGACGTCAAGTATTTTATCAAATGTCAAAAAAGGCAGCGTTTTACACACTTACATGCGGGTTACATCTTTGATTTCAAGGATAAAACTCAAATGAAGTGTAAAACCAATATTTCTCCAGGACAAAAAACGATAAATCTTTTAATGAAAACATCTAAATCCAATAATCCAACCAACCGAGACCTTACGGCCTCCGGGCCCCACCGCTGTGCACCCTCTGAACCCTCACTTAAGATGCCCTTGAATAACAGGAGGAGGGGCATACGTGTATGTTTTATTTAAATAACTCAAAACATTAAATAAAGAAGACCCCAGATCGCAAGCTTACCTATTCGAAAGACGTCTAAACGTCAAATAACATGAGAGAAAGTTATAAAACATTTACCACAAAAAATAGGTAACCGGATTACTAAGAACAAAATTAATCCTCATTACTCATCCAAAATAAACACGAAGAAAGTGATCTAATACGAAACGTTTATGACTACGATCCTTGATAAGGAAAGTGTAACAAAAAATCTAAAGATAAGCGAGGGGACGATTCACTACACGTGTACCAAACAGTATTCATCAGCATGTGGGCAAGTTATAAAACGGATGACGTTGGGCACTTATCAGTGAGAGTAATTGAATAAAGTTCGTGTAAACCCTTTAGGTACACCACTTGGGTTTATTTTAGGGACCTCTCAGCCCTCAGGTAACTTTACGAGCGACAAATTGGCTCGTGGCGACGGTTTTTGGGAATGAAAATGGTTAGAGGTCGCCTACAAATTCATATTCCACGTGTCTGCCAACTTTTGAGATGAAAGTACGTGTTGTACATACGCTAGGCCTTATTCTGATGAATATTTGAAGAAAGTGAAGCGTTCGTAGACCCTTTGAGGCGAATGGATGCAATTTATATTAGCAATCTTATTTTCAAGACTTGATTGGCATTGAATTTTAAATTACTTTCTCAGCTTTTCAAATTGCTTCTTCAGAAGAAATACCCTAAGTACCTGATAAGATCCTATTTAAAGCTTTAACGAAAAGAAACGTTTCCTTAGTAAACGTCTCGTCGTGTTCCTCACATCGTTAGTCTCAATTTACTCTGTTTATCGGTTCTCAGGCGTCGAGACAAACAGACGAACAGACGCCTCCCACTGAGTGCAGAGGCTAGATATCGACGGGAGCTAAATAAGTAATTGGATTTAATTAATTAGACTTCTCACTCACAAGTCGCTGCACTTAATTCCAACGTCTGGTCTGGACGCGGCTGTGAAGTATTCTGCTCGTGAATTATTGCGTCGGCTTACGTAAATGGTTTGAGTGAGCTGGGAAGCAGTGTTTGCTAATTCTTTAATGTTAATTACTATGTAGTTTATTTGAAGTTAAACTTTTCTCAGTTCTATTTGAGGAGAATTTTATTGTTTGAGAAGTAGATTTTCTTTTGTGCTGAATTTGTCTGAACGTGTTTGGTTCATAACTGAAACCACTTTTGTCTCCTTCATCTTGATTTTGTTTAATTTCCATAAATGTAATAAAGCCTTCATCAACACGTTAGGTCGTAGGATATCTAATGATCTAGTTATGTTATGTTAATATAGTATATATAGGCATTTAATTAGATTTTCTCACTTTTATGCTCCTCAAAAGATACCTTAGGGGCAAGAGTGTTATGAAACAGAAGAGAATTTATCATTGTACTCTTTTCATAGAAAGATTTACTAATAGCTTACTACCTAGAACCTACACATACGTTGACAATACAAGAATTAAATAGCCACTTTATATTTAAATTGCCTTTATGAAAAGGAAGTTGTAAGCGATATTCAAAGTAAGTAGTTAATATAATACAGTGACCTGTTTACTAAGACTCTAACTAGCTAGCTACTCGATTCGTGAAGATAGCAGCTGGTAACCATATTGTCGTTATTGCATGTATTATTAATATGCCTGTTGTAGGCTGAGTAATCAGCATCGCACTTAATAAATTATTATTCAATTACATTAATTGTAGGGAAGCCGATGGTGACCGCATCGTTTCTATTTAAATGTGGTGCTGGAGAAATGGATCCACTGGACTGTATGTTCTGTCTGTTGTTTAGCTACTTAAAGGTGAAAATCAGGTTCAATAGCACTGTTTCTTAAAAAAATTTGGAGCTTTCTTTAAAGCAACGTGAAAATGTTCGGTCAAATCGCGAAAAATATTGGGGCATAATCTAGAACAACTAATGGTTACGTAAAAACAGCTAATGGACCAAGGACCAATAATGAATGGTTAAGTACTGGCACAGATAATATAATACTAGCATACAGATCATCCCATACAAAGAAACCGTTGCGACGTAACTATCGTTTTTCATCTGATTAATCTTGTTATTTTTGTAAGTACATCAATCGCGTTCGAGCCCTTTTCACGGCAATAGATGGTGTTAGCAGCGACTTGAAAGTAAAAGAGTTTACTAGGTTCGTGAATATTTTATTCTTTAAATACAGTGAAGGTTCGTTTTATAGTATTTTTGCACGTTTTTACCATTTTTTTGCACCAAAATGTGTTACAATGCAAAGGACATGGACAGATTTTGTATGGGCGTCGGCATAGTTATCGAATTTAATTTACACTAATGGTTCTTGCTGTTTTATATTATTTATTGTGTTCTTGTACATAGAATGCACTTTTTGTTCATGTCCTTTTAACAACCGAGTGGAATGCCTCAGAAATTTAAATATGCGCCATCTATTGGCATCAGTTTTAAATTATCCGTTCGTATTAGAAATGTGAATTAAGAGCCCAATATTCCAAAAGTTTTGTACTTAGGAGAGTGGATTAAACAAGATCATAAAATTTTATGTAAATTCCAGAAAATGTTAATTTTACACATGTCGCGCCATCTGGTGAGATTTATTTGAACCAAATTTTCTTTCTTAGCTATGAGACCCCGTGGTACTGGTAAGGTTGGTGGTAAGCTTCCTAGGGATCGTAGTCCAGTTAGAGGTGGTCTAACTAAACTCACTTATCATTGGACATAAAACTCCACGATCCATTTCACAATAGGAGAAATATAGTCAAACATTTCTGAGAAATTATTAATCACGAACCTCAGTAATAAGGAATACGACAGGAGAAGGAAAATAATACCACTTATCTTTTAATTTATCATAATTCAGTTCCTATAATAAGGATAGCTTACAATTGCCATTCAACAGTAATTGGTATCGCTCACGACATTTACGGTTCCCTATTGATTTTCGTCGATAGCCAGTGCTACTGTGTATTTCATTTATAATAGGACTGGTTTAATTTAAGAATAATTGATGTCTTTCGTCCTCAAAAACGGGTCTGCACTTGTTAAATTCTACTTCTTCTGAACAAAAAATTGTGTTTGTGGTTTTGAATAAATGGTTTATGATTTGAATTGCGTTGCTTTGTCATAAATGAAGTCGAGTTAAGACAATGTTGTTTTGTTTATATGTTATTTGGAATTGAATGAAACAAATGCATTCTTGCCTATAACCATGACGTCTTAATATTGTTTGATATAAACGTGATTTCATCATTCTTTCATTTCTCGTGTTTCCATCATACTAACTTGCTCTGCTTTGCTGATGACATGAAGATATTTTCTTCAATTTCATCTTTGGATGATATGGATGCTCTCCAATCAGACTTAGCACGTTTAGATGATTACTTAATCAATAAATTGGACTAGGAATGCTCCACAATATCATTTACCAGAAGACGTGTGCCACTCCCTACTACTTACATACTTAAAGGGCGGCTACTACAGCGATGCGATGGAGTGCGTGACTTAGGAGTCTATCACGATTCTAAGCTTTCATTTAACACACACGTGGAACTTATAATGGCTAAAGCCTAGAAGTCACTCTTTGTTATGAGACTTGCAGTATGCTTTAAGAAAGCTAAAACCCTGAAGATTTTGTATTGCTCATTTGTGCGGAGCCATCTTGAATATGCGTCTCAAATTTGAAACCCTTGTTACAATAAATACATAGACCGTATTGAAAGTATCCAAAAAAAAAACCTTCGTTTTATGTGTTTTCGCCTTCATATTCTATATCGTTCTGAAAATTACTTAGACCTTTTCAAGAAATTTCATCTTCAACCACTTGGGAATCTTCGCAGGATGGCGGAAAGCACTATCTTTTCAAAATATTGTCAAATGAAATCGACTGTCCTGATCTCCTCCATAAACTGTATTTCAATGTTCCACAAAGATCAGTAAGATTTAATCCACCTATCTCTATTCCCTCCTCTTCATCTAGCTACAGGCGCAAATCATACTTAGTGCGAGCGAGTAAAGATCTTAACTTATTGTGTAAGGAGTTCTCTTTTGATGTGTTTACCACCAAAAACAGTGCGAAAGCAGCTTAACCTTGACTTTTTCAAAAGTGGATAGTGTGCAATATTGTCCTTTAGCGTTAGTGATTTAATTTTTCTGATTGTTGTGTGCCTGCTGCTAGTGATCCCTAAGATCTCTTTAAAATTATTTTATCTCTAGCCGTGAGAACCTGTAATTGGCTTAATGTAACGTACTCAACTTGTTTATTCATTTTATGTATAGCTGTTGGTTTTCCATCTAATAAATAAATAAATAACTATTATAATCTAGGCATATATTATCTGTATAACTCACAGCGGATTTTTGTGTCTCTGAAGTTGGCTGCAAGACCCTGCGCAGTTGCTATTATTGAGTGGCTGTTGAAGTAGAAGATAACATTGTATAACTGCCTCTTTCACTCGCTTACGTTTGTTGCATCTTCCTATCTCGCTTACTGTATGCAGTATACTCAACGACAAACTGTTTCTTGCGCAACCGTTTGCAGAGACAACTTCAGATATACAAAGATCCGGTGTGACTAACTACTATACCAGAAGACAAACTTTACGAAAATTTATGAATGTAATAAAAATAAAAAATAAACACAAATTACAAGTTGTTGATGCTCGGCAATCAAAAATAACATTAATAACTACTATCCACCTAAGACTACCTAAGAAGAAAGCTTCAATTAACACAGAGCCAGTTTTCCTAATTAAGCTTTAACCTAAAAACAACTGGTTAACAGTGGTGTTTCAAAGACCGAGTACCAGGAGGTCATAGATAGTACGGATGTTATGCTTACCATGCGGCGTGGCAGGCAGTGGTCGCTTGTCGGGCGGAGCACGACGAGCGGCGGCGGCGGAAGCGGGCAGCGGGATCGACGTCTGCAGCACCGACACTTGCCTGCACAAACATGAAATGCAGATCAAACATTGGAACCAATTTAATAATCACGTTCATTTGTTTTAATTGTCATCTTTGAGAACGATTCAACTTTATTAACAAAAGGTTCGTGACCAATTTCTGAAATGAAAGTTATCGCAAGATTAGAGTGGAAAGTTGTCAATTGCGCGTTAGCTGCGGTGATTAGTTGAATAAATTGTCAACTAATCGCAGCATTTAGGTACCTATCCAAAGGAATAAGATCACTTTTAGTTACTTCATATGGATTTAATACAATAAAAATAATATAAGGGAGAGCTCACAGTCAAACCCAGTAAGATCACAATCTCTTGAATGAATTGTCGCAGTTGGCGCTAGACAGCTCTCATACCTTCCATGCATAATGCATGAAATAACATAATCAATATAATATCCAGCGAAGTGCACTCATGGCAGTCGATTACCATTAAATCATATAAAGTCGTTAATTATTGTTTTATTTCATTCATGCGTACAAGCGTAAAATTATCAATGATTTTATGATTGTAAGGCGATCCGGTTCATTGAGTAACGACTTTACAAGTGTTTACTGTAACTCGAATCAAATGTCCAATAGAGGTTCTTAGTAAACTAAGTCTACTCTAGGGGATAACTATTTCTAAACTTCTACACTGGGTACCTAGGTTAATAGGATAATGGAACGTAGAACTTAGAACGTTCACTACGTAGCCATACTTAGTTTTTACACAACAGCTCTAGAATTTTCTCGAATGTTCTCCGTGGAGCTCGCAAATTACAGATTTATAGATAGCTAAAAAACCGGCCAAGTGCGAGTCGGACTCGCGCGTGAAGGGTTCCGTACCATTATCGCAAAAATATCATGTTTGTTGTATGGGAGCCCCACCTAAATATTTATTTTATTCTGTTCTTAGTATTTGTTGTTATAGCGGCATCAGAAATACATCATCTGTGAAAATTTCTGCTGTCTAGCTATCACAGTTCATGAGATACAGCCTGGTGACAGACGGACAGACAGACAGACAGACAGACGGATCGCGGAGTCTTAGTAATAGGGTCCCGTTTTTACCCTTTGGGTACGGAATCCTAAAAACTACAACTACGTTTTACAAAAAAATACAACCAACTTCCAAAAAAACACTACAAAGTGAAAAATACCTTCAATTTCGACAGTCGCTGTCAAAAAACGAAGAAACGAAAACAGGAACACCGACTGCCGAAATTGGAGTTATTTTTCACTTTGTAGTGTTTTTATTTGGAAGTCGGTTGTATTGTTTTTGTAAAGAGCTTTTTTATTTTTCACTTTTCAGTGGTAAATAATGGATAAGTTCTATAGTACCTAAAATGCCCACAGTGATGCCAGAATAGATTACCAAAATTAAATGTAACTTGAACATAACCGGTGGAATGAGAGTGGCGTGGTGGTACAATATGAAATAGTGTAAAGAATGCGATGGCAGCAATCCCGAGAGTTTTGCCGTCATTTATTGAAGAGTTCTGTTGTATATCTCCGAAGTTATTCATCAGATCTTTACCAAATTGAAATGGGACCATTTCAGAATAAACTTCTATCGAACAAAAAAATAATTTTTCAAATCCTTTTATATATGACGGAGTTATGCCCGAACAAAAAAAAAATGTATTTATAAAAACATCTGAATTGAGGAGAGCAGTGGTGGCCCAGTGAGAGCAGTGGTGGTCCAGTGAGAGCAGTGGTGGCCCAGTGGTATCGGCCGCGACTTACAAGTTGTAGGTCGTGGGTTCGAGCCCAGGTAGGCGCTTTATTTTGTGTAAATTATTTCATCACCACTGCTCTCAAAAACGGTGAAGGAAAACATCGTGAGGAAACCGGCATGTCCTAGAACCAAAAATTCGAAGACATGTGACATCCACCAACCCGCACTGGGCCCGCGTGGTGGATTACGGCCCATTCCCTCTCACAGAGAGGAGGCCTGTGTCCCAGCAGTGGGAACATTAATAGGCTGATGATGTGATGTGATGATGTGATCTGAATTGAGAACCTCCTACTTTTTGAGTTTACGCTTAAAAACGACAAAGAAAAATAGTATAGAAGCAAGACCTAGTCTGCTTCACTGATAGATCAGACCATTTTCAAAGGAAACTGATCAAACAAAATAATACTCATGAAAATAGAAAATCTTTATGCAGGTTAATTTTACACACTTCGGGCAATTGGACTCTTAAAACAGGAAAACGTGGCACGCCATTTTTCAGCTTTTCCATTTCATAAAATTTTTGCTACAGATTTTCTTGTAATTTTTTTCATGAACCGTAATTACTCAGTCCCCTCTCTGCTAGTGGAAGGGTACGTGATGATATTACTGGGTTTCCGGGTTTTAACACCCGTAGTCCCATTAAAGAACATCTGAAATGCATTATATTTTCACTCCCATTGGTTGAGAGAAAATTTATTTGGACTGAGTTGGCTTAAAAAATAATGTGTAAACGGAAAAAGGAATGTATACCCATATACACTGGCATATAAAGGTAAGTTAATATAGTTATGACATTTATAGTATTCCACGTAAAAATGACTTCCAATAGGATCCTCTATCAGGTGCTGCCAGGTCCGATTTGTTTTAAATCGGGGCAGAAGGTAAGACAACAAAAAATAGTAAAAAAAAAAATTCTAATTTATTGCGTTTGCCAACAAATATTACCAGAAAATCTGATTTTAATCCTACATACTGGTCCGACTTGCTGCCCTAGTAGAAATGTCAAAATCTCACAAAAAAATTGTAGTAATAATTATTGACGCGGTTTATAAGATTAAATCATTTATTTTTTATTAAAATTATATTTTTATATTAGATTTTGCTTTCTTTAGGATACCCTCAATTTTTATAAAGAAGTTAATAAAATTCACTGCAAGTCACGCTAAAGTTGGATTGTGTAACGGTGTCGTGTCGCCTCTCAGACCAAATTAAGTTAGCCTCTGAAATAAGTACCCTTTCCGCTGCCGCGTGTTATACCATTATTGAATCCATAAAAGAAAATAAATTTTGAAGAATAGTTCATTATTTAATAAAGTTCTTGTCGCATGTGTCATAGTGATGTGATGCGTAATTTAATTATTGTATCTTAAAATAATCATGTTTAGTAAATTTATTGATTCATCATGTGCAAAACGGTACGCGTCCCCAGACCTCTAAACCCGGGAGGTCCTGCGCAAATCACGACACCAGGCAACGCTAATCAACACCTATATCTCCAAAAATAATCTTTTTATTTTATTAACCGCACATTTTGTCAACCGATCAACTACGACAACATTTCAAAGCGAACGTATAAAATATTGGCAGTAAGATATCACTAAAGTCACAAGTCACACACAGCGATATTTAACATTGTCGCACTACTTCATAAGTAATGACCCGTAACATAGCAGAAGCCATAAAACGAAACTATTTTTAACATCAAAAAGAATCTAAAAATGGCTGTGGTTTCATAAAATTCTTTGGCAGCTTTCTTAATCATCTTTTCCCATAACGAATCTGATGTATCTTTGTATTTAACCGACAGAAGTAATTTATCTAACAGATTATCTTCATCATCACAGAAGTAATTTATCTAACAGATTATCTTCATCATCATCTGCCTAGCCTTTTCCCAACTATATTGGGGTCGGCTTCCAGTCTTACTGTGTTTTACATGGAGCGACTGCCTATCTGACCTCCACAACCCAGTAACTGGGTATCACGGTACCCCTTGGCAAGACTGGTGTCAGATCTCAAGCTTCTGACTACCCGTAACGACTGTCAAAAATCTTCAAAAGACAGCCGGGACCAACGGCTTAACGTGCTTTCCGAGGCACGGAGGAAACTTGGTATGTTGAAATGGTCACCCATCCACGGACCGACCTCGTCAAGCGTTGCTTAACCTTGAAGATATCTAACAGATTATCTTATTGACTTTAAATTCTACACAATAATTTTCTTACCCTTGTCCTAATTTATTTGGGATCGGCGCAACGTTCCTTCTCCCATACTTTATGAATCTCTGATGTCATCTCCTTTCTATACTCCGGTCAAGATGAAGGTACTTACAATATTAACTAACAAAGCACTGACAGCTGAATCAGCTGACAGCAGGGGTAAAAGTTTCAGGTTCGCTCTAATATAATCTTTGAGTCCTATGACTTTGAATAATTTATGTTCTCAAACTATATTTCATCTATATTAACTCAGTTAAATCTATATACAACATTCTATATCGAATACGTTTTATTTTTGATGTTGAGTAGTGGGAAACCCTACAAAAAAGCTTTTAACTTTGTTATTAAACATTGTATCTTCAAAATGGCTGGTGTTATAGACATACTTTATCTTTCACATAGTCATTCTGCATGCACAGATAAAATATTAATTAAATTCACTGTGGCCAGCCTGAGTTATATTTTAGACTTGGAAGCAGTGAGCGGTATTCCGATCTGTATCAGAATTCATAAATAGAAGAGAGGCTCTTTAAGGAAATGATTCTACATTAGTAAGGACCTAAGGCTTGGGTCAGTACTCACTACTCAGTTAAATAGACTAGAACGGCTGCAGGAAAACACGATTCGGCCGCTTGAACTGCGCCAAGGCACGAGCGTGGCTCACGAATTTATAATAAACCACCGACTAAGAAGCTCTCGAGTAGCCTGTGCTATTAGAGCATATTAAATAATATTTATTAAGATATGTGACTAATAATCGTTAGAGATTTTTCTATTGAACACTTTTCATGATCATTACAGAATTTCTTAATTATCAACTAAATAAATCATTAAATACATAGCTGTTTCAATACCACATTTAATCGTTATCTACAATAAAATCTATTTTCAAGACAGCCAAATTAATCAACAGTAATTTTATTACAATTCATTTCTGCTAGTTACTTCTGCTACTGGCCACTAGATGTCGCTAGTATTAAGTCCGCGCATGATTATACAAAAAGCTCAAAACAATGCGCACTTTCAGTAATTCAGTAGCAAACTTATATTTAACGTAACATCAAGGGATTTGGTAAAATGCGAACTTTTTGATGCTCTTGATGTATCCAGAAAAAAGTAAGTTTTAAAGTGCACACCGCTGAAAAGCTCATGATTTTTTCTTTGTAGTCGAACCAAAAAGACAAACAAGCAATGTAACAATAGAAAACACATTAAATCTCTTTCAAGTTCAGATTTTATTTTATGTTGTGGGTAAAGTTCCAGTACGATACATCTTAATCCAATAGTCTGCGGTCTAGACTGGAATTGCTCTTTTTTATTATTTTTATCATTCACATAGATACTGCGCTATAAAACCCCTATGTCAAGGCATGTGTAAAGTTTCAAAGTCAATCGAACTCATTAACGTGAAAACAATATAGTTTCTACTTGAATTAATTTTTAACTAGCCACCAACATTAACCCAGCTCTCAACTTCAAGTCATAGACATAACGAAATGTTATCTTGTTTGCATTACACACATCATCAGCCTATTAATGTTCCCACCGCTGGGACACAGACCTCCTCTCTGTGAGAGGGAATGGGCCGTTATCCACCTCGCGGGCCCAGTGCGGGTTGGTGGATGTCACATGTCTTCGAATTTTTGGTTCTAGGACATGCCGGTCTCCTCACGATGTTTTCTTTCACCGTTTTGAGAGCAGTGGTGATGAAATAATTTACACAAAGTAAAGCGCCTGCCTGGGCTCGAACACACGACTTACAACTTGTAAGTCGCAGCCGATACCAGTGTGCCTCCACTGCTCTACGAGGCACCCACACAACCCGATTTATCTGACTTTGGAACAATCACCCTTTGTATGTAGATATGTTGGGCAGTTTTATCCCAAAAAGCACGAAAGAGAACTCATAATACCGTAACTATTAAAAAAAACAATCGTGCTTTATGAAAAATATCAAAATCAGTAATGTTAGGAATGTTACGTAACAGCAACATAATTACGTAACAACAACGACATTATGGATTTATTACAATGTTACACTTCAAACACAGAATGCAGGGCTTGTTTAGAATGCAGCTAAGTGCAGGCCCTTTGTCC
This sequence comes from Orthosia incerta, assembly GCA_948252205.1. Lineage (NCBI taxonomy): Eukaryota > Metazoa > Arthropoda > Insecta > Lepidoptera > Noctuidae > Orthosia > Orthosia incerta. Next base: position 12,446,551 of record OX411741.1, read on the forward strand.
GATCAAAGCTCCGATCGATAACGAGGGCGATATACAAACAATGACCATGTGGCGTCGCCTGCGCCGGCGCAACCCGGTGTCATTTGACATTCGCTGCTATGCTTTGCGTAACAGTTATATGACACGAGCGGATAGATAGTGGCAATAGCATACTGCATGTTTTTACGCTTTGGTAAACACGCTGGCAATGTTTTCGGTGTAATGGATATGGTGTGTCAATCGACACGGGTGATGATCAAAGTCTAATAAACTTAGAATGCATTGGGTTGCTTCTTGCCGATATGCTTTTATGCCACTAGCCTATTAATCTTAAGTTTAGGCTTAGGATGTGCTATGCAAAATTCAGACATGTAGTTAAACAATGGCGAGGCAAGGGCAGGCCCTTTGAGTACCAGTGGACATCTTTCAAAAGAACTACTAGACATCAAAAACACTATTCGATTTCGATTCATAGATAGATAGTTAGGTATAGATTTTCTGCAAAGAGATTATCACCCTAAGATAACGTAGCGTGCGTGACCAGAAACAATTTACGCTCCCTTTTCCGAGATCAAATTCGCTAAATCTGAAAGTACAAGTAGGTACAATCGCGTGAGAGGAGAACTTTTACTCACGGAAGCTCTACTATCATTTCCGAATCACTGACTCTGCTCTAGTTACCACAATACTTGCAAAACTACCCGCAAAATAAGCAAGAAAATCTTCTACCACCCTAAGAATACGCTCCATAATTATCTTTCTGGCGTTAACAATTAATGGAATAGACTTATACTGTCATGGAGGAGAATATTGATATACAGACAGGTGGGTAGTCAGGTGTCGGTGTTGTAGGGCGTGACACTTCCAAAATAGGAGCGTGGCGCGTGACAGGGCTTCCGGAGCAAGCGGCTCGTTCGGAAATAGAGGCTGTCGTGGGACCCCGAACACATGACGTCACGTTCTACCATTTTATACACCGCTATATTGAGTGCCTCCTGACAATTTACTGCTCTTATACTGTCAAGTTGGTTTTGAAATTGGGTTGTTAGATGTCAATGTATCTACGACTACTGAATACTTTTGAAGTTTTAGGTAGTGTTGAAAATTGCTTCTGAAAATGTTAGTCATTTGTATAAAAACGTAATGATTTTACCATGACATAATGTCCTTTCTTGTGTACTTACAAAAATATTGAAAAGTAAACAAACGCATCTCTAGTAATGACCCTCCAGAGTAGGAATAGGCACTGCATTTAGTACAAGCCCACTTACACGGCCATATAATCTCATAGCTGTCTCATAACAGCGATTAATATCACCTACAAAGGGCGAGTGGAGGGCGATGCACCTCCCTTCATTGTTTGCCCACCTCCGCAACTCACAGCGACGAGATCTCGAGATCAAAGACTATCCATTTTTACGATATTGATGTAATACTGCTGTAAAACATTGCGCCTGACTTGAAATATGCTAAGTCTTGAAGCTCATGTATATTTTAAGCCACGTTTGCTAAGTGAACTGCTCTCTAAACATCGATCTAAAGAAATATCGAGTCAACAAAGAGCTTTCGTACTAACCGAAGAAAGACGACGCCTTTGAAAATAGGGCTTGTTACAAGAAGAGTGATTCATATTAGAATATGAAATGATACGCCACGAATAGCGTAATTTATTACGCAAAGGAATAAAAAGGACATCAATAGATCGTCCGGGAGTCTTTTATACAGCTTTAATAACATAGTAAATAAATTTAATAAAAAGTTAATAAAATTAATCGAAATATGAAGCTTCAAAAAAAAAATAACTTCTACATTTCACTAAACGAGAATCACAGCAATTAAAATCTCGGAGAATTATATCCCAGTCGCTAAGAGGCTTTCAAATACCATTCATTTTTAAACCAAAATGAAACATAGCTATATCGATTTATCGCCCCGAAACCCCCTGCATACTAAATTTCATGAAATTCGTTAGAGCTGTTTCCGACATTCAGATTATATAAAGGTATTAGGTATTGATTGAATAACATTTCTATGGTCTACGGAATATTTCCGTAACGTTACACATACCTCCTGACTTCGGGCGACGTTGGAAGGCTTCGAGATTTCCTGTTCTTGCTGTGCTGCCGATGGTGGCCATGACCTGAGTTCGTATTCCCCATGGTTCGTTTATTGCCTTCAGCTCTTCAAATAACATAACACAGAGAACACACTACACTCGAGTTGCAGACACACATTTTTCACATTACACGGATGACACTGTTTCCATTATATTGTTTTTCTATCTATCAAGTATTCCAAGCGGAGTTGTCACGCGAAAAGCCTTTATATTGTCTACCCTCCAATCTGGAAAATATTTCCTATGTATTTTATTGTTTGTGCTGTGGTTGCGGATGCGAGAATAATAAAAAATCATCCTACTGATGTAAACGTCATATTTCAAAAATGTTTCGTTCATAATATTCTTTCTGCATATTCGAATGTCCTTGCTTTAATGTCAAGCATTAAGACCAAAATTCTGATCACTGTTATGGGTTTGGCGTGACTCAATACCCGTCTATAATTCTGCAGGTCGGGCGCCACAAATGCCAATGTTCGCCGGCGCTTCAAGCATTGCTGGCATTTCAAAGGTCAGTTCGGTTGAACCGCCGAGCCATAACTTACTTTACTGACCACGGTACACGACCACTAATATTTGCCTTTTATTATGTACAAAATCTATTTTTAAGTTGCATTTTATTATAAGAAAACCAGCTCAAATAAGGCACACGTTCCATGTCTGATTTCTTTTAACAGAATTGATCTCCCACAATCATCAATTAAGTTAATAGTGGGATAGAAGGGGGACCGAACGATTAGTTATTATTGTCTCTTTGTTCTCAGAACTAAGGACAATGGAGAAAAGGGCCTAATTACGAGTGTCGCTCCGAGAGAGTTCAAGGTACATTAACCTTCTTTGACGCTGAAACTTTTTGTTCAAAATTATCTAATGTAATCCCCGTCAGGCAAGTAAGAAATGGAACCAGAGCATAATGGACGAAGTTGAATGGACAGTCATCAAGCGAATTTCACTGCAAGTAGTCTATTGTGAGCTGTAACTGGAACTCAACGCCAATGCGGTGTTTTGAACGCATTATCGAAATTATCATAGCGGGTGCAGTGCACCGGGCAGTGGGGCGTGCAATATGCATCTATTCTGTAAGCCACGGCAGCTTGCACTAGTTCCATTCGCAGGTAACGAGAAAGTTTTGATTGGACTGTTGGTTCTATATTTAAAGGAGTAGATAGCACTCCAATGTACCGTGTTTATATCGCTTTTTAAATTTCGAATGATAATGATCAGTCAATAGACAATCGGCGTTGCTTAGTCGTGATCTTTACTATTCATTGTGCGCCCGAAGCTTTTGTAACTAATTTATACAGCGTTTGTTATGAAGCTATTACGCCACGCTCTGGGGCGGAGCTTTGGTTTTATTGTTTTCGTGACACGTTCAATGGCTCATTCTTTTGTTCTTGATGGGTCAAGTTAAGTTTTCTGACAAAATAACCCCACGATTTTAACCGACACGATGTATAAAACGAAAATGTAAGCAAACAACGACTAAATAAACATCACAGGGATCTCGAGACGATATTGTGATGTGATATGCGAAGGTACAGAGGTAAATAATTCATGAGCACTTCACTTAAACCTAACGCCTATAAGCCTAACGCCCATCGCCCACTTCAAATAATGACAATGGACAAATCGCGTAAAAGAGAGGAGAGAAGGGGGCAGGGAATCTCGTGAGATGTCAAACGTCGTTCGTGAGGGATATATCTAGATTGGTGGGTGATGCATGACTTTACTTGCTTTAATTCAAATCCCTTTTGTGATTTTCAATGTGCGCGGTGTTCCAAGAATTCTGTGTGACTGCCCGACTGGTTTATTTCGTCCATAATGAGCGTTAACTGTATTTGTTCGAGAACAAAACATTCCATTTGCTGGTTATATCAATCATGTGCTTTCTGCAGATGGTTTTACGTTTTCGAGAAAAGCTTAATGGCTAATAAATACTGTGACTAAGACACAAGACCAATGTTTAGACAGTGATAAATTCTTTGGCAATAACTAAGCGACCTTCAAGGTGGCTCGACAAGATTCGATAATACACCGGTAAGCGATTTTTACTAAGCAAAGTTGCAAGTCCGTTCACGTAGATGCAAGTCGACGAGTTTTAGGAAGGCCCATGGTTATCTCTAGGTAAGTAAATGTCTGCACTGGACACAGGCCGGGAAAGGGGCCGTAATTTAGCACGCGGGCTCAATGCGGGTTGGTGGATGTCACATATATTCAAATTTTTGGTTCTAGGACATGCCGGTTTCGTCATGATGTTTTCCTTCACCGTTTTGACTTTGATAACTGTTCCTTTTTATTTCCGTACATTTATATTTTGTGGGGAGCAGTGGTTGCACTTGTGCCACCTTCCACCACCTTTGTTATGTCAAGGACCTTGGAAGGTTACGATATGGTGGTGACCCAGTGGTAACGGCCGACTTACAAGTTTTAGGTCGTGGGTTCGAACCCAGGCAGGCGCTTTACTTTATGTAAATTATGTGACATCCACCAACCCGCACTAGGCCCGCGTGGTGGATTATGGCCCATTCCCTCTAACAGAGAGGAGGCCTGTGTCCTAGCAATGGGAACATTAAAAAAGCTGATGAGCATTATCTAAATCCGTTTCAACTTACATAGCCAACAGAAACATAAGGATTAAACACCTCAACACCAACAGCATGCAATATGCATCTAAGTAACATCTGTGAGCAGACACCTACACTACCTACTAGTAGGTATATACAACTTAATAGCGATAGCTTAGCGCCTTTGCTTGAACAATGCACCTATCTTGTTACTAAGGTTGCCAGCAAACCAACTTAACTTTAACCTCAATATAACTTAACCCTATCTTAACTGAAGTTAAGTTAGGGTTAATTTATAATTTATGTACTATTTATTTGTTTGCTAAAAATTAAACTATAAGGGTCATTATCTATAAAAATAGCCCGTATTTCAACTTAATGGTAGTTTAAACTCACTATCCAATTTCGGGCAATGGAGAGGGCTATGCTCGGCGTTTCCTTGCGTGATCGAATCAGAAATTTAGAGATCCGCAAGAGAACCAGGGTTACCGACATATTCCGAAGAATTGCCAAACTTAAGTGGTAGTGGGCAGGGCACATTGCTCGCAGAACGGATGGCCGATGGGGCAAAAAGGTTCTGGAGTGGCGACCGCGAACCGGAAGACGTTGCGTTGGAAGGCCTCCCACCAGGTGGACCGACGACCTGGTGAAGGTTGCGGGGATCCGCTGGTTGCGGGACGCACGAGACCGGTCAATGTGGCGACGCTTGGGGGAGGCCTATGTCCAGCAGTGGACGTCTTTCGGCTAATATGATGATGATGATGATGATCCAATTTCGGTGGACTGGTTTAGTTGCCAACCCTGTGTAACTAGCAAATTAACAGAGAATCGCTTTTCGTAGAAGCGAACGTCGACAGTGCTTGTACGGCACACAGTTTTATGCAAATTTATGCGCGTACATATTCGATCGGCCATTAATGCGTTCGCTAAGTTCACGTGGCTTAATTGAACCATGGCTTGATTGAACCACATAAATTGTACGTGGCTAAGTTCTCACGGTGATGTGCGCAGCTTTCAATTAGGAACGCGATTGATTTGATGTTGGAGAACATTATTAGTGAAGGTATTTTAACTACAGGTATTGATCAGATTATAATGAAGCTTTTGCAATGTGAATTCGACACTTGGTGGAGGCCTAATGTTTAGCAGTGCACGTCTTTCGGTTATAATTAAGATGGTGATGAATTCCCCGTCAAACCAAACCCTACTTGCATAGGAACTAGTCAAAGTAGTAGGTGAATACACGGTCTTCATTCGAAATATTCAATTCAGAAACCGGCAGGCTTATTACGTAATAAACAGCAATCAGCAATCATCGCGCGATCAAACGCTTTATGTCATAAAAGTCGGAATTACCCACAGTAGGTATAGGTATGGTAGGTCCTACACAATCGATTCGTAACCGCTCGCTATTTGTATAAAAAATACCGCCTAAAACTTCTGTATTGAAGAGCAATTTTTGCGCAAATGTCGCTATTGTTTTGCTCTTGCAAGATACGTAATAAGCCTGCCGCCCTACGTTGGTGAGCAACTGTGAGTACACTAAAATTATCTTCTTACACAGATTGGAAAATAAAACAGTGAAACAATAATGTTTTACAAAACAGTTAAGGTTTGACACGCACTTGCTATTTTTATTTCTCTTTTCGCATACTTATAAGAAAAAACATTGTAGGACTAAGAAGTTTTCCAAGAACCCGTCGAGGAGTAATTATTAACAACACGCAACATTATGTTCAGTAGTTAGAAACCGAGTACCTATTTAACTGGTTGAGTTTCGTTCACTAAACGAGGCAATCGAATTAATAAATCTAATAAAATCCGATGATTTATTTTATAATCATGTGCTTTTCTGATTAAATTGGGAATTAATGATAGTACTAAATATTGAAATGTGTGATAAATATGTCAACGTTTTAGTGGGACTTTTAGAAGAATAAGAAAAAGAGATATGAATTAAATAAATTCTTTCATAAGACGCTTTTATTGAGACAAGCCCGCCATACTGTCCAGTGTCCAACCAACCCTTGCAAGTACTATAAGCCAGAATCAACAGTGACGAGCACCATAAAACTGCATACTTCAGGAAAGAAGGAAAGGAGGAGTAAGAATAAACACATTTTCCACTTTTGCTCCATATTAAACAAGACACCAAATAGAGCTAGCACAGAGAAGAGACAATATTCGTAGCATCCAAAAAATTCCTCTACAAAAATCGTAGTAGCGGTCTACAAATTTCGTAGCCGGCTATTATACTGCTACGGAAATAGTAACGGACATACTTAACATCTTCACATTTCTGTCACTTTTAGAACGATCAAAAAAGAAGATGGTACATTAAGTTATTTATAGAAGTGATGAATCTATCAATCGTTTCCGAGAAGACTCGAGATGAATCATATTCTCTCCAGAATAATGGCCGTTGTTACTATTCTCTGGTCGTTCAGTTATTCAGGGCAATAAATAAGTCAAGTCCAAGGTAAGTGCATGTAGCTGGGGACAGATTTATCTCGGTGCAGCCGCCGATGGCTCTTGTTTCGTGAGATAATAACATAAAAGTGATTTGGTGGGACAAGCAGGCTATTATGCTTATAAGTTGTATGCTAGCTGGAATATGACATTTATGGACACAATTTGTATTGGACATTAATAGTGTCGACGTTTTTGCCCTAGGGTAAGTTTTTAATAGCTTTACAAAATTAGGGACGAAAAAAGGTTTATGGCATTTTTAATACTTGGATTCCATTACATAAAAATAGCCATCGGATGGTCTGGAGGTTGATTTTTAGGGTAAAACCAAATTTAAACTGCATTTCGGCGTCAACAAATTCAATATTTTATTTTCGCTTCGCCGTCGCCAACTGGTCGTGTGGACAAAGTGAATATTGACAACAAGTAAACAAAAATACCTTTGAGAAATTAAAATAATTGCAGATGACGCGCGTTGTGGGTGCTAATAACATCCTTCACAATTAAGATATAGATGCTAATTTAGTGGCAATACGCTACAAATTGGCAGGTGGACGTGATAGTGTTGCCATTCATTTGCATTCATGTGCAGTGCCGTTGAGAAAGTTTATGTGATCACCTCCATTGATAAACTTCTGTGTTTATGTTCGTAAATTATTGTATATATCTCATCTTTATTGGTGATTAATAATTGTCTCTAACATGTGTATTTTATGAAATGGTATCGTTGCTACAGTGCACAGAATTCTATGAAATTATTTTACGTCGTAATCTGAACAGAAAACTCTCTCTATCACTCTAAGGTTTGCTGGTAGAAAACTATACTTCGAGTTAGCACCTTTGTACACACTTTATTTTATATCTATTATAGGTTATTTTGTTGTGTACAATAAAGAACTAAGAAAACCGCATCAATGCAAAATTCATCTCAATTAAATCAAATTTTCATCATAGGCGTGGATTGTTTCATATAAGTAATATAATATAATATAATATAATATAATATAATATAATATAATATAATATATAATAATATAATATAATATAATATAATATAATATAATATAATATAATATAATATAATATATAATAATATTATAAAGAGGTAAAATTTGTAAGTTTGTATGTAGGGGGTAATCTCTGGAACTAATCAACCAATTCTAAAAAAAATTTCACTGGTAGAAAGCTTCATTATTCCTTAGTGCTATAGGCTATAAAACATCACGCTACGACCAATAGGAGCGGAGCATAAATGAAAAATGTTGCAAAAACGGGAAAGAATATTAGGCGTAGGTGTAGGGTAGGTGTAGGGTAGGGTAGGTACGTAGCCAGTTGACGGGAGCGAAGCGTGGGACAGCTAGTTTCATATAAAGAGCCATCAGAAACAAAGCAAAGAGAGCCTTCTATGTTTAGAAATTAAATCTAAAATAATTTGCCATAAAAAGGATATAAAATTCATTGCAGGCACATTAAAAGTCGCGAAATATTTGTGCGATGGTGATTCAACAAAAACGTAAAGACTGCTCACATAAAGCAAATTAATTAAGCCCATACAATAGCTGCTATAAACAGGGTGTTTGTTTGAGCGCGGTGGGGGCGTGAGTCGGGGCACACTGGTTTGAGCGTGGCCCAAGTTCACGAGAGTTGCAGTGTTTGGGTAGGTAAAGTCAGGGCATCTAATTGTTTATCAGATTGAGGCTAAATCAAACTTGCATGTCATAAAATCAAAAAAAGAAATAACCGAACATATTTTGTAACTTAAAATTTAAGCAAACTTTAGTTTAAAACTCAGTCTTGTTGCTAGTAAGCACGGAGCACACAACCTGGTTGTGTGCTCCGTGCTAGTAAGACATAGTGCGCTTTTCCCAATTATTTCGTAACCTGCAGTCAAACCTTTGGTAACTGTTAACTAAAATTTCATTCAGTGTAACAGTTACGTAGTTTCAAATTTCGAATATAGTGAAGTTACCATTTACTCGGAATTTATATCGAAAGTGCCTAACAAGCAATTTCCCTGGCCTAGGCTTACCTTCGACCAACTATAGAGTGTAGAAGTAAATTGATGAAATGCCACCGCCAACATGAGTTTGGGCAAATCTCATGATGGACACTAAGTTCATAGACAAGCATTTATTAGTTTACGTTTTAGGTGTAAATGTCTTTAATTGATATTTAATTAAATTAAATATGCATTGAAACTTACATTCAGTTCAATGGAATGTCAGTGGACCTTCACAGGCAAACCCCAAAATGTCTAAAACACTATTCTATTGACATTCAACTTCTAGGCCCTGGTCTTTGTTTTTTATTTAATCAAAGTTTTTGTAACAGTGAAAAGTATTTCAGCTCTACATGTATTTAGCACTTCACAAGTGCACATGCTGAGATAGGAGCCGTTTTGGTATCGTACGGCGTTCATTTATTTTTTGGTATATTTTTTGCTTTGTTTTATCTATTACCTTGGGAGTCTCTTGTAAATACTTCACAAGTATAGTACACTAGCTGATGCCCGCGGCTTCGCTCCCGTGGACCACCCCACAGGACCCAATTTCGGGATTAAAAGAGCTTTTGTCACTCAGGAATAATGTAGCTTTCTATTGGTGAAAGAATTTTTCAAATCGGTCCAGTAGTTTCGGAGCCCATTCGGTACAAACAAAAAAAAATCTTTCCTCTTTATAATATTAGTATAGATGAAATCAGCCAGCAACAGAGGCATTGATGGACGAACGTGTAAATGTGGCCGAGGCGAAGCCGAGGCACTCATACGCAAGTCCATCAATGCCTAGTTGTGACCAAGGTTTTTATAGTACTTTTCTCAAATAATGCGCGAAAATTAAAACTAAATAGTACCTAGAACTCATTTTGTCAAACAATTACTTTTCAAAATCAATGACGAACAACAATAATTTTCCCCCGTGTTAAAGTGTTCATTTGTTTTTTTTTTATAAACCGCTTTCTATTTGAAAGCCAGTTCGAAATTTAAATAAAACCTTTGATAAGGTAATCTTTGCCATGTTTCGGAGTAAAAGATAGTTCCATGTTTAAATTTCACGACAGCTACTATGTAATTTATGTGGTCGCTAAACACGACAGATATGGATTTTCATAGAACTTTTGCCGGCCGCTGCTCGCATTTGTATGGCCAGTACAGCAATTGCGATTTATCTCGAAGAAGGTTGTCAAAATAATGCTCAAATTTCCAAGCATGTTTGAAAAAATATTTTTTCTTTCTTTCTATGTTGGAACTTCGTATAACACCGAAAATAATACTGAAAAGAAAATCGCTTCAGCTTATATCCCACACCAAAACTTACGCAGCAAAATCAGCTTTTAATATCATCTGAGTGCCGTTAATAACGTAAAGCCTTTTGTGTGAAATTCCAATGCGAAAAATCTCGGCAGACACGTTCTCGGCGCCTACATAAAACATATTACAATATTTATTCTCTGGCGCTTTACGGAATTAAGATCCTTTTGGTTTTCTTCTTTTTTCATTGATATAATGGAAAAAAATTCTTTGCATACAAAAACCTCAATTTTATTTTATGAATAACTTGTATGGAACTTTTCCTTTTAATGACGTTTGCAAGGGAATTGGTAGCTAGTTTTATTATCAAAATGACCACGCTGGGATAATTTTTATTTACTTGAAATAATATGATTCGAGGAATGTTTCAGGCAAGCGAATTATATAAATTGCAAGTGGACCGAGAAACATGACATCTAATCCGAATTTATACAGATTGACAGTTACAGTTTGTTATTTATGGACATTAATGAAGGGGATTTTCCCGTTGTCATGGCTACCGAGTGGAGGTCCTTCGAACTGACTTGCAATTTGGGCCTTAGGCCCGTATTCCAGATGCTCATACTCAACCCAAACTCAAAATTGACCACACCTCAACTGTCAATCAACTGCCAACCAATCTCAACTCTCGAGTTTGGCATATGATTTCAGTGTACTCAATAGAGCAAGAGCGCAGACGCCCTGACATTACTGAATGATATCAACACAAAATGTGTGGTGGTATTGAATGAAAATGATAGTCTATATTAGCAACAACACAACACGCACACAACACAATTTTTTATTTTATTTTATGTACGAGTACAAACCAAGTAAATGCTAACACTACTCAATTGCACTGATTTTGTGTTAAAAGAGATCAATAACGTCTGGGGCGTCTAGGATCTTGGACTTGAGCACGTTAATGTCAAAAAAACAAGCCAACTCAAATCAAATCACGACTGTCCATTTCCAGTTTGAAATCAGTTGAGCATGAGCATTTGGAATACCGATCACAGACTATACTTGTATTGTGGTCGTACAGGTAATACACTGGTTATTTTTTTATTTATACTAACGAGACTTATGAACACATTTTGCAATTGAATTTCTCCCATTATTTACTCTGAGATTACATTATTTATTCAAGCACAGACACTGTAAAGAAATGAGTGCAATTTTATTTAATGTTTGCATTCATATTTTGTCTCTAAACAAAGGGGAGAGTATGGTGGGATATATGGCACACTTGGATCGGACGCTTTTGCAGATGCCCTTTATTGCTGAAATAAAACATATAATCTGTTTGTTAAATCGAGAAGCTTGTGGCTAAGTAATAACAGCCGCACGGGTCGATCATTAAGGTTAAGCAACGCTTGTCGAGGTCGGTCCGTGGATGGGTGACCATTTCCACATACCGAGTTTCCTCCGTGCCTCGGAAAGCACGTTAAGCCGTTGGTCCCGGCTGTCATTTGAAGATCTGTGACAGTCGTTATCGGTAGTCAGAAGCTTGACATCTGACACCAGTCTTGCCAAGGGGTACCGTGTTACCCAGTTACTGGGTTGTGGAGGTCAGATAGGCAGTCGCTCCATGTAAAACACTGGTACTTAGCTGAATCCGGTAAGACTGGAAGCCGACCCCAATATAGTTGGGAAAAGGCTAGGCAGACGATGAATCTGTTTGTTAAATTCAATTTCGATTTACGGAACCAGAACCCTTTTGACGAGTCTTAACATTAATTAACCGAACATACTCTAAAAGCAATACATTCTCATTACTTAGAAAAAAGTTTTAACGAAATGCAGGAAGCGGGCGGCTTCATATATTTTCATTAGCGGTACCTGTGGGCCCAAGCTGCCTGCTCATGACGCTAAGTCAGATTTATCACACAGCACCCTCCGCCCTTTTTCAGTGTCATTCAACGAAGCGAAAAACTTTCCAAAACTTTTTCAATAGCGCTTTACTTTTTCAATAAATTATTGTTTTCCGGAAGAGAAAGTCATTTCAAACAATCTATGGAAAGATTTTGCGTACTCAACTTGAATACTAACTTAGGTCCGAACTTTTCAGTTTAAGGTATTTGTTTAAGACCTTTTTACGAGTTTATTATCGTTTGTAATTTAATAAAATAACTTTAAGGCCGTCAGACAAATGACGATACTTGGTACAATCGTTTTTTTTTAATATCCGACTAAAAATTTATTAAATTATAGCGTTTACTTTTTCAATAAATTATTGTTTTCCGGAAAAGAAAGTAACTTCAAACATTATATGGAAAGATTTTGCGTACTCAACTTTTTTTTGTTTAAGACCTTATTCGAGATATCGTTTGCAATTTAATAAAATAACTTTAAGGCCGTCAGACAAATAGCTTGGTACAACTATTTTTTTTTATACATCTAAAAATTTTCTAGGCATAAGTTATCAATCAAAGTCAGTTTATATAAAACTAGGTGCCGCCCGGAGCCGCGGGCCGCACCTTGTTTTATACCCGCGTTATATTAGTACCTATCCCAATATCTTTATAAATTATAGCCTATAACATATAGGCTGATGTATTTGCTATATTTCTGTAAAGTTTCATCAAAATCCGTTCAGTGGTTTTTGCGTGAAAGAGTCAAGAAACATCCATTCATCCACACTCACAAACTTTTTCCTTTATAAATAGGATTAACTCTTAAAAAATAATCAGCTATTCAGTACATTTTTATGGATAATATTTTTGTGTTCACCAAAAATCTAAAGGTACATGTATGCATTTCTAAAATATTGATCTTAAACCCGTTTAATTGTTTTACTATAATTAAACTACTCGGCCAACAAAATATGTTACATCAAACAAATTCCAAATTAACACCAAGATATAACACTTTTTTATTGTAGTGCGCTGCAAATATTCTATTGTAACAATAACTATTTTATTCTTCCCCGAAAAATACTGATCGTGCACCAAATATTCCTGAATGTTACACAAAATATTTAGTATGCATCCTAGTACCGTATACCCATTTAAAACGGTTTTGTACAACTTTTATGTTACTGAAATAATTATAATTGAAGAAAAAATAATGCATTTCGTAAAACATTACTTCTAAGACTTATATTTATTTTACTGAAAATGGTTTTGGCGCGCTTGCGACGCGCATATGCCTGCCTATTGCTCTCTGTTGTGCGACAGGATCAAGACGTTAGATACACGTGCGACGTTACCGGCATGCTTCTAGTGTTTGTTAATTTACTATTATCCTGTGCGCGGCGAAGAGATTCTGATTTATTGTTTTAAATGTGGGATCTATTGTTTTAATTAAGGAATAGTATTAAACGGAAAGTGAATCTGAAACGGAAGAACCATCTATTAAAAAGAAGAGGAGTGTAGGTAAAACCTGGGTATTGGTATCAAGATACGAAAATGTTCAAGAAGCAGAAAAAGCAGTATATGATGAGAAAGTATGGTCATTGAGGAAGACTTGCAGAACAGAAGAAGGTATAAAAAAATAATACCGCTGTAACCAAGTCAAAGCTCGTGGCCCTCAGTGTGCATCACAACTTTATTTACTTTTTGAAGCCACTTCTGATGCTGTTATTATTTATCGCTTAGATGCTGATCATGATCACGAGAGTATTAGTAGTCAAAGAAAATACGGTATTTGTCAAGATACAAAAGAAGAAATAAACAAGTTATTCTCATTGCATTTAAAACCGAAGGCTATATTACACCGTTTAAGTCAGACACCGGGTATCACAGTACCTACGATAAAGCAACTGAACAACTACTTGTCCGATCGCCGCCGCGCAGTTTACCGCGGCGGCGATGTTATCAGTCTGGGGGAACTGGAGAAATGGCTAATTGATCATTCTGCGATACCTGAAGATGAAAATGAACCGTATGTTATCTTCTACTACGTATATGAGTGTGAGTCTCCCGTTTTTCGTTTTGGTGTCAGTACAAAGTCTTTGCTAAAATTGACAACAGTGGCAACCGACATACACGCAGACGCTACGCATAAGATTGTGTGGCAAGGATTCCCCGTGTTAGTGGTGGGAACGACTGATAAAACCAAAAAAAAATATCCTTTTTGTTTGGCCATTTCTAGCTCAGAACGCAAAGAAGATTTTAAAATGTTATTTGAACAGCTTAAACATAGCGCTTACACTCTGTATTCGCATGTAATGCAGCCGAAGGTTTTAATTTGTGATGCAGCCAAGAGTATTCAAAATGCGTTTACGGAAGTATTTGGAGTTGAGACTACAGTCAGAATGTGCTGGGCTCACGCTAAAAAAAATATTCAGAAACAAGTAGTTAAACTAGTAGACAAACGACTGCAGAAAGATCTTCTACAAGGCATCGACATTTTACATTCTGTCACAGCACCGGGCGTGTTCGACACCGCTTTAGCAGCTTTTTTGAACAAATATAAAAGTCAAAAGGCTTTTATTACATACTTCAAGGAAGAATGGGTAATACAAAACCCGAATTGGTACCTAGGCGCTTCGGACGGATCTCCATCTACGAATAATGCACTCGAGGCTTTCAATAGGAGCATAAAAGATAGCCAAACCCTTAGAGAACGAATTCCACTGTCCCGGTTTCGTGCTGTTACTCTTGACATGGTCAAGCAGTGGTCCGAAAATTATAAAGTGGACTCGTTTTCAAGCACACCTTTAGAACTATCTGATTGGACATCAGCATACCAATGGGCAAAATTGAACAAAAAAGTGAAAACCATATCAACAACAGCGATACAAAAATCTTATCTAGTCGAAGGTTCAGCAACCAATAATGTTCCAAACGGGCAAAGTTGGGAGACATTCGATGAATTCCAGAAATTTGCCTTTACTCACTGGACAGTTGTCTTGCCTTCCCAAAATAGTGACTGGGTAAAGGGTCAATGTAACTGCCCCGAGTTTTTTAAAAATTATAAATGTAAACATGTTACTGGACTTGCGATCAGGCTGAAATACATAACACCTCCAGTAGAAGCCAAAAACATAGCCATCGGGCAAAAACGAAAACGTGGGCGTCCTACAAAGGCAAAGTGCGCTTTATTGGTGCAATAATTTAAAGAAGTACTGCAGAGATTGAGTGGACTGATAATGTGAACATTGTAGGAGTAAAGACTGTTTAACATTTTGAATTATTATGGTTCGTACTGATTAGTATTAAAAAAAACATTTTTAGTAAGCATTACATTTTATAATGTGATCATTTTTTATTAATTAAGCTACATTGGACATTAATTGGTGTTTGATTCAAATACATTTTGCAGTGCATTATCTGAAGTAAAACTAAAAAAATAAATGCTTGTTTTTAAAATTAGGTGTATTACTATTTTTACAAATTTGCAACAGTTGTTAAATAGATGCTCGTTATGACATATTTTAATGAACATATTTTGGTGCACATTCAGTATATTTGGTGGAACACAGGCAAAATTAGGTAAATGTAATGGGAATAAATTGAAGTACTTTTAAATACCATCCCATTTTTATTTGTACAAAACAAACAAAAATATACTGAATAGCTGTAATTAAAATGTAGGCAATTACAACTTTCATTAATACCTGATACCTGAAAAAAAAAGCCGGCCAAGTGTGAGTCGGCCTCGCGCACGAAGGGTTCCGTACCATTATCGCAAAAGACGGTCAAAAACTCACGTTTGTTGTATGGGAGCCCTACTTAAATATTTATTTTATTCTGTTTTTAGTATTTGTTGTTATAGCGGCCACAGAAATACATCATCTGTGAAAATTTTAACTGTCTAGCTATCACAGTTCATGAGATACAACCTTGTGACAGACGGACAGACAGACAGACAGACGGATCGCGAAGTCTCAGTAATAGGGTCCCGTTTTTACCCTTTGGGTACGGAACCCTAAAAAAAACGCAGAAAATAAGTAAGACTTATACTTTCATCTAGCTAGCAGATTGTTAAACTCAACGCCCTCGTTCTAAGTAACAGTGATTGCTACTATCATAGCTTTATCATAACGTAGCGCGTATCTGCGCACGATGTGTCAATTAATTAATTAATTTTAATTAAACACACTGTTTGTTTACGTACAGGACATAAATCGATGATATTGATTTACACGTGTTTCCATTGCGTCCTTTCTTTGTTCTATGCTTAAACTAACGACCTGCCCCAGCTTAGTCCGTGTCAAATTATACACAAATCTACCTCGTTTCTCACTCTTTCTATTGGTGAAAACCGCATAAAAATCCGTTCAGTAGTTTTTGAGTTTATCGCGCGCAGAAGCAGCGGGGGTTTCATTTTATAATATGTATATTTTATTTTGTAATTATGCAAACTCTGTTTAGAAAATTTGAATTAAACAGAAACACAAACCACGTATGTACAGCCCGAAAGGTTATCCAGAAGTACACCTACAGTACATTTCACCTCTCAATTTGAATTAAGAATCTGCTTAATAATGCTTAAAACCTTATGGTAACTTAAAGTGAATTAGTTTTATTGTATAAGTATCTAAGGCCCTAAGTCGCAAGAGTTCAAATTAATAATAAATCATTTCAAACAAGATCGTAAAGCTAGAACTGGGATCAAAAAGGTTATCACCATTATTGAAAGCTCTAACCAGCACGTGTTCAGAAATATGGCAACTATCCAAACAATACAATCGCAAATAACGATCAGTTAGTAATATTGACTGCACATTACATAATGAAAGTGATAACAATGGTTTGGGGTAAACGGAACGCGTAAGTGTGGGAGACTGGGGATGGTTGACTATAGAGGTAGGTAGAATATTCGAATATTTAGACAACTAAGCACACTCGCGGTTACATCCTAGTCAACGTTCTCCAGGCCCGTGGTCAACCTATCCCAGTCTTGGTATAGATTGACTAAGGTTTCTTGTTTTATTTTGGTTGTTAATAACTAAAACAATGATTAATACTCATACAAATTTGATGATTTTTTTGAATAATAGTGTCACTTTCAAATAAAGTCCTTTCTATAGGTATAACAAATACAAGAAATATACACCAATAAATAAAAAGTGTGTCAACTATCACCATTCTCCCCTAATTCGAATTTTTGGAACAGTGCACGCGCATGTGATCGTTCACAGGGGCGCTCGATCCACGACCAGCTATTATCGATCTGTTCGTGTGACTGTGAGTGTAAACTATTGTTGTTGTGCAGATGGGCGCCCCAGAATCTTGAGGGGAGACTTCCCCTTCATCCCTTCCCCGCCCCGATACAAAACAATACTACCGCGCCACTCTAACAAACAATCAACTCTGTGGTAACGACACGTTAGAACTCTTAAATATTTGTACAGGAACAATAGACGTTTTACAATAATTACGTATGAAAATACTTCGAAATATTTCAAGTTAGAACACGTCGCAGATGTCGTAAAATTTAAATGCTCAGCGTTTTAGGGTGTCGCAGAACTCGCTATGTTTTTATTGTGTGTTCCTCTGGAATTCTGGATGCAGGCTACGGGTGAATTTAGAGGGGTCATTCCTTAGTAGCGTGACAACAGGACATTTGTTTACTAAACACTACCGTTAGAATTATTCTTTCTGTCCAATTAAATGAACTATGCGAAAGAAAACTAATAAACGGGGGCTTAAAAGTATGAACAACGGGAACGAAAATTAATGTAATTCAAGATAGGATATAAGTTGATGAATAAAACGCGACAGTTAACCTTAATGTTGAATACCTACTTTACTGAATCAACGGAAGAAGCGTTAAAACTGTTTTGAAACAAACGTCTCGTTTATAGCTCGTATTCGCATTATTACAGTAACTGAATCTAAACGATCAGTCGGTGAAGCATCACGACTGGAACTCGATAACAATAGCCTCAAGCGTGCTAAATATCCGACAGTACTCTCGTGCAAAGGTTTTTGTATTGAAATTTATTCCAGAGTGTTGCATTGCAGTGAACTGCAGCAAGTATTCACGCCTACAGACGCTCGCCGGTGGAACTGGTTTCGCGATAAACACACACACATTAAAACGAGCAGTTTCTACAGAAATCACAAATTCCAATCAACAGCATTATCCTCTCTAATATGCGAATGTTCCGAAATGTTAATTTGAATTAAACGTTCTTATCATTTGAAGTAAGTGTCATTTGATAATCATTCCGCTAATGAATTAAGTTTATATACAAAATAGTCGTTTATATTGGTAGTATCACATTACGTAATGTTCTCTTTTAATAAGATGTTCCTTTACACTGAAATGTTCATGACATAGTATGAATGTCCGCAGTAATAGAAAACCGAGGTTGCAGTCTCAAAGTACGCAAGAGCAAACGTGTATTCAGTCTACAGGTCGCTGTTGTTTACAAAAAAAAAACATAGCGTGAACCACCGCCATGTCACAGAAATAACACTTTTATGATCATTCATATAACACGGAATGTTACTTACGAGTAGTTGGGACGTTAAAACATCAATGTTTCTATTTATTATTTTCTTAGCGAGCACGCTTAGCGCACCTTTCAAAGTTAAAGCCAAAAGCGGTTCTTGTAAGACCACACGAATCATCACTTAGACCTTTCATGATTCACATCTTTGTGAAACTACAGCATGCAAATTAAAATCTATAAACTTAAGATCTTTAATATTTGCCTAACGAATAGCTATTTTATCTAAAACTTAGTAAGGAGTGCTAAAACAGGCTTTAAGCGCTCCAGCGGCTGGAGTCGCAGCTTCAAGTAAACATATACATAAAGTATGTACAAGTACTAAGACTAGACTTGGCTTAGCACAATTTACTTAGATTGTATTCAAATGTTCTCGGAGACGCTTCGTAGGCGCAAACACCAACACTTCAAGTTTGTTATGAATAACCCCGAGCTGGCTTGTTGTTGCTAGATTGTCTACATTACTAAAGCCATCACTCACATCTGTGTCTAATTGGACTTTGTTATGAAGCATTAGTACAGCTAAATTTTTTATGACTTTACTGAAACCACGGTATCTCTATCCTTATCTTGGACTATAACTTTTACGAACAATGCACAAAAACCACCGAGAAAGTCGTTCATTTTCCAGCCATACTTTTGGTGTAACACCATTAGAACAGTATTGTAAGAAAAAAAAGCACCCAGCTGTTTATGAATAAGATAAAATGTAGCGATCTCATTAAGTATTTAAAAGAAGTAAAAGCTTCCTTTCAGAAATTCAAGTTTCGAAGTAAGTTATATTCGACGTGTTGCAACTGGTAACTTATCTTCGCGTTTCATATTGGTCTGTGTACGGAGTCAAGACTGCAGCTTTTTGTATTGCGATTCTATTTCAGAACGCCTGGCTGATACATTAATCACGTTTGCATTGGACTTTAATGGAGCTGAACCAGCTTTATGCATAGATACCTGCTCAATTGGCATATTATATTCTTGTACACTGTAGTACATATCTTAGATATATATTTATCACACTGATATTATAAGGCGAATGTTTGTGATTGTGTGTTTGTTACTTCTCCACGCTCTAACGGCTGGACGGATCTGGATGAAATTTGGCAAAGAGATAGATTATAGTCAGGAATAGCACATAGGATAGGCACTTTTGATCCCGGCATATGTTCTGTCGGGACAATTTTAGACTCAACCGCGGGCGAAGCCGCTGGCAGAAGCTAGTAGAATATAAATGCGAATGTAACTCCGTTTGTTTATTTATCACGACTAAAAGGGTGAACCGAAGTGGATTAAACTTGGTATGGAGATAGTTTGAGACCCTGGGAAGGAAATAGAATAGTTTTCGTCACGGTAGTCTGTTTCCAGGGGAATATAAAAAAATAGTAGGCAAAGCTGCGGGCAAAAGCTTGTAATAACTTTTTTTTTATTTTTACTTCGATAGTAACTCAATCTGTCTGCCTGTTCTTTACGTTTTTACGCCCAAACCGCTGATCCAATTATGGCTTGGCTTAGGTATAGATTGGGCCCTGGATAAGGGTAAATGGGTGGTAAGGGTAAAATACACCGGGAGTATGTTATCTTGAGATGATTTTCAACTTAAACGCGGGCGAAACCGCTGGTAGAACTAGTCGTATATAATTGCTTGTTCGGGCCATATTGGCCAACAACTTTATTGATACGTAAACGGAACACCATTGGTCATAAATCCTATGTTTTCAAACGAAATGTGTCAGGCCCTTTATGTTTGTTATTTTGTAAATCTTGCTTTGGTAATAAAAATCTGTTACAAAGTTGTTATAAGTGGTGATATTGCTAGTTCTTGTTAGTATGAAATTAGAACGAAATTATAGTCTAGCTTAGTGTCCGTCAGTTAGGCAAGCCTTGAACGAAGCGTGGGTCGATTACTAGTATAGAAAGTGATCAACTCTTACAATATTTGTAAGATATAACACTTGAATATATTGTGTAAGCAGCTATGCAATCTTAGATCAAATGAAAGATATTGAATTCAAAGAGATACAGTCAACACCAAACAATAACACGTAAAGTTAGCAAAAAATGCTGTAACAAGCTAACAAGAGATCAAGAGACAAAATACCGTTTAAGTAAACTACCACAGTTGTCTACTAATACCATGACGGATGACCTAAAATTATCTTGTCAATCTCAGCTCGCGAGCGTCGTGCGTGATTCAATGTCCAAGTAATAACAGAGGACAGACAAAACACAAACAGTTTTGTTTCTATCTAGAATCAATTATAGGTACTACGGTACTTTTGTTTAAATTTATTTCGGAGTTTTATGTACTGGATCGGGACCAGTCGGCCAGGTTCGGCCAGGCTCGGTCGTGGGCGGCAAACGGTCGAGATAACCCGCTCCTTCGCCCGCACACTCTTGCGCAACTCGCAGTCGCCACAGCATCGCAATAACTTACGCGAGCCTTGTTACACTTCACAAGACACGAAGCCAAAAGGATCAATGATGAAAGATAACAAAATCAGAATGTTTACCTTTATAATACCTCAAGTTTATACCCTCTTTATTCGAAGTACTAATCTCGTTAACCGATCATCAAAACGTTCAGACTATTGATTTTGGATAATTCGGTCTTAAGTATGCAACAGCCGTAAACATTGTTTACTTAACCGAGTTCGACTCGTGTGACATTCATTCAGTGGATTTCTCAGTAGAAGTGCCACTCCAATTTATTTCAAACTCTTGAGGGCTTGACTAATTTGTGAGCTTTGAAGTAAATTCTCATTTTCTAAAGCCCGTGTTAAGTCTGAGTACGGAGAAGTGATTCACGCGTGTAAACAAAACGAGGAACCGCTCGAATTAACTACAAATACGGCATAAAACGTAAACATGAAAATCATCTCTGGTCGTATTGCGTCCACTTAAACAACTCCGATTAGAACACCGCTTTTCTCAGGCTATAAATACACGACTCGAGCTTTGCACACCATAAACAATAATCCTTAACACGATTTGTCACAGTCGGGGCGCACTCGTACTCGCGACGGTTGAGCTCGCGGCGCGGGCGCGTGCGGTCTGCGCGCGGGAGCGTGCACGCGCTACCATTGCGTCCGCACGACAGACAAAACAGTCGACGAAAGCGCAAGGGCCTTCGCCCCTTCCGAATCCGTGATCGCGCGGCGGGATGCAGCGAATGCTAATACTAAACAGGGCTGTCCGGCAAGGACTTCGGATTATGGGAAGCAGTTAAATTGCACCATCCTCATTGATTTACAGTCGTATTGACTATTAAAGTGCTAATGATGAAACTTGTTTCTTGTTTACTTGAAGCAGTATTGAGCTGCGAGCTTTCAAATTCATCACTGGTTGCTTGCGACCTAGTCGATAAGTGTGTGCTGGTCTTTAGCAGTTGTATAGTTGCACGGCATTCCTAGTTCTATAGGCACAACCCTGCATAGATGATGTATGAAAAACTGACGGCACGGGTGCCATCTGCGCTAGGGAGGGGACCCTTGCATTAGTGGGATGACGTTATGCACTCCCAGAAGGGTTCGCGGCTTATCTCGTTAAATCACTCGCGCCGGGCCGCTGCGAAATAATTTACAGAGGTGTGCGGTAAACAGTTTCCTATGAGATAACTACGATTACCTTTCGGCAGGCATGGTTTTACGGCCGTTTGTGTCCGTTACTTGTCGACATTTGCTGAGAAGGGTCCAAAATTATTGCCACGGATTGAATTTTATATGAGATAGGTACAGACAATGATCCTCACACTCATGTAATATATATTCTTATCGCTGAATTTATGTGTACGCAAATGGCACCTTAAACGTTTGTACCTATTACAAGCGAATTTATGAGAGAATTAAATTGAGTGAATGATAAAATGACAATAAATGATAATACGCATTAAAATCGATATTAATCCCCAACTCGATGAAAGTAATAATTTATTAAGCTCCTGGCTACATCTCGCATAGCTATTAAGCGTATTGTAATAATCGAAGGGTGCGTGCACGTTCCTACGGCCCCATGGCTATTGCGTCACTTAGAATTCATACTTATCGATTATAATGACATAAACGTCTAGCCCATGAGCTGTTTATTGCAGACTTAATGTTATTAATTTATTCGATGCTATTAATAAAGCAAAAGATGGGACTAGACAGGAAGATGATGCTGATGACGCAAAGGAAATTGATAATAAAGAAAAGAGGTCAAGGAATGGTAAGAAAGATGGGCTCAGTCATCATGAAAATCTAAAGAAAGCTTTACATGATTAAGTAGAAGTTGAAGAATATAAAAAGAAAATTCCTTTATCTCTTAAAGTAATTTCATTTCTTATAAATGCTCGTAACCCAACCTAGAAAGATTTAAATAACCGCAGTTCACCCAAGTCAATATTATGTCAAACGTTAAAAAGCTCATAAAACTTGGAAATATGGGTAAAACACAAAAGCAAAAAACATGAACGCCTGTATTGTTTTCGCTGTTTACATGTGTTCGCGGAGCCGAGGGCGGTTTTAAAGAGCAAACACTATAAAGACAAATAAACTGCTGACAATGTTGGGCTACGAAAGTAATAGAAGTGCCCAGAAATTGTGGGCAAAAATTCAGTAGAAATTTGAAGATGAAACATTCGCAGCATCATTATATCCAGTATCTACTGTAAATATCTTTACAGAGGTAATAGTTTGTTCATTAGAGTTAGGGTTAGGGTTAGACGCACTAGATCCGATTCGTGTCCGTGAAATTTCGGCACCGAAGTAGCCGTAGTACTTCTTGTAGGGAAGCTTACGCACTACATCCGAACGGATAGAACCGTCATAATCTGTCATGATTCAGGACATTTTGAACTCTGAACTCAAATCACGGACACGGGTCACGGGACTCGTAGTGCGTAAAGGCACTGATCCGATTACAAAAATTCTTCCACTGATAGAATGATGATAGAACTGATTAAAAATTTAATACCTCCGACATATTTTTACTTCAAGCTACATAATGTATCTATTAGTAGATACGCTTCGATCGACAATCTATTGAACACGGTAATTATAACACTATACCTTGCTATAACAGCCCGATTCAAACAGTAAAAAGACCATAATTTTAGAACGACTAAATTGATTTTCATCAAACATAGCTAAGAACACTCTCGATAAAGGCAACTTTCAAACAAAAAAAGAAATCAGATTCGGTTTATCCGTGTAGGAGCTACGATGCCACAGATGGATAAACAAAGACACATATAAACAAACACACAGGTACACACGTCAAACTTATGATAGCCCTCTTTTTCCGTCACGAGTTAAAAAGAAACAATATTTGCTGAGTGCCATAGGCAGCATTTTATCTCGAAAAAAATGCACATGTCTTGTCCATAACCCACAAAAACGTTGGCGCAGAAAAAGCCAGTATTCAATATAATTTATATTTTAAATTATTTTTATTTATTAAGCCCAGAATTTTCAATCAAACTGTAAACAGAGTCTATTTATATCTACAGCTTCGGAAGCAGCAATCCCTGGAATACAAATCATGCACTCACGACAGAAATCTGCATCAATATGAATAAACCGATTGTGATGTAGAGAATAGACTCCATATCCTTGTTTAAATCTATAGGGACAGTAAAACAGAAAGCACATACCACATTTACTGGTCTAAAGCTTCTATGCATGAATGGTATGAGCAGCATGCAAAATGCAAAGAAAATAAACGGGGACATATTTCAGCCCGCATCACAAGAATTTGCTGCAGTTCGGCTCACTAACGAATTTCAACGAAACGCACTACTAACTTTGACAATATGTCACAACCGTTCCCTCGAACCCGACATACGAGTATAAATCTATTTCCCCAATTTCTTATAAAATCAATTAAAATAACCTCTGTTCAAAGTGTTGAAACAATGCGGAAATGTGCCAGCTCAGTTAAGAATCAACTAATTCCCCCTTTCGCTTGTAAAACGCCTAAACGGATCAAACTATTCGTGGAACATCTAAAAGCAGAGTGATTTATAATACGAACGTGAGAAAATATGAATTATATTTTTAAAGCTGTGTCGATGGCGGGGGACGTTGTAGACACCTAATGAACGTGTGCGATATGGCAATAGTAAATATACTGTTCATTATTGCTTTTTACAAGCTTCATTTTACAAGCTTTTTGTTAACTTGCAATGTATGTATGTGAGTTCGGGTCAAATCTTGCAACTGAATTTTAAAGCAGTTATCCTCAACCGATAAAGATGAAATTTTGCATACCTACACGTTTGATTTTGATAACAATGCACGGTAAGCTAAAAAGCTTGTTGTTTTTTATTGTCAAAATTCGACGAATTCAGTTGTATCGTGTACTTTTGCCATTAAATTCCATACGTAATAAGTAAACTGTCACTGCATTTTGATATAAACCATAGTACAACTTACTTATTACTTAATTAGTATATCAATTTACGAGCAGATATACTCTTGGAGACACGATTACTATACTATTTATTGTGTTTTATTTACTTATTTGTTTTATTCTATTTTATTCCTAATATATTGTAGGTATGTTTCGTTTCCGAGAGTGTGTCTGTGGCATCAACAGTGGGCCCTATCAGAATATCAGCGCAGTGATATTTTCTTTATAATATCGTTGCACATGCTGATATAGGAGCCTTTTTGTCTCGCACGGGATTTTTTATATTTTATTATGGTTTGTGTTTTGCTTATCTCGTGTCTCCTGTGCGGGTCACAAATAAATATATTTTCTTTCTTTCTTTCTTTACTATCATCTTTTCCAAGTTCGGAGTTCGCCATAGGGGCTCGGTGCCGATGCGGGCTGTTAAGTTTCAGAGAGGAACAAGAGAATTGCAAGATTTTAAACTGTGTGACAAAGTTTTGGTTTAAATTATAGTGCTGCTGTGGAAATAGAGCAGCTATGAGTCCCAAGCTGAACATTTACTGTATAAAGGAACAAATAAGCGGACTCCGTATAAAGGAGTCAAGAGCGTT
This sequence comes from Orthosia incerta, assembly GCA_948252205.1. Classification (NCBI taxonomy): domain Eukaryota; kingdom Metazoa; phylum Arthropoda; class Insecta; order Lepidoptera; family Noctuidae; genus Orthosia; species Orthosia incerta. The sequence continues at coordinate 12,472,349 of OX411741.1, forward strand.
TTTGTTCTTATATGTTGGTTTTTTATTCGTTTATGTTTTTATAGGATTTTAGCCATGTCTTACACTCATTACATGTGAAATTTTTGAAAGGAAGGACCATTTGTTCCTAATCATCATCAATATCATCATCATCATCATCAATCATCATCAACACATATAATAAATCTGTAGAAATGTAATTTTTGTACATCGAAAATATTTCAAAAAAAAAATAGCCAGGGTCTTAAAGGATAACCAACAAAACCTATTTCCAGCATTTTTTGGAATTTATGTCTGTTTATCTGTTTATCCGTTTATTTGTGCACGCATCACGTGAAATGTACGAAACCAATGTAGATAACTTTTATACATAAAAATTGTGCGTAACTTGAAGAATTACTTAGTTTTTGTTTCATAGCAATCGGTTCACTCTATCAAAAGTTAGATGAATTTAGAGTGTTCAAGAAGTAAAATTATCACATCACACGCAATTCAGATACTCGGACTGTTGAACTCAATATTCCATAGATGGCGTTATTCATTTGAATTCATTTTCTGAATGGCGGTGTTAAGATTCTCCGCGAAAGAATGATGACTACAGAGCAAAATTTTGGGTAGGTAAGTAGGGTAGGCCTGGCAGACAGAAGACAGGAGCGAAGTCGCGGGCACAGCTAGTCTAATCTAAAATATTATTACTAGAGCTTCTTCGCTTTATTTTTTCAAACTGTATCAAGTTTTAACACCATATCTCACAACATTTCAGTTTCAGCCATCCTTTCAGCGCTTCAACCGACACCAAGCCTTAAGAGCAGCACGTATTGTCCATTCCTAACAACAGTCGGATTAAATGAAGCATTGAACTCATAAGGCGTAATTTACGAGCAATAAAGAGTGCAGTTTAATAAGTGGGTATTTCAACAGGGTACAGGGGCTCGACAGGCGAACTCGAGCTCCGTCGATCGTAAAACGAACCGTCTTGCTCGAAATGCTCGAGTCTGCCGGAGACATTTTCCTATTACAAAAAATTGCTATGGTGTTTTTGACGGCTTTACTTAAATCAATTTTCGGTTGACGAAGTTTGAAAGTTTCTACAAAGTTCCGAAGCTTTTAGATGTTGCGTTGTGTTTGTGTTTTGGGTTCTGCTTATTGATGTTGATTTAATTTCTGAGTATTCTTTGATTTTAATAAATTTTCGGTCTAATTCAGAGAAAATGTATTTCAGTGCCAGTAAGATCTTCATTTTTAGGGTTCCGTACCCGAAGGATAAAAACGGGACCCTATTACTAAGACTCCGCGATCCGACTGTCTGTCTCTCCGTCTGTCACCAGGCTGTATCTCATGAACCGTGATAGCTAGACAGTTGAAACTTTCACAGATGATGTATTTCTGTTGCCGCTATAACAACAAATACTAATAACAGAATAAAGTAAATATTTAAGAGGGGCTCCCATACAACAAACGTGATTTTTATGCCGTTTTTTGCTATTATGGTACGGAACCCTTCGTGCGCGAGTCCGACTCGCACTTAGCCGGTTTTTAGGTTCCTGACCCGTAGCCTCACGTGTCTGACTGTCTGTCTGTCTATCGTCTGTCACAGAGGATTTACAGCCAAACGGTTAGAGCTACAGTTATCAAATGTTCACAGTATATGCATCTTGTTGACCCAAAGCCACACAAATTCTCAAAATATATTTTTAATCGTTCTTAAGGGGGGCTCCCATACACCAAATGGGAGGACGCGAATATAATATTGACGTGCCCTATCGAGTGGGGTGTCGTTGTTTAGAGCTCGTTGAGAAGATATATACTGTCACCTTGTTCAAGCCACCAAAGTCAGGTTTTTTACAAAATTTTGTACCGTAGAGTTTCAGATTAGATGATGGTTATTATTACGTATATTTTATTAACAAATACTAATACATTGATAAAACAGATTTTTTCTTTGAAATTGCCTCTACTTTCTTTTATAACCAATCAGATTTTGCGATTTGTTTCGGAACCCTAAATGCGCGAAGTCCGACACGCACTTGGCTGGTTTTTTAACTGTTACAACACGCAAGGAAATTTCATCTATGCTACAATCTCCATGAACTAAGAAGCACCAAAACCACATCCCTGAACGAGCTGTGGGTATTTGTGTATGCCATTACCATTAAAGAGCGTAAGATAATTATGTTTGTTGACGGAATAGACAGACGATAGTGACGAGCGGCTCGAGAGATGTGTAAACAAACACGCCATGACACGCCGCGGCTGCTGTCAGCACAAATATACCACAACGTGCAGTAGCGGTCGGCTTTCGGCTCGAAAACGATATGTTTTAAAAGGATCATGCCATTTGCGTAAAAGATTATGCGACTTGAGAAGCAGATCGTAATTTCTGTAATACGATATAAATAGATGCTGAAGTATGTTGTTACACCGTCGCCGTCGCAGATGATCGCAGAAAAGATCGTGAGTACGGACTTTCGCATTCAGGGTTTAAAAGCAGGTCTAGAGAGCAGCAATTAACCGAGCCTAAGCCGGGTGTTTATGTTGACAGCTCAACAAGAAATTTGAGCTCTTAAGTTCACACCAGCAACCACCATTCCTAACTTCCTTAATTGGCTACTCGAGTCCTGGCCCGCTCAACCCTCAGTAATTGTACACTTATACAGCAGGAGACGGAGCCGACTTGTTATTTAAAATGAGCGATGATTCTGTCGTCTGTCATGATACCGTTATCTTGGCCAATTGGGAATTAAGTTCCGAAGACTTTTCGCATCGGTTACGATTGATCGCGGTGTCAGGAGTCGGGCGAAATTTGGTAATTAATTTGAACGGGTTCAGTGTTGTTTGTAACTGTTATTCGTTCATTTGTTTTATGCTTCCCCTTGGCAGGATGATGTGTTTAATCGATTCGTGTTACGTCGGTATTCTTTACTCCTTCGAGATTCCTTTGAAACGAGAGATGCCTTGACGAATATGAGCAACCGACATGCCAGAATTTTTGACTAATCCCCAGAGGATCGTAGATATAACATAACATACCTATAGGCTTGAACAAAAATGCCAGTCAGTCGTGTGCGGGCTGTTTTCCTTGCGATGTTTCAGAAAGGCTTATTGCTAAGAAAATATTTATAAACATTTGCTTAACATCAAACGGAACGTTATGAATCTAACTTGGAGAATGCATTGTTTATAATTTATTCAACGATGCATTCTTTCAACTAGATTCTAATGGATGTGAGAACTATTATTTCTTTAAAAAGGAATTGAAATGCATATTTCGTAAGTTCATTCATGAACCAGTGGGTACAGCAAGATAATCAAAAAGATTGGAATCGACACGAAAATACATCCACAGAAGAGAAAAGAATGGGCCATAAGGACCAAAATATCACTATCACAACTATTGCATGACGTTGAATGTCACAACGACATTTATTTTGATGTGTTACACAATTTACATCATTATACTTAATGATGTGTTTTAAGTGTTTACCCTGGGCACATAAAAGGTATTCAGTCGGTCTCTGCGGGTTCGGGCCCTTACATGGCCCGGCCCGGTAAGGAAAGTGGTCCCATTGTATAAATGCCCGCCCTCGGTTGTTCACCTATGTGAAAAACTAGCAGAATTCTAAATGTGGACCGGTCCCGGGTCTTCTTTGGCGAGGAATGCACACACTTTTGCTTTGATGTTGCTTACAAAAATCTGTGTCTTAGGAACTTCTTTTCATTAAAAGTTTTGAAACTTGTGATTGGCTGTTTTCTTAATCCAAATATTTTGGAACAAAAATAGAGCCAGTTATTTTTAGACACAAACATTTACTTACTGATTTGGGAAACGCTTTTGACTGCATTAACTTAAGGACGATAGTGATTAAGTTGCGTTAAGTAAATAAATAATTACCGTTATCTGTTTTTTATCAACAGCTACGGATTTTGATAAAACCTTGACATTTCTTGTATTATTTTATGTTGTACGTATTATACGTAACCTAAATAAAGAACATCACCCTGATTCTGAACTTCTGATTAATTAAAATTCCATTTACGTAATGCCTGCCAAGTATCAAACTGTCATAACTTGCTTATCAGTATAAAAAAGACATTTGAAATTTGTAGAACTAATGAAAACGTTTTTAACCATATAAACAGAACACGTGCTACCCAGTCAAGCGGGCGACGCAACAAATGACAAACAATAGCTTGTTAGCTCTTTGTCGTGAGTCAAGTTCGGGGCTCCTGACGTGACATCCTCGCATTGTGCTCGCAATCAGGGAAGCATTGACCGGCACCGGAGTCAAGAGGCCTGAGGGCCGCCAGGGCCCGTCAGACGCAGTAGAACGCGTTTTTATTAACATGTAAATAGCCCTTCAGGTTATTATGGTGCTTGTTGCTACCTGTTGTGTTTTATGCGGTCCTTATGGGTTTATTTGGGTGCTGTAAGAATGAATGAATAGTTTAGATGGTTATTTGATTTGTAGTTTACAGGTGTGCACATTGGGTGTCTGTGTGCATTGGGTGTACCCATCGCAATCAGTTACGCTATCATGATTATTATTGTGCCGTAATATAATCACGTAATAGGTAGGAAATGAGTTGGATGAAAGGTAAACGAATGTCCAGACAGTATGCATTTGCTTATTTCGCTTGAACTATAAAACATACAAAGCTGCAACTTGAAACAAGGCGAACAAACATCGATTTCACTTCAACGACTATAAAACGTTGCCAAAGGTAATGTCCCGGTCCCAAGTTCACGTTGCCAAGTGCAGTCTTTGTTTACTAACATAGAACATGAGTAAACCTGCAGCTCATCTCGGCAACTCGCCAATAGAGGGCGCTAGACAGAAATAGAAATGTCATTGGGCGGCTGGTACGCGAGAATTATGGCTTTCTCCGCGGTAGGCATTTCCGATCTTTGACTAAACTCGAGATGAGCTTTAAAGTTTTGTGTTTTTGCAAGTAGAATTTTTTATGAGTCAAGATGCGTAGGTACTTAGATCCTTAACCTTACATAATTAAATAAAAGAACAGAAATATGTTGTGATACATAAAACCTACCTACTTATGTCTAAGTAAAACTTTTGCCATCATAAAAAATCTTAAAGAATTCTTCACTTTTCACTGCCTCCTTCATATATTTAGGTACCTACCTTCTTATTTTTTGCAGAATTCCAAAATTGAGTAGTACCAACTTATGTTAAAACTAATTTAACATAGGTAGGTATGTAATCAATTTCTTTATGATAAAAATAAATCTAGAATCTTTAATAAATGTAGATTATGGAATACATACCTACCTACCTAATCAGATGAATCCCAAAGCGGTATAAATAAGCTCGGAAGCGGATTTATTTATAAAATCTAGCTACGGACTTACGGAGATCGCTCGTCCAAGTTCGAAACTGAACACGAAAATAATTCTCAACACTTGGTGAACTTTGAAACAGGCTAATAAGTTGGTAACCATTATGGTATGTACCTATACTAAAAAAACCAAACCATTTCACAAAAGTGGTTCAAGGCAACCAATTTACATTATGTATTAACAAAAACAAAATACTTATTTAATTATGACTCCCAATTACTGATCAATAGAAAAAGTCACTTAAGACTTCATTAGCTAGTTTCTCAAGGAAAAACACTAAAATCTATATTTGGTGAAACATTGTTCTACTATTGCAATAGCCGTAGGTATTGAAGAATAGTAGACAAATCGAAGAAACCTTCTAAAAGGCAAAGATATAACTTCCTCTTTTTTTCAAGTTGGTTTAAAAAACATGTACACCGAAAGATTATATAATTTGTATGAGAGCCATCTAGCGTCGAATAACCGCAACGCTTAGAGATCAGGGTTTCACTATAGCTTACTGATGTTTAAATAACGTCAATAGATGGCGTTAATTTCGAAGTGAAAAGGTTACTTCAATATACTCAATACATTGCAAACAAAAAGATATATAAATTACAAAAGCTTACCTATTCGCTGTTAACGTCGTCATCTCGGCATTAGTAGCGCAGGCTGTTAAAATTTCATCGCAACTGCTGCCACCTGTTATGCGTTGTACCGCACTTAGTGAAACATCCTCGCTTGAATTCTTCCCCACGTTCGGAGCATTACCGCTAGATGGCGTTGTTCTCTGTTTGGTTGCTTGTTTATGTCGGCTGAGCGCAAAAAATAGGGCTAATACTGCTTTTAGTTTCGCATCCCGGATGTCCGCAGCTGTTACTTGTTCTAATCCCTGGACTTTTTGCGCGTGTAGGAAATCCAAACAGCATTGAACGTTTTCCAACTGGAAAGAGAGAAAAGGATTCGTTAGGACTGAGAAAAAATATTTCATCTAATCGAATGGGTTAAATGGGCGGGGTAACTATATTTTGGCTGTGCAGACTTATTGTGTATGAATAGCCCATAATATTTTTATATCCGTAGATCTACACAAATATAATATCTACGGTGGGCTATTCATATCCAATAATTCTGCAATTGTGTGATAAATTTATTTGTAAACGATACTATAGTAAAGGTGCTTTAGAACCAAAAACTTGAGAGGTGTCAAGGGACACCCGGATGGAACGAAGTTCCTTTAGTATACATACATATGTGTATACACATATATATATTAGAATATACTATATTTATTACAATTTATAACATATTTTATAGTATATTCTAATCTGTTGTCAGATTTGGCCTATCTCCTCCCGTTGCCGAGATACAATTTTATTTCTTAAATTAATGTTTTTTAATTCCATCTGATGGCGACAGATGACGCTAGGTGACGGTTAACAAATGTGGATTTTACAATTTGAATAGTTGGTTCGGTCGTTCGTTCGTATATTTTCGATCTCATAAAATTATTTTATGAAAAGGATTTCGAGTAAATGAGAGCGGGTGAGGAGTGAGGGGGATGGGGGGAGGGGTGAGGGGGGGAGGGGTTTGTTGCACGATTTTATAGACTTTTCATATAGATATTTTAGAATGGGGTAAAAATAAATTGCGGGGGGGAAGGTGAACAGTTAAGGGGGGGGTTATCCTATCTTGTTCTCCGGCCTGAAGCGACGAGGGCAGGGCGGCAAATTTTTACTCAGAATTGAGCTAGCTCCAACCGTTTCCGAGATATGGAGGTTTTTAGGTTTTCTGATTAGATCGCCGGTTCGTTATTAGTGGCGGCTCGGAGTCGGTTTTCGAGTAGTGTCGACTCGAGTCGGCCTGTGGTGGAGGGTTTTGTACGTCTGGCGTTAAGAAACTAAATATATACATACATATACACATATATATATATATACATACATACACACACATATATACATGTACACATATATATATGTATGACACAACAGCGTATAGACTAGAACACGCACGAAACACGCGCACGCCGCACGGCTTACAACTATAGCAAAAAGTGTCGTGACAACTTTTCGTAAGAATTTTTTCCGTCTAGCCCCCTTTCACAACGCGCGATAAGGAACTTCGTTCCAATAATTAAATCGGTTGCCAAGTGATTAATTATCATTAAAATTAATGAAATGGGATTATGGCATCACCTAACAATCGATATCATCAATTCAAAACAGCGACCGCTCGTAAACTATCATAAAGATCGGCTTGTTAACTACAAAAATGGTATCAGTGCACAAATTCGCAATCGCAATGTGACCGTATTATTAACACTATTAATAATTAATAACACGAAGCTTTTACGTGTGATGTTGCTATTGTATGCGCACACGCTTCCCAAAAGGCATGAGGAGCGTGTCAATGAGTTTATCGCTTTACGATAGTCCTTGAAATTTCAAATAGGTGTTTGGTCGGTACCTACGTGCACTTATTTCACGGGTTATTTACGGATATCAAATAGTTCGGTTGATTTTGTTGGCATGTTGTGTTAGAAAAAACAGCTAGCAACAGGACACTTATAAAGTGCGCCGCATTTTCTTCAGAAACATTAATTAAGTAGATATTAATACGTCAAGTCATTACATTTTTAAGTCTCTATAGATTATATCTCGCTAAACACTTCCTCTTTGCATTAGGCAATGAAGACGACATCAGACCATGTTGCGTCAACCAGTGATAAACTAAGATCTCTGGCAAGGAAAAAGCTAACTGTTAAGGGCCTACATGCACTTTAGTGCCGTACGGTTGCTTTCTCTAAAGCATACTCCTTCATAACGGCTAGGTTTGGTGTGTGAGTTTAGCTTCGCCGGAATGTTCAAGGCCATTGAGGCATACTTGCGCCTTCAGTGAGACCCAAACTTCGCCGAGATTTTGGGTCCGAATAACAGAGCTCCAGTGCTCCATATTCCGAACCCTTCACAAATAAATACACCAAACTTCGATGAAGGATACACTTCATCTGTATCCTTCATCGAAGACACCAAATGTCTGTTTACCCTTGATTACTTGAACAACGCCTGTAACGCTGCAATTAACGTGGCCGGCCACCTACTGAGCCCAACCAGTGTGTTTAAAAATGTACTGCAACACGAAAGGATGAAGCAGACCAATATCAGGAGCCCTTGTGCATACATTGTAAACTCACAAGAAAACTACAAGCTTTTGAGGCTTCCAGAATCAATTGGTGACCTCAATGTGACATGTTGAACAGGTACAAAGCATGCATCGCTCGCACACGTTGCGACACGGCTGCTGTCGGCGCCGGCCCTTAAAAGGCAAGTCTCCTGAGCTCATAGGTCACCGGCACAACCACTGTAGCACTGGGTTCCGACGACCGTCGTTGTGAACCTACCCTGGCAAGATCAGGGTAGGCTGGCGAGAGAAATTTTGGAATTAACCATAGATTTAAATATTAGAGATACGGACGTCCTTACACGCAGACACCATTCAACACGCAAAACACGTACACTACCGCTCCCGATCCCGATCCGACCGACCGCGAGGCGAGTTTGGTTTGGTCTATGTATGACCAAATGTTGGCTTCAGAAAAACGTAGCCCGCTCTGTCCTTACTATAAGACAAAATGAAGCAACTTGTTTGTCTCTAAGTAAAGCTTTTATGAGTTTTGGCTTTAGCTGTCTTCTGACAGTGAGGTTTATTTTGCAAGCTATCAAGTGCTGAATAGGTATTCATTTTATGGTCACGACATTAATTGCTTAGGTAAGTAGATCCTACTCATTGACTGCCTGCAACCATAAGTAATTCAACGACAGGTATAACTGCGTCTCTTGAATGAAAGTTAGTGTCACTTAATAACTATGCAAAGGTTTACTGTTGCCGACATGAGGTGCGTTACTTCATAGGTGCTGCGATGACGTTTGCATGGCAATAATTTAATTACCAGGGAATAGTCTGGACTGGAGATTTAAGTCTGCTGCTTCATCTTCTGACTGTCTGGTGTGTAGTGACAGGTTCGTTGAGGCACAGTTGCGAATTTTAGAAGTGTAACTTCTTAGGCGGCTTATTCGATAATTGGGCAAGAATTGAGAGTTAAATTTCAAGGACGCGTCACGTTTAGCCACATTTCGTTGCATGAGAGAGAAGAAAGATATGACTCCTTCCTACACACCTGAATTCTTTCACATGTACGATGCTACAGGCGCAATTTTATTGACACTGCCAAAACTTTTCTTGAATCACAGGTGTCTGAGTGACGGTAACATTACACAATATTTTGACAGGCAGTGATTGTAATTCGAATCTACCATTGTCACCAATGATTTCAAACAAAAAACGTTTTCGTCAACCCTGATCTTAAGTAAAGTAAAGCAATTCTATGTTATGGTAACATGTCTTACAACTGCTATTTTGTATCTTTTGTGTAACCCGCATCCCACAGGAACAAACGCGGCCCTCCCACGATCCGTCTCGTGACAAACATCCGTAAAGAAAAAGAAAGATTCTTGATATGTCATTTTAAACTGTTGTTCTTGATTGACGTTAAAATAATGATATGCCAAGTTTGGCAAAGAAATATTATGATGTGAGTTGACATTGCCACCCAGTTGTCAAAATTTTGAAGTTAATGTCTGATCATAATCACACGCTACAGTTTTTTCATTAATCACTAAGGCAAATTTGCAAATCCTTCAGGGAAAAATTCTTTTTTGTTTTGTGACTTTGTTAGTAACAATACCATGTAGGCCAGCAAGGAGAAGTGGGGATTGATCGTAAGGGGAATCACATAATCTGCTCCAACAGAAGTCGGTATTTAATTTCACAACGAAGAAAAATAATACTATACTCTTTTCTTATTGCCACCATGGTCCTTATGTCCACATACCAGTAGCAATGAGCAGTTTCGTTCCATAAAAATATTACAAAACCGCCCAAGTGCGAGTTTGACTACCGCATAGAGGGGTATAAACAGTGCATTCACCAAAATAAATAGGCAACATTATTAACGTTCAAAAATATTGAAAGCACCGAACATTGCTCTAACGGAAAGACAAAATTAACTTTGCAGTTCGAAAACTGTTATCCCTATACATCAAAGTACATTTTTTTTTACTTTTCAAAGTACATTTTATTAGTTGGTCAACTATTACTCGTAAACTTGTTAATTGGCTGTGATAGTTTTCCTTTCAATTTCGTTATATATACTACTGCCGTGAATTTTGTCACATATCCAAAAACTATCATTTAGTTGGCAAAGGGGACACTTAACTTTAACAAAAATTTGGCATTTAAGGCTTAATTTTACGCAAACGAATCCTTAAATCGATGGTTTTGACAGATCCGTAATATTTTTAAATGGCCTATACAACGATACCCTACACCATGGGATAGACGAGATATCATCCCCACTTTTTGTTTAAATAACATCCCCACTTTTTGTTTACAGAAGAAACATAAAAAATTTTTTTAGCTTTTACTTGCCAAATTATAATAAAGATTTCTAATATAGAGTCTCTAAGCAAAGCTGCGAAACTATAAGGGTTCCTTGTTGACTACGGACCCTAAATATTGCATAGAATTAGCTTGATAGATTACACATTCAAATTTTCGAAGACGAGTATGCAGAGGATTTTAAAACGATGTTAAAAAAATTGTCAAATGTAGTCCTTGCCCCTAATGGAGCCACAAAACGTTATAAGGCCAACGAGGTCACACTTTAAAAAGCCGTCAAGTTTTGTAGATTGCAAGCATGTACCGCTCATGATTGAAATTGGCTAGGTACAAAAATAGAATGAGAAAATTGTCTCAATTATGTCACTGCGTTACTTCAATTACGTAGGAAACTGACAGCCGGAGGAAGAGTATTGTTGAAGTTTTATTGTACACTGGCGTGCATTGTGGCATTTTATGCTCTGGCACACTTGAAGTAGGACAGCCGTCAATATTTTAATCGCTGCGACAAAATTACTAAAATTAAAGGAGATAATATGAAAATGGTTTGATGTTCTTTACAGTAGTAGGTATCTATGGAGACATAATTTTGTTGTAAACGAGTTTAAGGACCAATAAGTTTGGATCAGATAAATCTGTTCTTAGAGCGTGAGAACACTGCAATCGACAATATTCTTGAGATTGATTGATATTTCCCATTTACTTTGTAGTAATCCTCTTCCTTACGTATCTATGGAGGAACTGGACTGTACCTACAATTTTCTTTAGTCCAATTAATAATTCTTTTTTCATCAGAAAATACATTTCCTAACTTCACATTAGTAAACTGTAATCGGTGTTATTTAATCCAACTGGGCTTTTAATTTTCCTACCATCTTTTTTTCAACACCGCGTTCCACTTTCAGAGTTAAACACGATACTTTGCTTAACCCTCGCCCGTAAGGCTAGCCCATTTCCTTTCATTGACTATTACCTCCTGATAAGATAAGCTTGCAGTTTTGTTTTCCTGTAATTTCTCTTATCAGCATGAAAATGAAACAATTTGCATTAAGTAAAACGGCAAATGTTTTGTTTACATAACAATGTTTTGTGTTTTATTTTTTCAATTACTTTAATTATACTGGTTTACTTTGGTATATAGAAACATATATTTTTAATATAATGTATTCTATCGAATTTATTTATCTACATAGGCATACATAGCCACATATCCACCATGTGAAACCTGACTTTATATATATCTATACTAATATTATAAAAAGGAAAGATTTTTTTGTGTGTTTGTTTCTACCGAATAGGCTCCGAAACTACTGGACCGATTTAAGAAAATATTTCACCAATAGAAAGCTACATTATTCCTGAGTGACATAGGCTATTTTTTAATCCCGAAAACGGGTCCTGTGGGGTGGTCCACGGGAGCGGAGCCGCTGGCAACAGCTAGTATATATATAAAAGAGAAAGTATGTATGTATGTTCCATAAAGACTCCGAAACGGCTGGACCGATTTCAAAAATTCTTTCACCGATGGGAAGCTACACTATCCCCGGGTGACATAGGGTACTTTTTATCCCTGTATTCTCACGGGAACGGGAACTACGCGGGTGAAACCGCGAGGCGTCCGCTAGTAATCTATATAGCCTACTATTATAGGCAGTCTGACTCATCTGCTAGTCAAAATACTGTTTAGTTTCAAGAATAGTATTGCTCTCATGAAAAGTACCCCGGTGAGAAAATAACACAGGAACGAAGATACCATCACAGATTTCACAACTTCTCTGTTTATTTCGAAACACTGAAAAGTTATATTTGAAACTGAAACAGAAGTTTTGTAACTCATCCTAAACGAGCTATTATTAGAAACGTCGTCTCTAATTAATTAGACACTTTTGAACTAAAGTTATACCAATATATATTATGTAAAAGATCTGTTTAACAAAAAGTTGTCTGTCGTAGAACTACACATCCGTAGTGACTCAAGACTCAAGATAGAAGAAGTGTTAAGACGACGACTAACGCCAACGACCATGAGGGAACAAAACGCGCACTCGATTCACACCCGCGCGACCCATTAGTAATTATTTGTACTTTTCTTATTATTCTACGACATCTCAAAGACAATGTAGACAATTACATTGTCTTTGTGATGGTGTCGATTTCATTACAATACGCCCAGCGGTTTTGGTGTGATTGTCGTGTTTTTGGCCGTTTTAGACATAACTTTACAAATTAATTACACTATGTTGTACGAATAAAACTCAAAATTTTCTTAGATCAAATTATTAAGAAAATGGTCTAATGTAACATATATTTTTTCCAAAAAATTACGACTGGCTGTTTAGACGTGATTCTCATTTTAAATTCAGCTACTCAAGGGAATCGGCGCCTATAATATAATCTTTATTATGATACACACAAGATTCAATGATACACAAGAGCAGATGTACAAAATAATATAAGATATCTACAGAATCTACACAGATCAAGTAACCCTGTCTCCTAAACTAGGTAGTCCTGTATCTTAGGAGAACGTGATTAGGCCATACAGGGCGGTTAGCCATGTAGGTATAGCTGCAGCCAGGATGTATATCGCGACGGTGGTGGTTGAAACTTTATGACAATCAAAGTGAACTTTTCATTTAGAAAACTACAAAAAATCACTATAGAGTCAATTTAGACAAAAAATTATTTTAGAAACTGTACACTGATCTTTAACAACAATCTTATCTGAAACTTCGTAAAGATTACAACCATGTCTAGTTAATTTACATATTTGGCTCAAACAACGACAATAAATAGAATCTTTCCAGTACATCTCTAGACGTAGCCTCAGTCCTCGAACGTGACAAATCTGCCTAACAGCACACAATCGAATCGTGCGCAGATCGATGGGGTAACTCTAATTGTTCTTCGGTTATCGTACTACAATTTGATTTCACTTGGGAACGAGAAATCGTAATAATATCTGACCTATTGTGCAAACAAAGTGTTGCAACAGTAAATAAATCATACACATCAAAGCTGTTAGTGTAGTCACGCTTGTCATTAGTATAGACAGAGGAGCGACTTATTCATCTCTAACTCTAACCTAACATTATAAAACGGTAATACTGGCTTCCTTCACTCCCGGCACCCTACCCTACCTACCATTTTTTTTGCTAGGTTCTGTCTTCCGCGGAGAATTTTAACACCACCATTCAGAAAATGCCGTCAAATGCACAACGCCATCTATCGAATATGGAGTTCAACTATCCGAGTATCTGAATTGCGTGTGTTGTGATATTTTACTTCTTAAACACTTTAAATTCATAAATCTTCTAAAAGAGTGAACCGATTGCGATGAATCAAAAACTAAGTTTTACTTCAAGTAACGCACAATTTTCATGTATAAAAATAATCTTTAGTGGTTTCGTGCATTTTACGTGATGCGTGCACAACTAAACAGAAAAAAATGCATACAATGCTTGAATTGGGTTCTGTTGGTTATCCTTTATCACCCTGGCATTTTTTTTTGGAAATATGTTCGTTGCACAAAAATTACTTTTTATATATTATTGATTGTTTTGCTCATTTATGTGTGTAAAATATATTCTCTGAAATTAGGTACCTATTGAAACGATTACGAAAATTCTTTTAATGAAAAGTAAAGTGGAAAGTTCGCTAAGCATATCGATCGATAGAGTATATTTCTAATTCCAAAAATATGCACATTTACTGTGTGAATTTTGTGATAGGCGACGTAAATGACGTCGCGGGAAAAAGATAGACCAAATTTAATCTAGTCTTATATCTGACCTAATTTACTTTGCCTTCGACTTAACATATACTTTTAGTCAACGTAAAAATAAACAGCTAAAAATAACCTCTGTTCAAATTCAAATTAAATTTATTGCATCCATATTATACATACAGGTGGTAAATAAAGTTACAGAAACAATTATGGAACCTGTCGGGCACAGCAACATTCTAGATACAGTCGGTAGTCTTGTACAAGACTTGAAATTTTCGAATTATTTCATGACTTTATAATTACATTTTCACACGACTTCTCATACTTTGTGACAAATCATTAATCATTTGTAATATTCTTATTCAAGTATAACTACCACATGGGTGGCTCTATTATGCAGGTACTGTCCCTGTGGTCGGTTTGTGCGAATTAGTTAGCGTAATGCTGAGCGACACCGCCGTGTTACGTTATGGTCACGACTGCGAATGTGTTGCGCCATCATTTCCCATGAGTGTCGTATGAAACGAGGACCTGTCGGCTGTCACGGTGGACTGCAGAGAAAACTGAGGACGATAATGGTACAGACAGAAAAATCATAGGTGTTGATTTGTAAAATAAAAGAAAAAACCGGCCAAGTGCGAGTCGGACTCGCGCACGAAGGGTTCCGTACCATTATCGCAAAAAACGGCAAAAAAATCACGTTTGTTGTATGGGGGCCCCCATACAACAAACGTGATTTTTTTGCCGTTTTTTTTTGCCCCTTAATTCATTTTATTTTAATTTAATCATTACTATTTTTTGAAGTGAATATACAAATAAATATTCTGTGAATATTTCAAGCGTCTACCTGTTTCCGTTATTAATATCGAGCAAAAAACAGCAAAAAAAACACGTTTGTTGTATGGGAGCCCCCCTCAATTTATTTTATTTTAATTTAATAATTATTATTTTTTAACGTGAATATACAACTAAATATACCGTGAATATTTCAAGCATCTACCTGTTGCCGTTATTAATATCGAGCAAAAAACGGCAAAAAAAACACGTTTGTTGTATGGGAGCCCCCCTTAAATATGTATTTTCTTCTGTTTTTAGTATTTGTTGTTATAGCGGCAACAGACATACATCATCTCTGAAAATTTCAACTGTCTAGCTATGACGGTTCACGAGATACAGCCTGGTGACAGACGGACAGACAGACAGACAGACAGACGGATCGCGGCGTCTTAGTAATAGGGTCCCGTTTTTACACTTTGGGTACGGAACCCTAAAAACTACTAAACGTAAATCTAAGTTATAATAGCTGCGAAAGTATTGATTCGAACACAAACATTCTTTCACTAATAATAAAATGTTAGTATCAAAATTTTTTTCACGGGAATCTATCTTGGATACCTACTATACTATTCTGTATGTCAACCGAACAGCTTAGTATCTAAATAAATAAAACGCACGATGTTTGTGAAGCGAAACCGCGAATAAAAGCTAATTGTTTCGTAAAACAGTGCCTTAATTAGGTACTAACTGTTATTAAAACATTTAATTTAGCGTTTTCATACAGGATCTCGTCAATGAATATATAAAAATACGTAACTTTCATTCAATGTAAAATGCCAATGTCAAATGACTGTCTGTTACATAAACAAAGTATCTGGTCCAATCATATATAAGTGAAGCGGCAACATAAAGATTGTATCAGAATAAGTATTCGTGCTAAAATATTTCATTAATAAACAGTGTCTGCAAAGGGGAATGCCCATTTTGTAAGGGAACTTGGTCCCCTTTGAAAAAATGGTTGTATCTTGATGCATTTGGTTGTATATTGTAGAAAAAACACGTTATATTCATAATTATAAAACATTTTTATTTATTTTGCGGGGTTCACGAGAAATAAAGATGTTTCTGTTCTTGAAATGAACCCTTATAAGGTGCATACAAATGTCCAAGTGAAGAAACCTGGGGGGTGACCATAAGCTCTTAGAGCGGTATCAATTTGATATCGCGTAAGTGACATATGTATACAAGTCAGATACATCTGTCCCTTGTTCGATCTCAAATTGATACCGCTCTAAGAGCTTATGGTCACCCCCCTGATCTGTTGTTGTATGTACATAAAAAGTACAGGACACGGATGGAAAAAAGCACAAAATATAAATCCTATTATTGGATAATATTGAAATCGCAGACACGATACCTCATATGGGGCCTGTGTATGGGCAATCTCCTTTTCAGATAATTCTAACAGGAACAAACCAAGTTACAGGTTAAATATAGCTTATAACAATATCATATTATTATCGCTGTTTATTGTTGAAAATCATACATTAACTTTCGTATCAAGCATATGAAACTAATAAAATTAAAAAGAAAAGTATCCATTCAATTGTTATCGACATTGTATTGCTTTTAATAGGAAAAGTATTCAATTGTTTTCGATATTGTATAGGTTTCGAGAAAATATAAATAAATAAATCATTAAAGCAAGTTCGTGATCGTCGTGGAGACCATTATATTGTGTTTATAAATGTTGATGTCCAATTGTTAGAGACCATAATAGTGTGCTTTATTTTCTTTATACCACTTTGCCCAATCGTTACTTTGTAATTAATATTCAAAATAACAATACAATTATTTATATTAAGGTATGTTGAAGTATCATGAACATTTCCGACTTTTGAGAACTGTTGGATTTGTTGAGAATGGCATGGCACCTTGTCCTATTGTGAGAAAGTAGTTTTATTATTAAAACACTCATAATTATAATAATGAAATAATAATTTTAATAATTAATAAAAAATTTTTTTTTTTTTTACTAATCACCTTTTACAGAATTGAAAAATACTTCATGAAGTCATTTCCATGAATTCTCATGTTTTCGTAAAACTAAAATTATTAAACTGCGTATCGATTTCATCTTGATTATTCACGGAAGAATATCAATGGTCTTCATTAGAATTCCATACCCGTAGATACAGTCAAAACGGAACCCTATTAATAAGCCTCCGCTGCTCGTCCGCTTGTCACAAGGAATTACAAAATTTTACAGAACTTGAACATTTCATTTTTAGGGTTCCGTACCCAACGGGTAAAAACGGGACCCTATTACTAAGACACCGCGGTCCGTCTGTCTATCACAAGGCTGTATCTCATGAACCGAGATAGCTAGACAGTTAAAATTTTCACAGGTGATGTATTTCTATTGCCGCTATAACAACAAATACTAAAAACAGAATAAAACAAATATTTAATTGGGGCTCACATAAAACAAACGTAATTTTTTTGAAGTTTTATGCGATAATGATACGTAACTCTTCGTGCGCGAGTCCGACGCGCACTTGGCTGTTTTTTAAATTAATGTGAGAACTAAAATCCACCGTAAATCCATTCATCTCTTATAGAAATGTCAGATGAATCTCATCGCATTCCGTGACTGTAATAAACATTGCAAGTAGGCTCCTATTATAAGCAGAGGAAAGTATTTAAATCCACCATACAGCAGCCGAGGCACGCGCCAGGTTGATCGGCACGCCGCAAGGTGAGCCCTTTGCCCTTCGCTACGCCAGATAGGCGTAAAAGCAAAACAAACTCGTTTTATAGACCTAAATGCGAATGTGGGTTACATATTCTTAAGGTTACACTAGTCGAAATTTCTTCTATACAAACGCAGTCTAGGGATTATTCCACTATTTAACAATGTACGTTCAAAATAAAAAGTGATATCAATTTGTCTCATCATTATCTAGCCCTATATGGAAACAAAAAAGTGAAAAAAGTAAATATTTGAAAGTTATGAGCATCGAAAGTTCCACAATTCGACACTAATCTTAACGCATTTTTGGGCGCGAATAAATACCATAAGAAGTCGGAAAATTGCAAAACGGCCTCCATACAGGGATAGATTAGTAGTTCAACAATGCAAATAATTTCATTTTGAACAGATACCTTTAGTCGTTTTTTCATGATATCTAGACTCCCAAAGGTCTATTTACAAAATTTCGCGCGCTCGGTTTCGTCCTAAATCATTATCCATTTCGCTACAAATTTGCGAAAGTGTGTATTCGTACGCGAACTAGCTTCCTACTGCTCATCACAGCATCAATCTCTTCCGCACGTGTTGTCGGTTGATATAAAATGCATTTTAACCCCGCGCACAAAATAGTTCGTGCCGTTGACTAGTGTAGGTACCCTTAAAACAAGAAGCGAAAATAGAAATACAAGCATGGTTGGCATGAGGCTGCGTCTTTTGAAACCACAAGTTGCTTTTCTTTATTGTAATCATGTGGTTCTGGAGTCATTTAGTTCAGTCATGTAGGTAACCGAGTTATAATATTATTTGTTGGTAAACATACGCTAATTTATGAACTTCTAAAAGTAGAAATAATCACATTTGACATTTAAATTTATAAGACATCTCGCTAAAGATGCTAAGCTTTATGATCAATTACCCAAAAATAACAACTGTAGCTGGGGTTTGAACTCAAATCTCCAATAAATTTTGTGTCTTCCCGACACCCACGCGGGCGAATCCGCTGGCAAAAGCTAGTTAACAATAAATAATTAAGTAAACTTTTATGGTTATTCTGATAATTATGTAGGTATTTATCAAATGATAACATTCTGCAATAAAACTGCTGATTTTTATCGATATGATTTAGGTATTATACAGGAGCTCGTGGCTAAATAATAACAGCCGCACTGGTCGATCATCAAGGTTAAGCAACGCTTGACGAGGTCGGTCCGTGGATGGGTGACCATTTCAACATACCGAGTTTCCTCCGCGCCTCGGAAAGCACGTTAAGCCGTTGGTCCCGGCTGTCATTTGAAGATCTTTGACAGTCGTTACGGGTAGTCAGAAGCTTGAGATCTGACACCAGTCTTACTAAGGGGTACCGTGTTACCCAATTACTGGGTTGTGGAGGTCAGATAGGCAGTCGCTCCATGTAAAATACTGTTACTCAGCTGAATCCGGTAAGACTGGAAGCCGACCCTAATATAGTTGGGAATAAAAGGCTAGGCAGATAGATAGATTTAGGTATTATACACTAGAAGCTACCCATCACCGTATGTGCTCAATGAGGAATGAAAACACATTTTATTGTTTGGTCGTCTTTGAGCACCAAGCTATTATATTGATTGTTGCTCAAATGGGAATACCTTTGGTGCTCAAAGCATAGGTGCTCAAACAAGAATACTCCCTTCATTCCGGTCTTCATCTGTCTAGTATAGTTCTTGCATTCATCACGATCTTCATATTGACAGTTGTTTGCTTACTTATTACAGAACTCTTTAAGCACTTATTCGGTGGTATGATTTGTATTTGATGACTTTATAAGGAATCGCCTACTATCATCAAAATAAACAGTAATTTCCTTCCATCCTCAACAACCACCTCCGCAAGATGGCCGACATGTTCTATAATTTCACAGATGAATTAATCTATTTTTATCAGCATTAGCTCTCAAGGCTCTATTAATGTACTGTGCTTTGCAATGATTTGTTAGTTAAACAATGATGATTGATGATCAATGTCAATCATGATCATAAGAATAATCTTAACAAAGGTCTTCCGTATGCCTATACCTACCTACTACCTGTGCATGTTTATTGCTTTCTATACTCATCATCATCATCATTTCAGCCGAAAGACGTCCACTGCTGGACATAGGCCTCTCCCAGGCGTCGCCAAATTGACCGATCCCGTGCGTCTCGCATCCAGCGTCTTCCCGCAACTTTAACCAGGTCATCGGTCACTCTAGTGGGAGGCCTTCCAACGTATCGTCTTCCGATTCGCGGTCGCCATTCCAGAACTTTTCCCATCGGCCATCCGTTCTGCGAGCAATGTGCCCTACCCACTGCCACTTAAGTTTAAAAAAAATACTTTAATTATGCGTACAGCTAAGGAATGGAATTCCCTGCCGGAGTCTGTTTTGCCCGATAGCTATCTCGGGGTCTTTAAGTCAACAGTGAATAAGTTACTTCTAGGCAAGCGTGCTACACCATCGACCACATGATCGCTTACCATCAGGTGAGATAGCGGTCAAGCGCAAGCCTACCAAAGATAAAAAAAAAGTTTGGAAAGCTTTCTATATTTATATATATATATTTTGCTGCAAAATATTTGGAATTGGCTATTTAACTGCCTCAATTGCAAGGCAGAGGCTACTAAGTATCTGAAAACGAGGCCTAAAATATTTATAAAATTAAAAGTTTGTCAAGAGATCGTACTACAGCAAATTGACAATACTCCCAAAATAATCCACACAGATCACGAAGTCTTAGAAGAATGCATGGAAATCTTCACTATACCATCTTGTTTTAGACCGACATTTTAACCGTGCATGGATCAAAAGATGTCAGATATAGAAAATCCGCCAAAACTTCAGCCAAAAGAGGATAGGATATCTAGCGGATGTAACACGGATAATACTTTTTTTTTTAATTTCTTACGACTTATTTTCGGGCCAGCGTTGTCCCCCCACATCTAAGTACTAATGCTGTAACATGGAAATATTGTAAAACCGAACCATTTTTTTTAAAAGAGTAACCGTGGAGTTTCTTGCCGGTTCTTCTCCATAGGAAACGACTAACCCGAACCGTACACCTAATGTCGACGTTTTATAAGTGCCCATGTAGGCCTATGTAAAATAAAAAAAATATTTGATTTGATTACCAATGGTGCATCTGCAAAAAAAACCAAGGACCATCTTTACCGTATAAATGCATAGGCACTTCTTACTTAGTTAATAACCAGTCAACGTACGTTAGGACATTAGATATAACAGTTCCAAATACTAGGTCTGTAATAACTTCTCTATAAGTAATACCTAATGGCAATACAGTTAGGTGAACAGTACCCTGCGGTATGCAACGAGCTCATTACTTTTGTGGTCGGCGGCGGATTTTAAAAGTAAATGAACACTGAAAGTCAAGTGCATCCCGTTATACGGTGGTAGGTCATGGCACACCGGATGATAGTGTTGCCATTTTGATATCAAATAATAATTTGTTCCTAATCGTCGCTTAGCATAAACATAATCAGCCTTTTAGAGTCTGGCAAACGAAAGTAGAGATTGAAAAAGCGCGGCAAATTTAAAAAAATATCAGCATGGCAACTCTAAAAACCAGTATGAAATAACTGGAATAACCTAATTTGATACTTTAGAATTATTTATATTAATTCGTCTGAATAAAAATACTATAGGTACATTTGGTTACGTAATACTTTAATATATCAATCTGAATAAAAAAAAGCAACAGAATTCTATAAAAAAATTGGTTTATTCACTATCAATCAAAATCTGAATGAAGACTTCCATGTGATAAGATTCATAAGAGTCACATGAACCATTGTTTCCTATATTAGTAATGAACCCCTAAGACGACCCACTGACCGAAACTTTTTAAATGATTAAATAGAGAAATGTTTTTACAAAAAGATAAATAGTGATTACGAATTAAAACAAAGTATCAACTTAGTAGCGTCATTCGGAAAATTGGGGTTGACATTATTATAGCATTGCCATATAAAAAGATTGCAAATAATTCAAGTGTCTACTTTCATTTGCCATACTCTAAAATTCCCACGGCTGGGACTCAGGCCTCATCTCTGTTAGAGAGCGTAGGCCGTAATCCACCACGAGAGCCCAGTGCAGATTGGTAGAAGTCACATGCCGTCGAATTCTTAGTTTAAAGACAAGCTGATTTCCTCATGATGTTTTCCTTCACCGTTATTGTCGCCGTCACGTTCAATCGTCACTTAAATCAGATTATAGACGGTTTTCAAACATAGGCGGTGTATATGCATAAACATTATCACTTCAGCCTACCAGGTTCCTATTACTGGGACACGGGATTCCTCTCTATGAGACGGAATGGCCATAATCCTACACGCGGGTTTAGTGTGGAATTGTGGATTCGTGGATATCACATGTCTTCGAATGTGAATGTGAATATGACGGTTGACCATGTTTTCCTTCACTGTTTTGGCGTATTAGCTAATGAATGAGTTTTTTTTTAACTGTGTGTGATTTTAATAAAATTGGGCAAGAAGGTTTGAATAACCTTTTTCCGAGAAAAGCAATTATTACAGTATTTGAAAACACCTCAATCAGGCATGACAATGTAACCTTGAAACTGCATAATTGAATCAAAATTTGACTGCCAAAACTAGGTGCATTCTGGCAACACCGTCGGGTCGCAAGCGCATGTGTGTCGAGGCCTTGTCCTGCGCGACAACTGGAACGCGCCTTATCTGCGTACGCGCAATCATTCGCACCTTCCACAACAACCAATATCTCGTTTTAAAGGTGAGTGAGCAATCAATGTAAATTGCATTAAAATGAAGATGGTACCACAATGTACAGACTTGTTTTCCTTTTTTAGGTAGTTTAAGAGGAGCTGCTGTTGTATTTATACTTTTTGTGCTAGTTTTTTCAAGTTCACCTTTTGGCCTTTTTGTCAGGTAGCTAATAGGAGTGTTGATTAATAGTGCGGTAGTTTCCTTGAACATGCAAATTAACTTGCTTGATACTATGTGGATGGTTAGATGAGCAGCGGTGGCCCAGTAGTGTCGGCTGCGAAATACAAGTCGTAGGTCGTAGGCAGGCGCTTTACTTTGTGTAAATTATTTCATCACCACTGCTCTCAAAACGGTGAAGGAAAACATCGCGAGGAAACCGGCATGTCCTAGAACCAAAATTCGAAGACATGTGACATCCACCAATACGCACTGGGCCCGCGTGGTGGATTACGGCCCATTCCCTCTCACAGAGAGAAGGCCTGTGTCCCAGCAGTGGGAACATTAATAGGCTGATGATGTGATGTGATGATACTATGTGGTATCTATCTATACTCAACTCTGTTACCTTTAAAACTAATTTAAAAAAGAAATATACTTTTTTAATCACCAAGTCAATTCTTACATTATGTCAACTACAACTCATAAAGAATCAAACAAGCTATTAAGGGGTACTATAAATCATGATAAAGAGTGGGGCTCCTAAAAGTGCGTAGATAACAATTTAGTGCCGTCACGACATGAAGTCACGCGACAAGACATGTTGTAGTTGTAGCCTGTAGGTGAACCACCTGTCATGGCCCGACGTGGCCCCACATGGCCCAGTTTTTGACATGTTCGGAAGCTGACAATTGACCGGGTAGGTAAATATTGAGAATTAGTTAGTACTCTCTACTTTACACTTTGGAGTTAATGGTCGGAACGTATTATTTTATTGATTCAGCGGATTATTTTTGTTGTTTACGACACACTCTAGAAAAATATATTTGTTTCATCATAAAATCCACATAGAATAATTAAATGAGCAGGGGGCGAGGAGGTTCATACTTCATAAAATGAATCGCGGTATTTTTCAGCGGAATATGAAAAAAACTTTTGTGTAACACTGGAAATCTGTCTAGAAAAAAAAATGGTATTTGAATGCGATATATTGTACCTACACTGATGTACGCTAAATGAATGCAACAATGTGGGGACTAAGTAAATAACTGGAGTCGGACTCGCGCACACGCGCAGGTAAGGTTCCGTACCACTATCGCAAAAAAATCACGTTTGTTGTACGGGAGCCGCTAAATATTTATTTTATTCTGTTTTAAGTATTTGTTGTTATAGCGGCAACCGAAATACATCATCTGTGAAAATTTTAACTGTCTAGCTATCACGGTTCATGAGATACAACCTGGTGATAGACGGACAGACAGACAGACGGATCGTGGAGTCTTAGTAATAGGGTCCCGTTTTTACCCTTTGGATACGGAACCCTAAAAGTGAGTGCGTTCAAAAAATTCTAAAAATAAATGTTAATTAACATAATGTGAGTATCAAATGATGCGTTTTTTTTTTTTTTATATCCTTTAGGCTCGCGCTTGACCACTATCTCACCTGATGGTAAGCGATGATGTGGTCGGCGTGTGTCACGCTTGCCTAGAAAAAACCCATTCACTCTTGACTTAAAGACACCTAGAAAAAAAATAAAGTTAAATTAAAATTAAATATTGGCAGAATCAAGCGCAATTTCGTGGTTAATTAAATGTGTTTATGTTTTGTAAACAATAGAAGACCTGACGCAAATCCAGTGTAATGAACAAAGGTTCTTCAGTCCTTGTAATACTATACCACTGCCGTCTAAGGAGGGGTTTTAGTACATTTTCCTCCTCATGTTTTCATGAAATTGTTTCACATTATGTACTGTTAATGATATTTTTATGACTGCAAACTTCGTACGTCGTCCAAGTCGTTAGTAGAGTAGGTACAGGAAAGTCCACTTCAAAAGCTTTCCTCAAACAGTTTGACATCAAAAGTAAAGCATCTCCGAATGAGCTTGCAATGAAATGATTGAAATTCGCGAGTTTCCTAGAAACTTTCGTAAAGACATTATTACTTCCGTGCATTTTCAGCTAATCTTGGGAAAAGTCCATAAGTAGCCTATGTTACTCGGGAATAATATAGCTTTCCATAGGTGAAAGAATTTTTTAAATCGGTCCAGTAGTTTCGGAGCCTATTCGGTACAAACAAACAAACAAAAAAATCTTTCCTCTTTATAATATTGGTATAGGCAAACAATGAGTGCCACATTGTTAGCTTGATAAGTTTGTTACCGAAACAACAAAAAATGCATTACGATAAAATTCAAAATAAAATCAAACGAGTCGGGTCTTTTGATAATGCAAAGGTGTAAGCAAGAAGAAAACCATGATGTGCAGTCGGAGGATACATATTCGCGAGCTGGTTGACCAAAACAATAAATATCCTCCGACTGCACAGCATGATTTTTTTCTTGTTTACATCGTTGCAGTCCGGCCTTTTGATTTTATTAACTTTTTTTTTATTTACAACTTAAGTATGAAAAATATACATTTTTTTACATAATTTTTTTTAATTCACCACTAATTGAAAAAAAAAAATGCAAACCCCACATTATGGCGCCCAAAATCTGCCATGTTCCTTTTTTAACGACACTTATCTAAGAACACTAGGGTGGTCAAGACCGAAGTGTTTTAAAAGTTAAGAGGTAATAAAGAATATTACATACACATATACAAGATACGCACGAAAAACATAACCCTTTCTTTGCAGGCAGGTAAAAAATAACTATAAAATAATTAACCAATACCTACAAAAGAAAGTGCAGCTTAAATACATTCAATTCATCTTGGGATCTTGACCACTCGCTACATTTCGACAGTTACGCGCCCGACCTCATCTAAATAGTACCTAAATTACGTCTATGTTACCGACATGAGGTATGCGAGCTGCCCAAGTGCCAAAGTCTCGCTCATTAACTGCTTTCCCCGCTTAAGGTCAGCTTACACCAAGACGCGATGTGACGCAAGGAAGCTAAATACTGCAAATTTTTCACCGTGAAAAGTGTTGCAACGCCACGAGCGGGTCGTATTCGAATTGGCACCATGGGCGGAGCATCCCTGGACCCTGGGTAATACCATGTCGTGTTGCGCGGTGCACCTCGAGCCTGCAGCGCGGGGCCCACAGGGTTTGTTTTTATTATCTTACTGAATAATGTACTTTTTTGTGTAATAAACTGTTCTACTAACCGATTTCCGCAACGGCGGCCATTCTCAACGGAGAGTGACAATCGGCGCGAAAGATAAGTGAACACATTCGGCACAAACACAGGTGCACTCTTTCTGCCATCACTCTCATATTCCAAAACAATGGCATTCCAACGAAATGGGAGAGAGATCTTGCGAAGGACCAACGGCTTAACGTGCTTTTCGAGGTATGGGGAAAAATTCTTAGTGGAAAAACCCAATAACATTTCGCCCGACCTAGAACTCGAATTCAGGACCATATGCTTAGCAGTTCGTTTGCGACTACGAGATCAATGGATCAGTTAACGAATGTAGTCAATAACGTTCCAGAGGCCTTAGTGCGAGTTTTTACTCACGTTCAATCGCGTTAACGTAAACGTCAATTTGTATTGAAATTGGATAAGCGCCGCGCCGTCTGGGGACGGTAAGAAGAAATCTCTTTTTTGTATACATTTTGAAATAAGAGATCGTTTACGTAATTACGAGTGAGTACGTTAAAAACCCGGAATAAGCACACTGATTGTATTGAAGTGCGCGCTAAATCACATCGCGTCGCGTCTCGGTATGAGCAGACCCTTATTCACGCTTGCGCGTACTTACTGCCTTTTTCCTAACAAGTCATAAATCTGTCGTATGTAACAAATTAGCCCACTTACATTTGGAGCGAGGTGCGTCGGATCCGACCGCCGGAACAAATCGAACGAGAGACTTGTTTTGTTTTGAGCACTCAACAATGTTGCCCATTGGCCCATTGAAGTACCGTGAGAAATCTACAGGCATTTTTCATCGCAAGTTTGTAGAACAATTTTGACATGTTTAGCTATTCAAACATTTTAAGTAGCTGCGTACTATTGTTGGTTTCACATTCCGATTCATTATGTTGGATTCTAACGACGAAGTAAGAGTTAATACTTTAAAATATGCTGTTTGGAATCGATTGAACTGGCAAGTGGGTACTGCCAGGAGAAACTTAGAACCGCTCATGTAATCAACGTTCTAATGAAAAGGAACAGCTGACAGGTATCTACATGAATACTTACAATAGAAATCCTTTGTTTAGTAACATAATCAGCCTAATAATGTTCCCATTGCAGGGACACAAGTCGCCTCTCTATGAGACGGAGTGGGTTGTGTACCTAATCCATCAGATCTCTGACCCAGTGCGAGTTGGTGGATGTCACATGTCTTCGAATTTACCGTTAGAGCAGAGTGATAAAGTGTCTGCCAGGGTTGGAACCCACAACCTACAGTAAACCACAATCTTTTTGGCCGGGTTGAACATAGGCTTTCCGATGTTTATTTTAGTACTAGCTGTGTCCGCGGCAACACTCCCGTCAACCCTACCCTGCTTACCAACCTACCATTTTTTTTCTAGGGTTATCATTCTTTCGCGGAGAATCTAAACACCGCCATTCAGAAAATGTATTCAAATGCACAACGCCATCTATCGAATTTCGAGTTTAACTGTCCGAGTATCTGAATTGCGTGTGTTGTGATAATTTTACTTCTTGAACAATTTAAATTCATCTAACTTATGATAGCGTGAACCGATTGCGATGAAACAAAAACTAAGTAATACTATAAGTTCCGCAAAATATCTATGTATAAAAGTTATCTACATTGTTTTCGTACATTTCACGTGATGCGTGCACAAATAAACAGAAAAAAATCACCAAAAAAACCCAAAAAATGCTGGCAATAGGTTCTGTTGGTTATCCTTTAACACCCTGGCTATTTTTTTGGAAATATTTTCGATGTACAAAAATTACTTTTCCACAGATTTATTATTGTATTAATTAATCATGATATTGATGAGCTTTTCTACTGCGAAGCCATTTGTAGCCTAATTCAGACCGCCCAAAAAGAATGGAGATTACTGGTACACCTCGTAAGCCGTAGACGATACTACTCGTACTGGGCCAAGACAGCTCTCTTAAAATAATGTGTATAATAACAATCAATACTAATTCAGCAACACTACATAAAAGTAATTCTATATTAGCACTAACAGGAAATGCAGAACTGTAATATATCCTAGCCTGAAAGTTTCACCTCCATTTTGGTCTAGCACTACCTAAATCCTAGGCATTGAATTGAATGCAATAAAAGGCCACACTAGTTTCACTATGCGTTCTTGTATGCAGTTTACGATCGCACCCTTTTGATATTGAACTATGGGATCATATGACTATGGGTCAGGTCACTATGATCACTATGGGTCTTTTGTGTACACTGTAGGCGTTTTTTTTGTTCTGTGTGTACACTAAATAAATGATTTATCTATCTATGTATCTATATAAGTATTAAATGTATTGTAAAACCATAATAATGACCTATTAAGGCTCCATAAATGCGTGCGACACGTTATAATTATAACCGTAGAACATTTTACGATGAATTAGCTTCTGTAAGCGGCTTGGATACTGTTAAAGTCGACATTTATCCTCAAGGGAACGTACTCCTGCATCTATCTAATTCATCAAAATTGTTGTAATGTTTTAGGCGTCCCTTTGGCATTTATACTATTAGTACATAATAACGATCGCACTGGTTGATTCTCAAGGATAAGCAACGCTTGACGAGGTCGGTCCGTGGATGGGTGACCATTTCAACATACCGAGTTTCCTCCGTACCTCGGAAAGCAAGTTAAGCCGTTGGGCCGGCTGTCATTTGAAGATCTTTGCTAGTCGTTACGGGTAGTCAGAAGCTTGAGATCTGACACCAGTCTTGCCAAGGGATGCCGTGTTATCCAGTTGCTGGGTTGTGGAGGTCAGATAGGCAGTCGCTCCATGTAAAACACTGGTACTCAGCTGAATCCGGTAAGACTGGAAGCCGACCCCAATATAGATGGGAAAAGGCTAGGCAGATTGAGTAGGGATATGGATGGCGGTCGGATCATTTTCGCGTCCCGTTCCGACTGTCTGTTGTAGCCTTTTTGGTGTTCGAATATGCGACCAAAACGACCAAGATATACCACTGGGTGCCACCTGACAAAATATACCTTGATAAAAATAATGGTGCACTCTGAGAATAGCAGCACTTATTTGTAATTAAACAAGGCTACTGTAATTAGCGACTTTATAATTACAAAATTAAAACTGACATATCTTCAGGTTCGCATATAGGTCTGTAGACCACATACGTTAAAGAATGTGAATAAATAAGTGATACATTTCGTTTGATATTCGAAACAATAAAAAAACTTTGCGCTCTTTTCTCTTAACTAAAGATTTAACTCTGATAAGGTTATCTTAAGGCCGTACCCTGACCAAAAAATCAGCAAGAGATATGAGCATTCCTATTGGCCTAGCGGCACTGGTGACGCATGAATTACAGTAGTGAATACGCCCAGATTTTAGAATAAAATCTTTATAAAATCGAATATCGGTCTTTCGAAAAAAAAAAAAATTTACAAAATGTTGTTGTCAAATTGTCTATCCATTAGTGTTAGTACAAAAAATAATTAATGAACACTTTACGAGGAGATGCATGCTATTAATAATTATTTCTCATTTTTATGGTTTTGTTGGAAGGAGATTAGTGAAACATATACCGCTTTAAAAAAAAAGTATACTACTATTTTAGAATCAATATTATGTTGAAATTTAATGTATTTTCATTAAATGATATTTCTTTTTAAATAAAGAGTAGATAGCTCTTAAAAACTGCACAAAAACGACTAGCGCGGCGTTTTGCTCGGGGAGGCGCCTTAAAGGTAGGTAGGTATGCTACAGTTTTAACCGTCCAACATTTCTTACAAATGTTTGATTTTGTTTTGAACCCTTTGTGAAATAAACTTTTGTTCAAAGAAATAGCAATTCGTAAAAATTTTAAGGGTATATTATTTGGGCATGGCCATGTCCGATTGAAACATTTCTCAAATGTAGGAAGGAGCTTATGAACTTATGTATATTGTCGTACATATAAGGAGTGGAATTCTCTGTCGGAATCTGTGTTTCCTAACTTGGGCAGCTTAAAGTAAGAGAAAGAAAGAAAAAACCGGCGTAGTGCGAGTCGGACTCGCGCACGAAGGGTTCCGTACCATTATCGCAAAAAAAGGCATAAAAATCACGTTTGTTGTATGGGCCACTTAAATATTTGTTTTATTCTGTTTTTAGTATTTGTTGTTATAGCGGCAACAGAAATTGATCATCTGTGAATATTTCATGAGATACAGCCTGATGGTGACAGATGGACAGACAGACAGACGGATCGAGGAGTCTTAGTAATAGGGTCCCGTTTTAACTTTTGGGTACGGTACGGAACCCTAAAAATAAACACAAAGCGAGAAAACCTTTTTACTTGCAAGTCGCTGCTAGGCATCTTGCTAGTATTATATTATCTGTGCTTTTAGTTAGCGTGTTCTATTGTCGACCAAATCATTCCTTACCAGCTGGGAGCTAGACAGAGTTCAAAAGAGAACCTATCAATAAAAAAAAACCTCTAAAATCAAGGCCAGACGGAACAACCTAAATACCGGTGGGTATTTAGGTTATAGAAAATAATTAAGAGGAAACGGGGGCAGAGAGAGCTGACTGAATTTTCTTAGTAAGAATTCATAAATCGAGGTTTGGCTGTCGCCTATTTCCTCCTCCAATATTAAACCAATTTAAAAGATATTCCATAAACTGGTAAAGTAAGATATATACTGTCCCTATGTTTTCCTTTTTTCATTTATATTTGTCAAATTTGTACACTAAGCCTCTGTCAACAGCGCAATATTGAGCATTTTGGGAGGGTTCTAGTGCTTCTAAAGATAATGTATCATCAAAAAGGAAAACATAGAAACATAGTATATATCTTTAATGTTCAGTTTACGGAATATCTTTTAAATTGGTCCAATATTGGAGGAGGAAAGAGACGAGAGCCAAACCTCGAATTATGACTTTTTACTAAGGAAATTTAGGCGGCGCTCTCTGCCCCCGTTTCCTCTTAATGTCTACATATAAATAAATACCCTTAAAACTTTTCCAATGTCACCAAACCAGTTTGCAAAAATATAATCTCTTACATAACATTATCGTGTGATTTTATTCATAATGATTTCCACCTTGAAGTGTCTACTTTGTCGCTTTAATTATTGGTAATTATTTATGTAATCCAGTAATATACTTGTGTATAAGCAATTAAATCAATTAAGGGTACACTAGTCGACGGCACGAACTATTTTGTGCGCGGGGTTAAAATGCATTTTATATCAACCGACAACCGAGATAGATGCTGTGATGAGCAGTAGGAAGCTAAATCGCGTACGAATACACACTTTTGCAAATTTGTAGCGAAATGGATAATGATTTAGGACGAAAGCGAGCGCGTGAAATTTTGTAAAAAGACCTTTGGCAGTCTAGATATCATGAAAAAATTACTAAATCTATCTGTTCAAAGTAAAATTATTTGCATTGATGAACTACTAATCTATCCCTGTATGGACGCCATTTTCAATTTTCCGTCCTCTTATGGTATTTATTTAGGCCCAAAAATGCGTTAAAATTAGTGTCGAAATGTGGAACTTTCGACGCTCATAACTTTCAAATGTTTTCTTTTTTTACTTTTTTGCTTCCATACAGGGCTAAATAATGATGAGACAAATTGATATCACTTTTTATTTTGAATGTACATCGTCAAACAGTGGAGTAATCCCTAGACTACGTTTGTATGGAAGAATTTTCAACTAGTGTAACCTTAAGGTACACAGGTGCTCTGTGAAGTCAGTGAATGAATTCCTTTTAAAACAACGACCGCTTTACTAAACTATCAGGAATGTTACGTCTTAATTAGTCAGGTCAGGTAGGGTCAGTGTACATTTTATTTACCTAATAACTAACAGTTGCCCGTGAATTCGCTCCCGGGACCAATCCCAATAGGATCGTGCATGTCTTCGGAGTAAAAAGGAGCCTATTGACCGGATTCCGAAATGATAATGTGTAGTTAAGTGCGTATTATTTTAGGGTTCCGTACCGAAAGGGTAAAAACGGGACCCTATTACTAAGACTCCGCGACCCGTCTGTCTGTCTGTCAGTCTGTCACCAGGCCGTGATAGCTAGAGACAGCTGAAATTGTCACAGATGATGTATTTCTGTTGCCGCTATAACAAAACATACTATAAACAGAATAAAATAAATATTTAAGTGGGGCTCCCATACAAAAAACGGGATTTTATTCCGTTTTTTGCGATAATGGTAGAACGGAACCCTTCGCGCGCGAGACCGACTCGCACTTGGCCGGTTTTTTTTATTCGTTTTGTTTTTTACGTGCCTAAACCTATTTTAATATTAAGATTTGACAGGTTTGATAAATAACTTCAACTTGTTATTTTAGGAACCGCCTTAGTGCAGGTTTCGATCTCTGAAATAATTTTCATGTACCTATTTTTATTTCATTATTTCATAAACATCGAGAAATTGCGTCCTACAAATAAACACACAATTTTACCAATATAGCGTAAAAAACATTGACTATGCAATACGATATAGCCTCTATTTTTATTTTATTGCACTTGTGTTTTATTCAACACGAACCAATAACAATCTCCAATGACCTAAGAAACGTTACGTATAAAGGTCGCAAAGTTGTGGAATATTAATTTAATTTAACTACCCACTAATATGGTAAAATAATAATATAAAAATACCTACTTCAACCACAAGACATGGTTCGGTTATATTTCTGCGAATAAAATTAATGGAGTTCTTATTTTTAAAGAACATCTGTGTTTTTGAATAAATACGTAATACTGAAGGGACTCATATATTGAGCATAGATACAAACATACAAACGATTTACTAAGAAGAGAATCAACAATGTATTAAGACAATTGATCGACTGTACATCCGCTTACTTTTTAGTTTAAAACAAAGAGCTTGTTCACAACATTCGTTGGGGCGATAACCGAGATAATGTACCAATGGCTAATGATTGACATGATTCCGAAGATTCGATGTATCGATGCGACCTTGTTCAAGTTCAGGGCCAACTCACAGATGCTGCGGATGTCTTCTCAAGCAAACTAACTCACTAACACTAAACATATGCGAACAGAAAAGAACACTTTCAACAGCTGTAGGGCGAGTATCACGCGCAATAATTACACGTTATTATTTTATTAAACAGACAGACACGCGAACGCGCATTTTTCCAATTATTATTTTACGATTATGACATTGCGAAATCGTAATTGGTAGACACTATATGTGGTGATAACAATTAATATTAATGCTCTTAAATATCACACGTTTGAATGCAAATATAATAATAATAAAAGTAGACCTTCAAAGTATCGGAAACTTGTTGCTTTTTATTTGGCAAAGGTTACAATAATCTGCCAATAAATCACAAAGGAATCGACGACGATCAAAATCTATCACGTATATCACTAGGATTCGGATTGTCTCTTAGTATCTCGTAATTATTAATTGGTATATAATTTATGCGACAAATACAAATATTAAAATTCACACGTTTTAAAGTAGGTAAATATAATAAAAATAAAAGGACGCCTTCAAAATATCGGCAACTTGTTGCATTTTATTTTGTTAACATTTTTATAATCTCACAATAAAAGCACAAAGGAATCGTCGATCAAAGTGTGTCAGATCACTAGATGATAATAGAGATGAGAATTTTGTTTCCTCAAAAGACATTCGGATTGTCCCATATTGTCTCGTCGTGATTATTGTGGGTAGAATAGGATTTCTCGGCGGACGTGACAATTGTGTCGGCGACGTGACACCGACGATGTGATCTCACCGCAGACTCTCAGGAATTGACAACTAGCTCGGCTTAGATAACATCCAGAATCCAGGCAACGCTAACCCAATTGTAGATGGCCATCAGAAGCTTACGTACACAGGATATGACGTCTATAATTTTCAATTCGTATCGTGTCAGATTAATAAATTATCAACTGGAAGTATTTTGAAACGACCTTCCAAAAACAATAGACCGAACGTGGTTATGCTTTTTAGGTGAGTGGAAAACCCATTAGAATCCATTTACATAAAATCAGTCGGTATATTTACTCAGTAACCCAGCACTATGTGACGAGAGGAAGAGAGCAATATTTTTGTTGCAATCTGTTTGTTCGCTTTGACGTCATACCACACAACTCGATATCCCTAATAAAGTTCACGATTTTAGATACACGCCATTCAAGTCCTCATTATCATTCATAAAATATGATCTGTTTAGAATTATGAGACATAATTAAATAATTCACGCATAATATATACACGCTATTAAAGCTAGATGATGACTCATAAATACACTTTGAAACCTATAATTCAAGAAGTAATTGATCTATTTTTGTAGTGCGCTGACTGTGAATTCTTAGAATAAAGATTATTCGGCGCGGTACATTGTTGTGTGTAAGGTTCGCAGAAACCAGTGGACCTCTAATTGCGTTCAGCAAAAACATAACTGACAAGAGAACCAGATTGTATGAGCAATTCGTTGAGTAAGACTGACTTTTGATGCTGACTCATCCCTGCAGAGGTGATGGAGGTGTTTATACTATTTCAACTGAGCTAAAAAATAAGGAAAATGTGTTTACATAACCCACAAATCACAAAGAATTTAAATTGGAATTTCTACAAGGCCTGAAACTGTGTGTAAATAAATGCTTACGTGAAGACCTTGAGAATTAATGAATGAAATGTTTTCCTCTACAAACATAGGTGTCTATTGTGGTTACAAACAACTATTTCTTAGTAAAAAGAGTGTTCACAAACCTACATCACATACCTATTTATAATTTAATCTCACATCAACGGTTCAGTGATCGAAATACATAAATAAAATAATAACAAAATTGATAAACTTTAACGATCGTTTACAGATCACTGACTTACTAGCTAAGAGCACAAAAAAGTATCGTAAAACGTTGGCATTAATCAGTGTGGCCCAGTTGCGTCTGGTTTTGGCAATTATGAATATGTAATACATATGCTATAGCTTCTTAACACCCCGAGGCGTAGGACACACGTGTGCGTAAACTTTCGTGCTGAAACTGGCCTATTAAAGCTGATGCAATGGTTTTAAAGTCTTCGAGTTCTGCGTGACCTTTATACAAGTTGATATTTTGAAAATGTTGGTCATTATTTCGAGAAACTGATATTGTCGTATTATATTGAGTGGTATTGATGCCCTTTACAGCCAGCGTGACGTTTGATAATGGAAGAAGAAAACAGTGTTGCCCAAATAACATGGGACAAGGGCAGGCAAATAAGGAGATGATGATGATTGACGTCATATATACACCTATTTGTAAATTTTCTAGGGGTTCAAAGGAACTGAGCACAGTTTCATTCTAGCCGAAGTCAACAAAACCATGAAATCTGTCATTCCATAAGTGCTTCAGTAAGGTTAACAAATTATGAAAATAAATCATAAATCTTTTATTCAACAGGGGTGATCGACGTTCCATTCCAAACTCAAACGCTTACCAGCTGTCAAAGTATTACTAAAGCTGCCACTACCAACACGAATTAACTGTCAGAATTATCGCTGGTCTATTGTTTAAACTATGAACAAAAAAGTTCTCCTATGTGTTCAGGCCCTGACATTAAATCTGCCACTCTTAAACGCTCATGTGACAGTTCAAGGCGGTCTGCGGAGCGGCGCCTGCGCATCGCACTTAGTAGGGAGGGGGAGACATTTCATCGGATCATTTTTACAGCTGTAAGCACGATCAAGTGTGATTTATATAGTTTCATTGTTTTTTTTCTGTGTGGTCTGCAATTAACGTGATGTTTTGTTAATCCTATCAAGACAGCAGCTTACTGAGAAAGCATTCGTAACAATTATTGAAAGATTTACACCCAAAGATTGAGGTCTTGTTCTTCTTTTCGTGTCACATTACTTTTAGGGTTCCAAACACGAAGGATCCAAACTGAGCCCTATTGCTGTCACTCACGTGTATGTCTGTCTGTCCGTCGTCTGTCACACAATTTTAATCAAGAATTTTTAAACTTCCCATTGACCTTTAAACTTGAAAATTGGTGATATTATTATTACGTATATTTTACTTTGGTACGGAACCCTAAATGTGCGAAGTCAGACACGCACTTGACGGTTTTTTTTTATTATTGCGTTAATTGCAGCATTGGAGGCGTTGTTCAGGTCATCTAGGATGCAGGTAAAAGGATATTTGGGGCACTCCAGCAAATGGGATGATAGATGACAGGACAAATAGGAGGGTTTTAATCCGAACAGT
This sequence comes from Orthosia incerta, assembly GCA_948252205.1. Taxonomy (NCBI): domain Eukaryota; kingdom Metazoa; phylum Arthropoda; class Insecta; order Lepidoptera; family Noctuidae; genus Orthosia; species Orthosia incerta. The sequence continues at coordinate 12,508,628 of OX411741.1, forward strand.
GTTGACTGAATTGAGCAGATGATGTTTATCTTTGGCTTGGTTTTTATAGGTGGTGTCGTTAAATGTACAAAAAGACTTTAGGTTCAAGAAAATAAGTAAACAGGGTCGAGAGGGCCATCCCCAAGCTATGAACATATGTAGGTACAACCTCGTTGAAGTACAAAGAAAAATCAGTTGGCACTATGCCAGAAAAATGGGTTAAACTAGCAAACAGGATGCATCGTAATTAAGTGTGAAAATTGGAACACAATCATTTAGCAATGTTATTCTGGTCATATCCTGAATAAAGAACAACAAACAATATTATAAACTCGGTCTCTTCTTTTTTTCGTGTGAGGGTTTGGCCACCTCTGGTGTTAGACTTAATTAAGCCGCCCCTTGGAACCTCACAGGCCTATGACTTGGCTATTTCAGAGTTACATTAACAATATAAATGCAGGTTTCCACTCGATGTTTTCCTTCACCGTTGCCTGTGATGTCCAAGTTAAGAGGAAATATGGGCAGAGAGCGCCGCCGCGCCGACTGAATTTCCTTAGTAAAAAGTCATAATTCGAGGTTTGGCTCTCGTCTCTTTCCTCCTCCAATATTGAACCAATTTAAAAGATATTCCATAAACTGGTAAAGTAAAATATATCCTCTGTCCCTATGTTTTCTTTTTTTCATTTATATTTGTTAAATTTGTACACTAAGCCTCTGTAGACAGCGCAATTTTTAGCATTTTTTGAGGGCTCTAGTGCTTCTAAATATAATGTATCATCAAAAAGGAAAACATAGGGGCATAGTATATATCTTTAATGTTCAGTTTACGGAATATCTTTTAAATTGGTCCAATATTGGAGGAGAAAAGAGACGAGAGCCAAACCTCGAATTATGACTTTTTACTAAGGAAATTCAGTCGGCGCTCTCTGCCCCCGTTTACTCTTAAACTTAGAACGTACATATGAATATAAATAAATTACATTGGTACTTGTCTCAATCACGAGAGGTGAGGTCTTAGCCAATGGACCATCACGACAAACTCGGTTTTACGTATAGAGCTAAAGTCTAATGTATTGAACTTCTACCGTAATGATTTCTATAAAATGGTATGCAAGCATACACTATTCCCAACCACTGTAACCCCTGAAAGTCAGAATCCACAGTGTTGACTACCAGAAAAGCAAGACAGTGTAACTTGACGAGACGACACTGAAGAAACGATTCAACTAAAAGAACAGCGGGATCAGTTGGTCGGAGAAGTAGGATAAAACATAATTTTCACCTAAATATTTTAATTGTATAACCTTTCAGTTAAGGCACGTCCCCGAGCAAAACGCCGCGCTAGTCGTTTTTGTGCAGTTTTTAAGAGCTTTCTACTCATTATTTAAAAAGAAATATCAATTAATAAAAATGCATTAAATTTCTACAAAATATTGATTCTAAAATGATAGTATTCTTTTTATTTTAAAGAGGTATTTGTTTCACTAATCTCCTTCCAACGAAATCATGAAAATGAGAAATAATTATTGATAGCATGTATCTCCTCGTAAAGTGTTCATTAATTATTTTTTGTACTGACACTAATGGATAGACAATTTGATAACGAACATTTTGTAAGTTTTTTTTTCAAACGACCTATATTCGATTTCATAAAGATTTTATTCTAAAATTTGGGCGTATTGACTACTGCTATTCATGCGCCACCAGTGCCGCTAGGCCAATAGGAATGCTCATATCTCATGCTGATTTTTTGATCAGGGTACGGCCTTAATTAAGATCTCAGAACATTTCACTGTCATAAAAATGATTATAGATACTAGTTTAGGTACCTACTATTAGAATATCAAACTTAGTTATGGACCTTATGGTTTAAATTTTCGCTAGAAAGATTAATTACTTCGTAATCTCCAAACTTCTTACATGTAAAGGTCAACGGAGGTTAACGGTCTGCTTCGATTGTAAAAGACAATTTAAATCCTAATAAATAGAACCCAAGTAATTAGGACTTTAACCTAACATGTCTAGGTATTAACCTAGACATTTTAGGTGCTAGTGTAATAGAAACACTCTCTAATTTAAAGTTTCGAATTGAATTGCTTCAGAGGTAAAAAGTACCCACTTTTAATTATAGTTAACAATGGATACCAAAAGGCAATGAGACTATACCAAGAAGTCTAGTTAATTAGGAAAGAGTTATGTTTTATAAATAAAATAGAGAAGTATTTGTTGCAAGACCAATCATTTCTGATGGATATTTTAATCAAATAATATAGATTTAATTAACTTACTAACCACCGATTTCTGAATTAAGATATTAACGTTGACTAATTTTCAAAGTATATTGTAGCCTTAAAACCTGTCAAACTTAGGCAATAAAGAAGGGTTTGATACTTTCTCCAAATACTCAATTCAGAAACCAGCCCAAAGTAAACAGTTGAAGAATGATACAATTACCAACAACCGTTATAAACTACCTTCAATAAAATAAAATTAATCATAATAATATGTCGATTCATTCTATAATTACGGAATCACGAATGTTTAAATATAACGTGAACGCAACCGACAATTTGTCAAATAAATCCTACGATCAGAAAATCAGGTGATGATTCAAAAAACCGGTACACGACGGCGACGGCTGATTCAAAAGACAATTTAAGTAGCTAGACGAACAACAAAACGTATAATTTGTAGACATAGCCGCTCGTTAAGCTCATGTCTATATCACTAAACGGTTATTTCAATCAGAATTTCATAAATAAAACTGACCTGTTTCCGTAGCACTCAACAAAAAGAAAGTATAAATTAAAAATTCACTTGTCAATGTTTCACCACAGTTCACTATATCATCATCTCACAACACTGATACGATATCACTTCAACACTGATTCAAAATAAAAATTAATCGATTGTAAAAAACATCGATACGTCGTACATCGAGTGTACAAAAGTTCGAGTCGTCGGAGCCACCCGTCACAGAGCAAAGCGCGCGCGCGAATGAATGGCCGAGCGAGCATGGAACTGATGGAACACTTGGTATCGAGATGTGTCGAACTCGAAGTTCGAAGACAGCAAGCTGGTAAACGCGCGGGAAACCTTTTAGCCGGCTAATTAGCAGGCGAAATTGGCGAGCAAACTTCATAACCTTAATATAAGGAAAATGGGCCTTAAAATGTCCTACAACCATAACGGTTTAAAGGTTGGAACAATAGCGCACTTGTGCATCGTCATGCTGAAGATCAGTTGAGATGATTATCTGGAAGCCGCGTCCCGCGTCCGGGTGGGTCACGGCCGGTAGACGATTGTGCAAATATGGCTTAGCGTAAAGACCAATAAAGATGTGAGATTACATTTTGCAGTCACAGATGTTCATGTGAACGCAGAGGATAATAAGAAATTCGCAAGAATCGAAAGAGTCCATGAATTGTTATTGTTATTTGATTTGGTTTTGCTGGTAGACAATAAACTGTTACATTGCAGGGCAAATGCCTCTTCTCATACGGAGAAGGCACATTGATCACCACATATGCTCAAGACGGGTTGGCGATACAATGCAATGTATTTGATACTAAATAATAGGTAACTGTACCGGTATCAGTGAATCTTTTAAGCTCGTAAGAGGAAACACCCGCAGCAGTCTCGTTCCGTGATTGTTACAATACCAGTTCCGTATCACCGGCGAGATCTCATTATAAACTAGATCAGAATTAACTTTTAGACAAACAAGTAATTCTGTAATTTATGATTTTGTATAAGCTGGTAGATTAGTTCTGGCAGTTTATTAATGTCTTTACCATTTACGATTAGTTCTTGGAAGAACTTTATAAGTTGATAATAATTGGAAGATATCTACTCTAACTGTATTAGAATACATTCTTCAAAATGTATATCTTTTACTTCTATTCACCTACTGTAAACAATACTTATCAAAGTTTTTGACCTCTCTGACCTATTACAACACTTGAATCAATAGATAATCTAGTGTAGCAAATAAAGTATGACTTTAATTGCGAGGCAACGGTATTTTAATAGTACTATTGTTCTTTTTACTGGTAAAATGACGGTCCCACTTCTGCTTTCCTCTTAGGAGGATAACCAGGATAACTCCATAACAAGCTTCTTTTCCGAATGCACGGTAGAATCAACTTTTATTACATGTAAATTTTAATTGAATTTTTTGTTTGACGTTCAAAAATGCCGCTTATTGGCCTAGTTGAATAAATATATTTGACTTTGACTTTGAAAGACTTGTTGTTTTTGATGACCATTCTAGACAACGTCTAATAGAATAAACGTAAAAAGTGTAATTCTACTTATCATTACTATTAACAAAAATTACCTAACAACTTACTTACTACCTACCAACTAATTAAGTTTTACTGTGGAACCGACACTGAAATCGCGAAAAGGAAATGTTGATTTTCTTAATTTTGTTGATTTATATATTTGACAAAACGTACGAACCGCAGATTTTCCAGGTTTTGGATTTGTTCTTTTACACTCAAAAGATGAACTTTATAAAAATAAAGTTCATCTTTTGAATGTCAAACATTTTCTTAATCTATTTTTCTTTCTGCCAGTTGTGTCCAATATTGAAAATTCTACCAACATCAGCCGGTAAATCTTGCAAAAATTTCACCGTGAAAATTGTCTTGCCACACTGCTCATGATATTTGAATAGATTCAACATAATTGAACACTCAATTTGCACTGCTTGTCGAAAGCTCCCAGGAACACTAGAACATATTATATTTAGTTGTGATAGATTTAACCTCCAACGCCTGATTCTTGCGAGTGGGCTTTGTGACATATCCGAAGAAATGTCAACAAATATTGAATCCCGCCGCCTTAACGTAATTCTGAAAAGTAAAGACTGCTTTTTACCGCTGTATAAATATATTAAAAATACCACTGCAAAGATATAAAGAGACATTTATAAAGAATGAAGATAAAATAAAAATAATAAGATAAACAAAATATAAAATGAAAATGAAGATATGGCACAAAGGCTAGAAAGCCATGCCAATAAAATTGTTAAAAAAAAAAAAAAAAAAAAATTGACAGCATAGACTATATAAGACTGATTGACAGCTTACTTCAAAATGAATTCACCTTAGTGTACACTATGAGACTTTTATAGAATAAAGCTGATGTGATATGGAAATGACATGTGGTTATAGAGATCAAGACTCCGAATCAATGCTCCTATATTGACCCAAATCTCCAAAATCCAATGATTGATTTCGTAACACTCCAGTACATGATATGTGTGCTGGTCCTGTCTCCGTGTTATACCCGCTAACCTATAATAAATCAAACAGTTAGACAAGCAAACAATTGGTTTGTTTGTCAGTTTATCAGTTACCAGTCATCTCCGCTAACGATCTATCATCAGCGCTGCGCAAAAAAACGCCGAACATTCCAACTATTTAACTTTTTTTGCTAACATAATGTATGGAGCGATGAAAGCACCCTGGGAGGGCTCGCTTAAGCATCTCATTAAGTACTTAAAAGGATGTGTTTAGGGCAAATAAAAATGGTAGAAAAGGTCTGTTTGTTGTATTTGATTTAAATCTGTTAGTAGTTTTATTGATGGTTTTTTTTGTAATGAGAATATAATAATAGCCTAACAATGGTTTAAATTTGTTTTTTTTAATATTAGAGAAATTCATTGAGGGGTCGATCATCAAGGTTAAGTAACGCTTGACGAGGTCGGTCCGTGGATGGGTGACCATTTCAACATACCGAGTTTCCTCCGTGCCTCGGAAAGCACGTTAAGCCGTTGGTCCCGGCTGTTATTTGAAGATCGCTGACAGTCGTTACGGATAGTCAGAAGCATGAGATCTGACACCAGTCTTGCCAAGGGGTACCGTGTTACCCGGTTACTGGGTTGTGGGGGTCAGATAGGCAGTCGCTCCATGTAAAACACTGGTACTTAGCTGAATCCGGTAAGACTGGAAGCCGACCCCAATATTGTTGGGAAAAGGCTAGGCAGATGATGATTAGAGAAATTCATAGTTTTATTTTCCTCGTAACTATCCAGGTAAGGAGTGGATTTCTCTGCCGAAGTCTGTGCGTCCTGTGTGCTTAGTGCGAGTTTTTTTAAGCACACTGATAACTACTTCCTGGGAGCCTTTAAGTCAAGAATGAATAGGTTTCTTCTAGGCCATCGTGCTTCACCGTCGACTACATCATCGCCTAACATCAAGTGAGATAGTGGTTAAACGCGAGCTCAACAATAAAAGCAAAGCTTTTTTTGCTGACGGTCTGAAACGAGTTCGTAGCAATATCGGGTGCACAGGCGTTAACAGCTCGCAGTCATAAAAGCTCGGAGTGTGAAAGCGCTTTATTTTCTAATATTTTAATAGCTGCACTGGATCTCGTTTCACATAGTGCTAATATTTCATAGCAAATATTCCTGGTCTCCGGGACAATTGAGAGTTCAACAGCACATAACAATCAATAAAAAAACCCGGTCAAATGTGTGTCGGGCCACGCAGACTAGAGTTCCGCATACAGAATGAGTATTTACGCATGCACAATTGAAACTATAAAAAAAACTTTTTTACAAAAAAATACTACCGACTTCCAGAAAGCTTATTTTTGGAAGTCGGTGTCTTTCGTAGGTACCATTTCTTTGCGTTATGGACACCGACTTCCAAAAATAAAGTTATTTTTCACTTTGTAGTTTTCTGGAAGTAGGTAGTATTTTTTTGTAAAAAGTTTTTTTATTTTACTCTTTTTAGTTGTACCTACCTAATAGGCAAGTTGTTAAGTAAGTTTTCTATAACGCCAGAATAGATTACCCGAATATCATGAAACTTGAACAAAACCGATCAAATGAGAGATCTGCTTACCCCTTAAGAGCGTACTGGCGTGATGTTATGTTATGAAATGGTATAAACAATAAACAGACATGCGATTGTAGCAGTCCCGAGAGATTTGCCGTTATTTATTGAAGAGTTCTGTTGTATATCTTCGAAGTTCTTCTTCAGATATTCACTAAATTAAAATGGGACCAATTTCGAAACATACTCTTTCAAACAAAAAAAGATTTTTTTAAATCGGTCTACAATTGACGGAGATATCGGTGAACATACATAAAAAAACATACAAGAAGTCGAACATAGAACCTCCTCCTTTTTCGAAAGTCGGTTAAAAATGCAATTGTAACATTAGAAGCGCAAATATCACAAAAGATTGAGTTAAATAACAAAGTCATGTAAAAACATTACTTCTTCTTCTTTCTCTTTGCGTCATCCCATTATTTGGGGTCGGCTCTCCTCATTCTGATGCGCCAGGATGGTCTGTCCTGGGTTGTCTGTTCTGTAAGTTGGGCTCTTTCCAAGTCGCGGGTTACTGTAGACCACCATGTGGCTTGAGGTCTTCCTCTTTTCTTCCTTGTGTTCGGTAGTGCCAAGGCTTGCCAAACCACTTAATTTTCAGGACGTCTCATCACGTGGCCATACCAACGAAGCCTACTTTCAGTTAGTTTGTCTGCGATGGCCGCAACTTTATAACTGCCTCTGATGTGTTCATTTCGCACTTTATCAAGTCTAGTTACGCCCGCTGCCCATCTCAGCATCTTCATCTCAGCCACATTTTTTTTTTTTTTTTTTTTATTATTATCTATAGGCTTGCGCTTGACCACTATCTCACCTGATGGTAAGCGATGATGTGGTCGACGATAGAGCACGCTTGCCTAGAAGAAACCTATTCACTCTTGACTTAAAGACCCCTAGATTGTAGCTATCGGGAAACACAGATTCCGGCAGGGAATTCCACTCTTTAGCTGTACGCATAATAAAAGTGTCCCCAAAACGTTTTGTGCGTATGGGTGGGATGTCCACCATGTATCGATGACGCATCGCCGTACGTCTGGTAGTCCGATGATGGAACGGGCTGGGCGGAATTAAATCATGTAATTCCATCGCACACTCCCCGAAATGTAACCGATAAAATACCGACAAACTGGCAACTCGGCGACGATGTTCAAGGCTCTGGAGCTTTGACTTGACCAGTGCCTCAATACCGATGAGTTTCTTGGCCCGCTTTTCGATCGACTCTAGTGCATCAAGCTGGTATTTGGCAGATCCATCCCAGAGATGAGAACAGTACTCCATGCACGATCGAACTTGCGCTTGATACAAGTTGAGCAGCTGTTCCGGCGTGAAGTACCTTCTCACCTTCGCAAGGATCCCCACACATGCAGCCTCTGTTCATGCACCTTTTTTATGGCCCAGCATTCGGCAGCACCGTACATCATTGCGGGTCTTACAGCTGTTTTGTAGATTTTGCCCTAAACTTTGATCGGCATTCTTGTGTCGCAGAGGTCGCCCGAGCATAAAAACATTACTTATAATGTTTTATCTAATGAGAGCCAATGAAACGCAAAGACTCTAATGTTACATTTGTATTCGAGATCACAACACCATTGTTTAGCAGAGCACAGAAAAGGCGATGATTATTGGAACGGAGGTGACTTCTGAATTCTTCGATGTAAGTAGTGCCTGAATAAATAAATATTGCCGAGTAAACTCGGCGTGTAACTACCAGAAAGGCAGAATACGGACAGGATGAAATTATAAGGGTTTTGTGTTTTGCCATTTGGCTACAGGACCCTAAAAAACGCAAGGAAGCGACGCGTGCGCTTGCCTAGTCGCAGCCACTGGTTTGTTTCTTTCAACACTTGCTCAAACAATGCTCTACGTCCGATCTAATGAATGCAAACAAAGGCCCGGGAATGCTGGGCCGGTCAAATAAAGTTTATTCTAGGATTTATTTATTAGGTTTCATAATAATGCTATTTTTACTGCCTACTGTTGTGTGGAAATTGGTTGCACGTGGAACAGATGTTAACTTATTTACATGTTTTGGAGTATTTTATGGGAAACATCTTTTTGCATGTAGCAACATTCCTTTTGTTACAAAATATGAGCTGTTTTGGTTTAATATCTTACCATATATATATTTTTTTTTTGATAGCAGTTTTTAAGCCTATGGATCGTATGGTGCCTATTTTTTTATTGATTTGTTTATCTAGATTACTAACCTCTACGAAATTGCTACGAGACAACTATTATACAAAATATATTATACTGCTATTGTACAGTGTAGATATTTTTTTCTTGATAAAGAGTTGTGTAACTAATTTGGTATACAATAATGTAGGTACTACATTCTATTCTATTGTATTAATGCCACTAATTCTAAAATAATTCCATTCCACAACCACAGTGGCTTTATTACTAACTTATACAAAAATAGATGCGGTTACATAGTTAGCACTTCGACGAAATAATGTTTACCTTAATAGATGACCGCTTTATCAAGGACTTGTAGTATCCTTATGTGCTCGAATGTATGACACTATATTTTCCTGTTGCCATTTATGTTCTATTCTATTTGTATTCAAATAATTACCTACATGCACATGAGTCCGAAAGTCTATGACCAGTGTGTGTTGCCGGCGATTATTTACGGGTCAGAGACGTGGTCGGTCACAATGGGCCTCATCAGAAAGCTTAAAGTCACCCAAAGGGCAATGAAGAGCGCTATGCTCGGAGTTTCCTTGCGTGATCGAATCAGAAATGAAGACATCCGCAAGTGAAACAAGATTACCGACATAGCTCGAAGAATTGCCAAACTTAAGTGGCAGTGGGCAGGACATTGCACTTAGGACGGATGGCTGCTGGAGCCGAAAAGTTCTGGCGTGGTGACCGCTTAAAAAGCCTTTCTCTAGATGAAGTGACGACAAGCTCAAGGCTGCAGGAGTTCGGTGGATGCGAAACGCACAGGATCGATCAGTGTGGCGACGGCGACGCTTGGAGGAGGCATATATATGTCTAGCAGTGGACGTCTTTCGGCAGAAATGATGATGATCCTGAATGTTCCACTACAGGGCAAAGGTCTATTTAAGACCAGTCTTAATCGAAGGCGTGCAGCTCATCCTGCCATCTCCGTCTGGGCCTACCGCTACGTCGCCTGCCATGTGACTCATAAGCGAGATTAGGCCATCTCTGGTAGGTATTTCAGAATTTCCCTAATTGCAAATGAACATTTATGTCACTGGCTGATTTTAACACGAAATCTTGATTTTGTACAGCAATGTATGCACATTGAACCCCTTACCTCAAGAATTAAATTACATGAAACTCACAATAGCAGCGTTTATCGATTGGTTAGTTCATGTTTAACAGCCTGTCAGCTTATCGTAGGGCAGGCTTTACGACTTATTCTTAGAGCTGTGTTATGGTATTGGGCAAATGCGTATTTAGTATTAGACCTAATAAAATCGACGGTTCCGCAGTTATGGTTACAAATCATAAAGTACTAGTTTGAGCTAGTCGAGAGTTCAACAGAGGAATGTTTTCTGTTTGACTAGGTTCTGTCCGTGGCTTCCACCACGTAACAGTGTTTTAGTATCCCAAGGGAACATAATACCGGGATAAAACTGGCAAAGTGCGATGGGTTCTGTACCACCATCTCATAAAAAAACGACAAAAATATCACGTTTGTTGTATGGGAGCCCCACATTAATATTTATTTTATTCTGTTGTTATAGCGGCAACAGAAATACATCATCTGTGAAAATTTCAACTGTCTAGCTATCACGGTTCATGAGATACAGTCTGTTGACAGACGGACGGACAGACAGACATAAAGGCGGAACGTGGAGTCTTAGTATTAGGAACCCGTCATTACCCTTTGGCTACGGCACCCTAAAAAGTATGTGCTATCCCAGACTACAATTTATCTCTGTGCCAAATTTCATCCAGATCCGTTCAGCCGTTCTGGCGTGGATGAGTAACAAACATCTATTAATCCATGCCAAACTTTTGCATTTATAATATTAGTAGGATAGAGTTTTCTAAAAATTTTACCTAATCGAAGACTTCAACTTCCAAAATATTGAATTAGTGGAGGATAATTATTATTTAGCTTTTCAATAGCTTTTTGTTTATATTAGTTTGTTATAGGTCAGGGATGGCGAAGCTTTATTAGAAAATGTGCCATTTAAATTATATATCTTTTTTATGTGACAATGAAGTGCCACCAAAAAATTTTGACTTAGTCTTAATTGACAAAAAATAAAACTCTAAATGCAATGAATTAATCAATTATTAATTTGCACCCAGAAATTCTTACAGCAATCCTAATATTTATTTACAGTTTTATGTTGTATTTAAACAAAAGTAGCAGTTGGTGTCATTTCTGCTGTTGCAAATTACCTAGATTCTAAATAACCTCATTTTAGCGTGCCCAAAATATTTCGCCATCCCTGTATAGGTACTACGTAGTTTTTTTTAATGTATCAATGATCATCATCTGCCTAGCCTTTGCCCAACTATATTGGGGTCGGCTTTACCGGATTAAGCTAAGTACCAGTGTTTTACATGGAGCGGCTGCCTCTCTGACCTCCACAACCCAGTAACTGGGTAACACGGTACCCCTTGGCAAGACTGGTGTCAGATCTCAAGCTTCTGACTACTCGTAACGACTGTCAAAGATCTTCAAATGACAGCCGGGACCAACGGCTTAACGTGCTTTCCGAGGCACGGAAGAAACTCGGTATGTTGAAATGGTCACCCATCCACGAACCGACCTCGTCAAACGTTGCTTTACCTTTATGATCGACCCGTGCGGCTGTTATTATTCAGCCACGAGCTTCTCATGTATCAATCATGATAAGTGTGACAAATGTATCAATGATGATAAGTTTATAAAAGGTGACTATTCATTGTGATGACTGAAAATAGAGATGAATGGTAAAAGATATGCTGCGCCCCGACCTTAAATAAAATGAGATAACGGATGCAATAGGTATAGATTCTTTGACCTACTTATTACCCGAGTGCAAAGAAAGGGTTATGATTTTCGCGCGTATCATGTATGTTATCTTTCAAACTGCTGGACGGATTTACGTACTTAAGGGTCGACGTAGCTCGGGTAGGTTAGGCGAAGCTCTCTGCCCCCGTTTCCTCTTAATGTATATAAATAAATACCCTTAAAACTTTTCCAATGTCACCAAACCAGTTTGCAAAAATATAATCTCTTACATAATATTATCGTGAGATTTTTATTCATAATGATTTCCACCTTGAAGTGACTACTTTGTCGCTTTAATTATTGGTAATTACTTATGTAATCCAGTAATATACTTGTGTATAAGCAATTAAATCAATTAAGGGTACACTAGTCGACGGCATGAACTATTTTGTGCGCGAGGTTGAAATGCATTTTATATCAACCGACAACACGTGCGGAAGAGATAGATGCTGTGATGACCAGTAGGAAGCTAGTTCGCGTACGAATACACACTTTTGCAATTGTAGCGAAATGGATAATGATTTAGGACGAAACCGAGCGCGTGAAATTTTGTAAAAAGACCTTTGGCAGTCTAGATATCATGAAAAAATTACTAAATCTATCTGTTCAAAGTAAAATTATTTGCATTGATAAACTACTAATCTATCCCTGTATGGACGCCATTTTCAATTTTCCGTCCTCTTATGGTATTTATTTAGGCCCAAAAATGCGTTAAAATTAGTGTCGAAATGTGGAACTTTCGACGCTCATAACTTTCAAATGTTTTCTTTTTTTACTTTTTTGCTTCCATACAGGGCTAAATAATGATGAGACGAATTGATATCACTTTTTATTTTGAACGTACATCGTCAAACAGTGGAATAGTCCCTAGACTACGTTTGTATGGAAGAATTATCGACTAATGTAACCTTAAGACATCGATCGTTAGATACATCTTGACCGCCAAACTGCGGATTTTGTGCGCCATATTGTGGGTTCTCAATTTTCATTTCTTCCATAGCCATTAAGTGGGGGGTATCATCACAATGAAAGGTTTTAAGAGGTGGTAACAAAAATATAAACCATTTATATGTTTAAAAGTGTTCCAAAAAATAGATATATTAAAAAAAAACCGGCCAAGTGCGAGTCGGACTCGCGCACGATGGGCTCCGTACCATTATCGCAAAAAACGGCAAGAAAATCACGTTTGTTGTATGGGAGCCCCACTTAAATATTAATTTTATGCTATTTTTAGTATTTGTTGTTATAGCGGCAACAGAAATACATTATCTGTGAAAATTTCAACTTTCTAGCTATCACGGTTCATGAGATACAGCCTGGTGACAGACGGACAGACAGACAGAGAGACAGACCGACAGACGGATCGCGGAGTCTTAGTAATAGGGTCCCGTTTTTACCCTTTGGGTACGGAACCCTAAAAATAAAAACAAAAACCCGACTGCTCAAGAAGAGAACTAAAAATATGTAAACAAGAAGAAAATCATGCTGTGCAGCCGGAGGATCAGGTGGTTAGCCAGTTCACGAGTATATGTATCCTCTGACTGCACAGCATGATTTTCTTTTTGTTTACATCTTTTTTCTTAAGCAGTCGGGATTTTAGTATATTTTTTTGTTTCGCCTATCGTGTGTCCTTGCTGCCCTTGGGTTATGTAATGGGAATTGATATGACGACGAGTACCTACAGACGGATGTGGTCGCCAGTACTTGGCCTCGACACCGCAACCTATCGCATTACTTTGTCAATAAAATCTATTGGGTGGCACTGCCTGTTTTACGTAACAAGAAACCTGCACATGGGTGTTTTTAAATACAACGTTATTTGAAAAATATTGTATACTTCAATGTTATTTATTCGGAATAAGTGACCGGATCGAATGCAGTAGGTTTTAAATCATGTTTTGATATTCGACGCGGGGGCGGCACTTACTCACTACTCTTTTTAACCGACTTCCCAAAATGAAAGAGGTTTTCATTTCGGATAATTATTTTTTAGAGTTCCGCACCCAAAGGGTAAAAACGAGACTCAATTATTTATTTATTATATACTTTATTGTACACCACTTAAATAATTACAGGACAAAACATTTATAAATATAAGTGTACAATGGGCGGTCTTATCGCACAGGGCAATCTCTTACAGACAACTTTTGGATGGACTGAACGAGAGGAGATAGACATAGGGCTGTCAATGTACAAAAACTATGTTAAATAATATCACTTAGATTTTACATAAAATACATACATACAAATAAAATAATACAGGGTGTCCCAGAAATCGACGTCAAGCCGTAAATGGGTGATAGACCAAGTTATAACAGTTCTCAGAAAAATACGAAAAAAAATCTATCTCATGTTTTTAAAAATTTATGGTCACTTTAAAAATTTACTAAAAAAATCAATCCCTGTAATGGTTCTTTAACTCCAATTGCTACAAATCCCATAATTTATCAATTTTTTTTATTATTATGTAATCTTGAATAATGCTTGTGTAGATTTTTGCCTAAAATTCAAAGCCAACTCCTCCTACTTGGAAGAAAATTAAACTTTTTCAAAACCAAATTATTCAAATTTACTATTTCGCCCAACTTTAACTGACTGTACTGAAAAAAAAATGTACTACGCTAGTTTGGCAAGTAACATGAAAAATTGGCGCATTTAATAAGGATTCAAAAATGGTGTAACACTTGCTAGATTACGTTTTCAATAATTGGTCAAGTTTTTTTTTGTAAATAGTATCGGTTTTTACCCAAAATGTCCATACTTCCTTAAAATGACTTTAGCTTACCTAAAGCTTTGCTAAACTCCGTTTCTAGTTCGATAGAGACGGAGAGAGTCATTTTACGAAGTGTGAGCGAGACAGAGAGTGACGCCACCTTTATCAGTGACACAACCTTTATCATGAAACGGAGATTGAGTTGTCTTTGTAAATAGGGGAAGATTTGCTCGGAAAATAACCAGATCTTTTTTAAGAAGATGTCGTGCTTGCATAGCCGTCGAAGGAAGGCAGTTTGAACATTTATTGTAATAAAAAAAAAAAAACTGAGTATTTGTTTTTTTTTTCTAAGATGAGAAAACTGGTCCTGACTTAAAGTAAAAAGGTTGAGTCACTATCATAACTAAGCTCTTAAATTACGTAAAATTTCGATTTCTTATCTCGCTCACACTTCGTAAAATGACTCTGTCCGTCTCTATCGAATTAGAAACGGAGTTTAGCAAAGCTTTAGGTAAGCTAAAGTCATTTTAAGGAAGTATGGACATTTTGGGTAAAAACCGATACTATTTACAAAAAAAATTTGACCAATTATTGAAAACGTAATCTAGCAAGTGTTACACCATTTTTGAATCCTTATTAAATGCGCCAATTTTTCATGTTACTTGCCAAACTAGCGTAGTACATTTTTTTTTCAGTACAGTCAGTTAAAGTTGGGCGAAATAGTAAATTTGAATAATTTGGTTTTGAAAAAGTTTAATTTTCTTCCAAGTAGGAGGAGTTGGCTTTGAATTTTAGGCAAAAATCTACACAAGCATTATTCAAGATTACATAATAATAAAAAAATTAGATAAATTATGGGATTTGTAGCAATTGGAGTTAAAGAACCATTACAGGGATTGATTTTTTTAGTAAATTTTTAAAGTGACCATAATTTTTTAAAAACATGAGATAGATTTTTTTTCGTATTTTTCTGAGAACTGTTATAACTTGGTCTATCACCCATTTACGGCTTGACGTCGATTTCTGGGACACCCTGTATACTAATACATATCAAATATAGAAAAGAGAAAGGTGAAGAATAGTTACAGAGAAAGGAAATGCTTCTTCACCATTTTACTAAGACCATTACTAAGACTTCACTGTACATCTGTCTGTCACCAGGCTGTATCTCATGAACCGTGATAGCTAGACAGTTGAAATTTTCACAGATGATAGAATAGACTATACTTTATTGTACACCATAAAAGTAAGTATTTCTGTTGCCGCTATAACAACAAATACTAAAAACAGAAGAAAATATATATTTAAGTGGGGCATCCATACAACAAACGTGATTTTTTACCGTTTTTTTTTGCGATATTGGTACGGTACCCTTCGTGCGCAAGTCCGACTCGCACTTGGCCGGATTTTTAATTTTTATTTCGGTATCGTATTTACTTTATCGGAGTATTTTAAATATTTTTAAAGTGTTTCATATGTTCTGACGAACAAAAAGAAGTATGTTAGTTGCATGTAGGATTTTTATAATCCTCTAATCGTGTCGTGAATTCGCAAATAGTCGCACCACTAAAATAAGGACGATGCACACGTGCAGTTAAAATTCGTAAGACCACTTTCACACTCGCCGGAAACTGTGCGTCGTTTACCCGGCAAGATTCAGGTTTCTGTGCTACCTATCACATTTGCGCACCGTTTATGGTGCGGACACTTTGCGTCCGTGCGCCCCGCTCGTGTGTACCTGCCCGAATGATTTGTGAACCGATAGCTATTTCGGGTAAACCAAATATTCCTGTACCGCTTTCATTTTTGTACGAGAATAATAATAAACAAAATGCCGCGGGTATTTGAAAGTTTTGTTTGGACGCATCATGATTGATTTTATTGGTTATTGGAAAATTAATATGAGGATCGTAAATGAATGCCGCTTTATAGACTGATTCACCGGCTTTAATAATATTTTATTAATTTTGCTTTCTTTAGCTTCGTTCACGTTGAAATTTATAGACCGAAAGAGAGCGATGTATGTTCTAATCATTATTAATAACTAGCATTTGCCAGCGGCTTCACCTGGTACATATTCCCGGGATAAAAAGTATCATATTTGCTATTTCTGACTATAATTTATCTGTGTACCAAATTTCATCCAGATCCGTCCAGCCGTCTGAGCGTGAGGAAGTACCAAACAAACACACTCACAAACGTTCGTCTATAAAATATTAGCTTGATATTAGGTCGATCATAATCAGATTTAGTGATGTATGCCATACATATATATAGTCCTAGGTACCTCACTATTTCACGATCGGTACATACTAGTAGTAATCCGAAAATTCTCTGCCTAGTCTACAATTTAACTTTTAGTATGTGATAGTAAATCTTAACAAATGGAGAGTGAATTAGGCTATAAGTGCTGCAACAATCATTAATTGAGATGTGCAAGAATGTCGCCAATTGTGATGCCCACACTAAATCAGTTAGTGCCAAGCAAATTCTCTAGTCACTCACCAATACTCACCATAGCTCGTTTACACGAGTAATTAATTACAACTGACGCCACTGTGGATTCTGTAAGTTATTAGCGATGACGTCATAGTCTCATAAATATAAGTTGGCCATCAAGTTTATACTATACAGGTCATTTCATTTCTGTTCCAAATAATTCATCATATAATTATAGAAGATTTTTTTGCTAGTACAGATATTGCAAACACCGTAAGATTGTAATAAATCTATCGTGATGACTCTCGATGTATTGTGCAAATAATATCAATGTCAATAAATCCCATCCATCTCACTCACAGAGAGGAGGCCTGAGTCCCAGGAGTGGGAACATTAATAGGCTGATGATGATGATGAAATCTCATCCAAACAGTTTACAATTCCGTGTCTTTTTGATAAGAAAGAGTTTACAATCTCACCCGTATTATTATAAACTTACGGTGTTCACTATAATTCGGTGACAGCTACATTCGGATCCGTTTTTCTAGTGTTCGTAAGAATCAAGAATACGTGAAATGCCAATCGAATACGAGTAAGTGTACAATAGTCCTAAGTGTATGCCGAAAAACGAGATAACGCGCGTCGAGTGCTGTTCATCTGAACTTGACCTTAGGTTACACCCACTATTTAGTTAACCTTCCAATCTCTTGTACCTAATATTCTTGACCGTGAACTTATGAATATTTAAGCTGAAAAAGTAGTTTTATAGAACAAGGTAAGCGTTTAACCTGTTGCATAAAATTCGCATGAGAGCTTGCCATCCACTTGGTAAACTTAATCTGTTTTAAATTAATGACTGTTGAAGTTCATAAACATAGCCTTGAATATAATATTTATATGCTTGGCTAAATGCTAGTCCTGCTCCACAGCCACTAGGGCACAAAAACAAGTGATATGCAGAACATTATTGTTTTGAATTATTGTTGGACCTTCTGAAGACTGTATAAATATATTTGTATTGTATAAACTCAATTTCATTCATCAAGGTATGTACTTATGTACCTAAATATTGTAAAAAGTTTTTTTTTAAAAGAGTAAGTATGAAGTTTCTTGTGCATTCTTCTCCATTACAAGCTACTTTCCGAATGCACGGTAGAATCAACTATTATTATTTGTAAAATGTAACGTTCAAAAGTGCCGCTTGGTGGCCTACTTGAAATAAAATATCTTTGTCTTGTCTTGTCTTGTCTTGAATATTGTCTTATTTCTTGGTTACAAGGAATATGCTAGATTTTCATCACTGTTTTTCTTTTTGAAGTAACCGACCCAATACATTAAGTTTCCAAATAGGGTTTTAGATCTCTATGCTAGGCCCTCATTTAGGGATTATTCAACCATATTCGAGACTAACCAAATCCAAGATAATCTAGGCTCGGTTACTCCTAAATTTCCTAATTGGAAACCCATTCAATTAACTCTCCCAGATACGATTTAGGCGACAGATTACTAGTACTCATTATGAGGTAATCCTAAATCAATAAGAGCTTAATTTAGGCCTTGGGTGTAATTTATACGGGATGATTTCATTTGATTATATCTACGCTAATTTTTAAAACCGAATTACTAAAAACTCAAGTGTAACGCGACAACCCAACAATGATGCGAAGACGTGTTTTCAAACACATTGTTCTATTTCATTTATGCTACAGATTAGAGTCAAATTATTATTACAAAATAGAGCCTTTGAAAACCATATAACTTTCATGTTGGAGTACACTTGTCATGGCCTGATGCGCTTGAACCTTCAAATATACAGCATCTCAAGTACTCACCATTTGTTGCGGGTTCCGCGGCTTGCGATGCGCGCGGTGCACCTTCAAGCCCGTGACTCCTTCCAGCACATCAGCGAGCAGTAACCCGTCTGCGCAGTCGCGAGCCAACCCGCCGCCCGATGCGCCCGCGCGTCGCCGAGACCGGGCTCGCTCCAGGTAGTGATTCGCCCAGTCTGTGTAGATCTGCGGGCGAAGAATATAATTGTTAGTTGGTGATGGAAAAAAAGGGTTCAGTTTAAGCTGGTTGGTTTTGATGTTTCTTCACCTAGTCTATGGAGATCTGTGGGAAAATAGGGTAATGTTGGATGGTGATGGAGAAAATACAAAAAAAAAGTTACTGTAGAATTTCATAGCTAGATCTGCAAGATTGACATGATACGATTCTGCGTCAGTCAAAACGATTATCGAACCCAGTCTGCGGACTCTGTGATTACCTTTAGTTGGTATTCTACCGGGGCTTGGTATGGTATCTCTATTTTAACAGAAATAATAATAGGCATTGATGCAGATAGGTCTAAATGCATCAACACTAAAATAAATTCTAATTTAGGGTCATGTGGAGAGGATAATGAAGAGGAAACTTTGGATATTAATAACATTGATTGACATTTACTAACAGCCAATCTAACCTGGGGATTTCATACACTTTATGCTGCACATATTATTACGGGTGATCAAATTATGTTTTTGTACCATTCAAATTAGACAGTTGCCTACCTTTAAAGAAAAATAATGACCGAGGTACAAGCATACTTTAAAAGATTTACCTACCGCGTCTTTTGCGGTAAATAAAAATATCAATCATAAGATGGACTTTATACTGTACAACAGGGATAAACACTCGGTTGGTTACCTCCAGGTAAACAGCGGGTAAATGATGACTAACAAAGACGCGTAGATAACGTTTTACAGCCCATGAGATGCGAAATTGCTACTAAAATTTTAACGACAATTTCACACACGGTACTCGAGAACGACGTCTGTTTATGACAACTTTGTGAGTCTTTCGAAACAAGATAAACCATTACAAAGATTCTTCACACATACTCTGTAAATCCTGAATCACACACGAGATTTTTTACAGAAAGTTTTATGACTGATTTTCAAGAAGTCGACTTTGGTTAGGTACAGAAAAAACCTATTGTACTCGAGTTTACGGCATGAGGTCATACATAAGTTAATAAGTGAGTGTTATGCTCGGCACTATGAATTCTTAAAAGGATTTAGTCATATTCGAGTCAATTTGCAGGAGAATGGGGACAAGTGGAGCCGACGCGCCGTAGCGTCGCCGGCCCAGGGCCAAGTGGCCTCAACTACTGGATAACACTAATACCTACTCGTGATATTCCTCGCTTTCATCTCACTCTCTAATGGTTCCGAGGGTGGTCTGTTTAATGACTGTTAATGCTTTCTCGATTAGAACTCGAATTAGAAATATGTGCTGCACTTAAATCTCAATACGCCCATTAGATTTAAACACGACGCGTTTGTTAATAAGAATTTATAGATGCATCTGCATCTTCGAATGGAATAATCGGAGAAATCGAGCCGTGTCATTCGGTGTCAAGGGCTTCGATCTTTATCAGAAATTAAAAAAAATACATGTAATATTTTGAGGTAAATGAAACAGCGAATTTATATTTCAGTCGTCCATAAACGACATCCCACGGTAATTTGATTACACATCGTAATTCTATCTTACGGAACCTTGACGCGAAAATGTGTAATCGGCTCATTATTGCTTTGCGAATAGGTTTTCCTGACGTCAAGTTTACTTAGTAAATGTTGGCTGTGGCAACGTTTTATACAAAGAAGGTTTAACTTGGCATGCTGACTGACACAGAATACCGATTAGTCGTTCCGTCATAGACTAGAGACATTACATGGCCAGGAATATTGCTGAGTACAAGTTCCAGCTGTCATAACCGAGAGTCAGAATTGTCACCACGAGCCGTCAATGCGTAACCGGTGACGCTCACTAACACGCTTGGTTTCTATGGAAAGTTTTGACAATGCCGTCTCTAGAAGCACCGAAGCATCTCTGTAGACACAGTCGTTCTAGTGACAATACATGCCCTTGTACAATAAAAACTCGCTTGTGTACCGATGGCAGATAGAGCTGAGCTACCAATACTAAAAAACCATTACCATAAATCAATATTCCTCGATCTTATCTGTTAATCGTACACGTTAATAGAATAATCATGACAAGATATATTGGAAGGTGTTCAGATAAGTGTAGCTTCGTCTCAATCTGCCTTATCGCACGGCTGTTTATTCAAATCGGGTCGGATAGCTTTCGATTGTAATATATCTAGCTGACCGGACATTTTTATCGCCTTGTAGATACTATATCGGGAATAACTTGTATCCGCTCCTGTCATATGTGGACTCGGTTTTCTTTGCGATGCCGACACGTTCATAGAAATTTTATATCTACGAAACATTTTGTGTTTGCTTGGAGGAGATGTTATTGTTTATTTTGTTACTGTAGTTTATTTATTTATTCAAACGCTGAGAATGAGTTTCTGTGTGTCATTGACGGGTCAAGCAAAATTATGCCTATTGGGTTTTCTATCTAAAATTTTTCAGTCTCAGATGCCAAATTTGTGCAGTGTTGATGTGAATTAGCTCGCTCCTTTTTACGTTTATAGGACTAGCTGTTCCCCGCGGCTTCGCTCCCGTGGACCCTACCACAGGACCCCTTATCGGGATTAAAAAATAGCCTATGTTACTCAGGAATAATGTAGCTTTCTATTGGTGAAAGAATTTTTAAATCGGTCCAGTATTTTCGGTAAAAACAAACAAAAAAATCTTTCCTCTTTCTAATATTAGTATAGATTTAAGCACAACTGGCAATAATTTATTCATAAAAATCTTTTTTTTAATAGAAGTTTTTTTCGTATTCTTCTCAGCAAACCCTTTCATTTGATACCCATATCATGGCAGTGCACAAAATAACTAGTCCGCCATCTTGGGCAGTCCGCCATATTGGAGCTAGAATGCCGTCACTTAGCTAACCATGCATTGTCATCCAAACTAAACATGTATGCAAAATTTCATCTTAATCGGTGGCGGATAACTGCTTTAAAATTCAGTTGCAAGATTTTATCCGAACACAGTGACATACATACATTGCAAGTTAATTAAAAGATTGTAAAAAATGGTTTACTGAATCCGTCAACCTAACCCTTTGAGTACATGCGTGATGTTACGTCTTCTGTAACTGTCTTATTTCTGTGTAGTTAAAGAAATAAAGAAAGAAAATAAATCCCAATTAATTGATGGAGCGACAGACGATGGTGTTAACTGTTTGTAAGGTCGCGGGTTCAAGTTCCGTTCCATTGACTTAGGGCGGTGAACCGACGGACAAGCTTAGTTATTACTGAGAGATGTTAATGTCATTAAATATTAAGTATGAAGAGGACTGAGAAAGACATACATAAGTAGCTGTGTATAGTGTGTGTATTTTAGCTACAGTTAGGGAAACGAGTTGTTTAGCAAATTAATAATCAGCTTAAATTGTTGCTCATAGAAATTGTTGTTTCGTTGCGTTGGCGATATCGTCAGAAATACGAGGTCCTCTTGGATGAGAGACGCACGGAATCGGGAATAGTAGCAACACTAAAATTATAAAATATGATGATAATTGTGATGATGGAAGCCCTAGATCATATACAGTTGATAACTGATAAGTCTCAAACTGCTAATACAAAAAAATGCTAAAAAAAATTTCTTCTCCACAAATTACATCCATAACTTAAGGGTACACTAGTCGACGGCACGAACTATTTTGTGCGCGGGGTTAAAATGCCTGCTATCTCATCCGACAACTCGTGAGAAAGACATAGATGCTGTGATGAGCAGTAAGAAGCTAGTTCGCGTACGAATTAGCACTTTTGCAAGTATTTAGCGAAATGGATGATGATTTAGGACGAAAACGAGCGCGCGAAATTTTATAAACAGACCTTTGGCAGTCTAGATATCATGAAAAAACTACTAAATCTATCTGTTCTAAATACAATTATTTGCATTGTTGAACTACTAATCTATCCCTGTATGGTGGTCGTTTTGCAATTTTCCTTCTTATGGTATTTATTGCCGCCCAAAGATGCGTTAAAATTAGTGTTGAAATATGGAACTTTCGATGCTCATAACTTTCAAATATTTTTCTTTTTTGTTTCCATACAGGGCTAGATAATGATAAGACAAATTGATATCATTTTTTATTTTGAACGTACATCGTCAAACAGTGGAGTAATCCCTAGACTACGTTTGTATGGAAGAATTTTCGACTAGTGTAACCTTAACAGATATTTTTACAAAAATTGTAATTTGTGGGCGATCTGGAGTCTAAACTAAGCCTATGCCTGTATTTCAGAACTCCAGTACATCGATTTAAATTTAATCTGGTAGATATCTGTCAGTGATAAAACCGCCATAGTACCAGAAGTATTGCTGTTTGTTTTTGTAACTTTAATAATTATAAACCCTAAACAATAGACTAGTACCTAGCACTAGTCCACTATTCTATTAACTAGCTCACCAGTGTCCAGCAATGGCGAGAGCGCCTTTTCTCATGTCGCTTTATTGCTGAAAGCACTCAAACAGCTGGGACTCGCCTTCAGCTCGAATAAAACTTTACTTCTAATTCTATTTTAACTGAGAACCAGCTCATTTATAGCTTTTATTGCTACTTTAAAAAGACAGTAGCGGATATAAGTTCGATAAAACAGGTGCAGTATCCTAGAAAATAAACGCTTACGCACGCGTTGGTGTTGAATAATTATGTATGTTCACGGTAATGAATCCTTTCACTCGCGCAAGCTATCATAACACGCGGTGAAACTTTATTTGCGTTGAACAAACGTAATTTACGCTCACAATGTGGCTCGTAAGTTCGTTCGTCCCTAAACTGGGAGCCGGACCAAAATAAACAAATCAAATTCGTTCCCATTCATTGTGTATCGTGAATTCCCCGCGCTCCCCTTTCCCCGGGCCGATTGTTTTCGTAAAACCTGTACGCTGAATACATTTTTGACTCATGGCTCCATGAACGTTGGTCGCTATCGTAAACTTCATATTTACGGCCAATAAAGACTGATGAACCGAGATTAATTATTCCTTGAAGCTGATGATTTTGGCATTGATGTGCAGTCACGTTTGATCTCTTGTAATTGCTATTATTGTAATGACAGTGTGCAATCATTCACAATAGCATCTCTTTGTTGTAGAAAGTACATAATATGCGAACGTTCTCAGTACCGTCACGACTCTGATATCTCATTTTGCTTTTACTTATGGCATGGTCTGACCATCTAGTATGCAATATCTAGCGGAATAGTAGAGAAATGCGGATATAATTATGCAAGTTAGAGATTATACGAAGAAGCAAGAAGATATATGGACTGTTTTATCTTTAGGCCATTGACAATCTTAATACAGCTAACCTAAAGCTAAGCTTATAAGACCAATGTCGGTACATTTTTCTGCCAAAGAAATCGCTTTCAGCACTGAACAAAATATCTTAGTTTGGCTTTGACCACCAATGGTGGTGGCAGAACCCAATCATCACGATTTAATAATCTTTCCTGTATTTTTCCGTAAGAATATTAATAAGCAATTAAGGGCCTTCCACCGCTTTAGAGCCGCATACTCCTTAGTAACGGCTAGGTTAAAGGTTTAAAAAAAAAATTGTTTCATGCACATTTTTTGTGAAACGTTTTCTGGTGTTAAACCAATAGTTTTGCTTTAAAAAAATAATAAACAACACGATATTATTTCGCTACTTTTGGATACTCATCCAAAAGGACTTGGATATTTAAACATATATTTACACAGAAAAATGTATTGCTAGAATCTCTTCATAACTGATATAGCATAATGTAAATCAAAGAATATTTTTCAGACGAAACTGTATAAAAGGAGGTTCAATATTGATATTCTGGCTCTGAGTGGGCGCACGGTCAGTACTGCGTTAACATTGGGGAATATATACGCCTTAACAAATAAAATTAAAGTACGCCATAAAATGTAAAAAATAATTGATAAGGCGTGACCACTGACTTATTACCATATCGTCTTTGGGCGTGTCAGTATGTTTTATTGAAAATGATATATTGCCGAGAAATTAATACTTACAATCAAAATATCGTCTCAATTGAGCCAATACAAATTAATTGAGGCTAAGACTTAATCATGGCGGATGGAGCCGTTTGCATATTTTTGACCCGAACTCGAGGGTCAATTATATGTCATGTTGATTCAACGAGCTCTATAGAGAAAGATTTACATCAAGATAGGTAGGTATCTGTTTCTATATTCATAAATATAATTTTAATTCAAATGAATAATGAGCTGTGAATAAAATAATCTGATAATTTCTTATTTTTAACACTTTAACACGAACTCAACAGTTATGGTAATTTTCTCGTAAATCTTATCACTTATGACAAATGAGTTCTATTTATCTTACCTACTCAATTAGTGTTGTAAGCGATACAAGTACAACGTCTCCCACAGACTTTAATTTCTATGACTCATTCTTGTTGGAACAAAAAGTTTTACATCCTACAGTTAGGTACTAAGTATGACTCCTAGATCGAACAAACTTTCTCCGGGTTTTCCCGTCTCGGAACAGCCAGATACCGTTTGTGATATGACTGGGATCTCGGGTCCCGGGATAGTTCCAGTGAATTTTGCATCTCTATTTCGTCCTTCCGGGATATTGTTTATGATGAAATAAGGGGTTATGCTTGCACTTACCTCGGTATCAATACTTTATCATTTACGGGCTAGGCAGAAATGTAGCTCTCAGCTCTCTCTACGTTAGAAAATAGAGAGGTGCTACATTGTTATCGCTGCAAAGCTCCCATTTGGTGTCTTGGGCTAAAATAATTTTAGGGTTCAAATTCAAACATACCCGGCATGGTTTGAAATATTGTCTACTTTTGAAGTGTGTACACTAGACTGGAATAAATAGGTGAAATGGGAAAACAACTGGAGCTAGGTATAATAAAATGCTCTGACAATGATAGATCCGTATAACAGTAAAATATTAAGAGATCGGTGAACTAAAAGCAGAATATAAAATTGTCTCTGCATCGACGGTATATAATGCAAGTTGGTTGATTGGATTCTGATGTCATTTTACAACATGACTGAGATGTGAACAGCCTTTTGCTATTTATTAATATTACAAGACCCAAAAAGTGGGTTGATCTCATCATAGTCGCAGATATAAAACTCCTTAATCCATTCTAGAATGATGACCTAATTCAAGTGACTTGACGTTTAAAACATGGAATCATAAATGAATAGGGTTGTTACCTTATAAATGTGACACATAACATTTAATCGACATAACTATCGATAGTTCGTCATGGGCGTTAGGTGTAAGCTTAAGGTTACACTAGTCGAAAAAAAATCCATACAAACGTAGTCTAGGGATTATTCCACTGTTTGACGATGTACGTTCAAAATAAAAAATTATATCAATTTGTCTCATCATTATCTAGCCCTGTATGGAACCAAAAAATATATATATTTGAAAGTTATGAGCGTCGAAAGTTCCACATTTCGACACTAATTTTAACGCATTTTTGGGCGCAAATTAATACCATAAGAAGACAGAAAATTGCAAAACGGCCTCCATACAGGGATAGATTAGTAGTTAAACAATGCAAATAATTTTATTTTGAACAGATAGGTACGTTTAGTCGTTTTTTCATGATATCCTCCCAAAGGTCTGTTTATAAAATTTCGCGCACTCGGTGTCGTCCTAAATCATTATCCATTTCGCTACAAATTTGCAAAAGTGTGTATTCATACGCGAACTAGTTTCCTACTGCTCATCACAGCATCTATCTTTCATTGCATGCATTTATCTTTCCGCACGTGTTGTCGGTTGATATAAAATGCATTTTAGCCTCTCGCACAAAATAGTTCGTGCCGTCGACTAGTGTAACCTTAAAAGCGTTTAGTACGGAAGCGAAATGAGGTCGCGTGGCTTTTAATACCGCGGCTGGGGTGCGACCGAGGTGTGCGTCGCAGCACTATGATCTGCTTTGAAGTTTTTATCATTTTTATAAACATCGTCGTTTTTAAATTTCGAAGCGCTTGAAAATTTCAACACCCGGTATTCATTTGTTTTGAATGGAGACAAATGAAGTGCGAAAATGTCTAGGATTTGAAAGATCTCCTTTCGAGAGTATTCTTACATGAATCATTTTAAATATTGTGATCTTGATTACGGTTTTAAGGCTGCCACAGACAGACGCGACGCGACAATAAATCAATTCATTTTTATTGAAGTTGTTCTGAAATTTTCGTACAAAAATAATTACAAATTCAATTTCTACAATATCTAAGATAAATCGCACCGTCGCTTTGTCTTCTGCAAGAGCCCTTTGTACCTATAGAAACAGTTTAACCATAACATAAAATAATACATATCAGTACAAACCTTTGGTTTACTACCTTCACGTAACAAAAATCGCGTGACGACGTAAATTTTTCATTGAAAATCCAATCGGACGGTAATTTTCTTTACAACGATTACGCTTTGAAGACATCCTTCACTGTCAAAGAAAAGGAGGGAACGAGGTCAAAGCCAAGAATATTCTCTAAGGTATTAGTCAATATTAATATTGTTAGTATAATCAGCGCTTTGTTAACCAATTAGCGAGAAGAAAATGTAACGTTAACATTCTCATGTTATTTTCGCATAATGTTTACAAAGTAGAGCAAAACTTGCTACGTAAATTAGTATGTTAGGTAGATATTAGTATTGTAACACATATGCAAATTCTCTAGGTTTCTAATGTACCGATTGATCTGTATGTGTTTGTGTAGGCCGTAAATAATATCACCCTTGTATTACCCGAAGCACGGGATCTCAGCGCCAAGAAAGAAAATTTTGTTCAAATATATATCACTAGATGGCGCGATATACACCGATTTGTTAGTGAATTGTGTGTAAAATTAACATTTTCTGGAATTGAACATAAACATTGTATATTCTTGTTTAATCAACTCTCCTAAGCGTAAAAATGATGGAATATTAGACTCTTAAGGTGATATATACACCCCAATGCTAACGCAGTACTGGCCGTGCGCCCGCTCGATGCCAAAATATCAAAATTGAACCTCCTTTTGAACAGTTTTGTTTGCAAAATATTATTTGATTTAAATATGCTATGTTAGTTGTGAAGAAATACCAGCCATCATTTTTTCTGTGTAAAAATATTTTTAAACATCCAAGTCGTTTTGGAGAAGTATCCAAAAGTTACGAAAAAATATCGTGTTGTTAACTATTTTTTTAAAGCAAAACCATTAGTTCCACGAAAAAACCTTGTGTTTAAAATTATGTACATGAATCAATTATAAATATACATTTTTTTCAAACCTTTTAACTTAGCCGTTACTAAGGAGTATGCTTTAGAAAGTTACCGTTTTACGTCACTTAAGCGTATGTAGGCCCTTAATTCTCATTTCAAAGATGAAATGAGAATTAAGATTAATTAATTAATTTAGATTATTTGAACAGATCGTTTAAAATTGATGCCAATAGATGACGTAGTTTTAAATTTCGGAGGCATTCCTTTCTATTGTTTAAATTTGTATTGTAACACATTTTGGTGTAATGAAACTGTAAAAACGTGCAATAAAATACTATAATACAAATCGTCACTGTATTTGAAGAAAAAAATATTCACGTACCGAATAAACCCTTTATTTGCAAGTAGCTGCAAACACCATCTATCGCCGTGAAACGAAACCGAACACGATTGATGTGCAAAAAATAATCAGTTTATTAAGACGAAAAACGCTAGTTACATCACCCCGGTTTCTTTGTAATGGGATGATGCATCTGTATGCTAGTATTATGTTATCTGTGCCGAAGGGTAAGGCAGTGTGTTACCTAATAGTACTATTTTTATTTATATATATTTATTTATTTATATATATATGTATATATATATATTATTATTACACTAGTTATAGTTAAGTCCCATACATGTAAAATAGTTATAAGGTACCTGAGTGCAAGATTATGATAATAATAATTTAGGGGATACAGTTGGCAAAAAAGTTCTTGTGCATCCATTTATCACAGATTATCTTCCCACTACACACTTCTATGGCAGCTGATATCATTTGAAAACCAATTAAAACACAATGACTCACCTCGGTTGAATGAACCCTATCTCTTCGCCCATAAATCTAGTTCCAGCTCATAAATCACTGTATGCACACACTAGCTCTCACTAGCTAGCAGCTAATTAGCGAAGTCATTAGTTAATTAAGTTCTGAGGAGTTCGTGGCTCACGGGCATCCTCACGGGTTGAGCAACGATTGCGGTGTCCGCGGATAGACCATTATATATATCCATTACATATTGCATACCCAGGACACTATTGGCCGCGACTGTCATTAGTAGATCTTTGACAGTCAGCAGTCATACAATCGGGTCCGCTCCCTCTCGACCCGCTTAGACTAGACCCGAGGAATAATACCAGGATATTTCTGTTTTGATTGGCGTAAAAACGTCGATGTATAGTCAGACAGAAAAGTGTCGATTTAACGCTTGCACCACAGGGAGTGTAAAATTTTAATAATGTTTCGATAAATAAATCAATATTTAAACCAGTAAGTACTTATCCTTTTTTAATATAGTAGGTATACGTTTTGTAATTTGTAGTAAAATAACATGATTAACTAAATTATCTTTATAATGAACATTAGGTATCATAAAGAATACAGAACTAGGTAGAAACAATACAATTACAAAAATAAAGAAAATATAAATGGCACTGCATTAGTAGTAAAACATCTGGTATTATTCTTCGGGTCGAATATAAGCGGGTCGAGTGGGCGCGGACCTTTACAATCTGACACAAGTCTTGCCAATCTCGATTTACCGAGTTACTGGGTTGTGGAGTTTATATAAGCTGCCATTCCATGTAGTATACTGGTAGGTACTCAGCTGAATCTGGTTGAACTGGAAGCCGACCCCAACTTAGTTGGGGAAATGCTTGCCAGTTTGATTAGTTAATTAAATCTAGATGAAGTCACCTGTACAATGGATCGTGTCTGCCTTGTGACGTCATCGGTGGAGCCCTGGATAGACCTTGGGGCTCGGATGCACGTTGGTATCATGGTGTCAAATCTTCACTTTTTTGATAACAAACAGTTTGTAGAAAACTTCGGTCCATTTGGAGCACATTTTAGAAACTTTTTTAGGTTTTTACACTTTAAATAGTCAAAACTGTAAACTGTTGTGAAAATTCCTGAAAAGTTTGTTGATTTCTGGGTAACACAGCAAGCTAGGGCAATAAAAATATTTCAAAACTAAAACAATAATTTTCTCATACACAATGAAATCATAAAACTAAATATAAATTGGTCCCATATTTTCAGCTTACTAAGCCCCTCGTATTTTTCCTTTCCGTGTATTTCAAATATATGACAAGGACGACACAATGATAGATGCAAACCAATTTTCTTAGACCTACGCTGCGTCCCTAGTATTTGTGAAAACTGGAGCACAGTCGCTTTGTTATATAGCAAGTAACAGCTCATGAATGAGTTGATGCGTCTACTCGGTTCTGCGATAAAGTTCTCAGAATATTTACTCTACGGTCGGCGCCACTGCGCCCACGCAAATTACTACGCTGACTACACTGGGTCAGAGCAAAAAAAAGACTGAAATACTACTACTTAGAATCAAAAATATTATTCTTAAAAAGACATAAAATTCAATAGGTCCATTTTGCAATTAGGAAATACACTTACGCCCACAAATCTTCCAATTTTGTAAACAAAAGCGTTGTAGGATTTATTACTCCACAAATACGCTGAAGAAATTAGACTGACGAGTTCAGGAAAAGTGAGTAATCAGTGCCTGGACTAACTTGTAAACGGGGAAACCGCTGAATAATTTTCCTCTATTACGTCAGCAGATTATAACTGGAATGTAGATGAGTGAGATGAGTTAAGCCGTAAAACCATTTTCATTAATGATGAATAATATTATTGTAATAAACATTTTCACATCTTGTGTGTGCATGCGCATAACTTATCTTTTTTCTTTTTTATACAGCCTCTCCATTCCAAATTTTAAATTTACGAATTTTGAAATTGGAATAGAGGCAATATCAAAATGTAGATTAAAAGTTGTACGAAACCGCAGCGAGCTATTTTCTTTTTTACCCGACTGCAAGACAGGGTTTATTATACATACAGCCTCTGTATTCTTATTTTAAATTTCGTAAGGGAATGAAATACGAGTATCAAATTGTAATAGAGAGGCTATATCAGACGTAGATTAACCAAACGACATCGTACGAAACCACAACGTGGAAGCCAAAAGCTTTCTACTTTACAGTGCTCTAATAACAGCCGCGGTGGCTATTACAGTGGTACAGGATTAGTAATACTTCGTTGGCCCATTGCCCACTGGTACTGGACCAGCTTGCTCTTACTATTGATTGTTATACCGAGAAATAGTCCATTGACACACTGAATCATTTTGATTCTCACCTAGCATCAAAATGGCGATCATCATGGAATGCTACATTCATAATAATATAATTAGTGCAAACTGTCTGTGTAGCTGTTTATTCATTCACGCCTAAACTGTTGAGCCAATTTTCATGAATTATGGTATAGATAGCTTGGACCTTGGAGAAGAACATTAGATATATTTTATCCCGGCAGCGGCAGTAGTTATGTTCACTCGGGATAATGCTGCCGCTGGCAGAAGCCTTTTTATTTAAATTGTAACGGGAAATGAACATCAATACGAGCTAACTAGAGACGTACCTACTGTCGATTTAATAATCGACAAACAGCATAGACTAAAGAACTGTCGATCATTCGAAGTTTAAAATACATGTAACCGCGAAGCATTCTCTAGACTCGGTAACACGACTAGTGTAGGCGCCTCTCAACAATTACATTGAAATGATTCAGTACTGCACATGCTTGAAACAATGACGGAACCCTACTGTGGGTGGGCTAGTTAATATTTATTTATTTATTACTTTTGTCTGTATGCATTTTACAGCCCGAGGTCGGTAACACAACTATTATTCAGAACAAGACGATTATCTGTAACTAAGATTTAAATAACTTCATACATGTAAGATCCAACGGCATAATATCGAAAGGTACATTCATGTTTATTATTAGTCATAAAAGATTTAAAGACCAATTTGACGTTCGCTTTACGTTTGCATCTCAAGCAAACCGTACAGATGATTACAGTTATAATAAATTTGCATATTGATATGATATTCTCAGCGGGCAATAAAGCCACAATAAGGAACGTTAAACTCAAATTGAAGATATTAAACCTAATTAGGTGTTTGTTCGTGTTTGGTAATTTGTGGCTGAAATTGGTCCTCCCACATCTGACTCTGCCTACGTGCTATCGGCAAAGTTCACGCAATCACTTACCCTCTTCATTTTGGATGCAAAATAGCTGTGATTAATCGATCTAGTACTTAAAAATGCAATTCTAACTTAAGGTTACACTAGTCGAAAATTCTTCCATACAAACGTAGTCTAGGGATTATACCAAAGTTTAACGATGTACGTTTAAAATAAAAAGTGATATCAATTTGTCTCATCATTATCTAGCCCTGTATGGAAGCAAAAAAGTAAAAAAAGAAAATATTTTAAAGTTATGAGCGTCGAAAGTTCCACATTTCGACACTAATTTTAACGCATTATTGGGCGCGAATAAATACCATAAGAAGACGGAAAATTGCAAAACGGCTTCCATACAGGGATAGATTAGTAGTTCAACAATGCAAATAATTTTATTTTGAACAGATATTTAGTCGTTTTTCATGATATCTAGACTGCCAAAGGTCTGTTTATAAAATTTCGCGCGCTCGGTTTCGTCCTAAATCATTATCCATTTCGCTACTAATTTGCAAAAGTGTGTATTCGTACGGGAACTAGCTTCCTACTGTGTCATAACAGCATCTATCTCTTCCGCACGTGCTGTCAATTGATCTAAAATGCATTTTAACCCCGCGCTCAAAATAGTTCGTGCCGTCGACTAGTGTACCCTTAACTGCAGCAGTTAGATGACTAACCTACCTACACTAGGCTTAAGGCCTGTTATTAAATTGAGTATTTGAGCTTAAGAACGTGTCAAACTTTACTTCAGTGGCAAATTTTGACAGGTCGCCAGTAAACTAGAGTTTGACTTATTCTTAATTCAGAAATTGATCGTTACGTTAGTGTTGTGTATATTTGGTTGTCTAAATCGTAAAGTATTGTACAAGCTACGGTAGCTATACTTATATCATGATTAAATAGTACAAGTACCGGTAATCATAATTACAACAGCTGCATGTAATCAGCTCGTATTCACAAGCAAAGCGACTTCGGAAGAGGGAAATAGGACACACTTCGTCTTTCACACCCCTTTGAAACACCTCAAGATATTATTATAAACCAGCGATCATTAGGACGGTGTCAACTCCTGGTGACAACGGATAGAGTTATGACTAAACAGAAGACAATAAATGAGATTTAGAGATGAGATAATTAGGAAAATATTCAAACGCACCATAAAAACTGATAAAGTACAATAAACACTCAAAAGCTGTATACTGAGAGATACAAAGGGGTATAAAACTTAAAGAAGCAATGACGCCGTCTTTTACCGTTAATAAATATCTCGTATATATGTTTTACAATGTATTATGGTATCGTTTAGATCGTTTAAAACTTGCATAAGCTTGTGTTAAGATCATAAAAGGACAGGTTCGGATTGAGAACGCAGGTCTCGAAGTAGAACGTAACATTTGAATTGAATACTTTTTTTTTTTTCGTGGAAGGCAGTGCGTTTCATTTGTCTTACAATGAGGGTCTTCTGAAATGACTAGCACTATGTGGCAGCACTGAGACGTCAGGTCCAGACATCTATAAAAACGCTTTCGGACATTTGTGGTGTTTGCAAAGGATAGAACCTTTTGTCAAAGTGGGACTAACCGGTGCCGTGAATTTGCCCGAAAACCCTCAATCTAATAGGAAGATCATCGCGCGAATATCCGATCTTCGCGTACATTTGTACGGCATATCCCAACACGTTGTCGTACCGTCAGAGGTCGCCTTCAGGTTTTACCGAAAAAAAGCTGTTACGTTCTTTCAGCATTATCTACTTCCGTATTATTCCTAATCCGGTCCTGAAACGGCAAGTTACGGCAACACGGCGGGCGGTGCGTCGTTTCAGCTCACAGCGTCCGGACCGCATCCCATCCGTGTGTTTATTTACTCGCTTGTCAAAAGTTCGACACACGCTGCCGTATTTATAACCGCGCGGAAGGTGCGCCCCGGAGCAACGAACCTTTGTGACATAATCATAAAACACGGACATTAACGGCAACAAACAATATGAGACAACGTCCATTAAAAGAGTTGTAGACCACCGTAAAAGGGTTTATGGTATGAGCGAAATTATTTACGGATTACGCTTTTTGATATTTTTTTAGAGACAAATGTTATTGCAGCAAAATCCGGACATGAAATGTTAGACATCGATAGCCATATCGTGTTCGCAAATCAAAGTCAAAGGTCAGGTCTTTGTCACCTTTGTTTATGCATCCGACGTATCAAAAGGCATCGATCGTTTCCAAATTTGGATCGTTCCGTTATTGGATCCGGTATTTGATAAAAGGATATAGGTATCGGCCTTGCTCGTATTTGGGCCACAGATGTGCGATCTCTGCCCCATTGTGACGTGGGTGAGTGCATTCGATTTGTTACGATACTTGTCAAGTGTGCACTCGGCTTTATATCGCCTAACAAACAATAAGGCACGGTTCGCAACATCGAAGTATCTATTTTCTAGTATGCGTAAGTCTTGTCTATGCAAGATTAGATTACAATAGACATCCGCGGGCCGGCGCCATCAAAGATTTGCTGAGTTTGATACAGTTTTCTCACCAAACAAGTAATAAATTGCGAAATAGAATAGGTGTGAATGTGATATCATTTTGAGTGGCTTTATAAATATTTATCAGCTTCTGCAAAAATGGTACGTTTGAGTAAACAACGATATCGTTGACCTATATACATATTAATGGTGCGTCAAAATATTCGTGTGCTCTTTAAGTAAATTTAATTTGAGTGTAGGTGTAGTAAGAGGCGTCTAACGTAAGCCTGAGTCACAGACTTTGTTTTCATGAGCCGACGCCGACAGCTATAGTAGTCGAGAAAATTATTTTCGAAGTTGTCTAGTCATTAGGAATCGTTACGTTTTGTAACATCCGGGCATCCGTCCGTCCGTCCGGCTACGAGTCATATTATTTTTATTTAATTTTTACGGACTATTTTCTAGGAATACGTCTTTTATGGTTTTCCGAAGAAATGTTGCACAATGTTACAAGAAAATGAATGTGATAGGAACTTTTTATTGTAACGAGACTTATATGAAACTAGGGAGCACAGTTCCAGAAAAAGTGATGCAAGAAAAACACTTTTTTTAGCAGTACAACGAAAGAAATATTGTTCAATAGCTTTTAGTGCTAACATTAGTTATTTTTTTCAAGTTGCCGACTACCTACTTGTCATCTGAGGATCTAGTATTTATTTTCAGTAGCTGCTACAGTCGTAAATCTCATCATAGTTTGACCAGAGGCCTTAGTGCGAGTTTCTATTCACGCTCAATCGCGTTAACGTAAACTACAATTTGTATTGAAACTGGATAAGCGACGTCTGGTGACGGCAAGGCATAACCTCTTTTTTTGTATACATTTTGACATAAGAGATCGTTTACGATATCACGAGTGAGTACGTTAAAAAACTCGCACTAAGCACACAGATCTCAATTTGAAATACAAAATAAATCCTATCCGCGACTTACAAACCTCAATGAAAACTTAAATCGGGATACATAAATCACTCACACCCAGCTGGTTCTAAAGTAAGCATTCCAAATATAAATTATTCGCGAAATAAAAGTATCGAAGCATCATGAACTCATTCACACATTCGTTCGATTTCATGCAATTCAATTCATCGAATCTTATAAATAGTCCGTATGTCAGTAAACATACGGGCCATTGCGTCGGATCAATCAATAATTATTTTTATGTTTTTGCTCATACAAAGTTCTCGGGTCAATGAGCAAAGTAGCTAATTATTTTGCTATACATCGTCGTAAAGGAAACAAGTAATGATAGGACGGAAGGTAGATACGCCTATTGTCAGCGTAGAGGCGCGGCAATCAATGTGTATCGTGCAACATTAAAATTATATTCGCCTACGAGTACTATTGTATTATTAAGGCCAAATACGGTTACAACTAAAAAGGAATTAAAGTTTGTTTTACTACTGTCAGTTATGGTCAAACCGGATACGGTTGGATAAGATCTTTTTAAATAGGAGTAAAATAAAAACGCCTACGAACCTTTGTGGTTTACATCTGGTGCATCAAAGTTGCCAGAACCAAACATATAAACCTCATTATGTATGTCTCACTAGTCACTCATAAATTCGATCCAGTTCTACAAATAGATTCGTTTCTCGTAAATATTAGAGAAACTACTGTTTATTCGGTGTACACCCGACACCAAACAAACATAAGACTTATCAGATTTCTATAAATGAAAGACTGAAGAGGGCTTCGGTATGGTGAAGAACTAAAGATATATCGGCTTTTGCTATTTGCTTCTGTCCGCGACTTCGCTTGCGTGAAAAGTGTCTTATAACCTATCCCAAGGGAACGTGCTATTGGGTCAAAATGTATCCAATAACCTGTGTTTTATAACCTATTCGAATGGAAAGTACTATCGGGTCAAAATGTACCCTATAACCTATGTTTTATAACCTATCCCAAGGGAACGAAATATCGGGTCAAAATGTATTCTACAACCTATGTTTTATAACCTATCCCAAGGAAACGAACTATCGGGTCAAAATGTACCCTATAACCTATGTTTTATAACCTATCCCAAGGGAACGAAATATCGGGTCAAAATGTATCCTACAACCTATGTTTTATAACCTATCCCAAGGAAACGAACTATCGGGTCAAAATGTATCCTACAACCTATGTTTTATAACCTATCCCAAGGAAACGAACTATCGGGTCAAAATGTACCCTACAACCTATGTTTTATAACCTATCTCAAGGGAACGAACTATCGGGTCAAAATGTACCCTATAACCTATGTTTTATAACCCATCCCAAGGGAACGAACTATCGGGTCAAAATGTATCCTACAACCTATGTTTTATAACCTATCCCCAAGGGAACGAACTATCGGGTCAAAATGTATCCTACAACCTATGTTTTATACCTACTAGCTTCTGCCCGCGGCTTCGCCCGTGTAAAAAGTATTTTATCAGCCCAAGAGCATAAAACTATCTGAAGTCCTTCTCAGGGTCTAAAACTATCTCCATGCTAAATTTCATTTATATCGGTCCAGCCGTTTCGGAGTCTATAAGGAACATACATACATACTTTCTCTATTATATATATAGATAGATTGATTCCAAGGGAACCAACTAGCGGGTCAAAATGTATTCTTTAACCTAATTAAGGTTATGGCCTACCTGTGTGCCAAGTTTAATTAAAATCTATACAGCAGTTTAAACGTGAAAACATAAAAAACGGACAGACGTATTTTCGTATTTTTAACACATATAACCAAGTAGTATAGAGTCTCCAGTTATTCCATGTTCTGCTAAGTGTACACAAGGAGCGGCTGATTGTTCAACAGATAATAGATAATACGCACAATTATTTCATTCGCATTTTGCTTTAATGTGATTTGGATGTTCATTCGCTACTTCATAAGCATTAAAATCTATGATTAAATAAATATAATTAATATTAATAATAATATAATAATAATATATATTTTAATATAATCTATATTAAATACGTACCTACTTAATTGGGCTTGTTAGTCAGTTCAATTGATACCGTAGATAAATGTTCACACATTGTTCATTGTGACATTCGGTGCTCCTGAATCTGGATTTAAATTTAATTGATATTAATCATCTGAACACACCTGAACGTTTGTTGGTCAATGAAAATGATGACCTGGATTGTATTGCAATTATATTTTTTTTCCTTTTTTTTTCAAACCAGCAATAAACCAATAATAAATTTCATATTTGAATATTTTATTTATAGTGCTAACAAAGTGCTTATTACCGAAAACAACAACAACAATTTTATTGAATATCATTATTTTTAATATGAAGGAAAGTGTATCGGTTAAGTGAACGTTACCTCTCTGAAATAGTAACTGTCCCTGAAATATGTACCTAATACTTACAGCTTTTCGAATTAATTGAATCATTTGACACACTATGACGCAATAAATTTACTTTACAGTAGGAAAATTGATTCTTCTGCACAGCAATGCAGAAGAATAACGATACAAGTGACGCAAACTAAAAAAATAAAACACAATCTCCTTTAATTAACCACTTGCTAGTGTTGTTGAAACTCAACGAACAATAGCAAGCGATACGGATGAATGAATTGATCAATGGGAACAGCACTATATCAAAACATACGTACGTACTACATTAGTATATCCTTAATGCAGCGAGTGTTCTTATAAAATCCATTTGCTGAGCAAAAAGCTTAAACACGACCATGCAATAAATCTTTCTGACTGCACTCTCAATCTGCATTTGCAATTTATCGAAACGAGAGACGATTCGGAATGTTTGTACAGAAATTGAACTTTGTAAGCCTTAGCCGAAGACAGGCCTGCACACCTTTCTTAAAACTTGAAAGAGGTACGTGAAACTTTTAATGAGGTGCCAACAAGTTTGAACTTGTGTTGTGGATGCGAACTGTACCTAGCTGTCCTAATTTCAATACCTTTTAACCTCATTCAGAAGTTAGGTCCTATTTACCAACAAGTAAACTTTATGTTGCCCAGAAATCCAAACACAAGATAAAGGATAAAACAAACACTTGGTCCTAAAATCATAGGAGCGTAACAGTCTGTCTGTGAAGAACTGGACAGATTTAGCCGTTTGCAAGGGAACCCTTCGCGCAAAACGGTCTCGCGTGACATCGAGCACGCGCGTGGCCCTCGCGCGCGTTTTGGTTGCGCGCGCGCTTGTGACTAACGCGGCGTTGCGCCGTCCCAGCTTAGCCGAAAGCGATACGTACGAAAGCTCTCGACCGTTAGAGAGGGACAGTGAGAATAGCCTAAAAGCTTAAAGCTCGCACTGTTGTCACACAAAGGGAAATTAGAAACAAATCTGTTCATACTTAAAACAATTTAGAGGTGTTGATGATGATATGAGTGCTAAAGCTTGGCTGAGGCTCAACTGTTGCTTAAGTGATGTGCGAACAACTTTATTAGTATGAAATACTGTCTATACTTAGCATTTGGATATTTTAATTAAGATACCTTCAAGAAACTGAGTGTTTGTTTAATGAATGAGTGCAGGATTATTGAAGATATGAGTAGCAAAATCATCCATCCAATCAGTCTAGACGTTACATTCATTTCATTCGATACAATCACGTTTCGCAAGTCTCACGCAGCCACGGCCAAACACAACAATGAACCAAGATTACAAACGAAACCCGTATGCAATGCCTCGATTGACTATTATTCTCTTGCGCACCTCTCCGTGACACTGGACCCAGCACCCTCGACCTGTCACCAAACTTAAATTCAACTAAAAAAAGGCTACCTTTTGTTGTCGGTCTGAGAGCTACACGTCCGGGAAACCGACACTTGACCTACAACGTATTTAGATCTTTTGTGTACGGGATAAAGGGAAGCGTGACTTATCCTATTCGGGCTACAGAAAAAAAAAACTATGAATAAAAACTCCGTATTATCATAAATTTTGTGACACCTCACCCTTTTTATTTTTATTTGATCGACACCTTCATGACTTCTAATGAATCGATAAAAATAAAATTCTCTTTTATTTTACGTGGGCGTGTGTGGTCTTTATAAATATGCAAATGGGTTAACTTTTAGATCAATCGATAGAATTTTATTGAGACATGTTCTGTATTTGGAAAACAACAGTCATAAATGCTCATTTAGAAATACATTATTTATTTAATTGCAAATTTCGAAATAACTGCATTTTCGTAGCAATTGCAGATGCCTTTGCAGTCAAACAATAAACAAGCTGTTTTTAAATAAATATGGAGATACATTTGTTTACACGTCCTAATTTTCATACGTTGAACTGATGGTAATACAATTACAGGTGCGCTGCGGAAATGCCAATGCAGTGAACGATAGAGCTGGGTAATATCATTTTCAAAGAGAATCGTATCGAACCAAATCGAGTTTCTGATTCTATAATTGCTATTGCTGCAA
Organism: Orthosia incerta; assembly: GCA_948252205.1. Lineage (NCBI taxonomy): Eukaryota > Metazoa > Arthropoda > Insecta > Lepidoptera > Noctuidae > Orthosia > Orthosia incerta. Next base: position 12,548,767 of record OX411741.1, read on the forward strand.
TATCGGATGATGTATAAGATATTATGAGATATTATGATATTATAAGTTGGGGGATTACATCACTGATAAAAATGCTTGGCTAAATGCTAGTCCAGCTCCACAGCCACTAGGCCGCAAAAACAAGTGATATGCAGAACATTATTGTTTTGAATTATTGTTGGACCTTCTGAAGACTGTATAAGTATATTTGTAATTGTATAAACTCAATTTCATTCATCAAGGTATGTACTTATGTACCTAAATATTGTATTTTTTTTTTTTTTTAAAAGAGTAAGTATGGAGTTTCTTGTGCATTCTTCTCCATTACAAGCTACTTTCCGAATGCACGGTAGAATCAATTATTATTATTTTAACGTTCAAAAGTGCCGCTTGGTGGCCTACTTGAAATAAAATATCTTTGTCTTTGTCTTTGTCTTTGTATCTGCGTCCTAGTTTCTACGTAGTTCATGGGTTTGGGCTCGCAGGTGGGTCGCGGAAATGCTTGCCGGTGCATTCGACTCTATTTTCATACGTTTTGGTCTCGCCACGAACGCCCGTCTCCGCCCCACATCAATGAACGCTTCGCCCAACTACTTCTTCGTCCGCCCTACGGTAGTATAGCACGACTGAGATGCTTTGACACTTTTTTTTAGATATTTTATAAACAATCTTATGAACATTTACGTTTTTACATTAAGCACTACTATATTGCAATTAATTTTATGAAAAAAGAAGATAATATAATTTATTGTTGTTACAGGCGGTTTATCAAACAAAACTGGTAATAAATAAAATATCTGTAACATACTACAAAGATTAAGATATGAACAAAAGAAGAACTAATGTGTAGAATGTATTTCAATAACAGTCGTTTTAACTTATTTGAACATTTACTCTGCCAAGAGTCACCACCACTTTCTTTAAAGATATATTAGGTTAATATTAGGCTAATTAATCCAGATATTTATTATTCATTTAACTAGAGGTAGAAGTGCAGAATGTCAAAAAAAAACTAATTGACTGAAATAAATAAAGTTTCATTGGACGTAAAAAGTTCTCAAAAAATATTACGAAACTACCAAGACTGTTCCCACCGACTAGAGCCACAAATATAAATAGGTGGTCTTATTTTCTTATTTACGACTGTTTCAGTCTTAAACGTGCAACTTTTTATGATAAATTCAGCTTTATTAGCGTCGTCGGTACTCGCGGCGCGGCGATGCAACTATCGTCGGTCTGAAACTGGGTTTATGGTTTTATGTGCGGTATATTTGTGTTTATCACTTTTAATGTGTTCTTTCTTCATACGAACGTACGACGGACCTATGCGTTTGTGTCGGATTTATTGCGCAATATAAATTTATTACAGTAACAGATTTAACTGTATTCTTAGACGATTAGTTCGTTCGTTTAATATTAATCTTTTACTAATTTAGACGATGAAATTTGAGATTGTGTGAATGAGATTTCACATATACACTTAAATATCAGTAAGAATAACTGTAAAAGTTGTAACACTTAATTTAACAACCAAGTTTATTATACCCATTTTTAACCGACTTTCGAAATAGGAGGAGGTTCTATGTTCGACTTCATGCATTTTTTTTTTGTATTTTCACCGATATCTCCGTCAATTGTGAATCGATTTTGAAAATTATATACATATACATAATAAGTATGTTCCAAAATTGGTCCCATTTTAATTTGATGAAGATCTGATGAAGAACTTCGGAGATATACAACAGAACTCTTCAATAAATAACGGCAAATCTCTCGGGACTGCTGCAATCGCATGTCTGTTTATTGTTTATACCATTGCATTACATAACATCACGCCAGTACGCTCTTAAGGGGTAAGCAGATCTCTCATTTGACCGGTTTTGTAGAAGTTTCATTATATTCGGGTCACCTATTCTGGCGTTACAGGAAACTTACTAAACAACTTGCCTATTAGGTAGGTACAACTAAAAAGTGAAAAATAAAAAAAACATTTTAACTTTATTTTTGGAAGTCGGTGCATAACGCAAAAAATGTTACATACGAAAGACAACGACTTACAAAAAAAAAATATTTTTCACTTTATAGTTTTCTTATTTGAAAGTCAGGAGTACATTTTAGTAAAATGTTTTTTTTATATCGTGTAAGCTTTACTAATGCTTCTTATGATTGGAAAACTGTAGGGATGATGACAGGGTACGAAACAGCAAATTCTATTTAGTCCGCCAGTTAAATTATCAAAAAATATTGGACACGTATTTTTTGCTTATTTAAATCAATAAAAAATCACCAAGATGAAGCGCATCAAAGTTCGGGAGTGGGGGCTTGTGACGTAACTTGTATGTAAAAAGTGAACCAAGGCATGACGTCATGCGATATTTTATCGTCATAATTTTTTGTTAATGTGACAAAAGAAAAATACAGGTCAAATCTTTTTTGGCAATCTAACAGACGGACTAAAATATGTTTTTAGTCATCTTCCCTATTGCCTAGAAGCATAGGCAACAATTTATTTAAATTGAAAATAACTTTTGGATATTTTAATTAACAGTGTCGCATGATGCTAGCTGGTAGCGTGAGTTTAATAAATAAATACATGTGTAGAACTAACGTTTACTCACCGGATAAAACTTACACCGCATCCTGTGTTGTATTTATGTAACATAAATGAGGTTTATTAGGTACTTGAACATCCATCAATACGTCGTATTTACATCGCGTAATATAGACACCACTTCACCTACAAATTCTGTTTAAATTGATCGAAATCTGTTTATTTTCCCAACTTTTGGCAATGCTCTCTCAATTTGTCCGATCACGATTAACTCAGCAAATTATGGCTATTTTTTGGTGTCCGCTTCATGTGAAACCAATTTCAAGAGCTCTGCAAATATGCACAATAGGTACTGCTCGATATTAAAGATGCATAATGTGCTTATGTGACCACACTTTTATGTGTTCCTTTTCATTCCAAACGGGATAATCGGTTTAAACACGTCGGAAATTGCATCTTAGGGTACACTAGTCGACGGCACGAACTATTTTGTGCGCGGGGTTTAAATGCATTTTATATCAACCGACAACACGTGCGGAAAAGATAGATGCTGTGATGAGCAGTAGGAAGCTAGTTCGCGTACGAATACACACTTTTGCAAATTTGTAGCGAAATGGATAATGATTTAGGACGAAACCGAGAGCGCGAAATTTTTTAAACAGACTTTTGGCAGTCTAGATATCATGAAAAACCGACTAAATCAATCTGTTCAAAATAAAATTATTTGCATTGTTGAACTACTAATCTATCCCTTTTTGGAGGCCGTTTTGTAATTTTCTGTCTTCTTATGTTATTTATTCGCGCCCAAAAATGCGTTAAAATTAGTGTCGAAATGTGGAACTTTCGACGCTCATAACTTTCAAAACATTTTCTTTTTTTACTTTTTTGCTTCCATACAGGACTAGATAATGATGAGACAAATTGATATCACTTTTTATTTTGAACGTACATCATCAAACCGTGGAATAATCCCTAGACTAAGTTTGTATGAAAGAATTCCCGAAATCAATGTACCAGGCGAGCATAAAATTCAAACACGTTTCCATTGATCGATAAAAACCGACATGGGAAGTTTGTGTACGCTTACTCACGCAGTCTGGGAGTCATCCCGATATCAGACCGTTCCAATATTTTGAACTACTCAGAGATAGTCTCAGTGAGTCACTCCAGTGAGTCATGTCACCTCACCTCTATGCCTGAATTAACTACGCTACAGGAATATACCAAGACGCGCTTGTTCCTACATTGTGTTGTGCAACATGATGCTACTAATTTATTAGAGTAATAACAGGTTATTGGTATCCCGTTCCATATTATGACGTCATCTGTAATTATGACCGGGCAACAAATATGTAATTAATTGATGGATGTAGATACAGGTATAGTTTTCAATTTTATAGAGAGGATCCTGAAATTGGAAACCCCGTAAAGCATAAGATAGATTATGCCAGCGTACACTGCGCCACAGATAATATACCTAATACTAGCATACAGATGCCTCATCCCATACAAAGAAACCGTGCCGACGTAACTAGCGTTTTTCGTCTGATTAAATCGATTATTTACTGTCTATCAATCGCGTTCGGTTCCGTTCCACGGCGATAGATAGATGGTGTTAGCATCAACTTGCAAGTAAAAGGGTTTGTTTTATAGTATTTTTTGCACGTTTTTATAGTTTTACAATGCAAATTTAAACAATCGAGTGGAATGCCTCAGAAATTTAAAACCGCGCCATCTATTGGCATCAATTTTAAATAAACCGTTCAAATAAACTTAAAACAATATTTCATAATTTTGTGCATAGGAGAGTTGACTCAACAAGAATATACAATTTTTATGTTCAATTCCAGAAAATGACAATTTTACACACATTCAATAACAGATCGGTGCATATCGCGCCATCTAGTGAGATTTATTTGAATCAAATTTTCTTTCTTAGCGCCGAGGCCCGAGACACGGTAAAGCCCGAGATAACTGTGCAAAGGTAGCAGGTATTTCAAAGCACGTACCGTGTAGTAATTGACTTGATTCCTGCAACTTGTCTGCAGAGTAAATCGCTTCGTTAGTGTAGTGGTTAACCGACCACATGGGATAGGCCTTGATTGTACGCAGGATAATTTGTCCTCTAAGGAAACACCTTTTTGAGATTTTAGTTATCCACTTTCTTAAAATTTTTCGCACAACACGAAACGCCACTGCAATAATTCTCCAAAAAGCAGCTGTCTCGCAAAATGTCCATTATTTTTTATCTTTTTTATAACAATACGCTTACAGTTCTAATGTCGCGAATTTACAGTTGCCCACCATCTTTATATCGTTCCTTATTTGTCCCATTGTCGCCAAAGAGTACACAATGGCTCCAATTTTTTTTCGTCCTCAGCGCTCCACTTCACAACTGGACTTAATTTATTTTTCATTTCATTCAATTTAGAGAACAACAAAGGCCCTATATAATCGAGTTGCAGCAATCACAAAGCTATAAATCAAAATAATTCGGTGTGTTCGAAACAATTAAGCGCCTAAAAGGGAGAGGCGGGAAACACGAGCGAACGAATTTGTAGATACCACATTTTAATTAATTTAGGACACTATATTTAAAAGGGCTTGTGAAAGCATATACGTTATTTTTCTCTACTCTAAATGCCGAAGGAAAACGTTATTTAAATGAATATTAATTTAACAAACAAAACATAATTTATTAATAAAAATAATTTAAACGAAATATTTATTCAAGCATCACTTCAGTAAGCATAATTTATATCACCCGGCTGTCGCCTGTCTGTTCTATATTTATTTACTACTCCCTGATTGGCTACTTAGTTACGTAGTCATAATGTGTCATCAATATTAATTTTGCATTATACGGACACAGGAACACTTGTCCTCTGGCGATAAGCCCATTATATCAATCTGCCAACGCTTTGATGGTCCGAAATTGATTATGGTTTTGATTCAAAGCACGATACGCAACGGTAAGCCAATTAAGCCGGCGGCAAGTCGTAATGAACCGTTAATGACACGCGCGACGAATACCAACAAATTATATGGATCTATAGTCATCATGGTAAGAAATCCCACCGCTGAAATCTGCTGGCAATTTGTTTTGATAAAACTTATTTTTCATGAATGATACTTGATGGTCGAATAGAGTAACTGCAGGGTTGCCTGGCAATACCTAGCTGCAATTAGTTTTTGCTTTTTAAGGTTCAGTACCCAAAGAGTAAAAACGGGACCCTATTACTAAGACGCCGCGGTCCGTCTGTCTGCACGTCTGTCACCAGGCTGTATCTCATGAACCGTAATAGCTAGACAGTTGAAATTTTCTCAGATGATGTATTTCTGTTGCCGCTATAAAAACAAATACTAAAAACAGAATAAAATAAGGTAATAATGCAGTGGTGGCCCAGTGGTATCAGCCGCGACTTACAAGTTGTAGGTCGTGGGTTCGAGCCCAGGCAGGCGCTTTACTTTGTGTAAATTATTTCATCACCACTGCACTCAAAATGGTGAAGGAAAACCTCGTGAGGAAACCGGCATGTCCTAGAACCAAAAATTCAAAGACATGTGACATCCACCAAACCGCACTGGGCCCGCGGGGTGGATTACGGCCCATTTCCTCTCTCACAGAGAGCAGGCCTGTCTCCCAGCAATGGGAACATTAATAGGCTGACGATGATGAAGATGAATAAAATAAATATTTAAGTGGGCTCCCATACAACAAACGTGATTTTTTTACCGTTTTTTGCGATACTGGTACGGAACCCTTCGTCCGCGAGTCCGTATTGCACTTGGCCGGTTTTATTTTTTAACTTTGTCCTACACTAGGAATTTCTCTTGTATCATGGGTGCGTTTGTATCATCAGCCAGCTCTCAGTTAGTCGTTAAACTAATTGCTATATATTGCCAAGTAACCTAGCAGTAATCTACTCTATCATTCATGAAAATTAAGTGCCATCACAAAACATACCTGCCCATTTTAGCGGTGGGATCTTGGACTATCACTATTTGTGTTTAATTATAAATTAGCAAATAACACACGCAATGGATCACGATATGGATTAGTAGTGGTCGTGAAAGCGGACCGTTAACCACAGCTCCATTTTTAATTACAGCGCCACTATTGAAATTGAAACAAGATATTATTTATGAGGTTTTATTCAAGCGAAAACTAGCGGGAAAGCTCTGAAACCTAACAGTTCAGCTAGTTTTTCTGACATAATTTATAACAGTTTTGTTTTAGTGTCATAAAGACATTCGATTGGGTGTGGGGCAACGTTTTTTTTTTTTTAAAAAAGAAGAAAAGATTCGATCAGAGTATCAGCAATAACGATTTCGAAAACTAAAATGTAGAGGATTGATAACGAGACATTTCGATAAAAGTCAACCTGATACATTTTGAGAAACAGTATCGCTGACATCGAATGCCACTTTAGGCTCTAGAGCCTAAAGGCGATAGTCGAAACGTCAAAATGTAAGGTACCTATTGATCACGTGATTTTTCGCTTGTTAATTCGATACAATTTTGCCTTTTCATCAATCGCTATCGCCACGCTATCGATGATAGAATGTCACTTATCCAGGGCCTTTTGTCTAGGCCCTCTTGGAAAACTATTTTCGTTTTATCTGCGCCCTAAGACGTAGTCATCTTAGACGTATTTTTTACCTACGTACATTAATTAAGCCACTGGCTTAGACAAGTGACATTCTATCTACGAAATCGTCACGGGAGCGATTGGAAATGTAAAAAAATGTATGGGAATGTCAAGCGCTATAGCTATCGCCTTTTTGCTCTTGCACAGGGTTTTTTTTTATTATTATTGTTACTAATTTTATGCGTATTTCTCGTATACACGAGAAATACGCATAAAATTAATAATATTAAAAAATAATTTGTGCGGGTCACAAATAAATATATTTTCTTTCTTTAATTAATGTGCTATTTTTCGACCATCGCCTTCACTGATGTCGAATGACAGTTGTCTCTAGCCTTAGCCAAGTTACAAACTTTTCGTATCAAATCTCTTTCTACAATCGTTAACGCCTTCTATTTGTATGGTCTGACCACGTGACTTATCGTTCAGATGTGTCATTCCCATACATTGATTCGTTTTCTACTAGCATTATCTATTGTAGATTGTCAACTTGGCTACAGGTGCTGGTGTGCTTTTCAAGATTCAGGACTGTATCTACACCTTAATACAGTAGCAATCGTTCTTTATTTGTATAACAACATCAGCGTTTAAACGAATCTAATCGATTGGGTGTGGTTTGATGAAGATTGACACGAATTTGGCCGAAAGGGGCCGAGAGGTCCCGAACGTGTTGTAACTGTGATGTGCTCGTGCGCAGCTTTATTGCCTGTCTAGCTTCGATCAAGATTATTTCTTCAATTAACATCGTCATATGATACGAGCTGTCAGACCGTGACAAGCTTATGAAAGGAATATAAATCATCATCTGCCTTCGCTTTTTCCAACTATATTGGGGTCGGCTTCCAGTCTTACCGGATTCAGCTAATTACCAGTGTTTTACATGGAGCGTCTGCCTATCTGACCTCCACAACACAGTAACTGGGTAACACGGTGCCCCTTGGCAAGACTGGCGTCAGATCTCAAGCTTCTGACTACCTGTAACGACTGTCAAAGATCTTCAAATGACAGCCGGGACCAACGGCTTAGCGTGCTTTCCGAAGCACGGAGGAAACTCGGTATGTTGAAATGGTCACCCATCCACTGACCGACCTCGTCAAGCGTTGCTTAACCTTGACAATCGACCCGTGCGGCTGTTATTATTTAGCCTCGAGCTCCTTATATTCCTATGAAAGGAATATAAATATTGAACTTAAATTATGTTCTTGCTGTCGAAAAGAAAAGAGGATATCGATAACATTTTTGACACAAAAAGCATAAGTATAGTGTAATCAGGCTTTAATGTTCCCCTGCTGGTATACAGACCTCCTCTTTGCGCGAGGGAAATTTTATTACAATGTAGGCACACACATGTAGTTCTGGAAAAGCCTAAGCGCTAATTAGAGCTTGTTAGCGCTTATTATTTATTTAAACTTCATGTACAATGGTTATAAATAGGCGGACTTAATGCAGCAAGGCATTCTCTATCAGTCAACCCTTGAGTTAAAAAGAACACAACAGTGGTAGGTGTACAAAATAAAAAATATGAACAATAATTAAAGTCGGATATTAATAAACTACCAAACTAATAAAATACGTGAATAATCAAAAATAAATGATAATCTAATTATGTTCATACGATACATGCACCTCTCATTCCTTCCAGACCACAGACATATTTTTTTACAATATTAAACAAATTTAGTTACCAATGAAAGAAAACATTTCCAATGCCTCCGCCATCTTTTTCTATACAGTCTTTACAGCTCAATATGGCATAATTAGAATTTTTTTTAGATTTCGGTAGGTTTTCGGTGGCGATAATGCTAAATGAAAAGCTCAAACAACGATCATTGATCGTAATTTTACTCCGTTTTTTGACACGCGAAGTTCATACAATCGCGTCATCTAGTTAAATTTATATCTGTGTTCCAGACACTGTTTACAGTTTAGGTCTTAACATTCCTATCACTTAGCCATCTTACGCGCTGCAATAAATCCCCATATCCGCACGTACCTTATGACATCAACAAATCATACACGGATATATAGTTGGATATTAATCAACACAAACGAACGAGGAGCTTCTCGATTAACAATAATTTCGTTACCAGTTGGAATAAATCTAAATGAACGGACGACGCGCGACGGTTCTTAATTGACACGTTGGGTTACTGGACCGCGATGTGCTGTGAAACACGATATCCAGCATGTGTTTACTAATTACAGTGTGACAATCTGCAAGTCTATGGAATGGACTGAAGTATGAGCAGCTGAACATTCAAGGATGTCTAGCGGTGAACGGCAAAAAACTGCTCCAAATTCAAATCTTTTGTTTCGAAAAACAAATGAAAGATGATAGTGATACGTTTTTAAATTGTTCTCTTTTCAAAACAAAACAAAACTAAGCACTTATATACTAACAACGTAGGTAATGATACAAATTGCGTCCTTTTTGCAAAAATGCTGCGCTTTTTCATTCCATCTTCAGTCATCGCGTTTTAAAACAATGGGGGAAACAAAAACTCATTTTCATGGGCTCGTTTTGTTTGCGGTAATGCAAGAGCAACAACGAGAGTTGTGGGATCCCCCTCATAAACTGTTTGGGTAAAAGGATCTCTCATATCGCTTCGGCCGCGGCATTAAGCGGATGCTGCCGATCCGACAGTGCGGAAAAGCCACGGAAAACCAATTTCCACAGGCCGATTCTCGCATCGATTTATACAAAATTATGTTACCCCGCATGTCGCATACTTTATGTTTTGTTTTTGGCATTAAATTTGTTGTGCTGCTTTAATTAAAGTAATTTTAACTGTTCTTTTTCGCATTTTTATCGGTAATGGGTTTCAGTATTTCGAATTCAGTTCAGCAGAATTGTAAAGCTATATATTTTAATGTGGGCTTGAGTTTAATTTTAAATACTGAATGTAGCACGCATTAAAGACTAATGAGTCAATTGAGACACGCAGAACGAGTAAAGGAGTGAAGATAAAATTTACTACCTTGCTTAAAAGGGTCAGTAATTTAAATACCTGCGTACAATAAAACCTAAGCTGGCAAATAAAAGTCTGCATGATTCAACGGGTGCATACCGAGCATATTTGTGGAACATTTTCGGTACAGCTTCAGGCTCTTCGACAATCCCACCTGTCCACAATCCGAACATACCGTAAGTAATTTATTCGCTCCTGTCCGGTAACCGACAGGCCGCGGATGACGTCACAACCACAAGTTTTTGCCCCAAACTGCATTGTCCATGTTTTTGCTGGCTGACAATATGAACTGGCAATTCGATGATCGCTTTTTTCTTTGTCATGCGATATTGTTATTAAATTTTGGAACAGGAGTGGGTACTATCAGCCAGTGCTCTTTTTTAACGATCATAGACAAGTCAGTATTTTTAATTGGAACCTGTCTAGTGTTTAACGTAACGTGGACACGGTCTACACGTTTTTGTGGGTTTTACACAAAGGTATCATTGATTGATTTTATTGTTCCTATTTTGTTTGACATGTAATAGATACTTTTAAAAGCCACAATTTGGGTATCGGGTTTCGAGATTACACGAGTGCAAAAAGTATTTTTAATTAAATACAACTGGCCATGTGACAGCCGTGAAAAGTGATCTTGAAATTCGAATTTGTCCACTTTAAACCATTAATATCTGTAGATGACACGAACGTTTTGTTTATGTATAGTTTCTGTATGACATTAACTTAATTGATTTTTGATTCACAATTTGAATGATTTATATTATGTTGTTTTGTTTAATGGCGCCAGTGATCAGAAATTACACAGTAACCACAAACCGCATTTAAAATATTACTTTTTTGCATAATGTACTCGCTCAGTTGTGGCTTTGATTGATAGAACATTATGAATGTTGATGTTTTTATATTTTCCATGCTTTATTGTATTTTTGTTCACCAATAGCCAATCGTTTGTTGTATGCTTTTCATAACTTAGTGAATTTAAAAAGTGTGATGATATGCTGCCATAAGCAAGACTGATGGCCTGTAGGCAATTGCATTACCTAATATCTAAAGATTATATGGATAACAAGCTTCTGCCCGCGGCTTCGCCCGCGTAAATGTATTAACTTATGTGCTATTCCAGACTATAATCTATCTATGTGCCAAATTTCATCAACCGTTCAGCCGTTCTAGCGTGATTGAGACACATCCATCCCAAATTTCACATCTTTACTAATATAATATTATAAAGAGGAAAGATTTTTTTGTTTGTTTGTTTGTACCGAATAGGATCCGAAACTACTGGACCGATTTGAAAAATTATTTCACCAATAGAAAGCTACATTATTCCTGAGTAGCATAGGCTATTTTTTAATCCCGAAAACGGATACTGTGGGGTGGTCCACGGGAGCGAAGCCGCGGGCAACAGCTATTTAATTATATTATTAGTAAGAAGACTTGGAAAGGTCCAAGTCTGTTAAGTAACTCAAGTTAAAGATACGAGGCAGAAGAGTAGCCACAATTGGGCAATACAGGCTAAAAAGAACTAAAGTTACAAAAAGTGCTATTTATAGGGCAGTAAAGTACATAATAATGGAGCAGTTGGATAGCAACGTTTAACAGGACTGACAAAAAGACACTCATACTGTCATACAACATCATGATTACTGACACATTCTTATTCTGAACCGTGATATCGCTGGCACACTTTTTATTCGCCCATCCATCACTGTTGTACAGATTGTGGCCAGTAAGTTTGCAAAGTGACAGTTCTTTTGTCAGTGATCGACACCTGACATATTGATATTAAATCGTGGTGTCAGTTGAGTCTCTTATTGCTGATCTACAGATATTTAACGTAGAGCTGTTTCAGTTTATTCCAGAGAGAGGTAAGTATCCTACTTGATATTATAACTTTTTTTAATCAATCACGCCTCAACGAGTGAATAGACTTTAGTGAAAGTTGCAACACGAGTGGACTTTGGCCTGGATTATATTTTTTTATCTCAAGGGTACGTTTCCTTGGAATAATCGACGGACGTTCGACGTTCACGAGAGCTCGCTGGCAAATCTTAGTTGAAATATAATAATAATTTAGATAATGCTTTAAATATTGGGCCTAGTGCTATATTGTAATTGCTACAGTTTTTTATAACATAATAGCGACATTTTCAACAAAGTGTTCGGAGTAATAACATCTATAAAACAAACGTAAAATCTCGATCCATTCATCCATTGATTCATTGTCAAGTACGCTGTGTGGTCTGTTCTCACAACAAAATGCTAATAGCCATATAATTTCCCACCCACTGACAGATCCCACAGATTCCTAAGGCCCGTTCATGATTCATCCCGAGTCCTGGAATCGTGTGATTTATAACTAATTTCACACTCTCGAGTACTTTCAAACGCCAACACGTACGATCATAATCATTCTCATCACTGAATACGTACTTCATTGTTATTCAATCAGCAATATGAAAACAAAACACTATCTCTCGGGGTCATAATGTATCTCTATCTTCTACTATTGTTTCTGGTTAAAACTAAGGGCGTAGTCTCATTGAGAGCTATTAAATAATCGTTTTGTCGTGCTCTCGGAGCGCGCCCTAACGCTAGGGCATTTTGCATGTTGCCTCGTAGTCCAACCTACTACAAAAATCGTTACAAAAACTGAATAAGTGCCGAATCATTGCATTAAATTGCAATTATATAGGTGCATACGTTATAGATTATATCTATAGTTGCCACGTGTCATTAGTCCTATTATAATTAAAGCTACAGATTTTATTAATCAATAATTATTAGTTTATTACACATAATTAAGTCATACATTGCCACGCCCTTAACTCTAAGTATATCTAGTCAAATAGCATTAAAGTAGAATTTGATACGATACTATCAATTTTAAATTCAGGAACTCACTCATCAAAATCTAACTTAAAACCCACAAGAAATCCAAAAACAAAAAAGCATCGATATTTCATAATAGGCCCGCGGAATGTTTAAGAGAGGCGAGATCCCCCTCGTGTTTCCGCTGCGCCCTAACTACTTCCTTTGTATAATTAGCTGGCTAATAAGTCTCTCAGTGAAATATTCAGTAAGTCGGGGCTCTCCTCCGCGGATTGTGAATGGAGCTGTCAATAGAGATTACAGAACCTCTCTATATTAATTCCTTTGGGAGTGTGTCTTGAAAGAAAGTATCGATGTTCCTTGAGTGGGTCTGGGGTGGAGGTCTTTATCCTTATAAGGTTATTTTTCTGAAGGCATTAATAAAATTGGTGTTCTTACGTATTAGTGTCAACGATTTATTTCAATATTGTTTTAATATGTTATAATATTGAAAAAAAAAAGAAGAATCGGTTTGTTAAGTTGTTAAGATTTTCAAATCATTTATTGAAAATTAGCTTCTGCCTAAAAGTATCCTACGTCTTTTTCTAGTTCCTATGTCTATATTTAATTAAATAATAATAAATAGATATTTTCTTTCGCATTTATAATATGTGTATGGATACTCGTACGTCTTGTATTGAACAAAAAGTTAATAAAAAATCAAAAAACCCGACTGCATAAGAAGCGAAGCGCTTTTTGTTCGCTTCTTAAGCAGTCGGAGTTTATGATTTCTTGAAATAACTTTTTTTATTTATAAATCTTTTTTTTTTTTCGAATTCTTTACTTATCACATCTTAAAACCCTTTATTCTGATACCCCACACGTTGGGAATGGAAGAAAAACAAAAATTGGGGCTCCATGTTATGGCACCCAAAAACCGCCATTTATCTATTTTCCAATTTTAATCTAGCTTACGTAAGAATCATCAAAATCGGTCAACGCGCTTGATCGCTGAAACGCCACATAGGAACAAACATATATACATACACATAGACTGATAAACACATTACCATCCTTCGGCAGTCGGGAAAAAAAACATGCAATATTGATGTCTAGGTAGTTCTACATTTTAATTCATTTCTGAACAAAAAAACAAAATAAGCCCCATCTATTCCCTCTAACGGATAAACAAGTGCACTAAACCCAGCCATATATCTCTTTTGCAGCATAAATAATCGTGTGCAATAAATCTAAATTCACATACAATTTCCGTTATTACACATACATCATTCGTATAGCACTTCACAGAACAAATAGCTGTATTTCAGAAGGGTGCATTACTGATGCACTCCTTGTGAAGGTAAACAAAACCGATGGGGTACTGATCACTCTATATAAATGTTATAGTTTCCGAATTCCTCGATTAACTGCACTAATGAAGGGAACTGATAGAGAAATATTATTGGGAATGGGGGAATGAGACAAAGTAATTTGGGCTTATTTTTCTGCAATAGGGGATTGAAGAACAGCTCTCCACACGTAAACACAAATATAAAAGCAAATATATGACTATATTTGATATATAGTCAAAGGTTAAAAAGGCTTCCACAGACAGCCGCACAGCGACACTGCAACAACGCGTTTTCATAGTTTTATTTTCATCTGTATATTATTTTTTAAGAAACCTTTAACTCATTGAAACTTTATTATTAATACATTTTTTTCTATTATTCGACAGCATTTCTTCAAATTTGACAGGTCAAATCAACGCCCTTTGACGTTCTCAGGAACTCATAATCAAAACTCAATCAAAGTTCTCTTGAGATTTTCATTATCTCACCCTTCTACATTTAATAAGTGCTTATAATTACTTGCTTGATATGAGCCCTATCATAATGTCGCGGGCTCGTGTCTCGTGGTTTATGGCTTGTGGCTCGTGACAGCGGGTTCGATTCCTCATACATATTCAGGGGTCCCCCCTCGCGTGCTTCTAATGAACTCGACTGTGCAAAATAGATTGGTGCAGAAGGTCGGTTTCATACAACGAATGAAAACACGCGCACAAATACAAGTCTAAACACGTCTACATACATTTAAACGCACATCAGAGGTACGAACGAGTATCACTATGAAAATTCTTCTTACTGGTTTGAAGTAAAGGCGCTGTAAATGTCTGATGTACCATTTTTTTTTACGGTTGACTTTACAGCGATTGCAGAGTACTGATATAGAATAGAATAGAATAGAATACTCTTTATTATGTACACCATATAAGTTACAGAATGTATAGACGAAGAAAACATTACACTGGGTGACACAATGGGCGGCCGGCGGATATAGGCGATTGGCATTTGTTTAGAACTTTACAACACATTGGTCCAAACTCCCAACATTGACCCTAATGCTACTGGTCCATGCAATGTGTGTCGTGTTAAAATAGCTTTGTCCCAACGTTGTCTTGTGCTATTTAAACTTATGTGCCTGTTTTCGCGCGTTGCATGGAGCTCGCCTTCTGTATAACCCTGTCTATTTGGTCCTGACTGACTGTGGAATCTATTGTCAGTTGCAGGTTGAAATCCTTTTGTTGTCAACAAATTAGATTTGTACGTGAACGCTTTTGTTGATGATGAAGGTTGTTTACCTGTGCTGCTGTAGTGAGGTTAATTTTTTGCGTGTGTTTTGATGTATGGTTCCGGATTTGGGGATTTATTTTAACATTTTTACGACTCATTGTATCGCTACACTCCATATTTAACAGAGCAGTATTTCTTTATTGACCTATTGTGTAATGTCTTTTTGGTAAATTAAAGATCACCTCATTTTATTACCAAAAAAATTCATTAGAATTCCGAAAAGTAAAAATGTCTGAAATTATAATGTAACATTTGAAGGTCAAGGTGTCATGCACCTTTTTTTTTGGGACTATCCCACCGCAATATTCCTAAACCACTGCAACTCCTGAAAGCCAGAATCAACAGTGGCGACCACTAGAAAAGCGCCGAAGCAATGAAGCTCGACGAAGTCCCGGAGAAAAATTTAACTGTCTGGGATCCCGCAACGAAATTAATCAGAAAAGAATAACGGAGGAGTAGGAAAAAATTATATAAATTTCCATTTCCCTCCATATCAAGCAGGAGACATAACAAACAAGGCCAATAGGCACAAAGGGTCGTTTACAACTGGGATAAGCCCAGTTGCCTAGCACCACGGATAAAAATTAATATTAATGGGTCCTAACATTGTGAGCTGTTATATTTGATTCCAAAAATAGGATTCATGACGCCTGTTGCCCCAAAAAGTTGAGGGTGCATCCATAGAACACCGAGGTTATTTAATACTGAATCCGTTAGCTTCCCTATAACAAAATACCTACCTACTCCAATTCCTATTTTCCTGCTGCGACCCAATAAGACAAACGATCCAATATCGCCCATGTAACCTACCTGCGACATTTTCCTAATGTTGCCACTAAAAACGAAAATTATACTCGCATTACACTGATATAAAAGGCTATCGGCGTGTTCATCTCTCCCCACTTTTCCGGCTGGCGAGAGAAATGGAAAAATGTTAGCAAAGAGTGAAGACGGGGGTGGCGGACCGACTAATACGCCTGATATTATTATTGTGGCCAAAACGACGGAACGAATCCGGTGATATTCGTCGCCATGGTAAATTAGCTATCGAAAATTGTTCGTGACGGGTTTGATATTTTGTTATCAATGGTAAACGCATTAAAATAATAATATCGAATATGGTGACGTTTTTAAAAAAAAGCTTTTAAGCCAATTAATTTTGATACCGAATCGAGATTTTAAAAGTATCCACAGTATACAATGTATCTATTTCCTACTCAATTTTCTTTCATACATTTCTGTTTATTTGAATACGAACAGTGTCTCGAATTTATTCGATTACAAAAGTTTTCCTTATCACCTGAGGGCGCGTTTAGATTGAAATTTTCATTTTCTTCTTAAAAACAACCTCCCCTCTTCAACCCTGCCACCCTGTTAACCACTGACGAACAGATTTGCATGCACAATTGCCACTTTTGAACTTTTTACAACAGCTTACCTCTCTAAAGACGTTAAAAGTACACGAAAAGTTAAGATTTATTGATATTTAAAATGCCATTAAAAATGAAAATATTTACTGCTTCGGTTGTTAATTTATTGTTTTGAGGCAAATGCAGCTAATTTCGATAGTAAAAGATAAAGTTTACCTCGATTGTGGTTTTTCCAGATTCCTGCCATTTCATGAGGTGTTCGCCTTTCAATGACCAGCCGGGAGCGTAGCTGATGAGCCCAGCCGCCGCGCCCGCGCCCCCTGGTGGCGCCGGAGACGCTCTAGCGGTAACTACCTCGCTTGTCTCCGCTTTCGATTTCTTGGGGCTCGTCTGAAGCCGGAAAAAGCTGCGTCCGTGAGTTTTGCAACTTTTCGAAGGGGAGAAGAAAAATGAGCTCTTCCTGGGCGATTTTTCTCTCTCGTCGGCCGATTTAGACGTTGATGCGACTGTTTCCGCAGCTGGCGCATCTTGAGTGTCGTTATCAATTGTGTTCCCACTGCTGCTCGGCTTGGGTCCCGAGCTCTCATCAGCGACGAACAAAAGCGTCCTTTGTACGAATGGCGTAGCTTTATTGTAGAATTCATGAGGTTCGGGCACTTTAAAGCTGGATGGAATAGTTGTTCGATGTGTCTTTGAGAAGCGTCGTTCCATGTATTTTCTTGCCATATCATGCCATGCACTTCTGTATTCATTACTTTTTTACGTCTAAAGTCATTAAACTACCTATATCACTGATTTCAAGATAAAAACTATGACTATGAAAAAGTTAGAGTTACATTGAACGCGATTTCTCGATTATCATTAATGTATACTGATTCATATCCGTCTCACGAAAAAAATGGTAAACATCAAGGCAAAATAAACCGAGCAGAATAAATCTATGGCGTCCCCTCTCGAGTTGGCAAGATAGGCGGGAGGTATTCGTAAACTATACGGATCCCCCACCTGGCGGTAGAGAACCCTAATGTTGACTGGATGAGACTTCGTGGTAGCTAGAAATAGTATACATTCGTCTCAATTGCGTACAAAATGGTAGAGATTGTGGAGAAATACCGATCAAGAGATTTTGGAAGATGGGTTGATTTTTTGGTACTGTATGACATTGCATAAATGATTTTTGATTGAACCAATACGACTAGTACTAACTAGTAGTAATGTAGGTGTGTGTATTACTAATAATACCTATCGTTAAGGATTATAGTTAAATCTCATAATTTATCGGCATTTCAGTTTCTGTGACAATAAAACTTTTTCTTACCGTCTTTCTATTTCTCTCTTTTAATTTCAAATGATAATAACCACATACATCATGTATTTTTAATATTAATCCTATTTCAAAAGTCAAACTCTTAAAATCCAATGTCCTGCTATGTGCGGCCTAAAACATCGGAACTCAATATTCTACCGAAAAAATAACTAATTCCCTTTCATCTCGTTTCCAGTAATTGTATTAGACGGCGGTGTCGTTCGGCGACGGGTTGCAATTTTCACGCGGAGGT
This sequence comes from Orthosia incerta, assembly GCA_948252205.1. NCBI lineage: Eukaryota > Metazoa > Arthropoda > Insecta > Lepidoptera > Noctuidae > Orthosia > Orthosia incerta. Next base: position 12,567,291 of record OX411741.1, read on the forward strand.
TCCTACGCCCTATCGATCGCGTGCGTGGGTAAACATTGCCGCCCTAGCCTTATCGCGAATTATCGTGCACTTGTTACTACACCCATTCCTTTAGAAATAAAGTTTAAAATAGCTTGGGTTGGTTAATGGTAAACTTGTCAAAAGACCTAGCCTAATCGCAAATTATTTTGCACTAGTTACCACACCTATTGCTACAGAAATAAAGTTTAAAATAGCTTGTAAAAGTTGCCGAAATAAACTTGTAAAAAGTCTTCAGCGAGGACTTAAAAATGTTCCGCAAAAAAAATGTTTGTTGATTTTCCGGTGATTTTCTTTTTTGGAACAGTTCGTTCCATTTTCGAAAGGTAGCCTTTAAAATTGGAACTGGTAATTTTTATGCCTTCAATGTGGTAGGATTGATTAATTTCCTGCTTTATTTACGGTTGTATAATTTCGTAAACAAAGGAAACGTGGAATAACAAAGGTAGTGAAAGTAAACATAACCCTCTCTGTTTTGTTAGCACGCACCACACTTCACGGCAATCAAACTGACACGGTTTGAGTGAAATGTAAATTTATATATTTTCACACTAATTCTAATGTCGGGCAAGCAGAATGCTTTGTTTCTATGGTGCCGTTTGTATTGTAATAGCTCAGTTTTAGCTTGCAAGGCAGGGAATTTATTTTGAAAGGCAATAACTTTAAATATAACCTAAAGGGGGAAAGTTGTCATATTTTACGTAAACGCAAGAAAAGAAGCGATCCATATGTCACATTTAAGAATGACGATGATAATTATTTGAAAGCATCTTTATTTATTCAAACTTCATGCAACATACAGGTACAACAACAACACAACATACAGCCTATTAATGTTCCCACTGCTGGGATACAGGCCTCCTCTTTGTGTGAGGGCATGGACTGTAATCCACCACGCGGGCCTAGTGAGTGCGGGTTCGTGGATGTCACATGTCTTCGAATTTTTGGTTCTAAGAAATGCCGGTTTCCTCACGATGTTTTCTTTCACCGTTTTGAGAGCAGTCGCGTTTAAATAATTTACACAAAGTAATGCGCCTACCTAGGGGGTGACCATAAGCTCTTAAAGCGGTATCAATTTGAGATCGAGAAAGTGACAGATGTATACACGATCTGTCCCTTATTCGTTCACAAATTGATACCGCTCTAAGAGCTTATGGTCATCCCCCTGATAGGCTCGAACCCACGACCTACGACTTGAAAGTCGCGGCCGATACCACTGGACCACCACTGCTCTCGGCACGACACATAGGCGGACTTAATGCCAGGCATTGAGCATAATAGTTAACAAAACAATATCGGTCTGATTCTAAGAGCTAGGTAGTAGGTACCTACACATCTTTATGACTTTATTATTTAATTATTTGATTTTTTTTAAATCCGTCTTACAGTTTTTCAATCATAAAACAAATGGTTTCTATAAAATAAATCATCATATACAGATAAACTCAATATAATCGCCATCAAATCACATAAACGCTACGTGAAAACATTAAATGAACATAAAGTTCGTGTTGATCGCAATGAAAACAGAAAGACATAACTTTCCGTATTTAATTCATAATATTCATAAATGTAAAGTAGATAGGCGGTTTATGAGTAATAAACACAGTTTTATGAAGAACTAATAACGCGTAAAACATCTTGTAGGTACTTCACTACAAAATATAAAACAAAATCCCCCGCCGCGTCTGTCCGCGATAAACTCAAAAACTACTGAACGGATTTTTATGCGGTTTTCACCAATAAAAAGAGTGAGAAACGAGGAAGGTTTTTGTATATAAGTTTTCATCGGCAAAGCCGGGGCCGGTCGCTAGTAATAGATAAGGAAGGAATGTTAAAAAGTAAAAAACTTTAGATGGTGCTAAAATAAAGGCCGTGACTTCAAACTAATTAAATAATAAGCTACAAAATTGGTGTTACTAACTAGTAGATTAGGTACAGATTAGGAACAGTTGAGTGAAAATATGAATGAACAATTCAAGCAAAAATAATTAGGGCAGCTAATTTAAGAATGAACTGTCTTCTCTTCTTTGAAGAAAGGAGATCTGCAGCCTAATTGCGTAAGTGAATTCTGCAAAGTAAACAAGTCGATTCTTTCCCAAGAACGACTTTACGTATTAATATGCAATACGTAAAGTCGTTTTTGGGTAGGAATCGACTTGTTTGCATGTGTCAGCTAATGATATTCATAATTAGTTCACCATTAATATATCAATGGTATCCCACATATCTATAGCAGTTACAGTCATAATTGATAAAACACGAATCATCCCAAAGTACAAGATTTATATTATTGTATGTAGGCAAACACTTCTCAAAAATGCCTGTAGCCAACTTAATAATCAAATCTATGATTTAGCTTTCAGTAGCCTCAATTTTCAAGCAGACATTTACCTTTAACTTTAAAATCACACTACATAACGGGCGATCTTTTAAAACTGCTACAATTTCACCATCTGACACATTTAGTCTGACCATTACGGTGTCCACCACGGGAGTAGGCCGGCCTATATCGGTCGGATACCGTTGGTCCGGCAGTCGTGACTCCGATTATCAGTATCGGACAGGCGGTCAATCGCCTATAAGCCGGCCCGATGCCTGACCCCGGCGTGTTATTGTCGCCCTTAGAATGTTACCGCCACACGTTATAGTATCGGTGATAACCGTAAGCTTAAACGTTTTTGGATGATAATAGATTTACTGGGAATAGAGCAATTTTGTAGGAGAATTGATTGGAACAGAAGAGTTACTTATTTTGAATAATTATTACGAGTAATACCGGTTCAAAATAATTGTCTACATACACCTTGATATGACCTGCACAGTTTTTGCTTTAGTATTAGGTTTAGATGTCTAGCACCAATCACCTAAGCTGCATCAAAAATTTACTAAAAATATGTCGGTCTAATTTCGTTATTAAATTAATTTATTCCTATAATTATGTACATTGATTTTGAAAATATGTTTTTGACTTTATCATTACTTATTAAAATAATTGTGATTAATTTTCTCAAATTAGAAACTCATTGCACCAAGTCAATAAATAAGAAAAACCCAAAAGTTTATCTCTAGCAAAAATATCTCGATTCAAAGACAACATTTGATCAGTAGTAGATCGGTCCCTGTCTCCCCCGGATTTCTTAGTTTCCACAAGAAATTGCGCCCCTTTGCCAATGTCCCCAGTTTCTTTGTAAATAGCTTTCCGATTCCACCTCCGACTTAGGGGGAGTTATTACATTTCGATGACATGACGAATTCGGGACGACACACGAAGGGTCGCACTTGACCCGCCGATACACCAGTCATAAAAATGTTATATTTACTCGAAAACTCAAGATGTTATATTAACCCTTACGTTTTAATTTGATATTGTAGGCTTCATTAGGAGTGACTTATTTGGCAAATATATTTTAGTAGCTTTGTAGAACATTGGCTGATAATGAACGGAGAATTTTGGCTTCAACGCTATTAGGTATTATTGCTGCCTCACTACACGTTAATTAAGTCTTTATGGAGATAAGGTAATTAAGACATTCCCAGACATGTACATATAAAGCGAGTAGGAGTATCTGCCCAAATCTGTCTGGCTGTAGCGCTATCTATCTAACATAGCTAAATTAACGCGTCTAAGTTTGGTATGTGTAGTAATAAAGGTGTACCGAGTCTAGTGCATGTATCTATGCACTTATAGTAGGCTAATAACTTGTAACTACAAGTCCATAAGCTCGAAACCTTACACTAACTGCGACCCTGCACGTAGCTATACGAATGGTGTCAGTATACAGTAATCTGTGTAGTATACTCCGTACCTAACGGTAAACGAGCATCAAGATAAGACAGGACTAAATTATAATCATCAAAAAATACCTTCAAACTATGCTACCCTAAAATCATTAAGATACAAAGGTATTTCCGATGTCTCCGCCAGTTCAATAACCCTCGTAATGTACCATACGTTCCGTAGTTGTCAACAAAATAAATAGAAATAATGGCCAGGCTACAACTACACTGGCGGTCAGAAATAGACGGCTCCCCATGTGCTTCGCGCGAACTTGACAATCTACCCGCATGTTTATTTTTAACACTATCTTATTGTATTCGGATATACTCGGAAATGCTCGCGTCTGAAGATTTGTTACGATCTATTTCACGGGCGACCGAGCTTTCGTAGTATTATGTGTAACGTGCTATAAACCAATTACTTTGCTCCAATCATGTGTTAACATCAATGGTGAACGATCTGCAACAGAATTTACGTTGCGGACAATTTGCTGAAATTCCGAACGGAACGCAAAAAGCTGCATTCGAATTGTTGGGCAAACATTGGCTTTGAATATCAAATTGGTAAAACACTTATTGAAATATTTTCACCGTTGATATTTTGATGAAAAAAATAAAACGAATTATGGTAAAGTAAGCAACAACGCTGAACTTTTTAAAAGTGACGTTCAAAAACTCGCCTGCCACAAGCTAAGTGCTTGCCGCAAAATATACATAGTAAGTAAAACTTATAAGCACATGAGGCACGCGTCGACTGCCTTAATTAAGTCGTCGCCTCAAGTAAAACCGAATTAAGTTTCACGTAACCCGGGGGACGTGTCGCGGCCAGAACTCCGCGGTGACTCGGGAAGGTAAACCCGGCACACACGAGGCGGTTTTCGACTGAGTAAAGTTAGAAAGACAATCAATGGGCGCCTATATGTAGATGCATTGCTAGGTTATGTAGATGGAAGACGGAAATGACGAGCAGATTCGACGGGTAAATACGAAATAATTCATATCATTATTTTTTTTTGGTAAATGTAGTTCCTATACTTATTAGTAGAGGGTGCATAATGCATTGATAGGTTATGTAGATGAAAGGCGGCAATTCCAAATGTGTTGGTAGGATATTCGCGTAATAGATGAAGTGCAAGTCTCATACACCGAGTTCTTATTGCATCGTTTTGGTACTTATAAATGATAAATAAATGATAAATGATTTTATTTCTGTAAGTTGGTTTGTTCAAACATTTTTACATGTCGATCATTTTTTAAAACTAGATGAGGTCGGCGTTTCCTATCTGACTACTCTGAGAAGAAAGGCCGAAACAAACTCAGAGGTCACAGTCTTTTTTAAAGTCCAGACAAAACAAAAATCTTGGTTAGATCATGTGAATACCATGTAGATTGATGTCTGAAATGGTCTTTTGAGGAAAGAACCAGCCAGATTGAGTGGTCCTGTCCAGTCAGTGCACGCATTTGTCAATAACCGAGCAGCTCAACACAGAATTTAAGGAGCTCAACGATTCGACGAACAATACCAAAGAAAGGACTTTCGGGTAGACCGCATAAACTACTCAAACTGCCAGACCACGATTATAAACTAAGATAAATAACAAATAAAAACAAATATTTTAAAGAATGGTCCACATAGTCTTCACAAATAACTATAACTATACGCATTATTTAATCTGAAGATTTTACACAACGTTACTAAAATAAGCTCCAGTATAAGAAGGTACAATTAGAATTTCTGTAGCGTTAGACTATTGTGATGGTCATATCAATCAATAACAGTATATCTATCAACGCAATCCTAAACCTAATTGCTCGCACGACAGTTCAAACAGACAATACCATTTCACCTGCAGTTTCAAACTAATCTCAAACTGCAAGTTTGCTACTACCCAAATTTGTACCCGAACTACCCGAAAAGCCGTCGCTGTCCGAAACTCGTCTGTATCAGCTTTATGTCATTGAGAATGGACGAGACTAGGCGCTCGTGTGTCGCCAGCCTTAGGACGGGGTTGACTCGGTGTGTATGAGTTATTGTTCTGGCACTAGGTAAGTAGGATCAGTGTGATTTATGGACGATTGTGTGGGAAACTATTTAAAGATATGAATATCCTTTACAAGGACGCTAATAAATATGGAAATAATGGAATAAATAACTTAAAATTGATTATTTGCTTTGCAAGGAGGTATTTTATAGGCACACCTGTAATAGAGGACAGTATCTACGGATATTTGCCTAGATATAAAAATAAATAATATTATTATAATAAATAATATTCTATTCTATTCTATTCTAACATATTTTCAAGCGAGCACCAGTCGGTTTTCCTGTCTGGAAAATATGGAAATATAAAAGGTTATAAAGGAGCTCGTGGCTAAAAAATAACAGCCGCACTGGTCGATCATCAAGGTTAAGCAATTCTTGACGAGGTAGGTCCGTGGATGGGTGACCATTTCAACATACCGAGTTACCTCCGTGCCTCGGCAAGCACGTTAAGCCGTGGGTCCCGGCTGTCATTTGAAGATCTTTGACAGTTGTTACGGGTAGTCAGAAGCTTGAGATCTGACACCAGTCTTGACAAGGGGTACCGTGTTATCCAGGTGTGTCCGGTAAGACTGGAAGCCAACCTAAATGTAGTTGGGAAAAGGCTAGGCAGATTGATAGAAAGGGTTTTATTTAAGGTTGTTTGAATTGAAACTTTTGGGCGTATGAAAGATTTCGTGAAAATCAGTTCAATATTAGAAACTTTTCGGAAAAAAAAATCGTGTCAAATAGAACAGCCCAATTCCACTCCACATAAAGTTTACGTGCAGACACGTAAAGCTCGTCAGTAATCCATGCAATCACCTCATCACAGGGGCACAAGCCAGGCTTGAAGCTCCGAAGCAATATGTTCACACATGTAAGTGTGTAATTTATACGCGCACGTAGTCGCATTACTTCAAATCAACTCGTGATTAAAATGCAAATGGCCGCCCTTTGCCGGACGCCGTGGCCAACGGCCAATTATATGATTATTTACTACGAACAAGGGGATAAGTTAGCAAGGCCTTGTCTATGGAATAATGTGTCAGATTTTTGATGAGATTTCTGGCACCCCATAAACTATAAAGGGTTGTATGGTGGTTAAATTGAGAGAACTCTTCGTTAACTGTAGGAAAGGTATGAGAAATTAGTATTGCCAGTAATATAGTTAGTAGAAGAAACAAAAAGCATGTTTAGGGATCGTGATCATGGCAACAACGATCGGACTACAAGACGTACGGCGATGCTCCATCAGTACATGGTGGATATCCCAATCATAAGCAGTAAACATTTTGGAAATACTTTCATTATGCGTACAGCTAAGGAGTGGAATTCCCTGCCGGAGTCTGTGTTTCCAGATAGCTACAACCTCGGGGTCTTTAAGTCAAGAGCAAATAAGTTACTTCTGGGCAAGCGTGTTACACTGTCGGCCACATCATCGCTTACCATCAGGTGAGATAGTGGTCAAGCGTGAGACCATGTCTAACAAAAAAAACTTTTCAACTAAGGCTCGCGCACAAAACACATAATTCTGAGTTAGTTTCTAACACGGGGTTAATTTGACAGTTTGTCATACAATATTTTCAATTTAGCCTCTTGTTACCAACTAATTCAGAGTTAAGTTTTTCGTAATAGTGGTTTCAGTTTACGGCCTTTGGGAAAATGTGACTATAAGTAGGTAAAATCGAAAATACCACCAGCTTTTAAAATAAATCATTGGGTACCTATAGAGCCAGCTGTATTCAGTAGCTACAATTTTGTTGCAGTAAAAATTAACAAAAATTAAGTCCGAAAAAACAGGCACGCTCTAAAGCACTTTTTGCCTTCCATCATACAACGGAACACTATCTCTGCTACTACCCGTTAATCCATACATTCCCCACACATGCATACCACATACGGTACAATGGCGTTCAAAATGTTATTGGAGCGGTATCAGTCGATCCTAAATATCTGTACGACTAATGAGTCGTCCCTTTCACTGTCCGGAACTGTATGGCGTCTCGCATCCGCTTCTTGTTTATATTTCAAGCGTTTTTCCTAGAACATGCTGGACGAGTATTTTTAATTGAGATTTTTTTGAAAGGACATCAAAGGTGGTTTAAAGAAAAGGGTTGTTTACCAGTTTCTTTGATTGGTTTTAAATTTGAAGCTATTTTTGTGGTTTTATCTCTATTGTTGTTCTTTGATTCGTTAATTTACTCTCTACCTACCTTACTGGCTATTATAGACTATATAAGCCGGTTTGCGTTACCGTAAACTAAAAAGGTATGGTTTCAAATCAGGTGTTACTTTGCGGAAACCCATGACTACAACAATGATATGCAATTTCAATACTTAGCTTTTATTCCGCCCAAAATATGAACTAGTTTTGTATGTAGAATTCAGCACCGTCCTCTTCCTTATACTGACAAACTTTTACAGTGGAAAAATCAACTAAACGCAGAATAACAATAACTCATTTAATCTTAATTATTTCAACCATATTACGAATTTACGATAACCCAACAATAGTGTCGGTCACGGCAACACTAAATTAATTAAATAAATAAATAATAATCGGAACAATGTAATTCGGTGCGGGTAGCGTGCGTAGGGATTAGGGTTTACAGAGCACGGAATCTTCTCGCTGGCCACTGCTAGAGATGGCATTGTTAAAACATTCCGAACAAACCAAGCCAGTCAGTGAGTGTCACCGTTGAATCATAGAAATTGACGACCCGCGAGAATAATTACTACGGTTTTGGATATATCACCGGTTTATCGCAAACATCGAAAGTTTATAATAAATCATTCAAGGTTATAAACTCTCGATATATTGTGAATCGATCGTTATTTATCTACAATAAATCCCATCAACGTTCGATAGTTAATAACAATATATTTGTGTCGAATAAAGAAGAAAGGGTTTACAATTTCACGCGATTTATTATAAACCCACGACGCGACGTTTGCAATAACCCGGTGTGAAAATTATGACAGCCACAACTTGTGCTCATACGCAATGAAGCCCTCATTCACACACATCGCGTTTGAATTTTCCGCTAGAGGCGCTTTTGTAGAGTGAGGTCTTCAAAATGTCAAATGTCATAATTTTTTGCCTTTTAGTGTGAGTTTATACTTTTTCATTGTTGTGATTGTTTTCCAAATATGGCAGATTAAGATAGGTACAGGTTTTTCTAACCGCTGTTTTAATAGAATTTTATGTTTCGGAAAATTTTATCGTCTTTTTTAAAAAAAAGAACGGTCTTCGCGAAACTGCAGCATACTCGATTGTATATTTAATCGCACTTCTACAGCATTAGATATCATTGAAACTTTGTTTCCGTGCGCGTAATAACAACGTTTAACGGTTATATTAAAGGACCTTACTCGCCAGTGGTGCCAACTGGTGAGCACAAAAATGGAAGTTCTCATTGTGCGGTCACGAATTAGACCGATAGCGCTAGGTTTTGAGGTTTCAAAAATATTAAAGTTGTTTGTGTTTTGCATATAGTTTCCGGACCATTTGCCCAACCTAATACCTTAGTTTGTGTCATCCGAGGTATTTGCATAGGTAGAAATTTAGGTATTTGTCTTTTCGACCAGTATTGGACGAAAAGAAAATTAGAGATGAAAATTTTACTTTCATAAGAATAACGAAGTAGTAACTGATGTACATAAGCATTTTGTGTCATCTCTGTCCACGGGAATCCTTATACTTAACCAGTACCTAACACGTAGCCCAACTAGCTCTAAAAGAATATTATAATTGGTAAAATAGGTGTTACGCGTTTTAGAGTACTGATATCTGTTGTTTAAAATATTTTGTGTCGAATTCATCCACGACTTTTATAGATATTTAATGTTTTTATTACAACAACCTGTAAAATCCACAAAAGAAAATTCAAGTTATTAGAGTTTACGTACTTTTGATTATTATGGTATAACAAAACACTGTTCATAATTTGTGTCATTTTTATCCACGATATCATATTATTTTAAAAAAAACTAGACTTCTTCGCACGAAGGGCGAGCGCGTGTAAAAGCGCGGGCGCGGGCGGCGGGCGGGTGCCGGCCAGCCAGACGCGCGGCGCGTTTCTTTGTTTACATTCGGTATTTGTAAGTTGCAACAAAGAAGTGCGTGCGTTATTTATGATGTATTCGATTGATTAAGGTCCACTTGCACGAAAAACTTTCAGAATTGCTAACACGAGGTTCAATTGACAATATTGTATATCAAACTGTCAAATTAACCTAGTGTCAGCAACTAACTCTGATTTAAGTATTTTGCGCAAGTTAGTTATGAAGCTGTGAAAGACTAAAATGCAGGTATTGTGACTCTTTAAGGCATAGTTTTCAACACAGCATTTTTTTTGCATTGTTTAGCAGCTGCAGGCATAAGTTGTTTTGTACAATTGTAGGTTTCATGTTACTAATTTTAATTGCTCTTTCAGTTTTGTTAAAATCACTCCAAGTATGATTTTTGCAATGTTACGATACAGATTTTAAGCATTTTTAATATAGCATTGTAACTACCGTTACAATGGGGTCATGAAAACTTTTGAAAGAATTTTTCTGTGAATATCATTGTATCTTATTGTACGATTAAAAATTATACCGACAACATCTTTGATAAATATTATTGTAAGCATCAATTACAATGTGTGTCAATGTTACATTCGGATAAAAAAGACAGGTTCCATACTACAGGAATTTTTTAATAATTATTGTAATTCAATTAATATTCACAACACTTTGTGCTCTGGTGGTCTGGATAAAATTATCAATTCCTGTGACTACCGTTCGCACAGCGAAGATCAGGCGACAAGCAGACTCACAGATTACCTCATTGAAGCGGCTGATGTGGCACAGCAGCGGTACCCTTACGGCTAATTAGTGACACGGGGGGACTTTAATGCTCACCACCAGGAGTGGCTCCTCCCATACCAGTGCATTGATCATGCTGGAGGAGAGATGCGGAAGCTTTCGTTAGCGCTAATCAGCCATCTGGTTCAGGGGGCAACGGCAACGGGGGATGTTGATTCGCACACGGCTAATTGCTTGGAACTTCTGCTAAAAACCGATCCAGACCGATAGGTACTCTATGTCGATAACTTCACCTTGGGTAGTTCCGACCGCTGTCTGGTAAAGTCTGTGTCCGTCTACTCTTCGCCCAAGAGGCACACGGCGGGTTTGTAGGTATAAGTTGGCAGATTGGGATGGGATACGATCTTTCTTCGCATGCTGATCCCTCATCTTGCGTGGACGCCGTGACTGATGTGTTGCGTTGGAGAATTAAGTACTAAATTCCGTTCTCTGACTTACCAATATCTAGCAAAGGCCGGCCACGCAGACGCGCTTAAACATGAGGCGTATTTGGCATGGATCGACGCTCGAACGGTTAGTGCGAGTCACGTAAGTTAGAAAAGAAGGCCTTCAACAGCGCTGCCAAGTCCTGCAAGAAGGAGTTGCGAGGGGCTCGGTTCGGCTACATTGGCCGAATAGGGACATAACTAGCTTTTTACCCAGCAGGTAGTAAAGCGTTTTGGTTCCTGGGTAAGTCGGTTGAGTCGAACTTCTGCCATCCCTCACTACGACCACTGCTAAAACTATCGACGGGTCGCTAGCCCACTTCGCTGAGGAGAAGGCAAACTTATTTGCCTCTCTAATTGACGTTCGTAGGGTTCGTACTCGGCAACGACGACTTAAACAAAGCTAGTGACCCGGACGGAATACTAGCTTTTTTCCTTAAAACTTGTGCGCCCGAACTGTCTTCGATCTTGACACGTCTATTTCGCCTTTCGTATGAAACTGGAAAAGTGCCGAATGCTTGGAAGTAAGCTAACGTACAGCCCGTGTCCCAGAAGGACAGTCGATCTAACCCGACCAATTACAGACCCATCTCTACGTGTGCTGGCATACCTAGAAGCTAAATACGGCTGCCGCCGATATCGTTCTACAGGGGATCTTCTACATTTACATCTTGAGTAAGGCCATCGAGAGGCAAGGGGAGGCGCTTGCCGTCTCTCTCGACAACTCGAAAGCTTTCGATAGGGTCTGGCACGGAAGCCTTATTAGTAAGCTTCCTTCATCCGGACTGTCTGGTAATAGTATGTGTGATTGGATTGCAGATTTCTTGAGGGATCGATCCATTCGAATGATTATCGATGGCTGCTCGTCGGACCAATTAGATATGAATGGGTCCCTCAAGGGTTGGTACTCTCAGCAACTTTATTTTAGCTGCACATGAACGATCTGCCAAAAACTTGGGTATGCAGACGACAGCACTGTTGCTGAGAGGTACTTGTCATCCTTGTCCTTTGTGATGGTATGGTGGAGCGTTTTAGTTTATCCTTGAAGGCAGTCTCCAAATGGGACGATGCTAATTTGGTCAGGTTTATGCCGCTAAAACCCAGACATGTCTTTTTTCCGCTAAAATGATCCAATTCCACTCGGCTCCTTCCCTTGGAAGTGTAAACGTTTCGATAATGGACCATTTTGAGCTTCTTGGCATTACTTTTAACACGTTCCTCAATTTTGGACCATACATTGAGGCAAACGCTCAGTTGGCTGCCAAAAAGTTGGGGATCCTCGCAAAAGTGAGACGTTTATTCACGCCAGAACAGTTGCTCAAGTTTTATCAAGCGCAAGTTTGATAATGTATAGAGTACTGTTCTCATTTCTCGGACGAATCTGCCAAATACCAGCTTGACGCACATAAGTTTATCAAAAAACGGGTCAACAAGCTCATCGGAAATGAGGCACTGGTCGAGTCAAAGCATCAGAGCCTTGAACATCGTCGCCGAGTTGCTACCTTATCGGTTTTTTATCGGTTGCATTTCGGGGAGTGTGCAATGGAATTACATGATCTAATTCCACCTAGCCCATTACATCATCGGACTACAAGACGTACGGTGATTTGCTATCGATAGATGGTGGGGATCTCACCCATATGCACTAAACGTTTTGGGAATACTTTAATTGTGCGCACAGCTAAGAAGTGGCATTCCCTGCCGGAGTCTGTGTTGCCCGATAGGTACAAGTTGGAGTCTTTCAGTCAAGAGTGAATAGGTTACTTTTAGGTAAGCGGGCTTCATGTTCGACCACGTCATCGCTTAACATCGGGTGAGGTAGTGTTCAAGCGCGAGCATACCAAATATAAAAAATACGTTCCCCCTATTGCAATGCATACCACGCAGTGGATAGTAGAACGATGGTAGATGATTAATTATTATTATTATAGCAGTGATGGCCCAGTGGTAACAGACGTGACTCACAAGTATGGTCGTGGGTTCGAACCCAGGCACGCGCTTTACTTTGTGTAAATTATTTTATCACCACTGCCCTCAAAACAAAAACGAAGACATGTAACATCCATCAACCGACACTGGACGCGCGTGGTGGATTACGGCCCATTCCCTCTCCCAGATAGGAAGCCTAAACGCCCAATGGACCAAATGGTAGTCTAAGTTCGGAAAAGGGGGACCATGTATCCTATCCTAATGCTTACCACGCCTATCGTTTGCAATTACTTCTTCACATTTTTTTCTAATCATTCTCCTTTCTCACATATCTGAAATATTGAATGAGTCTAAAAACATTACTATATATATACACTACTCTTAGTTTTTCTCCAAGGCCATTTATGCTGATACGATTATATTCAAATTATGAACTAAAAACCTATTCTCGATGTCAACACCATCTTTCTTAACAATGATAACATTTAAAGTAAGTGATTATATTTGAGAATTAAAACATTGTAACTTAAAATTACAATTATGGTTAAAATATCACATCACACATCATCAGCCTATTAATGTTCCCACTACTGGGACACAGGCCTCCTCTCTGTGAGAGGGAATGGGCCATTATCCACCACGCGGGCCCAGTGCGGGTTGGTGGATTTCACATGTCTTCGAATTTTTGGTTCTAGGACATGCCGGTTTCCTCACGATGTTTTCCTTCACCGTTTTGAGAGCAGTGGTGATGCAATAATTTACACAAAGTAAAGCGCCTGCCTGGGCTCGAACCCACGACCTACAACTTGTAAGTCGCGGCCGATACCACTGGGCGACCACCGCTCTTGTATTAAAACATAAATAGTCCAAAATTTAAAATGTATTACATTGTATGTCATTTTAAAATGAATTTAACACAAAGAAACCGTTGTTACCCAAACTTTTGTGTATTGGAACTTGATTTACAAGTATACTTTAGTAGAAACATTTTTCATTTTTAATTACAATGAATTTATTTTATTTTACAAAAGTAGTTCTAATTGGCACAGAAATACGGTTAAAAGGCAGAAATAAAGTTCTGTTTTTGCTGATTTCATCTATACTAATGTTATAAAGAGGAAAGATTTTTTCTTTGTTTTTTTGTTTGTACCGAATAGGCTCCGAAACTACAGGACCAATTTACAAAATTCATTCACCAGTACAAAGCTACATTATTCCTGAGTGACATAAGCTATTTTTTATCCCAATAACGGGTCCTGTGTGGTGGTCCACGGGAGTGAAGCCGCGGGCAACAGCTAGTATGTCATTAAGTTGTAACCCAATGTGTAACTAAAGATACAATGTTATTCATATTGGGTGTCGAAATGTGGTCTCATACTAGACGTTAATACAGTGATTGTTAAAGAAAGAGGATTATTGAAGTTCATAAAATCGAGCATTGTAAGGGATGACGGAAAAGCAGACTGTTTTAAGGAGCGTGCTGTAATAAAACTAAACTTAATTACTATCACCACAAAACAAAAATATCTAGAATTTTTTGCTTCGTGTATATTTTGTATTGCTGACTGTACACTGCCTACTCGAAGCGGGCGCGGGATATCGAGAAGCCGTATAACAAAAAAGCGGTAGGTAGGTACGCCGAAACCTACCTACCTACCTACCGCTTTTATGTTATACGGCTAATTTGAATCTGAAACCTATAGGTAGGTATGCCGATACCTACCTACCTATCGCTTTCAGGTTCAAATTCGAAGCGAATCGAAGCGTCAATCTAATATAATATTTACCATATTGACCGTCTTCTTAGCATTGAAAATTGACATTCGTAGGCAATGAGAATGCAGACACGCGCGCTTTGTACATAATTCGCACGTCATTATTTTCATCTCTATAGGTTACCTACACATTTGTTTATTACGTGGCGGAGATAAGAGTCAATAATTACTCAAAATTATAGTTATGTTATTTATATAGGAAGCCTTCGCATCTAAAAAGAAATCGTACCGAACGAACATGATTGTGTGCGTGCGTAATGCCGCCTGACCGCGTCCGCCCGCTTCGACTGCCTGCTTCGACCGCAACCATTGTTTTTGTGTTTTATTCATTTAAATACTTATCGTGCATGAAAATGACACAAATTTACACTGTCGATTTTTCATGCATTTATGATATTGATTATGTGAACTCTAATGATTATAATATTTTTTTGAAGCGTTTGTAGCTTGGAAAAACAAAACAATTGAAAATCTTAAAATTGCGTGCCCTAATTTGGCACAAATTTAAATAATAGGCATAAATAAGTGATCTGAGAAGGGAAATAGTTATTTCATAAACTTTAATTTTTTTTTCACACAGTTTTTACATACTGACCCTATTTCAGTTTGCACTGGGCAAATATGACACAAATTGGGTTTGCACACTCCACAGGCTATCCTAGATATGATACCATAATTATTTTAAACTTTAATTTTTTTTTGGCAGTTTTGATTTGAATAAAAATTATCAACCACAAATCATCGAATTACTGAAAATGCAAGTAACCGATGTGACACAAAACGCAATAATAAGCTACATAGGTACGACTTTATCCATAGGCAAAAAATAAGAAACTTTAGAATTTTTTAAACTTATGACATCAAAATTGGCCAGCGCTATCGGTCTAAATAGTTTAGCAATGGATTCTCTAGTCGCAGGCGTTCCGTGCACTGTAGGCCGGTCGCAGACGAGACGCTGGTGCGGGTGCTAATCCCCTGTGACAAGTGCCTGATGGAACCATACACGACATACGTATATCGGTTAGGATTTACATTAATTTTGGGAATTGGGGACTTAGGGATATTACTGCCTATCTAAATTTTGCGATTAATTCATTTGGAACACAATTAAACAGTATTTTGAAGGGACCAGTCAGGAACAAAGATTTAAAATCGATTTGAAATGGCATCAAGTGTTCAATTGAGCTGTCCAAAAGATATTATTGAAATTGTTTTCATACATAAGAAGATTTTAAAAAATTTATATAAGCGAAATACAAGTTAATACAAATTAGTTAATCCTAACATCAATCCCATGTTCCCAGTCCCCAGTACGGCTGTAAAAAACACATTATCCAGCTGCTTTTCTTCCCACGTAAACAGCTCAAAGTGAAATGGGTGATCATTAGCGATGAGCTTGCAATCTACCCCTAATTCCCTACTCATTAATTATCTACTCATTCAATATTTGAATGGCCCCAATAGATTGTGACCAACATTGGCCCAATTTTTATGTCCAATGATTCGTTTGTAAAGAGCCATAAAAATTTTTATAAAGTATTAATGGTTGGTAAATGATGACCATGGAATATTTTATCTTTGGTATCAATATAACAAAACTCATTCCTCCCCAAGCTTACATTACACAAGGAAATAAGTACATAGACACGTTTTTACTCTTGCTATATAAGTAAAAAAAGTTATGGAATCCCTAAGCACTTTCTACCACGTAATATATTCATAAAAATAATAACATTGAAATTGAACACAGCAAGTAAATTGTTCTCTGAATAAAATTAATGAGAGTAAATAAAAACGTAGTAACACCCACGCTTTGTCGCCGTAACGTAACTTTGACCTTACTCGAATATTACTCATAGTTCGTGGACCCCGCTTTTGACTTATATTTTAACGGTAAACTTTCGTCAAATAAGTGGCTTACATTAATAAATGATGCAGCTTAAAGTTTGGAGACAATAAATTTGAAAATGAAATTAGGTATCTAAGCCGGTTGCATACCAAGAGATAAGCTACGTAAGCTCGTATAGCTGCGGTTATTTTTCAAACTTGCGTGCAGACCGTAAACTATGTAAATAAGTTGTTGTTTTGACCGCTTCTAGATACCCGCAATATTAGTAAAATTTTACACTTTGGCCGATAAAGATCAGTATCTAAGAGCAATCCCCTTAATGAAAGGATACGCGTATATTTGAATCGATATTTGGCCATCAAACAATGACATTAGTACATTATGGTACAAGTGTGCAATGTTGGTGATTACCGCTGAGGCGTCATTGAGACCCGAGCCGTAGGTGAGGGTCTTAAGAGAGCCGAGGACGGTAATCATCAATACACACGTGTATCATACGACGTTTTTCAACACACTTGTGAAGAAAATAATACAAAAAAATATTTTTAACAGTAAAAACGAGTTGTGAAATTTTTTCAAAATGGCGGGCAAAATTAATTAATTTTCCTATACGCGCGCATCTTACAATGGCGATCGGCCATAGACTAAAAGAATGAAATTTCTTTTTATTTTGGCTTATCGTGGATAGAGTTTTAACCACGTACAAAATAGGAAATTTAAATTTTTCTTAATTACAGAGCAAATAAAATTTATATTTGAGTGAAAGTTTTATTTATTAAGCACGTACAAGTTGAAATTAATACGAAGTTGCATGAAATGAGCAAGCAATAGGTACATTAATTTATTTGTACTATTGAGCACGACCTTTTTTGTTTCGAAACTTTTTTAAGAACAAAGCAACTCAACCAATGAATTAAAAAAAAACTGTATAACTCACTTTGTGAATAATAGTAATGGAAAAGTCACAGTTTGATAACAGGCATCATTATGTGCCTAATTGCGGTGAAATTAGAGCCACTTTATGAGCAAGTGTGTTGAAAAAAATATTACCGAGATACCTAAGTAGCAACATGTCTAATTAATCCTTTCAGCAGCTTTACGCCCCAATTAATTATGAAACGAAATACTGATTTTAACGAACAAAAACATTCAGTGTTGACACTGCAGCTTAATTAAAAGCTGCACTACGCTCATTCCTGCCAATTTATATCGTCGTGTATCTATCTCGTCCAATTTTTCGTAATGGATGAAACAGCTATAAATAAAAATGACGAGTAATTTCAGGCGATTGTCAATTATTTTAGCACTCTTCATTTGTTTTTGTGACGACAACGTAATTTGAAAAAGGAACACCAAATCTAACCTCATTTAAAAGTTCAGTATGTCATTAGTTTTGAAGTTAAGCCTAATGAACATTGAAAGATTACAATAACGACATTAAGTTGGATATAAATTATCTCCACAATTCTCCCTCGCAATTTGCAACAAAATATTTCCGAATGAAACGATTACTAAAGTATTTTCTAAGTTGGCCAATTCACTGATAAATGAGAGTTGTAAACTTGTAGCTGTTGGGGGACTAACTTGAAGGTAAGAAAACGTAATTTACTGTTTACTTCCCTCGTGTATTTATAATAAATGATTAACGAGAAATCGCTATGGAAAAGTGATAAATACAGGCTCTTTAGTATTTTACCTTGCTAAAAATTGGACTACAGTAAATTGACTACAATAATTACAACTAAAATAGTTCGTTATCTATGCTAAATCCGATACACAAAACTACCCTAATCACTGCACACAAAACTACGAAAAAATCACTCAAAAACTAAACTATCACGAACTAGTCTTTATTTTAAATATGGAACTAATTAAAAATTATGGTACTCTATGGTACTACAGTTTATTTGTTATGAAATCGCGAAAGGTACGCGTTCCCGCCTAAACGCGAAGGCTTTTGATTCGGGCGGGCGGTCGTCCTGTTCGCAGGGCGTTCGACACGCGACTGGGGCGGATCGATCCCGCTATCCCGCCCTGCTTGCTGGCACAGCCAGCCAAGAGCTACGTCCCGCGGGGATGCAGATGCAAGTGGGACCATAGTGCTTCTGGATGAGACAGTGCTCAGATGTGTCAAAAATTGAGAAATCTTTTGACACAAAATAAAAACAAGGCGTTGTTAACCAAACGAGGTGATTAAAGTTCTGTGTGCGTACTCGTATGAGCTTAGTGCACGATTAGCGTAGCGTGAATGTAAAATGAATGTAGTGATACTAGGAATGATTCTTATCGTTCCTGTTGGTTGCTTTATGATTTATGGATGAATTACAAATAATAGGCACATTTGGGTACAAAATTCTTTTACCACACCAATATGCAGATTTCCAAAGAGTGACTTTGACTAATACTTTATTCCATTCCTGATGAGCCTGCTCTTGAACTCGATCTCCCCTAATTAGGTCTATGATGGACCAAGCAAGCCCAGAAGTTTTCGTTTACTCTTTCTTTAAAGACTGACGGGATAGGTGGCACTGCCAGCTTTCATTACATTTTCAGGAACAATCCAACACAAACACCCAAAAGTCCGCTCGCCAAACTTGCCACATCCAGCATCAATGCATCTTCACAAATACAAATTGAATAACTCACAGAAGATCCACGTATTCGGATCTAAAGTGCGACGGGCCATCTATTTGAGGTGGCCGTCCCTTTGAGCGCCGGATTGAGTTACTCAAAGTGCGACCGAACTCACTCGATCGCTGTGACATGACAGCGAGTCAGCGTCTTTTTGCATGTCTCCTTGTAAACCCTTTGATTTTTCTTGATAGAGCCCCTTCGGCTGTTTTTTTTTCAGATAAGTAGCTACTTTGCTCTTTGAATCGGTTTGAAATTCGAACTCTGAAAACTGCAACTTCTGCATCTATTTAGAAGATCATTTGTAAAGGCCTTCGGAACTGGAAGTGAGGTATTTATTTCCAAACGGACTAAGTAAGCGACAATATTTTATGCAAAATAGGGTCGATAAAACCAGGAGTTTATAAATAAAAACACAAGTAAATAAATAGAAAATTAATAGAATATCTACATAGTTTAGGTGACGTAACCCAACGTAGTGGTTAACTCATTCAACTAGTTAAATGTGCTGAGTCAACTAGGAATGAGTGTGCTCGAATTTAAAGTTCAACTAGTTACTATAACACACTACACGAAAACTTTATTTTAAGAATGGCGTTCATAATGTCCTCTATTTTCTGAAAAATAGTGTCCATGGTTCTGAGAAACTGAATATTTTGAAGCCAGAGTATTCTTATGTGTGTGTGTGATGTGGTAGCAATTGACATAAATAGGTACTAAAGAATGTCTTGTGAGGAAATCTGAAACTTTGTCATCGAAGTCAGTACGGAAAACCTTAAATGCATAAAAAAAAGAAAGAAAAAGTATTTTTTTGTGACACTTGCTCAAGAGACACGAGAAATCAGCTTAAAATTAAACAAAATTAAAAATAAAAACCCCGTGCCAGACCAAAAAGCAAAATGCATAAGTGAAGTTTAAAGAAAACTTCGTGAAGTAATCTGTTCCGGTTCACGAAAATTCATCTAATATTTATTTCAATTAAATATGATGTACCTACCTACATACGGTCGCCTGTCTATATGCACCTTTATCACATACAGCCCGTATTTATGGAAATTCATTTGACAAAGTCCCCTCTCTAACTTTAAGTCGATACCTCAAAGGATTGTTTTCAGGCTTTCAGCTGAACGTTTCCATTTCGTTTTACGATACGTTTACTTTACAAAATGACGTTTCAAATTGTAGGTAGAGGTACACCTCTACCTACAATTTAAAACGTCGTTTGTATGGATACAAAATAAATGAGACCCCGTTATTCACTGATTGTGGAAAATGCAACTGCCAAATGTGAAAGTTATTTTTTAAAGCTGTGCTGTGCAGCAACAATTACTTCTTAGAACGTTGCAGTCTTAGGCTCAGTTTTTTATCAGTAGTTAACTTAACCAATAGTTTAATATACCAATGTTTTAAAAATTCGGTTAAAACGCGTTTATTCGCCAATTGTTAGTATAACAAATGTTCAAATAATTAACTCGGCAATTTATTTGACTATTTGTGAGGCTAACAACTAAATAAAAATGATGTTTTACCGTTTTATTAAAATGAGCTTCCTTATTTTACTCTTTATGGAATGTATTTACAAAGAAGAGTAACTTAACAAATATAAAATCAATAGAACCAATTCAAACATCTAATATTTCCTGTGAAATCCATGGCTCTCAAAATCAAAAGCAAATTGTCATAAAAAAAACTTAATTGATCATGATTTCCTCCATCCACACCTAAATACAAACTTTTGATCATATTGCATCCAATCCACACTTAAGGTTATCTTATCTTATGGAGGGGCCGAGAAATACCTCGGACACTTCGACCCATTGGGATATTTTGTGGTCAACACTTAAGGTTACACTAGTCAACGGCACGAACTATTTTGTGCGCGGGGTTAAAATGCATTTTATATCAACCGACAACACGTGCGGAAGAGATTGATGCTGTGATGAGCAGTAGGAAGCTAGTTCGCGTACGAATACACACTTTTGCAAATTTGTAGCGAAATGGATAATGATTTAGGACGAAACCGAGCGCGCGAAATTTTATAAACAGGCCTTTGGCAGTCTAGGTATCATGAAAAAACGACTAAATATATCTGTTCAAAATACAATTTTTGCTTTGTTGATCTACTAATCTATCCCTGTATGGAGGCCATTTTGTAATTTTCCGTCTTCTTATGGTATTTATTCGCGCCCAAAAATGCGTTAAAATTAGTGTCGAAATGTGGAACTTTCGACGCTCATAACTTTCAAACATTTTCTATTTTTACTTTTTTGCTTCCATACAGGGCTAGATAATGATGAGACAAATTGATATCACTTTTTATTTTGAACGTACATTGTCAAACAGTGGCATAATCCCTAGACTACGTTTGTATGGAAGAATTTTCGACTAGTGTAACCTTAAGAACAAAAATGGAAGCCACCATATCCTCTTTAAAGTTCATTACTACAGCGGCCGTGTGTGATTGCGTCCCATAGACGCGCAGTTTGACTGATTGAGCCATTTTTAGCCGCCGCCTCGGAAGGGCAGCCGCCTCTCCCAGAATAGCACGATCATACTAATTATCACCCCCGTCATCTGTCACTAGGACGGGGGATCTAGATAAATTTGTGGCAATTTATATGAAATTCTATACCCAAATTTGTACTTACGTGGCAATATTGTTAATGCAAAAGTTCATCTGCAGACCCTAAAATACAGAAATATTGCATTTACAAAATTATTGCATTACTTTTTCACATATAGGTACTGTAGACAGAACAATAAAAAATGTAAGTAAAACAACTTACTTGTTTGTTAATTTTTTTGACAAAATATATAGCTTGAACATTGAATAAATGTAGACATACTTTTTAAAGTAGATTAAAGGGACGAAGGGCTAGCAAGTTTGTATGAAAAATCCGAAATCCGCGCGAACTATACAGAAACTGGTTGATATGAAATATGTACTTACTTAGGTATAAAAAAACCGGCCAAGTGCCAGTCTGACTCACAATCAGAGGGTTCCGTATAAACAGCTATATTCGCCAAAATAAATAGGTAACATTAATACCGTTCATAAACAATGAAAGCACCGAACATTGCTCTAACGAAGGGACCAAAGTACATTTAATAAGTTGGTCGACTATTACTCGTAAACTTGTAAAGCCTACTTAGATGTGATAGTTTTCCTTTTAATTTCGTTATTTATACTACTGCCGTGAATTTCTCACATATCCAAAAGCAACCATTTAGCTGGCAGGAGGATGGGGACACTTGACTCTATTAAGAATTAGCAGTTTAAAACTTAATTTTACGCAAACGGGGATCCGAATCAAAAAATGGTTTTCGCAGACCCGTAATATTTATAATACGGGTCTGTGAAAACCAATATAGTAATAGTACCCAATACAGTATATAATATGTTAATTTTTTTTTGAATTTTCGTGATTTTTTTTATCACTTTGTCGGTTTGATTAATATGTCCATACCAAAGGCCTCTGAGCTAAGCTGCGGACAGACAGACATTGAGACATGGCGAAGCAATAAGGGTTTCTTGTTGATTACGGAACACTCAAAACAAATTAATAAACATGTGCTGTTTGATCATAAAATCTTGGCCGAACATCTAAACAGGCGTTTTAAATTGCGTTGAAACAAATGCTGCTCATTAAATTCAGATGTACGATGATACATTGGAGCTGTGTTTCGATGCGGCAGATCGCAGACTGATTCTTGTTGTTTTCATATTATTTCAAGGTATTCTGAACTGCGAAAATATCACGGCAAGTTGAGAACATGGCTGGAGTAACTGCCTGAAGAAAAAACAAAATAGTTTGTAGTTTGTGGCGGCTGAAAGTTTCAACATTCTGTATGAAATATTTCGGTACCTGTAATGATAAAGTTTAGTTTTTGTCAACCTTTTCTTAACTAAGTAACTTAACTAACTAAATAACTTCAAGTATTTACGATTGAAAGTTATTTCACTAATAAGTACTTACCTTCACATTAAAATATACTTGATAATTTAAAAGAAAAAGTTTATAGACCCTCTTCAGCCAAAAAAAAACATGGTTCGATTTACTTTTAACCCCATTAATCGGTATCCTGGGGCTTCTATTTCAAAATTCTGTAAAACCCTTCGACTCGACTGAAATGAAGTGAAAATAATTAAGTCGGTCTTATTCCATCAGTAGCTTATTTGTTCTGCTTCATTAGTGAGAGCGTCGAGCTTTAGCCGACAACAAGACGTCTCGAAATCAGTCTCTTTCAATTTCATCGCCGAATTCAAAGACTTTGGATCTTAGTGTAAACTAGGAAACATCTGAACGAGAATGAATATGTCATTCCTCGTCGGCCATTAAACTAATTACATGTTTATTTTACTATCCTTCTAATTTTACTACCTATCCTATTAATACTAAACTATACCAAATTATTAAAGTCATGTAAGTTTTGATGTTTGTTAATCAATCATGCGTCAACGGCTGGACAGATTTAAATGAAGTTTGTAACACAGGACATAGGATTCTTTTTATTTCGGTAGTACTTTCCCGTGGTAAAATTTTCAACTTTACCGTGGTCGATGACGTTACCAAAAGCTGTAGGAACTTAAATTTTCACAATAAGATAGTTCAAAGACTTTGGATCTTAGAGTTAACTTCGAATCGAATGGTAACTCATAAACGGCACAAATACGTGGATGTCTCTAACTATTCTCAATCTCATTTTTTCTCTTCTTTTAATTGGACTTTTAACAATGATTTTCAATCATCTTTATAGCTCTTTGCTAAGAATAGTTACAGCACTGATAACAGCATTTGTGCCATATGTTAAATTTAGTGTTGTTATACATCTTTTTTTTTAATTTTGTATATTACCTTTTGTAGAGATTCTTTTACCGATTGTTTTGTTAATGTGTGAACATTGTAGGCCTTCTAGATTTCTAGATGCTTGCTAAAATTTGTTAACTTTTTATCTCGTTTTACTTTTTTATTTTATATTACAATAAGTCGTAAGGACTTATTATCGGGCTGTAACATGGTAATATTGTAAAACCAACCCATTTTTTTTTAAGAGTGGTGTTTCTTGACGGTTCTTCTCCATAGGAAACGACTAACCCGAACCTTGCACATTTTGTCGACGTTTTATAAGTGCCCATGTAGGCCTACGTAAAATAAATAAATTTTTTTTTGATTTTTTGAATGCAAACCACCTGAAATGAGAACGAGTATCTCATTCTCGGTCATTAAACTAATTAAACGTGTTTATATCACCTTAAATAGACTTATACTTATAAAAAAGACAAGTTAAAATTATATGTCACCCCATTAAAGCCGTGAGACAACGGTCTGTCGCCCAAACCGGCCATAATTCTAGCTAAAAGAAAATAATTTACGACTCCTAATCCCTAGCAGCCAGAATAAATTCCAGACAGGATACGGACATTACAGCCCTTTATATGAGCCGTTAAGTTTTTTAAATAAACTGAAACAATTGAGATGTATTACGGCTGACACCTGTCCGGGATAAAAATAATGGATGTAGTTGAGGAAATAACTCATGATAGGATCAAGAGGAACGTAAAATGTGGCGCCTAAAAACAACGCAACGTCAGACGCTCAAAGATATAGAGTCTGATAGATAATATAAAAGTACTGAGAGGATATCCTAGCGAATAATTTGTAGTCTAACGTATAAAAAATTCAAGCTTTGGGATATGAACATAGTAATCATACGATACAATCCGGTCGCCAAAAATGTCTTTTTGGATCTAATTCAGACGCTCAAATATTAAAAAAATACAAGATTCTTTCCAGATCTAAATAGTTCGTATACGTATCACGTTGCAAAAATTCAAACTCAATCCAATAATATGTGCTGGATATACCGTAATCATACGGATACAATAAAATCCGGTAGCAATTTGTCATTTTGCCAACTTGCCGACATATCACGAAAATGTTGAAAGATTTCATTTTTACTAGCATCATAAAGTTTTCATTCAATAGCAACATTAAATACACCAAGAGATATTAAGAACATAGTAAAACTTTTGTTATTAACAGATATTAAAAGGAAAGTTTACTTGGAGTCCCGTTTGTTGTCTTGAGCGAAAAAAAAAGAAAAAAATCTTGCTGAAGACGAAGGGACCAAGTATAAAGCCAGTCCTTTCTGAAGACCACAAAGGGCCCACAAACGATGCTTCAGGGGTAATGTTTAATAATGCACCCAGCTTTACATATTTACGGGGGTGCGATACTGCACAAACTCATACTTTATTAACGCACAGAAGATGTAGTGTGTTGCGGACACTTATCTAATTGTGCCTTTAAGATGTGCTCTGGGCTGTACGTTAAAACGAGAACGGTTTATCTTATCCTTGGTTGTTAGGGCGCTAGACGTGAGTGCGAATATTGGTCCATGATTTTGATGAGTTTGTGGGAATATTTGTTTGTATTGCACGTTAGAAAATCAGTGGAAAACTTTGACGTGTAAGCATGCAATGATAATTGAGCAGACATAATTACAGCTAGAAGTAATATTTTGAAATTAAGTACTGGAGTATTTAGTAAAAAAATATATAAAAAAATATCACTTCTGCAGTCATATTTGGAAATAAGACTGTAGGTAGGACAGAAACAAGGAACGACATGTCCATACTATATCTCGATAGCTTAAAATTCAAAGTATTCAACAATATAATGAGTGCGTCATGCAGGGCGTAGAAATTCTCACCTCCTAATTTAGAAAGATCTTATTAACAGCGAGAAAGTCGGGGATTAAGATAATTTATTGCGCGGGCAAACAACTTTGTTAAATTTACGTGTTCAGTTTATGAGTTTGAACAAGCTAAGCGTAAATTATCCATAAAAGTATTATTCAAATATAAGTAATAATATTACTCATACAACATTATTAACAAAAGCGCGATTTCACGTGAAAGAAAATGCATTATCATCTGCATAACTTACACGCAAAATACGCAGGTGACAAACTAAATTAAAATGTAAATCTTTCCTAACAAATAAATCGCCTTATTATCCGATAAATCAGTTGACTAGTCACTTACAAACAAGTCAGTCTCTTCACAATGACAGCGACATATGAGTGGATGCGTGATCCGTACCGTAGAATATTTACGATCGTTCCGACTGATATATGAAGCCGCACTTCCGTTGAATCTTTCTTATGGGTAAATAGATGGCGAGGATATTTTTTTTACGAAATACGCCTATAGTTTTGTAAAGTAAGAGTTATTATGACACTGACTCACCGGGGTAGAGCACTTTCGTGATAATATGGAAGTAAATGGAAAATATGGTGTCACCGGACACCATATTTTCCATTCACTTTTTGCCATTCAATTATGAGTGTCATAAATAAACTAAATTTTTGTTGATAATAAATGATAAAATATTTGAGAATTAAACTTACACCGACCGCCAAAAAAAAGTAATTTTTCACTTTGTAAAGTTATTTTTTATTCGGAAGTCGGTAGTTTTTTTTTTTTAAAGTGTTTTTCTTTTTCACTTTTTAGTTGTACCTAATATGCAAGTACTTTAGTAAGGTACCTATAATGCTAGATTAGATTACCAAATTATTATTACCGGAATATCATGAAACTTGAACATAACCGGTGAAATGAGAGGGTACCAAGGTGAACTGCAGACGTCTGCGTACCCCTTTAGAGCGTACTGGCGTGATGTTATGTTATGAAATGGTATATAAACAATACACAGACATGCGATTGCAGCAATCCTTAGAGACTTGCCGTCATTGATTGAAGGTTTTTTATTGTATATCTCATCTTTATCAGATCTTCACCAAATTATATTATTTCAAACAAAAAAGACTTTTTTAAATCGGTCCACAATTGACGGAGAAATCGGTGAAAATACAAAGAAAAAAGAGTAAACATAAATAACAAACAAACTCCTTTTTGGAATGTCGGTAAAAAATGATATCTTACAGTAGCAAGATTTAGCTGATCTAGCAATATACTGCATAGAGACAATACAACGTTAGATAAAGTATAAAAAAAGAAAAGTCCAATGATCAGTATAGTCGTAGTGAAACTAAGAAAGAATAATAATTATGAAAGTTTATAAAAAATATAACTTCTGCGTTTCTAACACCAGTTTGATTTAAAAGCTAAGAAGTGGTACTTACTACTCGTAACAGACAAATTGAATATAGCGAATATTCTGCCAAATAGACGATTAATGTTGATTGCAATTTCGGTACGTAATTCCCATTGGACCTGCCCAAGTCTAGTGCCGCAGGGCTTGTTCCGTAGTATCCGGGGAGTTTCCCGGATACTGAACAATACAACAGCAGGCAATCCGTTTGTATTCTACAAATACAAATAGATAGGTATAGAATATAGATGACATGAATTTCATTACTGTGAAACAGGATAATTATTGTGACCAAATCATTTGAACATTTTCGTGTAAACCTGACAAAATTTCAAGCGGTTCAAAATCGGAAGCGGGAAAAATAATAGGTACCTACATCTCTTAAAGCTTTTAATAGATTTAGACAATATTCAATCAAATCTTAATTTGAACAGCGACCATCATCATTCGACTGAGCTTCCAATATTGGAACACCATATTTTTAACGATACAATTGAAAAATATTGAACTCATTTTCACAAGATATGTAACTTTGTTAATAATGCAAGTTCTCTAAAAAAAACTACTTATCTTTTATTCTATATTACCCAAACATTTTTCAAAGAGACTTAGCAACAAAATAATGTTAAGGTAATTTAACATCATTTTGTTGACAAGTCTAAATAATACGGGTCTGCGTTGGTAGTTATATTGTGCCGCCCTCACTCAATCGAGAAATAGCCTCTTTTAGGGGCCAAGATTTGCCCGGATGGAGCTTTGACAATGCCACAGATGAATGAATCTGTAGAATTGACAGAAAAAAATATAAAAGTATAAAATAATACATTGTGTTACAAGGGACCAATATAATGTATTACGAGCGAGAGCGATTGTTTGAATCCAGAACGAAGCGAAGGATTCTAGAGTAGAATCCTAAGCGTATCAGATTCAAAGTACGTCGCTCGAGGTTAAATAATTTTTCATCACACCTATTCGAAAAACGACAATTGTCTATAGAGGACAGCGGGAGCCAAATCCAATTTTGCACCCGAAAGAGTTTGAGCTTTCTCTCTTCTGATTGGTCCGCTTCGTGCTTCTGATAGATTTGCGTAGTTGGGTTGGAGGCGCTCGCGTGAAGTCACTGTTAGTAAGTGCGCCGGAATTACCCATTTTGCTCGCACTTATCGAGGAACCTTTCGCCTCTTTTCGAATAGATGGGATGAAAAATACATTGTATTCGAGTATAAATTGTAATACTGCCATAAGGCGGGCCAAATACGTACGTTTTCCGCGTTCGTTTTCCGCGTTCGATTTCCGAATTCGTTTTCCACATTCGGAAACCCGAATGCACCGTACGCTAATAAAATACATTGACTGACACGTCCGTTTTTTCTCGAACGGAACACTTTCCATACGTATCGAATGCCAGCCCTCGCGTTCGTGAAAATTCCAAACAGGAAAAAACTAGCGTCTGCGCTAGATTCACGGAATTCCGAATCTGTATTCCGAATTCGGAAATCGAATGCGGAAAACGTATGTATGCGGCCAGCCTAATTATGCGATACACTTGAGGTACTGCTAATTTATTTTACTTCAGAGAATTATTTTAAACTACATAGTTTTTGCTTAAACGAGATATACCTGTGTATGTATACCTGCACTATGTAAGAGGGTGCCTACTGTGATGACAGCTAATAAAGATGAATCATTTAATGAAGAAACAAGACATGCTGATGCATCCCAAAATTAATAAGGCAGGAGTATGGATGAATCTGCCATCGTAACAAACTTAGTCCCCGTTTTTTTGGTCCGTAGGTAACTTAACCAAGCAATTTATGCTAACCGAATACGTTTTTTCATAAATTGTTAGCTCACAAATGGTCAAATAAGTTGGAGAGTTAATTATTTCACCATTTGTTAAACTAACTTTTGATGCATAAACGTGTTTAAAGAAATTTAAAACCATTTGTTAGCATATTTAACCATAGGTTAAGTTAAATACGGTTAAAAAACTGAGTCTTAGTAGTTAACAAACCAATAACAGGTTCTAGAATTAAAATAAGTACTCATATAACTGCTAGTACCCATCCATCCATCATTCATCTCCATATACACGAGAGAAAACAACAGACAGAGAAAAATGGCGACGTTAATCTAAGCGGATCACACCTCGAGATACTTCATAGCCTCATACGATCACGAACGCTCTGTAAAGAGTGTACACCACGCACTGGTAAGATAAATAATGTGTAATTCACTCAGTCAATCGTCCACCACTAAAATAGCGCTATTCTTGCCCAAAACCGTACAGCCAGACCTGACCAGCCCTATTCAAAGAGTCCACGTCTCGTCTATTCGTACTGCAGTCTACGGGCATCAGTAATTAGGTTATGGTCCCGCGCGTGAGCGGACTGCCAACGAGTGCTGGGTACTTACCTATCTACCTACCCCGCGGCCACACTTTGATTTCACTGCAGACTCGCAACATAAGCAAATTGCCCAAACATTTTGCTTCTTGTGCCTTTTAGCAGCTGCTGAAATTATTTCATGCGTTTTTTTTTGAAATATTTGTTTATTTTGTTGGTGAAACTTTCGGCATGGAAAGTTGTTGTGTTCAAGAATTATTGCAATGTGAGTATACTGTAGGTAGCTCTTATAGATACTAGATGACAGTGATTCACTTTGAGCTAGGTAAATTATTTTGCAGCCAGACGGAAATGGGATTATCAAATACTAGCTGACCCCCGCGGCTTCGCTCCCGTCAACTGGCTACATACCTATTTACCCTACCCTACCTAACTACCCTGCCTGCCCTGCCTGCCCTGCTGACCCTGCCTACCCTGCCTACCTAATCATTTGTATCTATCATCAATAGTTTTCTCAGCACACGCCAAAGAATGAATTTTATAGGCAACATTTTGCTACCTTGGGTTACATTATTGTAATTTTCATGAGGATCTCTAAATTTGTGAAAATATATAATAGCCTATGACACTCAGGAATAATGTAGCTTTATACTGGTGAAAGAATTTTCAAAATCGGTTCAGTAGATCCAGAATTTATCCCTTACAACGTCATATACTCACAAACCCACAAACTCACAAACTTTACCTCTTTATAATATTAGTATAGATTAGTATAGATTCATTCTGTTCGCGACGAAGCGTCATCAACCATACTAAATGGTTCATAGAAATTGAAGTTTGTATGTGTAGACATGTCTGCTTACCACGGCGCGCCACCTGATACTAAAATGAATTTTAGAGGCACGTTTATATTTATACTAAAATTTTACCTACATTTTTTGAGATAGTAGTATAATGTTTTTAGTGTTTGTCAGTATGTTATAGGGTTCAATAGTTCACCCTTAACAGAGTAAAATCATTAGAAAGCATACTGATAAGAGTTATCATAGTAAAAAACATAAATTTCTGTCATACGATACGTCTGTGCTCGGCGACGGATTAGTTCCGAATGAACCGTGAGAGGGAACCACACGTTATTTATAGTTTTGGTGGTTTTTTGAAAATATTATAGTAATTAAAATCATGTTTTTAAGGGCTTATCCTATGTACTGGACATGAAATCAGTACATAATGATGAAACTATGTGAAGACCACATAGTTTCTGCTATGTAAATAGGAATATTGACTTGATATCTCAAACACCAAATATATGGTTTTAGGTCATTTTAGGGTATATGGGGGACCTAGACCGGGACAGGAAGCCTATATACACCTCATAGTTAGCGTAGTCTTTTATATAAAGCCCATTTACTTGAGATATCAAGTCAGTATATAATAGAAAAACTGCTGTTTATCTGGTTTTGGGCAATCGCTTACGGTTTTAGGTGCCCTAAGTACCTAGAAACATATAGGTGTACTGGTAAAAGTACTACCATTGGAAAGCTTGCTAAAAGGGCTTCCAGGCGGTTTCTAGATGGGAAGAATCGCTTGGATAGTCAACGAGATAAGCAGTCGTGAAAAATGTAAACAACGTAAAACGTTGAAATTTGTAGACCCTTCAGGTGGAATAACTCCATGAAGGGAATAGATGTACTCATGGTGTAAGTACTTTCGGATGGCTTGCTGGACTAGCTACCAAGCCATCACTTTGGAGCGAAAATCGCTCAAGTAGTTTAAGTACAATTCCAGAAAATAGGTTTCTGGAAATGTAATTTTTAGTCAGTTTTTGGCACTCCCCGGGACTATACACCCCTGGGAATTCCGAAAATAAGGAATTTTTGGGGACCTCCCGATGGCCCGTTAAACGCACCATCGTGTTGTCCCAATCTTATTAGTGTTTTTATATCTAATTTCTCTGATAGCTGGGCGCAAAGAAAGTGACCAGCTATCAAATTTGTACATATCAAGGCACCTTATGTGCATATGACCTAGATAGACTTACATAAACACTAGAAATGTAAAGTGTGGTCTATTGGCTACCAGAATCCCCATAATAGGCGGTGATTGTCTGGTTAGCCTAAGTAGGAAGTCCTAAAGTCGGTGAAATGACTTAGGAATTTATAGATTCGTTACATAAGGGATGATATCCCATAGAAGATTCCCGAAAATAAGCTTTTTCTAGACGTCAACAGACAGCCTGCTATTGGCACCAGCAGGTCAACCCAACCTATAGATATCCTTAGACTAGGTTAAAAGCTATTAAGGTTTTAACTGGGAAATAAAGGGAATTGTCCTTTCATTTCATGGAAATAGTCTAGGGAAGCTATCAATACCTGGAAATTAGGTATATTGATTAGATACATAGATAGGGGGCGTTACTGTGTTACAGTACGAAGGAATCCAGCTATTGATAGCACCATGGAAGGGGTGCGGTAACCCTATTTACCAAATATGTATAAGGGTTTTTTACATAAATAAAAATTATTTTCGGCGAGAATTTGCGGGGCTCTCAATAATGGCACGATGCGAGGGTATAAAGAACCCCCGGGCCCAAAATAGAATTTGTAGTCATCCAAAGCTAGTCGCTTGTACTTGTCTTAGTAAATAAGAAGTAATTCTTATATAGAATCACGTCTCAGAAATTGTTGAGAGCCCTAGAATCGTGCCGTGTACTGAATAACTTAGTGTTTCATTTAATTCATCGACTTCAACCCTTATGAAGACATCCCTTTTCGATCCTGTCGAGCTGAACCTCGGAACCTGGACACCAGGAGTGCTGATCCAGAAGTAGGCAACCCGGAATCTGGAAATAACTCAAGTACAGCCAACACATCGTTGAATCGTTAGAGTCGATTTGCAACCCTACGTCACTGCTGCAGCTAGGCATCCAAGAACCTTTGTTTTCGTTGATGTGGATGGGGCGTTCAGCGGCAATGGCCAGAAGGTTTACGCCCTTCTTTTCTCGGGGCCAATGAACACGCTACGTCCTGCACATTTAATGGTCCTTGCGAGCCAGATTTTGGAGCCTGGCGTCCCGGCAAATTCGACGACGGACACATTTAATGGTCCGTTCGAGCCGAATTTTGGAGCCTGGAGAGCCCCAGGACGTCGGGAACAGCAGATCCAGAAAAAACAACTGGGTGCCTGCATATTAAGTCGGCTACGTGCAACACAACGTTGACCCGTTCGAGCCGAAATTCGAAGTCTGGAGCGCCCCAGGACGTCAGGAAGAAACAGTGGTGGAATTAATTTTTCGAATTTTGGAGAAATTAATTTCACAAATAAACCAAAAATCGACGTGCACTGCAGGGAACAAGTCCTACGTGCCCTATTTACCGCTGGATCCAAGAGGTAAAATTCTGGAGACAGTTATTGAAAATACCCTATTTTTTCAATAATTATAAGAAAATAGAAGAAATTTTCTGTGAGCCGCAAAATGCTGTATGAAGACAGATGCGCATCCTTGAAGCCCCAAGAATAGTTCCTGAAGACTTATCGCTGAAAACTACCCTATGTTATCAGTGATTTGTTCTAGAACTGAACGCTTGTTTATTCAACCAAGAATACTCGTTCAGAAGATTGGATTACGTCTTTGACGCGGAAGAATAGTTCCTGAAGACTTATCGCTGAAAACTACCCTTATGTTTTTAGCGATTTGTTTAAAAAACGAGCGCCCGTCAGAAAAATACAAGACGTGCGTTTAGAAGGCTGATGTGCATCCTTGATGATTGAAGAATAATTCCTGAAGCCTTATGACTGAAAACAACCCCTATGTTTTCAGGAAAATTTTGAAGACTGAATTTTCGTCAGTGAATGGAAGAAACGTACTCTGAAGACTTAGATACGTTTCGGATGTACTGACTAAGCGGTTCCTGAAGCACTATCACTGAAAATAACTTTGACGTTTCGGTGATTTATTTGAAGATTGAATTTTCTTCAATCAAGCAAGATACGTGCTCGGAAGATTGATGCACGGCTCTGATGCTTTGGACAAGCAGTTCATGAAGCATCACCACCGAAAAGTAACCTTGACTTTTCGGTGATTTAGAATTTGATTGAATTATAGTCAATCAAATAGAACATACACGTTTATGGGAAAAATAAACTTGTATAGCAAATGCCTGAAGTTTCCTGAAGACTTATCACTGACCGTAAGTTTTTAGTGATATTTTATTTGAAGATTGAATTATAGTCAATCGAAGTGGAGGTTAACTTCTGGAGATCGTCGGTTTGAACGCTGAAGCCCGGAACTGGGACTTATCTTTGAAAACTAACTTCGAGTTTTCAAAAGAAAATATTTCAACAACAATGCCGATAACCAGATCCAAAGGCAAGACGCCGGAGGCATGGACCGTGGAGTTGGATCAGCCAGCTGGCATCAGACATGAGCTGCCGCCGTGTTCACCTTCCACAACCGAAGGGACCGAGCCGTCGGACGAGCAGCGCCATCTAGCGCCTCAAACTGAAAGCACTCCGACGCATCAACCAATAGAAACTGATCAAGCGGTTTCTACCAGAGTAACCAGATTAGAAGGAGCTTCAGACACAACATTGAAACCTTCTCAGAAAGAGAAGATTTCCGAAGAAGACAGACGTACAGCGATGCCGATGACTACCCGGGGTGACGCCCGTATCGAACATAGCCGTCCGCCGTCAACTAGAGTGACTCGGTCACGAAAAAACATAGACAAAGCTCGCGAAGACTTACTCAAAATTAAGTTGGAGCTTGCACAACTGGCACTTCAGAGAGCGGAGGAAGAGGGTTCCGAAGCTGAATACTTGGATGACAGAAACTCGAATGACGAGTACGTGCGTTCATGGCTAGAAGAGGCACCAGAACCTCAGCCTGAGAAGGAGGATAACGTCGTTGAAGGGGGAACCAGAAATTCTATGCATAGACCCCTGACTGCGGCCGCCACCAAATCGCAAATAGAAGGTCAGCATCCTAAGGAGAGAGAAGTGCGAAAGCCTCCAGTTGCAGCGTCAGCTGAGTGTACAGGAGGTCAGAGGGATAGTCTCCGTCCATTCTTGACGGAGTTGACGTCCGCTATAGCGTCGCTAGCCGACAGGAAAATAGAACAGCGGGACCAACCGAACCCCTCTGCGTCGAAATTCGTCATGACATTGCCGAATTTCAATGGTTCTCATACTGAATGGCTATCATTTCGGGCCATATATGAGACAACTCGAGCGTACTTTACGGACATCGAGAATACAGCGAGGCTGAGGAGAAGCTTACATGGACGTGCAATGGAAACCGTCAGCTCAGAACTCATCGGACATGCCAGGCCCGATGACATCATGAAGGAACTCGAGCTGCAGTTCGGCCGTCCAGACTCCATAGCGCAAGCTGAAACAGATAGATTACGCGGACTGCCGCGCTGCAGTGAGTCACCAAGAGACATCTGCGCGTTTGCAAGTCGCGTAAGAGGTGCTGTAGTCACGCTCCGCGCGTTAAAAAAGGGTCATTACCTTATGAACGCGGAGCTTATGCGATTGTTAACAGAGAAGTTACCCAATTCGCTACGAGCACAATGGTACCGATCATATTCGGAGAAGTACCAATCGGTGCCAGATATTTCATTGTTCAGTAATTTTATATCTGAACAGGCACACTTCTGTAGTCCATTCGCCCCACCCGAAGGCATCGCTTCGGCCGAGGCGAACACCAACAGACGCGTCACACAAAGGACGCATATAGCTACGGACCAACCGGTAGGAAAATGCCGTGTTTGCGACGTGGGACATCACTACGCCACTGGATGTGCACAATTCAGGGGCGTAGCTGTCGAGAAAAGATGGGAGCTAGCGAAAAAACACAATCTATGTTATCGCTGCCTTCAACATCGACGAGGCAACCACACTTGTAAGAGAAAACAGTGTGGCCAAGACGGGTGCAGAGATACGCACCATCGGCTTCTTCATAGGAAGAAGCAACAGCAGAGGGAAGCCAACAAGAAGCCCGATGTTCCTGAATCCCGCAAGGATCCTCAGGAAACGGTGGCCAGTTTCGGGTCACCATCGAGCCAGGCGTACCTCAAGATAGTGCCGGTCCGGGTAATCGGACCGGCGGGAGAGGTAGCAACATACGCTCTCCTAGACGATGGGTCCACCGTTTCGCTGATGGATGAAGACATCGCGAGGCAAGTCGGGGCAGAGGGCCCTGTGGACCCGCTCAAGATCGGTGCGATAGGCAACACCATGCTCACCACCCCATGCTCAAGAAGAGTCAAGGTGACGCTGGTTAGCCCGCAAGAGAGAAGGGTACAATTTAAAGCACGTACTATACCTAAACTCAGCTTGGCAAAACAAACAGTGAGCGATAGGGTTGTCGCACGCTGCAAGCATTTAACCGACTTGAGAAAAGAGTTGATGTACAACAATGGCGTGCCAAAAATACTCGTCGGCCAAGACAACTGGCATTTGTTATTGGCCAGCGAGATTCGCAGAGGTCCAAGACACCAACCAATTGCGTCACTTACAGCGATGGGTTGGACACTACATGGCGCGCACAGTAGTTTACTACGACAACAAGTACATCATGTCAATAGAATAACAACTGATGACAATTTGGATCATCAGTTGCGCGAACATTTCGCCATAGAATCGTTGTGCATAAACCCACAGCGACCCGCCTCTGACCCAGCAAGAAGGGCAGAGGACATTTTGAATCGATCAACTGTCCAATTAGAGAATGGACACATCGAAACCGCCATGCTTTGGCGTAATGAGCATGCTGAGATGCCAGATAGCTTTGAGACAGCTCTGAAGAGGCTCGTCTCAACAGAAAAGAAGCTGGACAAGAACCAGGAACTTCTAAGAAGATACTCAGACCAGATGGACTCGCTAATTGCGAAAGGGTACGCTGAAAGGGCACCCGCAATTAGCACGCCGGGCAAAACTTGGTACCTCCCACACTTCGATGTCTTCAACCCAATGAAGCCAGACAAACTTCGCATCGTACATGACGCTGCCGCCAAATCGAGAGGAATGTCACTGAATGACTTCCTGTTAACTGGGCCCGACCTATTACAGTCGCTGCCAGGCGTAATGATGCGGTTTCGCCGCCACTGCGTCGCAATAACCGGTGACATAGCGGAGATGTTCATGCAAGTGAAGGTGCGGAGCCAAGACCGAGACGCGCTTCGCTACCTGTGGAGGGGAAACCGCAGAGAAGGAGCGCCAGAAGAATATAGAATGACGTCCATCATTTT
This sequence comes from Orthosia incerta, assembly GCA_948252205.1. Taxonomy (NCBI): domain Eukaryota; kingdom Metazoa; phylum Arthropoda; class Insecta; order Lepidoptera; family Noctuidae; genus Orthosia; species Orthosia incerta. The sequence continues at coordinate 12,604,305 of OX411741.1, forward strand.
CGGCGCAGCCAGTTCGCCTTGCACAGCAATTTTTGCAAAGAACTGGAACGCAAACAAATATATAGAGAAGCACCCTGAAGCTGTGGATGCTATACTACGTAGTCATTATATGGATGACTACCTAGATAGTTATAGAACTATCGAGAAGGCGGCAGAAGTCGCTAGTATGGTGCGAAAAATACACCTACAGGCGAGGTTTGAACTCAAGAAATGGGTTTCAAATAGCTCGCAGCTCCTAGAAAAAATGGACCCATCGCATATACAAACTGAGATGGTGTCCATTGGAGATATAGATACGTCGGAAAAGATACTCGGCCTCATATGGAGGCCAGGCGAAGACACGCTGGGTTTCAACCTCACACTCGCGCGTCTGCCTGAGGGTATCTTGGACCGAGAGGCGCCCACCAAGCGAGAGGCGCTCAGAATAGTAGCGTCGCTATACGACCCACTCGGACTCGCCTCGCCAGTAACCATCAAGGCGAAGCAAATATTGCAAGAAGCATGGAGGCGAGGCGTCGACTGGGATCAGAGGCTAGATGTTGACCTAGCATTACAATGGAAAATTTGGGTACAACATTTACGCCAACTAAAAAACGTTAGCGTACCAAGATGCTATCCTGGATATAGCGACGCTATAGAAATGCAGGTGCATGTGTTCACTGATGCAAGCGAGATGGCATATGCTACCGCTATATACTGGCGGGCCACGACCGTGGAAGGCAAGCACTTAATAAGCCTTGTTATGGCGAAAGCGCGGGTGGCCCCACTGAAACTGCTTTCGATACCGAGACTCGAACTTCAGGCCGCGGTATTGGGAACCCGCGTAGCCGCAGCAGTGATGAGTGAACACGACTGCAAGCCCACGTCAGTAACGTATTGGTCAGATAGCAAGACCGTACTGACCTGGATTAGAAGAGGAGCGAGAGTATACAAACCTTTCGTTGCTCACCGAATAGCTGCTATTGAAGACAATAGCAAAGTCGAAGATTGGCGATGGATACCCACCAAGATGAACATCGCTGATGCAGCAACCCGTGACGTGCCACTGCGGTTCAACTCGGACCACGAGTGGTACTGCGGGCCGAGTTTTTTGTCTCTTGGGCCCGAATTATGGCCCACAGAGAAACCTCCGACTACAAACGACACGGGAGAAGAAAAAACTTTCGTTGTCACAGAAGGGGACAAGAAGAGCTTCATAGAAGCCGTTCCAGAGCCAAGCAGATTCTCCAGATGGGAGCGACTGCTTCGTGCGACCGCCACAGTTCTGCGTTTTATATCTCTTTGCAAAAATAGAACAGAGATAACGTCCTATAAACGGACGAGAAAAAACGCTAAAAAGGACCCAGACTGGCGCAAGAAGCCCGCTGTACCTGCACAGAAGCAGAAGCAGGCATGCAGAGCACCAACCCAGGTCAACAGACAAATCATAGAAGCAGAATTTCTCCAAGAAGCTGAGAAAATACTTGTCCAGGTCGCACAACAACAATCGTTCGCTTCAGAGTTAGCGAATGTTGAAGAAATAAATAAAAATAGCTCGCTGCGACCTTTACAAATTCAGGTCGTCGACGGCGTGCTGCGACTAAGAAGTCGCATAGCAGCTACGCAAGAGGTAGCTGAAGAAGTGATGCGCCCGCCTATATTACATGGCGACCATCACATAACGCAGTTGTACATAGACTGGACACATCGCAGTCTACAACATAGTGGCACCGAACTCACAATTAATGAGGTACGGCAGCACTACTGGGTCGTGAAGATGCGACCAACAGCGAAGAAGGTGATAGCAAGATGCCTGCATTGCCGTATACGCAAGGCACAGCCACCAGTACCTGCGACCGGCGACCACCCGAAAACGCGCCTCGCTCACCATAAGAGGCCGTTTACATATACCGGGCTCGACTATTTCGGCCCGCTATCCGTCACCGTCGGTCGGCAGCATCAGAAGAGATACGTAGCACTATTTACGTGTCTCACATCAAGGGCGGTGCACCTTGAAATCGCCGCCAGCCTTAGCGCAGACTCCGCCATATTGGCGCTGCGCCGATTCGCCGCACGCAGAGGATGCCCAGCTGAGATACACTCAGACAATGGCACCAACATGCACGGCGCCGACAGAGAGCTGCGAGACGCCTTCAAAACAGAGGCAAGTCGTAGAGGCATCGTATGGCGCTTCATAACGCCATCAGCGCCATTCATGGGAGGCGCCTGGGAGCGCCTAGTTCGTTGTGTAAAAAACACACTATACAATGTACTTACAGAAAAACACCCCACCGAAGAGGTGTTGTCCACACTGATTTGTGAGGCAGAGTACATTGTAAATAGCCGACCATTGACACACGTGTCGGTAGATGGTGATGATGATGAATCCATCACACCGAATCACCTCTTGCTCGGTGGGTCAGCCAGACTACCTACACCTGGCACGTTCACCGAGCAAGATATAGACAGCAGGAAAATATGGCGACGATCACAGATCCTCGCTGATATGTTCTGGAGTCGCTGGGTCAGAGAGTACCTGCCGGAGCTCCAAAACCGGCGGGAGCCACATAGTAGTGGGCCCAGATTTAAAGTGGGTGACCCTGTCCTGATAGCCGACGGCCAGCTGCCCCGCAATACGTGGCCGCGAGGCCGCATTGTGGCCGTGTATCCAGGAATCGACGGAGAAATCCGGACCGCTGAGGTACGCACGCTTGGCGGTACCTTGAAGCGTCCGGTGAAGAAACTCGTCCCACTGCCCCAGTAACCAGAGATGCCGGAGCGGCGACCGTCCTCTCGGTGGGCCTGGCCGGCAGCCGAGAAATGCCGTCCGTCGCTCACCGAAGGAATGCAGCGCCGCGCCGACAACACTTCGAGTCGACACAGCGAGTCGACACAGCACTGCACGGCGGGAGATATGTTCGCGACGAAGCGTCATCAACCATACTAAATGGTTCATAGAAATTGAAGTTTGTATGTGTAGACATGTCTGCTTACCACGGCGCGCCACCTGATACTAAAATGAATTTTAGAGGCACGTTTATATTTATACTAAAATTTTACCTACATTTTTTGAGATAGTAGTATAATGTTTTTAGTGTTTGTCAGTATGTTATAGGGTTCAATAGTTCACCCTTAACAGAGTAAAATCATTAGAAAGCATACTGATAAGAGTTATCATAGTAAAAAACATAAATTTCTGTCATACGATACGTCTGTGCTCGGCGACGGATTAGTTCCGAATGAACCGTGAGAGGGAACCACACGTTATTTATAGTTTTGGTGGTTTTTTGAAAATATTATAGTAATTAAAATCATGTTTTTAAGGGCTTATCCTATGTACTGGACATGAAATCAGTACATAATGATGAAACTATGTGAAGACCACATAGTTTCTGCTATGTAAATAGGAATATTGACTTGATATCTCAAACACCAAATATATGGTTTTAGGTCATTTTAGGGTATATGGGGGACCTAGACCGGGACAGGAAGCCTATATACACCTCATAGTTAGCGTAGTCTTTTATATAAAGCCCATTTACTTGAGATATCAAGTCAGTATATAATAGAAAAACTGCTGTTTATCTGGTTTTGGGCAATCGCTTACGGTTTTAGGTGCCCTAAGTACCTAGAAACATATAGGTGTACTGGTAAAAGTACTACCATTGGAAAGCTTGCTAAAAGGGCTTCCAGGCGGTTTCTAGATGGGAAGAATCGCTTGGATAGTCAACGAGATAAGCAGTCGTGAAAAATGTAAACAACGTAAAACGTTGAAATTTGTAGACCCTTCAGGTGGAATAACTCCATGAAGGGAATAGATGTACTCATGGTGTAAGTACTTTCGGATGGCTTGCTGGACTAGCTACCAAGCCATCACTTTGGAGCGAAAATCGCTCAAGTAGTTTAAGTACAATTCCAGAAAATAGGTTTCTGGAAATGTAATTTTTAGTCAGTTTTTGGCACTCCCCGGGACTATACACCCCTGGGAATTCCGAAAATAAGGAATTTTTGGGGACCTCCCGATGGCCCGTTAAACGCACCATCGTGTTGTCCCAATCTTATTAGTGTTTTTATATCTAATTTCTCTGATAGCTGGGCGCAAAGAAAGTGACCAGCTATCAAATTTGTACATATCAAGGCACCTTATGTGCATATGACCTAGATAGACTTACATAAACACTAGAAATGTAAAGTGTGGTCTATTGGCTACCAGAATCCCCATAATAGGCGGTGATTGTCTGGTTAGCCTAAGTAGGAAGTCCTAAAGTCGGTGAAATGACTTAGGAATTTATAGATTCGTTACATAAGGGATGATATCCCATAGAAGATTCCCGAAAATAAGCTTTTTCTAGACGTCAACAGACAGCCTGCTATTGGCACCAGCAGGTCAACCCAACCTATAGATATCCTTAGACTAGGTTAAAAGCTATTAAGGTTTTAACTGGGAAATAAAGGGAATTGTCCTTTCATTTCATGGAAATAGTCTAGGGAAGCTATCAATACCTGGAAATTAGGTATATTGATTAGATACATAGATAGGGGGCGTTACTGTGTTACAGTACGAAGGAATCCAGCTATTGATAGCACCATGGAAGGGGTGCGGTAACCCTATTTACCAAATATGTATAAGGGTTTTTTACATAAATAAAAATTATTTTCGGCGAGAATTTGCGGGGCTCTCAATAATGGCACGATGCGAGGGTATAAAGAACCCCCGGGCCCAAAATAGAATTTGTAGTCATCCAAAGCTAGTCGCTTGTACTTGTCTTAGTAAATAAGAAGTAATTCTTATATAGAATCACGTCTCAGAAATTGTTGAGAGCCCTAGAATCGTGCCGTGTACTGAATAACTTAGTGTTTCATTTAATTCATCGACTTCAACCCTTATGAAGACATCCCTTTTCGATCCTGTCGAGCTGAACCTCGGAACCTGGACACCAGGAGTGCTGATCCAGAAGTAGGCAACCCGGAATCTGGAAATAACTCAAGTACAGCCAACACATCGTTGAATCGTTAGAGTCGATTTGCAACCCTACGTCACTGCTGCAGCTAGGCATCCAAGAACCTTTGTTTTCGTTGATGTGGATGGGGCGTTCAGCGGCAATGGCCAGAAGGTTTACGCCCTTCTTTTCTCGGGGCCAATGAACACGCTACGTCCTGCACACATTCACTTTCTTTCTTATTATGACTACCTAACGGTTTTTTTCCTCGGTATAAACATGATTAGACTTTCCTATTCGCCAATGTCAATAATCTGTAAGTGAAAAACAATTTCAAACAAAACTGTACGACTATTCCTGTCTTTGTGTTAGTATGAAAACTTTATACATATTAGTAGGTACTGTAATTTTATGTAAACTACATAGTCTATTTTATTTAAACCTGCCAGTATAATATGCCAAAAAACCTGAGCATACAGGTGGAAATCTCACATTAAGTAAGTAGTAATAACTCCTTACCAAAAGGAGCCGAGCCTCTTTTCAGTCGAAAATTAAGTGATGCAACATTTCAGGAGCGGTGTGAGCGTAAAAGCGTTTACCCGTTTACGTGAAGAGCCCTTGCGGGGAGAGGCGGGCTCCTCGACAGCACGAGTGTTTGTGCTCCTTGCCCCACGCTCCCCTTGTCACTCATTAGCGTAAGACGTGGTACGGGAGGAGGTACAGGATGAGGGATGCATCTTGAAATTGTGAAAAATGTGAAGGTGGATTGTATTTTGGCTTAACCACTCTGCTCGACAAGATTAGAAGATGATGTTACGATTGTGGCATTTTCAACTTTTCAGATCAAACGAAAATGATAGGTTCTTAAGTGAACAGTCGAGTAGCTGACACACTGATAATTTTGTCTCTTGCAGAAAATTCTTTTGATATGTAGAGTGTAAGTGCGAAGTTTGCCGAGGGACATTAAGAAAATAGGTGTTCTGTACCCAAATCATTTCACCGTCGACCACATCATCGCTTACCATCAGGCGATATAGTGGTCAAACGCGAGCCTATAACTAATAAAAAAAAACAGCAAAGACGGCCGATGGAGCCAAAAAGTTGTGGAGTGGCGACCGCGAACCGGAAGACGTTGCGTTGGAAGGCCTCCCACCAGGTGGACCGATGACCTGGAGAAGGTTACGGGGATCCGCTGGATGCGTGACGCACGGGACCGGTCAATGTGGCGACACTTGGGGGAAGCCTATGTCCAGCAGTGGATGTCTTTCGGCTGAAATGATGAAGATAATGATGACGATATGCGTTGTATAGCAAAGTTCAAAAACTTCAAAAGATCAACTCATGTAGGTACCTTAAGTAGCTGTTGTGGTTGTGAAATTACAACAGCTATTTGCAAGATCGGAACAATATGTGATCGATATGCCAAATTATTTTGCTAGGCTACGTCACACCACTATGAAATGTGAATAGAATTCTATCACGTACCAATCGAAACACTATTCATAATGAACTCCCGTGCTCAACATGGTAACGGGGTAATGAAACACAAAATCCCACACTATGAACCTACGACTCGAAGAACACTAAGATAGAGTGAAGCGTCTAAGCGAAGAGTGTCGTCAATACGCTTTAACCCTACGTTTAGGCTACGTTCCTAAGCATAAAACATTTATATATTCAATACATGCAGTGTCAGTAATCAGGCAGGTGATTCTCACAAGTCGCCAGGCTCGAATGCGATTTGACTAGTGATTGTACATTAAATTACAAATAAGACCACGAATGCATCCTCTGGCCTACTTACAAGACCGTTACACTTCTGACATTTTAAATGTATTTATGATGGCTAGCTATAACAAATCTATTAGGGGCGGGACACACAGAAAAGACGTAAGACGAGGTCGCGTAGCAGACGTCTGTGCCCTGTCTCGTTGTCGGGTCGCGGTTAAAGTATATGAAAGAGACAGGGCGTGGACGGGACGCGAAGATAAGAGGGATGACATTGCATTACTCACATTTAGCTTTGCATTTAAGCGTCTGCTTTTGAGACGAAAACAAGTCTTCTTCAGAAGACGAGGATGTTCTGGCTTTAGTTAAACTTGCTAACATTCAAAGGGTTCAAAGTAACCCCCGCGCACCCGTTTCTACCGTGTCTTGTCTGCGCCTCGCCTCTTCTATATGTGTTCGAATAGGGCGCAGTCGTCCGCGCCCTGTCTTTTCTGTTTATTTTATTTCGTGACGCTTCTATACATTTTGAATGAACATTTATTGAATGGGCGCCGCGTTTGCGACGCGTCCTCGTCTTACGTCTTTTCTGTTTGTCCCGCTCCTTAGGTAGGTATTATTACGTAAAATCGATTGTACGTTTGTATATTATAACTAGCTGTCCCACGCAGCTTCGCTCCCGTCAACTGGCTACCTACCTACACTAGCTACACTACATACATGAATGTTGCGTAACTTTAACCGCTTACGCAGCGCACGCAACGGAATTTCTCAAAAAGGATTTTGCCCGTTTTTGCAGCATTCTTCATTTATGCTCCGCTCCTATTGGTCGTAGCGTGAAGTTATATAGCCTTTAACCTTCCTCTATAAATGGACTATCCAACACAAAAATAATTTTTCGATTCCAACTAGTAGTTCTTGAGATTAGCGCGTTCAAACAAACAAACTCTTCAGCTTTATAATATTAAATATATAGTATAGATATGTACGTATGTAAAGTTAGGTAGGTACCTTATATCTAGAAGTCATCATCTGCCTAGCCTTTTCCCAACTATATTGGGGTCGGCTTCCAGTCTTACCGGATTCAGCTAAGTACCAGTGTTTTACATGGAGCGACTGCCTATCTGACCTCCACAACCCAGTAACTGGGTAACACGGTACCCCTTGGCAAGACTGGTGGCAGATCTCAAGCTTCTGACTACCCGTAACGACTGTCATAGATCTTCAAATAACAGCCGGGACCAACGGCTTAACGTGCTTTCCGAGGCACGGAGGAAACTCGGTATGTTGAAATGGTCACCCATCCACGGACCGACCTCGTCAAGCGTTGCTTAACCTTGATGATCGACCCGTGCGGCTGTTATTATTTAGCTACGAGCTCCTAGAATATCTAGAAGTACTAATCCGATATTGAAAATTATTTCACTGATAAAAAGCTGTGTGTCATAGCATAGGTTATCTATATTTCTTTTATCCCGAAAAAACACGGTAGATTGGGAAACGAGAGCGAAACTGCGGGTGAAAACTAGCTTATTACAATTGCGAACAATGTTCTGTTGACTTGTGAGTTTGTGACGTATTGCTATTGTTTTGAACCACGATTTGCATTTGCATTTATTTCATAAGGTATTGCTTTCAATGCGGCTTTTGATGCTATCTATAAAACGGTGAAACTGTGCCAGATCGTATCGTAACTAGAGTTCCGCTAAGAATTCTTCTCAGTTAGGTAGCCGGTATACAGGATGTAGCGGCAAGTTGATCTGTACTAATATTATAAATAATAAGGTAAAGTTTGTGAGGTTCGGGTGAATATCTGGATGTACTGAACCGATTTAAATGAAATATGGCATGGAGATAGTTTGAGACCCTGGCAAGGACAAGGGATAGTTTGTATTCCCTTGGGATGATAAAACACTGTGTACGCGGACGAAGCCGCAGGCGGAAGCTAGTGTGATTATATTTTTAAAATAAAACCGGCCAAGTGCGAGTCGGACTCGCGCACGAAGATTTCCGTACCATTATCGCAAAAAACAGCAAAAAAAACACGTTTGTTGTATGGGAGCCCCACTTAAATATTTATTTTATCCTTTTTCTAGTATTTGTTGTTATAGCAGCAACAGAAATACATCATCTGTGAATTTTTTAACTGTCTAGCTATCACCGTTCATGAGATACAGCCTGGTGACAGACGGACAGACAGACAGACGGTTCGCGGAGTCTTAGTAATAGGCTCCCGTTTATACCTTTGGGTACGGAACCCTAAAAACTGCTTTTGTCCATGTAAATAAACAAATTTCGCCGAGAAAAAAATGGTAATAAAAATATCTTTTAACCAAATTATGATCAGTTGGGCAAAATATGCATACATCTTTTTTAAGAATTGTTTATGTCGTCCTTAAAATATGATCATTCGGTTGCAACCTGTTGTTTGAATGAGTAAATAAAAGTATTCTATGAAAGATACGTCTAACAATAAGAAACAAAAGCACGTAGGTGCCTATGGGAATGAAAAACAATGTTATCAAACAACCCACACCATAAAACACCTCTCCCCTGACAGGCAACATAAAGGGACGATCGAAAAATGACGCTAATGATAGCATCTATCGGCGCACATCATCAAACACAAACATTATCGGCCAGACAGTGGACAATCGCTAGCGACGCAGTAATTGCCCATACATACACAAACTACGGCAATTACAAAAGTCAGCCCCGAGCACACGCCGCCACTCCGTCCGTTATTTTCGCTAAATGGGCCCATTTGAAAATTAACTGCATGATTGCTTCCGAATAATGCGCCAGTGTCGAGCGATATATCTCACGACAAGTGCTGCTAAACAAATGAAGGGGATGTTGTGCGTAAATTGGAACTAATATAAGATTAGTAACAGCGCCATCTAGTAGGCAATAGCGGAACTTCAATGCCAGCTAGCTTGCTACTTCTTAAACATCATTGGTATAAACAAAATACTAAACACACACTTTGAAAAATCCATTATATGATAATTCATAACAATAATTTATATGAGAAACAGTAGATTTTTCTCTAATAAATTTTAACAATAAGGCAATTTACGTTTCAGAGTAGAAATTGGCTGCGCAGTTCCGCTATTCGACACTAGATGGCGGAACCAGTCAAAACCATACATTCCGTCTCGCGCTTGTAAAAATGATCAAATGTTTTCTTTTCTTACAAGATAATATCTATTGAAAATATAATTTAAATAAGAACTATTTATTAATGGTATTAATAGTTGGCAGTAAAATAAAAGAACCGTAAAATCTGATATGGTTACTTATTAGGGCAGGTACCTATTTAACTTTTCAAAACTGTAAATTGGCTGCATTAATTCTTCTTAAAAAGAGATAAAAACAAACATATATCAGCTAGTAAACATGGAAATGCCAGTATTTAACAAACAGCGCTCAACTGCAAAAGAACCGTGCAACAGACGGGGTGTGTTGTTAAAAACTGTTGCCATGAAAAATGACCTTTTCGAAGTTAAATAAATTGTATCTGTACGATCTTTTGCTGTAAGCAAAATGGTTGCACATTTTTCATCTTTTACCGTTGAAATGGCCAGGTTTTTCATGGTTTAAAATTTTTAATTAGTCGATATTTGGCAGATTTTTTATTAAAAGAAAAAATGTAAACTCACCTGAATTTGTTCAGCCGCTTTTTTCGCCAACCCAGGATCCAAAATAGTGATATCGAAGTCATTGGCACATTTCTTTGCCGCTTCACTAAACGCCGCCGCATTGACATAGTACGCCGATCCCTTTTCACTTGTTTCAACCGGAGAGTTTGGAGACAATATACCACTGTCTGTATCACTAACGTTTGCCGATTTCCGGACCAGACCGGAGGTTTCCCCGCCTGGAGACTTTAGCGGGATCCGAGATTTATCTCCAGTTGGAGACTTCAAAGGAATTCGGGATTGTCTCGAACCGTCCGGCGCGAATCCGGTCGCCGGATCGAAAATAACGTAGTTGTCTTTGTCGCACCTCACTTTATTATTCACTGTCACCGTGTATTTTTTATTAGGACTAAGGTTTAGAAAAGGATCTTCAGTATCAATAGGACTTTCAGGTATTATGGATTGTATCTTAGGAGATATCTTTGGTACGGATTTTCCGTCTATAGTCCGCCTTATCACAGTGTCGTTAGTAAACTTTAATCGCACATATTCGTTAGATATTGTCCGCCTAACTGGTGAAGAGAGTAACGGTGATGGTTTACTTTCTTGTAAACTAGTTCTGTTTTGAAATAAATTGATCTTTGGTTTATCCATTGTTCTGACTGGAGTAAAAGGTAACTTTAGTTTGGTTGTTATTTTTTTCTTTTGACTTGAATTTAAATCTATACTTCCCCTCACAGTACTTTTATACACCGGTAATACACTTGTCTTTTCTTGAACTTTCAAAGGTTCTTTGGCTAATTTTGAACAATTTTTACCTAAGTCAAAAGATTTGTTTAATTTCTTTATTGGTGCGGGCGTTTTAAGTCGTTTGTCTTTGATCTTTTTATCGGGGGAAACATTGGAAGCAGCAGTATCATGTTTCTCGTTAACAGATATAGTCTCTTGTTTGATAAAAGTTTTGCTACGATCACGTAGGAGTGTTTCATTTTGTGCTGCTTCAAATAAATGGTCGTGAAGGTTGCCAAAGATGCTATCTATTATGATATCAACGTCGCTGGATTCAGAGTTGCTTTGAGAGGATCTGTTCTCGTTTATTATGCACGATATTCTTTCCTCCACATCAATGAGTGAATCTGATTTGTCAGTATCGCCTATACTCCGTGAGGTCCCACTGCCGGAGTCTGACGGTGTTTGTACTTCAAATATCGCATCATGTGTTGGAACTGTTTGTTTTCCTGAATTTTCTGGACAGGAAGATCTTCTTCGTTTCACAGTACCAGTTTCTGTAGACGGTAGATCCCAGTCTGAAACTTGCACAGCACACTGCGCCCCACTATTTTTAGAACGTCTAGGGCTTGTCATTATAATAATATCGCATTTTTATAGCACTATCTACACTTGAGTATCACTTGTCGTTCAATGTACACGCCAGTAACTTTAATGTTATTTATTTATTTATTAACACGTACATTGTTACATGTTGGAACATCGTCGGCTAGTAATTGTGAATAGAATTCATATTTAATGTACGGCGTCCCAGCAGTGCGATCGTTAGTGGAATCAAACACGAGCGAGTATCGGGCTCGATTGTTATCTAATTACAAACTTGACGCTAGCGCACATGGGACTGCCGGTATCTATGTTATTTTCTCTAATGGAACCATTCGTTTTCTGTTCTGTGACACGGAAGGGGGTTAGTTTTGATAATAATGGCATTTATTTTGTAGAATCGAGTTTGTTTCACATTTAAGTTAAGTATAATAGCCAAGGTATCGCCTATTAGCAGAAGACCCCTAACATGAAACAAAATTTTGTTTGCCTTTGCCAAAACCGAAAATAAAATTGAATTAAACTAAAATCTTTCCCCACACTCTCCATCGAGGTCTTAACAGCTACAAAACTCGACAAAAATGCCTCAATTTAATCAGTACGTTGTGCAGGTACTAGATAGACATAAAGTTGTAACAGCACGTTTTATCTCTTAGACATGAACGTTTAGGTGTAGGTCGGTCGCCGGTGGTGGCGGAAGGTAGTTTTTATGTTCCGTCCGGGACTCGCCTCGCCTCCTTGGTTCGCCCGCTCGTTCAGTCGTCGGCTCGTCGGTCGGTAGCCGTACGTGCGCCCAGGGAGAAAGTTACGTGGTCTTGTATTATGCAGGCTGGTTCAAATTCAACATTTTTATTATATTCTGTCTCTGCAGTGAAGCCTTTGTTGTGTTTGTTTTTTGGGTAGGTGTTGTAGCGCAGAGTTTTATGAGAAAAATATATTGTGGAAAGATTGCCATTCAATTCAGATAAGTTAATTGAAAACGTTGTGTTAAAATAATGCTTGATATACCTGCACATATTTAGTGTTTTTGTTTCGTTTATTTCATAAAAGCTGAAGTCTTCAAAATCAAAAGCATTCAGCGAACGTATGCAGTAGAAACAACAATAGCACCAGGATTCGCAATTTCGAAATCGAAATAAAACCTCGACCATAATAATTAGTTTTTCTGACGCCTTAGTGCAGAACGTCAGAACTACTAACGGTAAAGTGAAACGGAATGAACTTACGGAGTTGGCGGGATTCTGACAAATTGCCCCCAAGTGTCCCCTGAGTAACCTAATTACCGCATAAGTTAAAGCAATAAATAACGAAGGGCGAGGACTTACTTGCACCGAAGCTGCCGAAACTACGATAGTTCTACGTGGCTAGTTAAGACCGGTACACATTAGCGAACTATTACAGTAAAGTAACCGAAGTTAGGTTAAACGGTGTTCGCCGCCAGCAAGTTGTTGTGTCTTACTAGTCCGCACTGCAACATACAGCGTAAACTTTAATGTGATGGCAATCTTTCAGCGGATGAATTGCTCATGAATATGAACAGCTTTCATTGTTGGACCAACACTAACATCGCAAAAAATAATCGGATACCTAATCAAATGTTGCCGTTTGCAGAATTATGTGAACGAATTCTTGAGTGCTCTTACCACTCAAAGTTTACCAATTAATTAAAAGCCTCTCGTGTCTTTGTGTCGTGTGACCGCTACACGATTCATGATCATCCATGATGTCATCATTATCCAGACATATTTGGTGCGATTCCAAACCTTGGACTAGCATAATCTCACAATCTATTCATCTATTTTCGACTATCTAAATTCTACATGCTTCGGTTCGCGGTTACAGTAACTAGTGATCTTGAACAGCGTTACCACAATCAGCTTGATTCCTGTTTTAGTCTGAATGTGCTCTGTGGTCACCGGAACGTTTGTGACTTACCTATGTGTTTAAATTACGGACTTCTGCTTTGGAAAAGCTAATGGTTCAGCATTAGTGAACACCTACCTATCTAGGAGTGTTATACTTCGTCTAATTAGAAAGAAGACGGTTATTATAAATGGTTATTAAAATTTAATGCCGGAGGTAAAAGAGTTACAGATAATACACATTTATAGAAAAGAAAGGTTCAAGATGCTGTTTAAACCTTTGCCATACAATGAAGGGTGAAACAGCATCAGAAGCATTCAGCTAAAAGATAAATACGTATATTTGTTTTTTTACTAGGTACTTATTTGAAGACATGCACATATAAATTTGCAACTTGCATTTAGCAAACTTTTTACTTCCAAATTATCACAAAAAGAAACTGTTATACAACGCACATAGCTCATACGTTAAAACTATATTACCTTCTGAATACCAATGCACAGACACGCTTAATGTATTTATCAACTGCCAGCACAGGTTGCTACTAGATCGCACAGCTGCCTACACCAATATATCAAGAACAGTAAGGAATAGTAGGGATTGTCTCCGGAAAGCAACTTTATCGGCCGGTGTCCGTCCCAAAGCCATGAAATTTATTGGAACAACACATCCCCTCTATATCGGACACAAACTTTCTAATTTGTTAGCTCGTTGCAACCAGGGCTGCTATATTGGATCCCAGGATACATTCCGCAGACGGAAACTAATTGATGACTTTGTAGGGAGAGAGTATGTGGAATATTGTACTTATTGGGCGAATGGCATTAGATTTGCTTGTGTTCTAGGGTTAATATCAAACTAGCCTTCGCACGGGACAAATTATATTCCCACAGAAACCTTCCTCATCTATCGCTCTTTCTAACATTGAAACGTATCCCACCAAAATGAAAATGTTGCCAAGACGAGACCATATGGCTCGCACTGTCAAAAAGTTATCAGATCTCATATAGAGCCAAGCTTCTAACTCTACACGCCCTAAGTTCACAAACTCTACACCATAGACAAAATATGTGACTTGGCCGCATTGCTTCAGTTACATGCCTCGTTACTTGAAGTCACCACTTATAGGTTACACGTATTTCGTATACGCAACTCCTCGTCGTCATGTTTCGTTACTACAAGAACTATTGTATAACAGAAAAGTAATGAACAGTGAATAATTTTTTCACCTTCTGCCCATGTTGCTATTACAATTTTATATTTTTAATAATTTTACTATTGACATCGTATCCCGAGAATTGGATATCTGGGTTTATCATAACTTGGGTTTGGATTATACAAACTCAAGTTATGAGGGTTGAATAAAAGGACGAAACCCATCGTGAAAAGGTTGGTAGTGCTTTGTGCTTCGTTTGGCTCGTCTTGACAGGGGCACAGCCGTGCCCCCAGATCAAAATCCATCGCGTGGTATATTCGAAGTAAGCTGAGAAACAGACAGAAGCATATAGTGTCTTTGCTTTAAATACTATTTAGACAAGATGAACCGGTAAGGAAAACTAAACAACATAAAATTCGGTAAAGATGAAACTCCTTATTCATGGCAACTTGACATTTATCGAGGCTATAAAAATACTATCCGTCTTTTCCTCCTATTCAAGTGAAAATACGATAGAATAGCGTTATGTTAGCGATGAAAAGGGGAATGAAGTATTGAGTTCACAATTATATACAAACTTGAAGTAAGAACATGAAGTTTTATATGCAACATGATGATCCTTTCTCTGTCAAATTCACGTATATTTACATGCTTTTTTTATAGAACACTGATAAAATCGCCCAAAAATCAATACAAAAACTCTAAGCGATATACAACTTCTAAAAGACTAATGTGGTATCATTATCGCCCTCCCCTTTTTCACTCCATTCATAAATTTTCAGCGAAGTGTTTACGGTGTTCATATTTTTGTTGTTAATTTGGCAGGTTGGCAGCCCTGCATATGGTGCAGTGTATTTACTCGTACTTGTTTCCGCACGTGCCCTTTGCTTTGGAGCAAAGTTTAGAATACAAGTTTGTGCAGTTGCATGCACTGTGAACGCGGGAGTTTGTTTCCAAGACCGTGTAGACGTGTGATTGGATTACGTGTTGCTGTGAGTTTACACAGACTGTGCAGGTACCTATGCTTCATTGATCTTCTGTCTATTGCTGATTCGATTGGTGTTTGTCTAACAATTGCCACTACGTTTTACCTGTGGGTGTAGGATAGGTACATATGTTTCTGTACTTTAACGTTAAATATAAGTTTATTAAAAATAGATAATGAATTGTTCAGCTCTCTCATTTGTCAACTGAAAACAGTATAAGATATTAAATATTTAAAAGACTATATAATCCCACTTGATTAAGTAACGCAAATATTTATTACGTCATTATGTCGGCCTCAAAGCTTCTAATGTACCTAAATAAATACAAATAAAATTCAGAGCTTGAGATACGCGGCAATTACATTAAAACACCTGGGCGGTACATTTGCACAAAATCACACCAGGAATAACAAAAACACGCAAATTTTAAGGAAAAACAGACCATCTAATTTACGGGATCCATAAAACGAGGCTAACGTATACTGTTTCAAATATTTCTTATCGTCGCGTTTCGACTCCCCCGTGAGCAAAAACAGGAACTTTAACTGCAAGACGGGCCCCGATCCCGTTCGTCTTAAGTGATTTACAGGCGCACTGCGACCTGCCTCCGAACAACCTTCAAGGGGAGAACCTCCTTGAACCGGGTTACTAGACTTATCGCGCAAATGTATCCATCTGTCCCCTTCCCTTATACAAACTAAGAGAAGGACAGAATGTTTTAAGCCGGCAATAGAAATTTGAACGGTGTACGCCCCAACAATATCCTCCTAAATGGGTCAGGAAGGCGAAGTTTACGTCGCATTTCAGCATTAGGGAAACCGAAATGCAATAAAATCCGGCAATAGACGCGGAATTAGAAAATTATACCGGAGGAGGTTCGAGCCTCGACCTCCAAAGGGCTCATGAACTTTAAGGCTATGATTAGGTATATTAAATTATTTTCTCGAACTCACTCATGCTCTTTATATGGAGATTAAATCCACTGTATGCATATTACATCTCGTGAACCCTTTGCTTTATAATTTGCTTTATGGTTTTTCCAAAATTAACTTTCATTTTGCTGTAGCTATTCAAACTTTAAGATGAAAATCAGACTTCTGTCTTGTAATAATGATGTACCGAAGTTCCAGTAGTATAAAACCGCCAGTGTTAAGCTCTGCTCAAAACTTTAGGAAATACAAGCGTTATGTTACATATTTGTTATTTAAAATACAAAATAATTATTTTCGCTGTCGTGCTATTTGATATGACGTATCAGTCACTAAGATCGAGTCGAAAACTCAATTTCACAAATCTCTCTACAAACAAGTTAATTGCTTAACTGGCCTATTCTAAACCGAGCGGTCACAACTACCCACGAGATTAAACCAAACAAACTAATGTAAGACCGAAAACAAAATGTCCGATGCCCTTTTCACCAACAAACAAATAAAACCGAATGTGCTGTGTACACTGGGGTGCATCGTACACAATTTAGCGTGGCATTAACACAGCAATATTTTGTCGGAAAGAAATATTATTTGCATTCGTAATGCTGGGGTGGCCGTGTTGGGACTGGGGTGTGCATTCCTGCACTACAGTGCACTTGTCTTCGCTTAGGGTACGCACACATACACGAAGTGTAGACGCGTACTTACACGTATTTTTTAACGTGCAAAGGTCGCACCAGAAGCCTTATTGCGTAATGAATTCGGAAAGAGCAAAGGGCAAAGACCAATCACATAGACGGAAAGCCACATCGCATCTTTCATCTCGCATGTGATTGGTCGATTTTTCATACTCTTTGCCCTTTGCTCTTTCGCACTCATTACGCAATAAGGCTGCAGGTTTGAAAATCTCGACCTTTGTTACAACATTACCTTCAACGTTAAAATCGTGCTACGAAATGATAACATCGCTACGCGCTTTGGCAATTTACTGCAGTCTCCAGTTTTCTCGTAGCAAACGTCTTCGAAAGCTCTACGAAACGCCTACGAACTATTAAGAAAATTGAATCACTTTAAAATACATCTTATAATCCGCTACTCTGCGCGTACAAACATCTTTAAAAGCATTAGAGCGTATAAAGGGTGTGTGTCAAACAGCAATACTCGCGCACACCCCCGTATTCATCTACACACAAATGCATTTGTTGCAATGCAGGGGAATTTTCGATTAAATATTTAGATTAGATTTTTCGTGATACATTTATCATGGTTTAATTGTGTTGGGGCGACGGCTCTTACACTGATGAAAGTGGTCATAGTATTCCTAGAGATTTGTTTTGTAATCCTTTGATATGATAATGTAATAAGAAAACGGAGGACCTCGCTCCCTTTGGACGTCTTTGAATTGTATTAGGTACTTTTGTATTAACATTATTCGTGCATTCGAGCTTTTATATTCAGGAGTACTGAGAATAATGGCTATTATCCTCGTAGACAAAGCCTAGAATGGTAATATTCGCCATTATGTTTCTTTCAAGATGAAGGCACACAATAGGTCGGATCAGGCTTATTTGAACATGGCGTGATGTAAAGAAAAAGAAAGAAACCTACATTATCTTGATGAAAAAGCTTTTTCTTATCTTGTCTGAGTCTATTCGTTCATATACGCATCTGCTACCAACCAACATCTATATTTATTTTGACTTCGAACAATTTACATTTTTACCCTTAAATAGGAGATTTGGATTTGGAACGCCGCGATGCATTAAATTTCAGCCCCTGCTACTGCAGTCTCTAGACCCTGAGATCATATAATTATTATTTCACATTCTTTTATGGACAAGTGAATCTGGAAAGCAGTCAGACGTCTTAAACTATTTACTTAATTGCTCATTTAATAGCCAAGAGCAGTCCAGACAATTCGCAATATATATGAATTATGAAATAGACGCACCTCGTCCGGCTGTCCCAAGCGGACGTGGAAGCATGTACGCATAATTGTGTCCGAGTATTTAGAGGACAGACAGACCTGCGGGCGTCCATGCATCCATGGATATAGTAAGTACTATACGCATAGGTGCATGGGTGGATATTCTGTTCACAGTCAGTCAATTGGACATTGATGGAAGCATTAATTAATATTGATTAATCAAGTGATGATATTCTATTAATGTAGGTTTGTTTTTTTGGAATGTATTATTAAGGCACATATTTAAATTATGTTTAATGATCTTAATATTTTGTGAAATATTGAGCTTGTTCTTGTTTATAGGATGAATAAGCAATTACACGAGCAATATTAGGATGACTTTTCATGCCTATACGTGATGCGATAGGGGTGATGGCAGATGTGAACTGTAGAGCTATCCTGTGTAAATCTCACCGTGAACACTCTGGTGAAGTAAACATGAAGTGACCTATCAGTCCATTCTATCAAGGTGGAGCAGCTAGAGCAATAGTGGCCCAGTGGTAACGGCCCCGACTTACGTGCCCGTGTGATCGAACCCAGGCAGGCGCTTTACTAAGTGTAAATAATTTCGTCACCACTGCTGTAAAACCAATAAAAGAAAACATCGTGAGGAAACTGGCATGTCTTCGAACCAAAAATTCGAAGACATCTGGCATATATATCAACCAATCCACACTAGGCCCGCCTGCTAGATTAAGGCCCATTCCTTCTCTCACAAAGAGGAGGCCTGTGCCCCAGCAGTGGGATCATTAAAAGGCTGATGATGATGGCGGATCAAGATGGAATGACAGTTTACACTTCAAACTCGTTCCACTTCAGTTCTCACGGCGAGATAATTACAGAATACACCGGCTATTGTCTATTTACTACAGTAACATTTCGCCTGTGGCGGTATTTGTGGTCATGTAGGCTTGCTCACCGCAAGTTATGGGATACAACCCCTGACATAGTGCTTCAATCAGAACTGAGAGTTTCCTTTCAGGAAAACCTAATTAAACTTTTGATAAGTCCGTACCGAATCAATACTTTTCAAACTCGTTATCAAAACAATTATTTCGCGGGTCGACCTCAAAAACAAAACAATAACGCTAAACGTCAATTTTCATTTAACATCCATTTCAATCCTGCCAATCACAAAGGACGTATTTGGCTGAATAATTATTGCCTTTGCCAACAAAGCTTGGAACACACGTTCCATTACAGAGGGATCACCATTGCAAGCTCGCAACGACCATAAAAACCGTAAAGCCGTATTTTCCTTATTATGTGCTCTCCTAATATGTTTTAGCTTGTTTACCGTGTGTTTTTGTTACAATGTTTTTTACTTAGCCTTTCGTATTTGATCGTGAAATATTGTGGTTTTCTCTGTGTGTGCTGAAACATTTTGTAATGAAATTATGACTTTTTAGGGCTCTAAAAAGAGTCAAGCAGACTCCAAGTCTTTTAGGGCATCGTTTTGATTTCAAGAAAAGAAAAAGTGTATGTAAAACATTTACGTACCAAAGGGGAATGCCCATTTTGTAAGGGAACTTGGGCCCCTTTGAAAAAATGGTTGTATCTTGATGAATTTGGTTGTATATTGTAGAAAAAACACGTTATATTCATAATTAGAAAACATTCTTTATTTATTTTGCGGGGTTCACGTGAAATAACGATGTTTCTGTTCTCGAAATGAACCCTTATTACAATGCAATAAGGTGCATACGAATGTCCAAGTGAAGAAACCTGATCTGTTGTTAAAAAACACTAAATATAAATCTTATTTTTGGATAATATTGAAATCGCAGACACGATACCTCATAAGAGGCCTGTGTATGGGCAATCTCCTTTGTCCATGTTTGCAAAGAATGAATGATTTGGATTTGGGGGATTGTTATTGAAACGTACTTATTGTAGTTGTAAAATTTTCAGGAAAAAATTAAATAAATGAAAACCCACAGAATTATATCATCTATGTGAGAATAATTAGAGCAAGAGAGAATACTTATTCCGCTTTTATTTTTAAAGAACATTAGGTCACGTAGCAATGGTGGCCCAGTGGTAACGGCGGTGACTTACAAGTTCTATGTCGTGGGTTAGAACCCAGGCAGAGTTTCTGTAAATTATTTCATCACCGCTGCTCTCAAAACGGTGAAGGAAAACACCGTGAGGAAACCGGCATGTCCTAGAATCAAAAATTCGAAGACATGTGACATCCACCAACCCGCACTGAGCCCGCATGGTAGATTATGGTCCATTCCCTTTCACAGAGCGGAGGCCTGTGTCCCAGCAGTGGGCACATTAAAAGGCTGGTGATGATGAGGTCATCACATATTTATGCCTACAAAGAAATACCACACATTTTTACTTTACAAAAACTTTATATCCTCCATAAGCCAGCTAAGCAGCCACGTATTTAAATACCTGCTCAAAGTAAAACTTAGGCAATCTTTCATCCTCAACTTACATCGTAAGGTGAGCCACAAAAACATGATCCAACATAAGTTATTCCAAAGTATGCTCAAACTCCTCACTTGATAAGTCTCTGGCCGTGCGAGTGTAGCGTGCGAGCGTGCGAGAGTGCCAGAGGAGGACCCAATCCCTCCTAAACCTCTTTCCTATTTATATGCAGATTCCATGACCGACCATAAGTTATCCGAACACCGGATCATACCCTTAATGATACTCAGATAAAAGGAAATGGTACTACATTGGGGTGCATTTTTTCACATTTGGAACTTTGTCATAATAATTGCGTCAAGAGTCAACGGTTTGGAATTAATTAATGCGGGGCGACATCTTGTTTTATTATTGAAATGTGGAGGGATTAGTCGGATTAATATCGTTAGTGGTTATCTGTAGGTAGCTGTAGCGAATTTTGTACAGGCTGTGCATGTTTTTGTGGGGTTATTTCATAACTTAAGGGTACACTAGTCGACGGCGACGGCACGAACTATTTTGTGCGCGGGGTTAAAATATATTTTATATCAACCGACAACACGTGCGGAAGAGATAGATGCTGTGAGGCGCAGTAAGAAGCTAGTTCGCGTACGAATTAGCACTTTCGCAAGTTTGTAGCGAAATGGATGATGATTTAGGAAGAAAACGAGCGCGCGAAATTTTATAAACAGACCTTTGGGAGTCTAGATATCATGAAAAAACGACTACATATATATTTTCAAAATAAAGTTATTGGCATTGTTGAACTACTAATCTATCCCTGTATGGTGGCCGTTTTGCAATTTTCCTTCTTCTTATGGTATTTATTTCCACCCAAAGATGCGTAAAATTAGTGTTAAAATATGGAACTTTCGACGCTCATAACTTTCAAATGTTTTCTTTTTTTACTTTTTTGCTTCCATACAGGGCATAGATAATGATGAGACAATTTGATATCAGTTTTTATTCTGAACGTACATCGTCAAACAGTGGAGTAATCGCCAGACTACGTTTGTATGGAAGAATGATCGACTAGTGTAACCTTAATCAAAGTCTTCTTTAGTTTTCTGTCGTTCTATTAAAGGATGTTACCATGATAATTAGTTACTGGCATATACCTAGGGAATATCAATTGTTTAGGTGTACTTACAGATTTTTTAACACCCCGACGGAAAAAAGACGTGTTATAAGTTTGAAGTGTGTACCTGTGTGTTTGTGTTTATATGTCTCCTAAACGGATAAATCGATTTTGTCAATTTTTTTTTGTTTGAATGGTGACATTATCGAGAGTGTTCTTAGCTAGATGATTGATGAAAATCTGTTC
Organism: Orthosia incerta; assembly: GCA_948252205.1. Taxonomy (NCBI): domain Eukaryota; kingdom Metazoa; phylum Arthropoda; class Insecta; order Lepidoptera; family Noctuidae; genus Orthosia; species Orthosia incerta. Next base: position 12,626,564 of record OX411741.1, read on the forward strand.
AGCCGTTCAAAAGTTATGGGCGTTTTACTGTTTCAATCGCGGTATTTTCGCAAGTTATTGTGTCATAATTACGTTTTAGATAGATTGTTGATCGAAGCGTGTCTACTACTAGATAAATTATGTGGCATGAAATATGTTTTCATCAAACATAGCTAAAAACACTCTCGATAATAATCTTAATTGGTTTACCCGCTTAGGAGCTGTGATGCAACAGAAAGATACACAAACCATAGATTTAGAATTTTTTTTGCTAATGACACAAACCCACAGGTAAATACGTCAAATTCAAGAAATTAAAGGCAGAGTTTGTGATCATCATCATCATCATCATCATATCAGCCGAAAGACGTCCACTGCTGGACATAGGCCTCCCCCAAGCGTCGCCACATTGATCGGTCCCGTGCGTCCCGCAACCAGCGGATTCCTGCAACCTTCACCAGGTCATCGGTCCACCTGGTGGGAGGCCTTCCAACGCAACGTCTTCCGGTTCGCGGTCGCCACTCCAGAACCTTTCTGCCCCATCGGCCATCCGTTCTGCGAGCAATGTGCCCTGCCCACTGCCACTTAAGTTTGGCAATTCTTCGGGCTATGTCGGTAACCCTAGTTCTCTTACGGATCTCAACATTTCTGATACGAGTCTCAACGTTTCTGAGTTTGTGATACGTAATTATTATTTATTATAAATATCTCAAGGAACAAACAAGTTCAGTGCGCAATGTTCTAGTCAACCATAGAGAAAGGAGACTCGATACAGCCACTTAATAAATCTTCAGTATACAGATTAAAAATAAACTACTTATATGGGTTGCATTCACTAATTCTTAACGGAAAGAGGAGGTATTTCCGACGAGGGTTAAATAAACGAGCTCAAAAAAATATCTTGCTCGTTTTTCATACCTCTTGTTCTGGCTCACTAAACACGATACTGTTCACAGTATTAACACTACAAAAGTACACAGTATACTTTGTTAGCGGTTTCAAGTTTATCAGCTTGGTTGAGCTTTACAGGTTTAGGAGCTCAACTTTATACCCCGTTCGTTTATTTTGGTAAAAGAAAAACTTGTAAAATATTTACATTCACACACATCTATTTATTATTATCTCATTTCTTTTTGTGACTGTCGTAAAAGATGACTACGGGAAGTATATGATGTAGGTACAGTCACGAGCATCAGTGATAGTTACCAAAACGATATTCTCGTGAAATTGAAATTACAATGGCAACTCATAATAGCACGGTTTTACGTAAATACTATGTTTTGAACACATGTAACACAATACGTCTATAAATGTATAACGAGAAAATCGGTTTTGTATTTCCGTTCTTTCTTCTTGTCTGTTTATCAAAATAACAAGTGTGTTCCAAATAAGTAAACATTTTCGCATCTGACTGTACATCTGTAAATAGCCAGTAGGCACTTTTACTGTGTCTCGTGGTAAGGAATGTTAGGTAATTTTCACCGTAGACCTCTCTCGTGGAAAATTACTCCACATAGTTCTAACATTCCAACATTGTTCTGTGACAAGATGTCTGGACTTTCAAAGTCACCTTGACCTCGAGTGCCAGTAGACCGATAAACTACACATAGATATAGGATTTGCTGGGATTAATTTCTTGGCAAACATTTTTGTTACCTTATTTTATTCTTTTTTGGAACATAATTGGACTCCGCAATGGCTACTTATTGCCTTTGTACCATATAGCAATATTTATAATAATCACTGAATCGGAACTGATTATCAGATTCTTTATTTAAATTTTCTATTGATTTGATTTTAGAATCTGCTCATCAGTTGCTAAAACAGTTCTGAGATTTTTTTAATAAGGGTGATGGTGAAAATGCTGTACCTTTTTACATATGGCAATATTTATAATAATTACTGAATAGCAACTTATTCTTAATTGAAATGTTCTATTGATTTGAATTTAGAATCTACTTAACAGTTGCTAAAACAGTGCAGTGAAAATGCTGTACTATTAGATAAGCTATAAACTTTAGTTAAAAATGAAAAAAAATTACAAAACACCACCCACGAAAATTTAATAATGTGACGTAAATCACGTTACGGACAAAACTTAATTAAAAAATACGTGCAGCGTTACTTCAACTTAAATCTATTAAACGGATAATTATTAAATCTTACATGGAAAATTGTGGTTGGATAATTGCTTACTGAGTAAGCAGAATTTTGATTAAATTAAACGGTAGTAAGAAGGGGGAGACGCGTTTGAGGGAAAATAATGAAAATATTGCCCCGGGTAATCGGCGTGCTTCGATTATAAGATCGACTTGGCTCGGTATCCTGTCTACGTACTTTATTATCTTCTCCTTCGTAAAACAATGCAACCTCCTTGCCTGAAATGAAGGAATTGTAGTCATGAATATTGAGACTGGCTGGGTGATAAAAAATTTAATTTTGGAACAGAAAAGATGGTGATATTCATTGCCTCTCTATAAAATTTTTGAATTTGGAACTGGCTAGCTCACTGAACATCGAGATGCCTCGGTGACCTCTGCTTATGGTGCGATAAATCGGTACTCTAGCGTTAGCTGGTTAACTTCATGACGAAAGCTTGATGATTTATAAAAAAAGCATTACCCTTTTTCTAGGACAGTCGGATAAAAATCCTTATTTGCATAGGTAAATACCGCAGAAAGCAAAGCAGAAATTACAATCTCATTTTCTAGTTCAACATCAAAGGCTAAAAGGAATCTACATTTTATTTTGAAAATTTTAATCTTGCGTAGATAATAATCGCAAGACAGAATTACTTTGCCGTTTTTTTCTCATCTCAGTCGGGTTTCAATTACGATCGCATCGCATGTCTAGTAGGAACTATAGAGTATCGACTTGTAGTTTGAAGTGCGTATTTCAATATTCTTCAAAGATGTTTTCTTAGGTATAAGAATCGTAAAATGAGGAAAAATAAGTAACTACCTATCGTAAGGTTACACTAGTCGAAATTCTTCCATACAAACGTAGTCTAGGGATTATTCCACTGTTTGACAATGTACGTTCAAAATGAAAAGTGATATCAATTTGTCTCATCATTATCTAGCTCTGTATGGAAGCAAAAAAGTAATAAAATTTTTGGGCGCAAATAAATACCAAAAGAAGACGGAAAATTGCAAAACGGCCTCCATACAGGGATAGATTAGTAGTTCAACAATGAATATAATTTTATTTTGAACAGATAGATTTAGTCGTTTTTGCATGATATCTAGACTGCCAAAGGTCTGTTTATAAAATTTAGCGCGCTCGGTTTCGTCCTAAATCATTATCCATTTCGCTACAAATTTGCAAAAGTGTGTATTCGTACGCGAACTAGCTTCCTACTGCTCATCACAGCATCTATCTCTTCCGCACGTGTTGTCGGTTGATATAAAATGCATTTTAACCCCGCGCACAAAATAGTTGGTGCCGTCGACTAGTGTACCCTTAATAGATTTTTTCCGGAAAGAGAAATCTCTTCTTTTAATAAATATTTGTAGGTGTGCAAGTTCAGCGTTTGCTAAACTATAACATCCGATAAAAAATAAACGCTAGTTTAAACACTACACAACCGTTCGATTAAGAAGGCTCACAAAATTACTCAACGTCCGTTTGCACTGTCACTAACGTTGATATGCGACGATGCACAAGCACAAGTAACTCAGTACATAACTAAGCAATATGCAAATACTGGCCGGACCATCAATCCTGCACGTCGGACACAAGATAAATAGTGGCTCTGACACTTGCACATTGCACGGCCATGTCGAACGAGGGAAGCGTTTACATTTTTAACTACGCGAACCGAAATTGTGACATCATTTGTCACGATCGGCGGTTAAATGGGCACGCATGTGTTTTGTTTCAACTGGCTATTAATTTTATTCGGTTTAATTAATATGTTATGTAAGTTGAAATTTAATAAATACACTATTGTAATCCTTTTTAGTTTTTTTTTTTATGGTCACCAGTTTGTCTATGTATAATCATGTAATCTAACCTGCCGGGCGAGCACGGTCTCTGTGATAGGGTTGATTGAATCACGCATTTTATCACGGTTTTTGCTCCCAAACTGTGATAAAAATGTGTGACTCAAGCCTGTCACAGTATGCTCGCCCGGATAATACGATTAAAATCAACGATGTCATCTATTTAAAATGAGTAAGATTATTTGCATATTTCTATGGGTTAAAATTGTTCTGTAAAAAATCTAATCTAGGTTTTAAAAAACTTTTATTAAACTTGTTTATTTAATTAGTGTGTATGGTCAAATCTTGCTATTGAATTCCAAAACAGTTTTTCCTAAAGGATTGTCCTGAATTTTTGCATACAATTTTGATTCGTTTTTTTTTACGTTTAGCGTTTAACTCCGATTCTAAATTCAATATGGCAGTCCAACGTCACACTCGCATGGCAAAAGCCTCCCTTTATTCGACAATTCTGTTTTTTGGTAGTGCGAGCCAGTCCCAAACAAAAAGTCCACAGTACATTCTGCAAAAAGCAAAGCAGCAAAGCAGAACCTTTTCTATCGTGAAACATAGAGCTACGTAACACAGTATGGTGATGTTAGTATATGGGATCACTTTGTCCACAGCTGCAGCGGAGGGTTACGGATGCAAAATATTGCTATTCTCAATAAAATGTTACTCTGAGCTCCCTTACGTAACTATCTTACAGCGTAGATAGCTTGCACACTTTGTTTATAGCAATACAGTTACTCTACTAGAGTGACAATAAAAACAGCTAGAAAATGTTGTAGCTTTTCTTCTGAATTATGTTTTTTAGGGTTCTGTACCCAATCGGTAAAAACGGGACCCTATTACTAAGACTCCACGGTCCGTCTGTCTGTCTCTCTATCTTGTCTGTCACCAGGCTGTATCTCATAAACCGCGATAGCTAGACAGTTGAAATTTTCACATATGATGTATTTCTGTTGCCGCTATAACAACAAAAACCAAAAACAGAAAAAAAAAAAATTTGAGTGGGGCTTCCATACAGAAACGTGATTTTTTGCCGTTTTTGCGATAGTGGTACGACCTTTCGTGCGCGAGTCCGACTCGATCTCTTCTCTTAGTAAACATACATATCATCAGCCCTGTATTCCTCAAAGGATATCAGCAGACAGACAGAAGGTTTAAGTGTTATGTAAATTTGGGTGAGTCTATTCTCAACTACTGGGCATAAATGAAGACTCAGAGCTGAACCTTTACAGATGGAAGAACTTAATCTCAATATCTTTGCCTGATCCGAAAATCAAACCTAGGACCTAAACTCGGTATTGACGCTTGCTACTATTCCAACCAGGTCAGCTATAGTAGTACGATTAATTTCGTTCATAAACCGTTTTCTTTCACTAATCAACCCCAAATTACCAAAATCAGTCCCAAATTCTGCAGTAACACATTCAAACGATCCCTAAACTCAATTTTAACGGGTATTAACTTAATTTAATACTAATTATTGAGTCAAATTCGGACATCCGTGAAAGGTCAAACAAGGGGGCAGGTATCGGTAAGCCGGGCTGTAACTCAACAGGTATTACAGTGAGCCGGAATGACCGGTGTCCGGTCGCGAATTAACATGGCGGCCGGACCGTCCGAGTGATCCGGACGATACGATTTATGGGACTGTTAATGACCCCATGCTATGATAACTGTTTATTTATGAACTGATGCAGCAGGAGATTATGTGGGGTAAGGGTAGTTTTTGAAATACTCTTTGTTTGCTGTAAGAGATGGAAATCAACAGAGTTTATTTAGATGTTAATTTGACGGAAATTACATAAAGTGATGTCTGAATTTGCATTATCAGATGCTTGCCCGGGTATTCAGGATTATCAGCAGATAAACTCGAAATCCCGGGATTATAAAAAGTAACTGAGGCTCTAGACAAGTGTTATTCGATGTCAGAGATGGCGATGGTTGAAATGCCAAAGCGATTGATTACGTGACATTTAGATAGCGTTTGTCATTTCCATGCGTTTTTATGGTTCCGTAGCCAAATGGCAAAAAACGAAACCCTTATGGATTCGTCATGTCTGTCTGTCTGCCCGTCCGTATGTCACAGCCACTTTTTTTCCGAAACTATAAGAACTATGCTGTTGAAATCAGGTAAGTAGATGTATTCTGTGAACCGCTTTAAGATTTTCACACAAAAATAGAAAAAAAACATTAAATTTTAGGGGTTTTCCATACTTAGAACTGAAACTCAATTTCTTTTTCATCATACCTATACGTATATTTGGATAGGTCTTCAAAAATGATATTGAGGTTTCTAATATCATTTTTTTTTCTAAACTGAACAGTTTGCGCGAGACACTTCCAAAGTGGTAAAATGTATGTCCTGTGATGATGATAAAACTAAAAAAAATATTTGATGTACATTACCATGTAAACTTCCACCATAAATTGGTTTGAACGAGATCTAGTAAGTAGTTTTTTTAATACGTCATAAATCGTAAACCGCAATTAACCAAGTACACTTGGCCGGTTTTTTAATTTATCCAATCGCTATCGCCACACTTTCAATGAATGAATGTCAATTGTCTTGTCTTGTTGTGAGATAAAAGTTACATGCCCTATATCATCTAAAAGTGTCCAAAAATCGTTGTTAATCATAGTAAAATCAGATTAATCATGATTTTAACGGAACAACTTTACAGTCATTGATAGAAAAAAAATAACAAAAAATCAATAGATGCCTGTTTAGATTCGTAATAATGACACCAACAAGAAAAGCGATATATATAACACTATTTTTTTCTGGCGTTTTCATATAAAAACGTATTGAGTTACACTGTTAAAACCGTTGTTATCACTACAATCTCTAGTTACATCACAACCACTAACGGTATTTATTCAACGTTCCTACAGCCAGTATCTCGCCTCAAGCGGAAACCTGAAACTTATCTATGAAAACGTTATCGCTCGTTATGTTGGTGTTCCGACAACGTTCTTATGTTGGTACTTGCCGCCTTTCATGTTCCGAATCAATTATGCTACAACACTGTATTAGTGATGTAACTATGAAGTAATTAGAACGTATTATGTATAGTATAAACGTTGTTTTAGTAGAGTTTGTTGGTATTTGGGATGCTTGAGGATAAGCAAAAAGAGGGAAAGAAGAATATAAGTACCTGGTAAAATCAAATTCAGGGATAAAATTATCTAGATAAGCATCCATACTTCCAATTGTATCCTACTTGTCGAAAATGCTTACAGTTGAAATTCTGGTTGTAAGAGAGCTTAATTTAGAACCATAAGAATCTTACTTCTTTCTATCTTACTTCTTTCTATCTTACTTTTTTCTATATTACTTCTTACTATCTTACTTCTTACTTCTTACTATCTTACTTCTTTCTATATACTTCTTTCTATCTTACTTCTTTCTATATTACTTCTTACTATCTTACTTCTTACTATCTTACTTCTTTCTATCTTACTTCTTTCTATATTACTTCTTACTATCTTACTTCTTACTATCTTACTTCTTTCTATCTTACTTCTTACTATCTTACTTCTTGCTATCTTACTTCTTTCTATGTTACTTCTTACTATCTTACTTCTTACTATCTTACTTCTTTCTATCTTACTTCTTTCTATATTACTTCTTACTATCTTACTTCTTACTTCTTTCTATCTTACTTCTTTCTATCTTACTTCTTTCTATATTACTTCTTACTATCTTACTTCTTACTATCTTACTTCTTTCTATCTTACTTCTTTCTATCTTACTTCTTTCTATCTTACTTCTTACTATCTTACTTCTTACTATCTTACTTCTTACTATCTTACTTCTTACTATCTTACTATCTTACTTCTTTCTATCTTACTTCTTTCTATCTTACTTCTTACTATCTTACTAATATTATAAATGCGAAAGTTTGGATGGATGTATGTTTGTTACTCAATCACACCAGAACGGCTGAACGGATCTGGATGAATTTTGGCACAGAGATAGAATAGCCTAGAATAGCACATAGGCTATCATTTATCCCGGGAATATGTTCCCTCGGGATAATTTTCGACTATCACGTGGGCGAAGCCGCTGGCAGAAGCTAGTAATAAATGCGAAAGTTTGGATAGATGGATGTATTTTTGTTACTCAATCACGCTAGAACGGCTGTATGTATCTGGATGGAATTTGGCACAAAGATAGATTATAGTCTGGAATAGCAGATAGGCTTTATCCCGGTATAATGTGCCCTCAGAATGATAAAATACTTTTTACGCGGGTGAAACCGCTGGCAGATTCTAGTAAGTTATATAAAATTCTAAGAAAGCACCGAGTAGTTGCCAACAATAGAAATAACGCATAGAAAAGGTTCCATAAAAGAAAACTTGGTATTCTTGTTAGCAAGCCCAAAATTAATGTATTTTTACATGTCATAAGTAATATAGTCTCCGCATAAATATATCTGCAAAATATATATTTCTCAAATTGTAGATACAGAGAGAGCCCGGCGACACGAGAGTAGATAATATTAATATTATATTGGTACGGAACCAAAGCTAAAACCAGCATGAATCACCTTTCTCTCTAGCCATTGAACTCAAACAACTTAAATATACCAATTAAATGATTTTTATTCATACAAATGTAGAATTTTTCTTAGAATTTCGCATTATAAGTGCACGAATGCAAGCAATCGAAGTAAGTGGAAAATTTGCAGCGCATTCCACTTTTACTTCGGGAAACGTAAGTTTGCCTTCAAGCGTTTGCCGCTTTGAGTCTTAATTGGCCACAATTAGAGATTAGGTACTTTCAATTACTTAAGGTTCTAACTAGCTTTTTACTTTTTACGATTTGCGTTGTAGAGTAATTTTTTGTGTACCAAAGATAGGTTAACGAAGTGTAGAGAGAGCTGTGGTGGCCCAGTGGTAACGGCCGCGATTTAAAAGTTGTAGGTCGTGGGTTCGAACCCAGGCAGGCGCTTTACTTTGGGTAAATTATTTCATCACCACTGCTCTCAAAACGGTGAAGGAAAACATCGTGAGGAAACCAGCATGTCTTAGAACCAAAAATACGAAGACATGTGACATCCACTAACATGGACTGGGTTCGCGTGGTGAATTACGGCCTATTCCCTCTCACAGAGATGAGGCCTGCACGCACAACGGACTACCTTTGGATGGACTGAACGTGAGAAGATAGACATAGGACTGTCAGTGTACAAAAACTATATTAAATAATATTACTTAGATTAGTATCTATTTATCGGGATGACAAAGTGTCCTAATTACTGTCTTGGTCTCCCCGTGTTCGTGTTCATCCTAATGCGTTGAACCGTCGAAGCGTGATTGATTGGCAAACATCTAAGCAATTTATGTACACACTCTCACATTCCTAAAATTCAGCATTTCAAAGCTTAAAATAATCACAGATACTTATAAAAGCTCCTTTTTCCAGTTTGTGGAAGTCTCAAAATATTGCAATCTCTTTTTAGGGTTCCGTACCCAAAGTGTAAAAACGGGACCCTATTACTGAGACTCCGCGATCCGTCTGTCTATCTGACTGTCTGTATGTCTGTCACCAGGCTGTATCTCATGAACCGTGATAGCTAGACAGTTGAAATTTTCACAGATGATGCTTTATTGTTGCCGCTATAACAACAAATACAGAATAAAATAAATATTTTTTATTTTATTCCTTTTTTAGTATTTGTTGTTATAGCGGCAACAGAAATACATCATCTGTGAAAATTTCAACTCTCTAGCTATCACGGTTCATGAGATACAGCCTGGTGACAGACGGACAGACGGACAGACAGACAGACAGACGGATCGCGGAGTCTTAGTAATAGTGTCCCGTTTTTACCCTTTGGGTACGGAACCCTAAAAATTACGACGATACAGTGCGTTGAAATATCGTGTGACGTCACGGTGTGCTACACTTTATACCGACAAAGTGACGTCACAAGCGTCTCCTTAACTTTGATGCGCTTTATCTTTGTCAATTTTTATTGATTTGATACAGCAACAAATACTGGTCCAATATTATTCGATAATTTCACTGACGGACAACTAGAATTATCATTTTTTCTATACAGGAAACATCCCTGTTGCCTATATGTGAACAGTTTACAAATGTGTTGTACCTCAACTCTGTTGTCTAAGATAGCTACTAATAGCTCCACACATTACTCGCTATCCATGACACGCATAATAACTGAAGACAGGCGTGCGTGCGAAACACCAATTAAAGGTACTCGTAATTAAAACAGGATATATTTACGACCCTTGAGACAACATGGCGCGGGGTAAGCAGCGAACGATAATTTACGTTCGTCCTTGATTTCAACCCCCAACTTCCGCAGTTTTAGGGTTCAAACTGTTTGACCGAGTTTCTGAATTTATGGGAACGTAATGTGTCTAATAAAAGGGCCTTCTCGCATTAGCGGAATATCTCTTGCCGCCATGATGGGTTTAGTTGTCCCAAATGTGTGATAGAGAAATTATGCCAACGGGTTTATAGGTAGCGGTCGGACGGCAGCTAGGCAAGTCGGCTAAATGGTTCACTGTGCGAATCAATAGATGAAATGGAAGAACCAGTTGATGTGGTGGCGCTTGGGGGAAGCCTATGTCTAGCTGTAGACGACTTTAGGCTGAACTGATGATGATATGGAAGAAAAGGTAACTGAAAGTTTGACAAGCGGTGTATTTTTGATTAACTATTTGTTTTTATATGCTACTAGCTGTTGCCCGCGGCTTCACTCCCGTGGACCACCCCACAGGACCCAATTTCGGGATAAAAAAAGCCTGTGTCATTCAGGAATAATGTAGATGTCTATTGTTGAAAGTATTTTTCAAATCGGTCCAGTAGTTTCGGAGCCTATTCGGTACAAACAAAAAAAACAAAAATATCTTTCCTCTTTATAATATTATATATTTTAGTATAGAAGTATAGATTGTTATACCTACAAATTCTCTCTTGAATTTGTCTATACTATAATATTATAAAGAGGTAACGTTTGGGAGTTTGTAAGGTTGTAGAGGGTAATCGCTGGATCTACTGAACAGATTTAGATGAAATTTAGCATGCAGATAGTTTGAGACCCTGGAAAGGACATACAAAAGCTTTTATTCCCTTGGGATGATAAACAAATTTTTACGCGGTCGAAGCTGCGGGCATGTATAAAATCATTACCGTCTGAATTTAAAATTCCAAAACAGTAATAAATCACAGCAATCATTTAATAAACTATTCATGACATGATTACGGCTTCTGCCTTCACCAAATGCCCTGACAATCACGACTTCAAATTTATTTCCTTACCTACTTTCAAAACTCTAAATCGTAACGACTCACGAAACAGGTGGACAATATGAGACATTAAGTAAACGACTTCGAAAGTCGCCCATCAGACACGAAAAACAGTCATTGAGAGGGTATCGATTTGCCATCAGAAAGTCGGCCCGTTAATTTTTAACGAGCTTTTCGCTGTTCCCTAATTCAGTTCGATTATATCGACATTATTTTATCAATTACCATTTGTCATCGAAATGCAGCACAACACTGCTCGATCCGTGTCGAATCTTAAACAGGTATTCGTTCTAAAGTGCGGGACTTTCTTTGCTGTCGTGACCGACTCTGTTAAAGGACAGACTTTTGATTATAAGTGAATTAACCATGCAATTATTATTCAAGAGCTTGTCCCGAAGAGTTGGAGTAGCCAAATTACTTAAGTTTTAATTTGATACAAAAACCTGAGATGAAAATTGCATAAATTGCAAGCTGTTGTTGCAGACTGTGTGGCCTTCTGAAAGTTTAATCAACATGTGAATAACAGAGGACTCTGTCTGTGATTGTCCATGCGTTTAGTGTATTGTTTGTGTAGATGGAAATGAAGTTGTGTGGCGGGTGTAAGTATTGGTTGTGTGGAAAATGGAAAAGATTATAAATCGGCAATCACCCGGGTTTTGGAAATAAACTGTCAACAAGTGAAATAATGCGATTGGCTGTTGGAAATTCATTCAACCTATCACTTTAGCTACCGTGCTATTGAGATATAGTCACATTAATTTTGACAAATTTTCTTTTTAGAAACCGGGCGGGTAATATTTTAACGAGACTTTATTTAATTTAAAAGCAACGTGGTTTACTTCAACGACGCCATATTTTCTGTTACAAACAACCGCTAATAAGCAAAACTCTTTACCAAACAAAAAGAAAAAAACAAAACTCAAGTAAAAGAACGTGTATTTCTTAATTGTCACAAAATATCCATATACCATTTTAATGGTATTTGCGTGTACGGGTTGGCGTAATGTGACTTTGACAGTGTTACGTAAAGGAGCTCTGGATTCAACCCTGCGCCCGCTGCGCTCCTCAATAAATAACACCAAAGGGTTTCTAACCCGTCTAATGCTGTTTGCTCACGCGACTACGACTTGACACAACTTTCTGCAGCGGATGATGTACAGTGCTGTGTTCAATTGTTTCTTTTTTGTCAAAAAAGGTTGTCTATTCTATTGCTATTTTTATTTTTGGAATATTTGAAACGCAAAATAACATAAAATATACTTATGAGACTTTAAAATATTGACCAAATAATTCTAGATTCAACTCATCATCCTCCTGAACTTAATAAGATAAATAAAAAAAATATTAGGGATTGGCGCAACATGATTTTTCGGGTATTATTTAAAAGTAAATTTTTTGTTTTTCTTTTGGTATCTAAAAATAATCTGAATCAATCAAAAATACTGATTGCTTAGCAAAATAGTTACCTCAAAATATTAATATTTTAGCAACAATTGCGGGGCTCCTATTTCTGTCTGCAAGGTCTAAGGTACCTAACCTAACATGAAGTAGATGACAGGATGTGAGTTCGCTCGCTTTGCGCGCTCATTTCAGGTCCCGTCATCTCCTTCGAACCTAACCTATTCGTGTCGGGGTGCCCTAAGCTCCAGAGCTCGCTTCGCTCGCTCTTTGACTTATCTGTTATTTGTGTGAGTATAACGTTTGTACGCTCTGATTAATTTGCTGTATTGTCATTATTTCGGATGTAAAAAGTATATTAATGATGTAGATAAATTGATAGGCGATTATTTATTTGGTGTGCACTTAATAATAACCCGTTTTATCATTCATACCAATGGTCATATTGATACATATCTTTCTCACAATCCAGCCGTCGTTTCTTTGCCATTCCTTCACTTTTCCATCCATATTCATCCTTAAAACTTTACTTTACTTTTTAATCCTAGACACAACAAGTTAATACGTAATGTCACTCTTATCTTGTGTTATTCCATCGCGAACTATGATTTACGACCATAACACAAGGATTTATCAAAGTCAGAAATAACATCCATAGGGGCCGTCTTTATTTCTTTATCCTTATTCAGTTTCCCTATTATGTTGTGTTTGTATGACTTCAAAATAATTCGCTGTAATAATAGATCATCTATATTCAGATCGGAATATTCCTCTACTTTGTTATTGGTAGCTTTAATTAGATGTAATAGGAATTAACTTACTCATTGCCATTAAATTATGTCATTGTTGCTAATTGATATTTGGTCAATTTATCCTGCAGTGTACGCGTACCTACTCAAATGTCTGCATTTGCCAACCCTTTTACTAACGCCAGAGCTCATTAATTGAATACATGTAGGTATTTACCTCTCTATTATAGAAACCAATTAACTATGTGACTAAATATTTGTAAAATATAGAAATTATAATGATAGGTTCAAATCTTCTATGTCTAGTACATACCTACACAATTTGAATTTGGAATCAATGTTATTTGTCTAGCACATACAAAATCATAAACAACATTGTCATTCCATGCTGCGTTCAAACAGAAAAATGCTGCCTTTGAACGAAACGAAACACTGGCCAAAAAGACATAAACTAGGCATCATTACCATTCTCAATTTAAACGATTGCCAAGAAAAACAACAATGGCCGATGTACGAGAAGGTTGATGCTAGTGGAGGATCGAGACTGGGCTTTGAATCGTTTGGTACGCTTGTCAGGTGCAATAGCAATTTTACCGAGCTCAGTAGTCCCGGCCTACGTTCCAGACAGGCCTGTTTGAGAAACGGTTAGCTGAAACCTTTATTTTTATTGCTTTCTCTACTGAAAAGGACCTTTTCTATCTCAGGGTAATGTGTTTTTCACGTTTATTGGACATTTTTATTGATTAGGTAGGCTCGAGAAAAGTAAATTTGGTGTTGGGTTTTAGTTTAAGGGAAGTTTTAAGTGGATTTAGTTCAAGTCAATAATATTTAATTACAAGTGTTTTTATGTTTTTGTATGTGTTTAACACAGATTAGAATGTCTTAAGCTAAACCTACTCCAATCTTATAACCTCTCAAGCATTCTAAGCTATTTAATAAGTATGTACCAAACTATACATGCTGTATTGCACAGTGGGCACAAAGTATCTACATTCTAATGGTACTTGCTCGTACCAACACCGAGGAGGTGACAACTATATTCTCTATTAGTTTCGAATATCGAATTTATGGATGCGACCAAAATGTGCACTACTCCTGGAAGCGTATTGTGCAAACACCATTCACGTCATCATTATGAATATTTATTTACATGATATAGTTATTTTGCGTAATCGCTTCAGTGCATCGTTTTCGCCGATCCGAACGAGTTTATTGCATTTGTCGCCGGCTGCATACAAAATTCAGCCGATACCTGAGTTATAACGCACGTACGAACGGAACGAGCTGCATTTGTTTTGATATTTCTTTAAAATATTTTCACTTGACAACGTTGTGCTTAAAAATTTGTTTTACGCGAAACGGAGAATGTATGTAATAATATGAAAATCCGCCGAAGAAGAAAGTTGAAGCCGTGTAGTCCGCTTTCGTTAGATATTTAAGAATATTTTGTTACAAAAAATACTTTTTGACAAAAATTTCAAACCGACTTCCAAAACAAAACAATACAAAGCGAAAATTAACTTTCTTTGCCGAAGTCGGTGTCGAAAAACGGAAAACAATAGGTACCAAAGATAGAGAAAAGATTCTTATTTTTATCTCTTTTTAGTTTTGGTATTTACCTCCAATTACCATTAAAATAAATAGCCAAAGTACATTTCATAACGATTCCAATAAGCCCAAACACGACTAGGATACATTGTTTTACTCCGGAGTTCCAGTGCCTACATTCCGGCTTCATCATCAGATCAGTTAGATGGTACCATTTTCATCAGCAGCATTTATTTTTTTAGTATTTGCTTCTTCATAGTCGGTTAACTATTCGAGATATCTTCTACCCGTGAGATACTTAGCATTTAGGAGTGCTTGTGGCCATCTGTGATCTTCTTCATCAGTTCCTTTAACAAATGATAATGTCTCAGTGCAAATGATTGGATTTTTTATTAAAATACCAAAATCGCCATCGATTATTTATCATTTCTTGGAGGTACTGATGAAGACCTAAAGATGTATGCCTATAATATTTGAGGAGTTCCCTCGATTTCTCTAGGATCACATCATCAGTAGCGCATCCACCCAATTCCAACCGGTTCTTTCAGAACCGGGGAACCCGATTCTTTCAAGGTATGTTAAGAACCGGCTCCGGAAGGAGTAAGCCCGATTCCCGCGAACCTTTAAAAAAAAACAAAGGTGTTCACATTATTTCTTTGATTTAAAATACGCGCTATAGTCCAGGAAATAAGGACATTTGCTGCGAAAAAATCCTAGTTAAGTAATTTCACCGGAATTAAGTTCATTATGGTTACTGAAGTTGCCTGAAAATTCCATAAAAAAATAATCGTGCAAAGGAGCAAAAAGAAATGGGCTGACAAAAAGCCCAAAAATTAGTTTTTTGCTTAAAACTCGTAAAGTTTTGATTTTACTGCAATTTGTGCTCAGAGCAAGTTTATTCCTTGTCCTTGTTCAATTCCTTGGTCAGTCCTACATAAGATACACTAGTCATTAGTTGTCGAGATAATGAGCCTAAAGAATATTTCTTGTGTTTTTTTTTTGTACTTAATCTGTGCATATGGTACTTTAGGCTAGTCAAATTATTTTTTATGCGCAAGAGAGCCGTTGTACATTCAAAATGACGTTTTCTGGTATGTTTTAATGTTTTGACAGCAACATTATGTTTTTTAGGTACTTAAAATACGAAATTAGAGAAAGTTAACGGTTAACGGTTTACAGTTTTTATCGACAGTTGTAAAAGAACGAAACAGTTTCGAACAAAATGAAACGTGAGAGATAATAATCTGTAATTGGAGGCCAATCTGCAAATTTTGATTTGTAGTTCAGTATTTTCACCGGATTTTTGTTGATTGTGCTAGTAGTAATTTTGACTGAAAAGTCCACAAAAGTACAACAAAGAGCAAAAAAAATATTGACTGCCAAAGGTCCTAAAGATCTGTCTTTTGCATACAATTTTGGTATTTCCGAAATTTATGCAAGAGCAAGTTTACTCCTTATTAAATTGTGCACAAAAAGTCCTGCATAAGATTCGCTAATGCTCATTGGTTTTAGAGATATAAGCTAAAAGAAACTTCAAAAAAAAAGTACCTAGTATTGTTACTTTTTTTTTATTGAAAGGTTGATTGGTTGAGAGCAGTGGTGGCCCAGTGGTAACGGCCGCGACTTACAAATTGTAGGTCGTGGGTTCGAATCCAGGCAGGTGCTTTACATTGTGTAAATTATTTCATCACCACTGCTCTCAAAACAGTCAATGAAAACATCGTGAGGAAACCGGCATGTCTAAGAACCAAAAATTCGAAGACAAGTGACAGCTCGTGGCTAAATAATAACAGCCGCACGGGTCGATCTTCAAAATTAAGCAACGCTTGCTGAGGTCGGTCCGTGGATGGGTGACCATCTTTACATAACTAATTTCTTCAGTGCCTCAGAAAGCACGTTAAGCCGTTGGTCTCGGCTGTCATTTGAAGATATTTGACAGTCGTTACGGGAAGTCAGAAGCCTGAAGAATTTTCCAAATCGGTTCATGCGTCTTTGTGTAATCGGGGCAAACAAATGAAAAAAAAAAAACAAAGAAATGCTGAGGAATTGAGAACGTCCTCTTTTTTTTTAATTCAGTTAATAAGGAATTAGTACATTGTTATCCTAGGGGTGAAAGTAACTTATTTAGTCCCGAGACGGGGTTTGGCGCCCGGCACGAAGTGAGGGCGCCAATAGTTCGAGGGACTAAATAAGTCTTTAACCCGAGGTAAACACTGTGCTTTTCATTACAAATACAAGGAAATAAAAATAAAAACATGAATTAGCTAAAGAAAAAATGATTGCCGCTTTCCCGCCTATTTTGTTTGTTTTTTTTCTGTGGCCGGCCTGCTATTCAGCCATTATTTTTTATTTTCATCATTGAAAAAATGGTAAATATTTTGCCCAAATCTAAGTTATTTTAAAGAAATTGTTGAAACTAAATTATAATAAAGTTATTTAAAAAATATATATTCTTTAATCAATACTTAACTTTAAGTTATTTAAATTTTACTTCGTGGTTGTATAGAAAGTTGGAACATGGGTCAATAGATATGTGAAAAGGAACTAGTTTTTTTTTTAAATAATTTGACAGCTGTCAGTTGAAAGCAATTCTCCCTAGGGCTGAAAAGTATTACTTTCAACCCGCTCCTCAGGCAACTTAAGACCTACTTTCAAAGTATAAGTAATGAAAAAAATATTGATTAATATCTAAATAGAACCAGAAAAATATATCGTAAGTAACAAACGCCAACCAATCATCAACTTAACAATGTTATGTCTGTTCTCATCACAACAGTGTGTAAAAGGACTTTGATTACCTTTACCAACAGTCGCATCTGTTTTCAAACTCCTTTTCCGCTCTATTAGGTGCAAAAACCCGATCGTATAAACAACATTTTTTGCCATTATCCCAGCAAGAGCCTTCTCATATAGCTATGTAGCAGAAGTCGCAGCTAAGTACGGGAGATTGCGCGGGGGAGCAATAAACTGCGCGGACAATTTGTTTAATCAAAAACAAATGTAGCTACTAGGCCTGCGGAACCCCCGGCGGCGGCAAACTGAGTAGCGCGTTACGCGACACTCTTTTGTTTTTGTTTTGACATCTGCCACGGCGAGGCAGATTTGTCATGTTAGATAATATTAGCATAAAAAAGTCTTTAATGATTTACTTTATTTTGGGTTTCTCCCCTCTTTCTTTTTAGGGGATGAAAATAATAACACGATTTTCAAAAGTTTGTTGTTGTATTAATTGAGCAAAGTAAAAGATATTATAACATTTCACAGCATAACAAATTGAATTAAAGAAGTTAGATTTGGTATAAAAGTACTTGTATAGTATCTAGTAGTAGTAGTAAGTATCATATTTTTATTTAAGGATATCAATGCGTCACTATATCTACCTAATCAATTTTCAACTGTCTATTATATATTATTAACTAGGCTCTGCCAGCGACTTCACCCGCTTGAATATCAAAAATTATTCCGAGGGAACATATTCCCGGGCTAAAAGTAGCCTATGTGCCACACAAACAACATCCAAACTTTCACAATTATAATATTTGCAAGATAATTTTACGAAAAATATTACCCTACTAGCTTTTGCTAGCGCTTCGCCCGCGTAAAAAGTGTTTTTTTTATACCAAGGGAGCATTATACTGGGATGAAAAGTAGCATATGTGTAAATTTCAACCAGATCCAGTCATACTGGCGTGATTAAGTAACAAATATACATCTACACTTCCACACACACATCCATCCAAATTTTCACATAAGAAAGAAAGAAAGAAAGAAAATATATTTCTTTGTGACCCGCGCAGGAGACACAAGTTAAGAAAAACAAACAATAATAAAAAGTAAATAGCCCCGTGCGAGACCAAAAAGGCTCCTATCTCAGCATGTGCAACGATATTAAAAAGAAAATAACGCTGCGCTGATATTCTGATAGGGCCCACTGTTGATGCCACGGACACATTCACGGAAACGGATCATATTTAAGAAAAAAAATACATGTATAATATTAATAAGTTTCTTCCATAATACACCATAATAAAGACTAAACTGGTACGTTTCCAACATTTGAAATATGTCAACCACAACTCTGCTCATCTGAAACGCAAACTTAGTTTCTCTCCGCAATTGAAAGACCTGACTCAGGTAATCGCATTTACCAACCTCTCAGAACGTCTAGTTCGATAAAATTGCCTTTAATAATATTAAATGTATCTCCTTGCTACGTATAGGTATGTAGGTAATAATATAATAAAAGTACTACTAGTAAAAAGCTGGGTAGTTTTACTCGGGAACTATGTTAAGGGTACACTAGTCGACGGCACGAACTATTTTGTGCGCGGGGTTAAAATGCAGTTTATATCAACCGACAACACGTGCGGAAGATATAGATGCTGTGATGAGCAGTAGGAAGCTAGTTCGCGTACGAATACACACTTTTGCAAATTTGTAGCGAAATGGATAATGATTTAGGACGAAACCGAGCGCGCGAAATTTTATAAACAGACCTTTGGCAGTCTAGATATCATGAAAAAACGACTAAAATAAAATTATTTGCATGGTTGAACTACTAATCTATCCCTGTATGGAGGCCGTTTTGTAATTTTCCGTCTTATGGTATTTATTCGCGCCCAAAAATGCGTTAAAATTTGTGTCGAAATGTGGAACTTTCGATGCTCATAACTTTCAAATATAATCTTTTTTTACTTTTTTGCTTCCATACAGGACTAGATTATGATGAGACAAACTGATATCACTTTTTATTTTGAACGTACATCGTCAAACAGTGGAATAATCCCTAGACTACGTTTGTATGGAAGAATTTTCGACTAGTATAGTATAGTATATAGGGTAACTTGGTAACTTTGCAAGGTAACATTATCGTAAAATTATTGACAGCTTTAACCATTTACTCTGACATTATTTCATAAATGATAATAATGTAAAACAATTTACCAATTTTTTGCTTTGTTGCCTTGCAATTAGGGTTAATGTGAAAAGTTCTTAGTATTTGCCCAAAAAAATACTAACAGCACCTAATCAATTATTCCTCGCACGACTTTGTTGTCTAATAGCAAAATTAGATAAAGATTAAACGTCCTATACAAACATTTGTATCGTAACAAAAACTACAGCTCGTCACACAACATTGATACGCAGCTCCGACTTCTTACGACGAGTATAATGGAGTAAGAAGTCACTTTTCTCACTAGAAGAATAGTAAAGGCGTTGATTGCACAAAAGTGGGCCATGTGACGAGTTACCGAAACTTGAACAAAATTTCTAAAGTTATTTTTATTTTTGTTAGTTGTGGTACCTAATAGGCAAGTACTATAGTAAGATACCTATTATGCCAGAATAGATTACCCGCATATCATGAAACTTGAACATAACCGGTGAAATGAGAGTGTACCAAGGTGAACTGTACACATCCGCGTACTCCTTTAGAGCGTACTGGCGAGATGTTATATTATGAAATGATATAAACAATAAGTCATTTATTGCAGAGTTATGTTGTATATCAGATACTAGTTTCTGACCGCGGCTTCGAACGCGTTCAAAGTTCAAAAAGAAATGCTCCGATCGCCACCAAACTTTACAGGATTATCCGCTGGGTCAAACTAAAGATTGTCCGAAAGTTTCATTAAAATCGGTCAAGCTGTGTCGGAGTTTATAAGGAATATACATACTTTCTCTTTTACATTAAATTTATTATTTATATATATTTATTCAATATTTTTAAATGGGACCACACGAGAAGCGGATAAATGGGACCAGCTATCATAAATTAAAAAAAAAATCATCAGAATCGGTTCACCTAGTAAAAAGTTTTAACAAACATAAAAAACTGTCGAATTGAGAATCTCCTCCATTTTGAACTCGTTTAAAAACTACAGTTTGCCAGACCAGTGCCATAATTTCCCAGTTCTTATGACTTTTCCGAAACTTTTCTCTCTAAAAGAACAGCGTTGATTGCACAAAAGCGGAGCATGTGACGAGTTTCAGTAACTTGCACAAATATTGTCGTCACGCGGCGTAGACTCCATACATTGTTATTCGTGGCACGGCGCATGGGCACGTACCACGCCAATAATTTCATGTGACTCATCTCGCTACAGTTTTCGCTGAAGAATATCAAATAAGTCTGAGGATTCCGTATCGGTTTCTTTGGCAGTGTTACGTATTTCTATTTATGCTTGGTAATTACGTATTGTTATATTCTCATGTGTTACATTACTGTTTGTATCTACTGAAATAGAGAAGTTATGTGTTGATTAAGTGTATACCTATCTAATTTCGGTAATATAAATCCTATTAAAATTCTTAAGAATATTAACTTTTTACATTTTGCGGTTTAAACGGCTTATTGACGTCACTAAGCTAGTATTTATAAAAAAATAGTCTTTTAAATAGAAAGCAGATTCTTAATTCAAACTACATATTTGAATTAAGAATCTACTAAACAGATGCTAAACAGTTCCATGATTTTTAATATTGGTATAACAGTTTCAAAAACTAATTAGCTAAAATACAAGTTTAGGACAAATACATAATTATTATCTTATACCTCGTGGTAACACGTAATTAATCATTCTAAGCAGGTGTTCAGTTAATTACCGCGGTATACATCACATTGTACAAACTAATTAATTAGCTCGTTTGATCAACTTCAGATAATAAGCCGGTTGAATATCCACGGTTCCTGAGCAGCTAGTGCCCGGTGAGTCACAAGCGTGGTCAGTCATCTATCATAACATGATTAACTCCTAGTGACTTGCCACTCTACTACACTACACCGTAATGCCCCATTCACTTTGATAACTTGCCCCTTTTCCTCAAACAAAGTCACGACAGAAAAATATTACCTCTCCAACATATCTAAGAAAATCCAATATCATAAAACAGAAAACTGCAAGCCCTAAAAAATATCCCTTCAGCCCATTTAAGCCGTAAAAGGGAATGGAAAAGTTTTTCTAAGGAAATATGACGTACATAAATATGAGCTACGGACGATGTTCCGACATTACGGTGGAATCTTTTGAAAAACTTTTTAATTTATACCCGATCCATGCGGCGGTTAATCCAAAGATCACGAGAACTCACGTGTCAACACAAACACACAGTTAGCACAGTTACTTTGTATGGGAGGGTTATCACTTTGTCACGGATGTGAGGTACACGTGCATTATGTTGTTGACACATTTACCGGTATGTATAAACAAGTGACGATCGCGGTGAAGTGGCGGCCGCGCGCGAGGCGTCTCGTTAGTCGGAGCGCGCGGGGCGCACTGCCGCCCTTCGTCGGAAAAACAAGTTTCCATGCAGCCTCTCCTTGCCCCCCTCACGGGATGCGCACTTGCACTGCCTTCGCCTTATCTTTCCGGAAAAATATGTTTTGTTATACCAAGGTTACTCTCGCCTTTGTTTACGGAAATTGCATCAGTTTTGTGTTATGGTGTTATGAAGGAAACTAGGTAAGGAACAATAACCGACTTCTGTGGGGTGCGACTGTGCGACGCGCGAAATGAAAAGATGTTGTGTTGCTTTTAAAAGAAGATGCTTCTCTTTTGAGAACTAAATAAACTTGAAATAAACGGTGTACCTGCCTGGCTATTTAATTTTATATAATAATACTAAAGTTATGTTAATTAGATAACTTTTACGACGTTACGCACTACAGTCTGAGATTGCTAAAATATTCTATAGTTTTTTTGTAGTACCTAATCTTCATAAAATTGCAATCATTAATCCTTGCCATGCGAATATTAATCGTAAACACGTCATTAACACTTGCTCGTAAACACCCAACATTAACGTCCCACATTAAACTCTAAACACCATACACACATAACTTACCTGTTGGCGTATCAGCAGTTATTTATGCGTTCAGGGACATCGTGATAAGTGTTCGTCGAAGATTCCCGCAAAGGGCTGCTACGGCGTAGCTTCCTGCCTACGAAGTGCCTACGACGTAGGCGACGTAGACTGTCGCACTTGTACCTACGTAGATCACCTTGTACTTTCCGGTTGCACGTACAAAGTACGGACGATATCGTGTACTTTTTTGATCATGTTGATGAATGTATGTAGAGCTACGTAGACCAGGGATGCTCAAACTTATAGTGCCATCGGTCGATTTCAAAATATATAAGACATCAAGTGATCGACTGGCAAACTCCTACCTTATTTTGGTTGTCTATTCTGTCCCACTTCCGGGCCATGGCCTCCCTCCATCTTCTACCTATCACGAGCCCGAGCGTTACCTTCTAGTTCCATCGAAAATTTAAAACTTCTACAATTGAAGAAAAGAACGAAGCTCAAAATCAAGTGACCCCTAATGAGTTGCTACCTAAATCCGCATCAATATTCTTACTTAGATATTGTTAAAAAAAAAAATGAGTATCGTTGTATATGAGTGATCGCCACAGATTTTTCGACTATATATATTATGTAATCAAGATCGACCCGGAAAGCTCTGTAGATCAACCGATCGGTCTACAGTTTGGGCACCCCTGGCGTAGACGATGGATGACTTCAAAAGTTGAATGGACTCGTAGCGACTACGTGATTGTTGATAAAGGTACTTACTTTTAGAGTACTTTTTGATATTGTTTGTACTACGTTGTGTTTACAAGTGAATGGACTTGCTATCGTACATAAATTCCCTGAGTACGTCTTAGATCTACAACAGAAAGTTAGGAAAATTTCTCGCAGCTGATATCACCCGCTAAGTTTGGTAAATTGTAATGAAGTTATCCATTTTTCCTTTAGTTAATTATTCTTCTAAAGTTCTTGTGAGTCACTAATCTTACAAAGAATAACTGTTTGTAGGAGGTAAGTAATTTCTGGCAATACTGATCCGATATTCGAAATTGCTTGCACTGATACAAAGCTATACTGATGTTAGTGCCATACGCTATAATTTGATCGCGGAAGACGCATGTTTCTATGGGATGGAGGAAGGGAGAAGGAGGATGGGCAGAAGACGCCAGCTTATTTTTTATTATAGATAGGTGCGCGCTTGACCACTATCTCACCTGATGATAAGCGATGATGTGACCGACGGTGTATGTAACACTCTTGCCTAGAAGTAACATATTCACTCTTGACATAAAAACCCCGAGGTTATTTGGTCAAAATGAATCCTTACAAGCTACCAACAAACTTGATATTATTATTCCTAAGCCCTTTCTCAATGGATGTCAAGAACAAAAACCAAATTGCTGATAAAACGCTAAACGTAATCTTATTACAGCTAAGTCGAATACAAAACAAAAGAGAAACGAAGCAGCTATAAAATGAACTATTCCGGAGTCCCGCGTCCGGTCACGTATCTCCCAATAACTTCAACTGACATCTTAAAGTAGGGGGAATGGCTTTTTGATCTTGTTCTAAACTTCTGAGGCACGGACAAAGGGATGTTCTGACAGTAATGCGCAAAGGAATATATTTTGCATTGTGTGCAATATTTTGTGGCAAGTTATTGTGTGGATCGTGGCCTGGAATCGTATACTCAAACGGTGGAAAGTTCGATGTGTAAAGAATATTCCATAAGCTACCAAAACGTAAATTCACCATGCATAGTCGTCTAAACGTTTTTTTATTGACATTTTCCCTTCAAGTGTTTCTTGTTGAGTTTTGTCTATTGTTATAGTCGGAGAGATTGTGTAATTTAAAAAGCACACGTTTATTTCCATTGAAAACAGCCAAAAGTGTTTATAACAAGCAGTAGAAGGCCGTCCTACTGTAAATGAGACAATCGCTATTCTCAAATTCATATTCAATAAAAATTTATTACATCCATAATGTATACAGGTGGTAAATATAAGTTACAGAAACAATTATGAAACCTGTCGGGCACAGCAACATTCTAGATACAGTCAGTGTCTAGGAGAGAGGAATAGCGCTTAATATTTTTCTTTTTAATTATCATATCAGTTATCTATTTCCTTTTATTTGCTTTAATGTACTAATACGTGTGTCATCATCATCATCATCAGCCTATTAATGTTCCCATTGCTGGGACACAGGCCTACTCTCAGTGAGAGGGAATGGGCTGTAATCCACCACGCGGGCCCAGTGCGGGTTGGTGGATGTCACATGTCTTCGAATTTTTGGTTCCAGGACATGCAAAGAAAGAAGAAAGAAAAAGTGTTTATTCACCACAAAAACGACATGCCGGTTTCCTCACGATATTTTCCTTTACCGTTTTGAGAGCAGTGGTGATGAAATATTTTACACAAAGTAAAGCGCCTGCCTGGGCTCGAACACACGACCTAAAACTTGTAGGTCGCGGCCGATACCACTGGGCCACCACTGCTCCCTGGGCCACCACTGCTCTTGTTTGTTCTAATACGTGTGTGTCTTTCTATATTTACGTTTCTTGTTTGTTCTAAGTTCCTAGCCTTTTCTCAACTATTATAGGAGTCTGCTAATCAGTTAATCGGATGCAGCTCAATACCTTTAACTACATTTCGCATGATTACAGAATAGTGAAGACAATACATACAAAAGATAAAGCATAGAGCCGCCCCTTCTAAATCTCATAATAAATAACCTTTATTTTTTTTTCTAATCTAACCATACTGCACAATGTCACTTTAAAATCATTCTTAAAAAGTGTCACCTCCACTTAAAAAAAAACTCCACCCCTAATTGAAGTGGTACCGCAACGCTCATCCGTTTTTACGCATCGTCGCTTGTTTAAATTACAAGAGAACAGTGCACTCGGCCCTACGCCACAAAATGGATAGATACAGAAGGCCAGCTGCGTACAACGAAAACGGACGCACACATAGACTACTGGCATTCGTTTGTCATGGTAGAGAATGCATCGGCATTGGCAAACTTCACGAGAACTGACAGCCTGGGTTGCACAGCGAGTGTATGCAAACTCGCGACTGGCATTTATTTGATATCGCCGTGTTTATTGACGCATCTATGTGTACGTGCGCCTATTTTCGCTCTTTTTACGCCGCTGGCCTTCTGTAACCTATCTATTCCGTGTCCACTGGGCCCGGCTAAGCAGAACAAACCAACCCTCAGTGACTTGCACTTTGAATGCACATTTTAATGGGTTTGTTTTCAAAAAGGCCTATACTTTAATTGCACTGAACTATTTCAAATATATTTAGAAAGCATGTGGCTTTAATTAGGAGTGTGTTTGTTTGATTTTAGTGTTTTTGGACTAACAATGAGATTGTTAGTTGGACTGTAATTAGAATAATAATTCTCAAGTTTAAAATAATGTTTTTTAGAAACGAAGATTAGTTTATTCCACGATGTGCTGGCTTGATCTCGCCTGTAGTTCCAAACTTCCACACACACACAAGATACGTGAGACTTTTCCGATTTCTCCTGTTTTTGGGAAAACAGTTTAACAAAATCTGCTTATAATGTTTCCTTTTGAAGATATTGCATCAGTTTGGAATATTGATTTCATCCGAATGGTGCAGTGACGGCCCGTCTACTCTCTATGCCTAAAAAGTGTGAAAGAAAACCTGAGATATCTTAGAATAAAGAAAAACATGATAAGCAAGCAAATGCTGGAAGACGCCTTTGTTGTGTGCTATGTATTTTCTTTTGTGATGCGCAAGATAAATGTTTCATGAATTTAAAATTCTTAATTATTTAAAACTAGCTGTTCCCCGCGGCTTCGCTCCCGTGGACCAGCCCACAGGACCAGTTTTGGGGATTGAAAAATAGCCTATGTCACTCAGGAATAATGCAGCTTTCTATTGGTGAAATAATTTTTTAAATCGGTCCAGTAGTTTCGGAGCCTATTCGGTACAAACCAACAAAAAAAGTATTTCCTCTTTATAATATTAGTATAGATTACTATATAGCTGTTGCCCCCGGCTTCGGTCCCGTGGACCACCCCACAGGACCCATTTTCGGGATTAAAGAATAGCCTATGTCACTCAGGAATAATGTAGCTTTCTATTGGTGAAAGAATTTTTCAAATCGGAAAGTAGTTTCGGAGCCTATTCGGTACAAACAAACAAAAAAAATCTTTCTTCTTTATAATATTAGTATTAGTATATTAGTATTAGTATAGAAAACTTGTAGGAGCTGGAATTTGTAAGGTATGTGAATATTTACTTTGTATTACTTTATAAATTTTATTTGGCCAATACCATCAAAAGTATCCGACAATAGTTATCAGTTACAAGCGTTCAGTTTTATTACGGGCCCACAATATCGGCGGCGGGTGTAAGTTCTAATGTAAGCACTTTGGTAGGGGCCGACCCCTGGCTTGAGACACAGCACGACGTATTGTATCGGCTGGTTATTCTGCAACCAATTGACGGAATAAATTGATTATTTTTATTAAAATTAACACGTTAGTGTTAAAAAAAGGTATTACAGATATGTAAAATGACATTGTTTCAAGCAAACCCGTAAAATTAAAATTCAGATAAACACCGATTGTTAAGTTTTGTTTAGCAAGGATTAATCCAAACTATGTTTTAATTTCCTTCGGTAACGGGAACACAATAAAGTAAAGCCTAAGCTTCTTACGTAAGAATCATTTTGATTCGATTTTACTAACGACATAAAAATCAATGTTATTAGGACGACTTTTTTACTCCATCTCCTTTCTTACTTTTCCTTTAATAATTTAGTAATCCAGGAGCACAATATTTATTTACAAGCAGATTAACATACTACATGAATTTGCCACGTTACAGCTGTTTCATACAACCATTATAATCGTAACTATTTAAGAAGTCCGATGATGTTATTCGTTTTACATGCCGTGATAACTTTGTACGTAAGATATTGAAATATCAAATTCATAATCCTTATAATTACTATTTTACCCATACACTATAATAACGAGTATCATTCGTAAGCATCAAGTTTAATTATTATTAAGTATTTTTATAGCTGTCAAATCAGACTTCTTAGATTGTCACGAACACAGAACAAAAAAAACGCCTACGTCACGACTATAAAGGACGACAATTTCGAGGTTTACAATCAATTTGCTACACATGTGTACGTAAAACACTCAATATTATATTTAAAGATGGAAGCGTCCCACACGTCCATGCTGGCAAAAAATGCAGAATGTAGTTGTCGTGGGCTCGCGGCGGCGATCATAAATTGCTTGGGTTTGATTAAGGCGGTGCGGGCGCGATCTTGCAGCGGCAGCCCCTTGCACCCCTGCACTATGCACCGGTGCATCGGGATACAGGGTGCGCACAAAACTGTCACCCTCCATTGATTCTTAAGCCTCAAACTCAAATATCTATTTGACAGCCTGTTTTGTTGGTTCACAAAGATATCCTCATACAAAAATATATATTTGTAAAACATAGGTGTACATATATTTAAATATGTGTTGCAAATAAAATAGGTGGGTACAGAGATTGCTATGTTTCGCTTTTCACGGCGTACTAATATCAAATTGCAATTAAATTGTTGACAGAAATCCTTACTTATTAAGTAAGTCACAGATAACTTAGAAGTGTTGTGTGTAAATGTATCTAAGTAGACGAAGCGCTTTAATGGCCATAAACTTCAACATATATAACGTATAAATAGTATCAAAGAAATTAAATTAAATTAATGTCTTATTTAAAGCTCTGTAAGTGCATGCTCTTAATGACACTTGTTTTAACGAAGATTCACACTTGACCCATTTTCTACATACGAATAACGTACATGCGTTTATACGTTCCACTAAGTCATGGCAAGATCATTAGACGGCTTGTAATTAAAAATTCATGACTTAACATCAAATTTGAAATAGTAACAAGTTTTAAAAACAATAATTTAATACTTAACCTTTATCTACAAATAAATTAATAGCAATTATAACTTTAGCAAATTATTAGGTATCCAACTCAGTAACAAAATTCCCAATTCTAATTGGTTTCGGAGCCCGCTGTAGATAAATTTCGCCACATTGCCATCTACTTTTGGGATTACCGTTGTAAGAAGGGGATCATTTATTTCCTTTCTATTCGAACGGTTCCAAAACTTTTGCTACGGCTTTCATTTTAAAGTTCTAACTTATTATTATATAGGTTACATTGTACAGTCACGAGCATAAATATACGACTGTTAGGCAAAATTCAATAACGATTTCTCTTTAATTTGTTGATAAAAAATATGGTGTTATAAGCATATTTTCCGAAAATATTCCTGCATGAAATAAATCTTTTTAGGGTCCCGTACCCAAAGAGTTAAAGCGGGACCCTATTACTAAGACTCCGAGATCCGTCTGTCTGTCTGTCTGTCCATCTATCACCAGGCTGTATCTCATGAACCGTGATAGCTTTATTTTATTTATTTATTTTTTATTTAGCTAGACAGTTGAAATTTTCACAGATGATGTATTTCTGTTGCCGCTATAACAACAAATAATAAAAAAATAATAAAATTAAGATTTCAGTGGCGCTCCCATACAGCAAACGTGATTTTTTTGCCGTTTTTTGCGATAATGGTACGGAACCCTTCGTGCGCGAGTCCGACTCGCACTTGGCCGGTTTTTTTTGTTATTTTGTGGTGACTACAGAATGGCTAATTTTAATTCTTACATGTTAAAAGTCTGACTGGATTCAGATTAGAAAATTTTATTACTTATCAGTTTAATAGTTGAAAAGTAATCAAAAGCATGAAAGTAATTAACACGACTTTTGAATGTATTTTCAGGTCCACTGAACTCTGGTAGCTTAGTACCAACACTGGTGCTGTAAAACCCTTTGTCACACTGTTTTAATGTCGCCATATTGTTCAATTATTTTACGACACGTTTACAAACTATAAAATGTATGCGCAGTAAAATAAAGGATCAAGCGCTTCGCAAAGACCTCGCCCGATGAGATGAATCAGCGAATGTGTGGCCTCTACAACTATAGTTCAATAATGTTACAACCTTCTAATCTTTTCACTTAAAATAAACTTTTGTCAAAAAGAAAAAAATAACTTAAAAAACCGGCCAAGTGCAAGTTGGACTCGCGCACGAAGGGTTCTGTACCATTATCGCAAAAACGTCAAAAAAAATACGTTTGTTGTATGGGAGCCCCACTTAAATATTTATTTTATTCTGTTTTTAGTATTTTTTGTTATAGCGGTAACAGAAATACATCATCTGTGAAAATTTCAACTGTCTAGCTATAGTACAGCTGGTGACAGACAGACAGACGGACAGCGGAGTCTTAGTAATAGGGTCCC
This sequence comes from Orthosia incerta, assembly GCA_948252205.1. Taxonomy (NCBI): domain Eukaryota; kingdom Metazoa; phylum Arthropoda; class Insecta; order Lepidoptera; family Noctuidae; genus Orthosia; species Orthosia incerta. Next base: position 12,656,689 of record OX411741.1, read on the forward strand.
GTTTTTACCCTTTGGGTAAGGAACCCCAAAAATCAACAAAGTGAAAAGATACTTTAATATCCAAAGTCTTAGTGTTTAGTTTTGGCCCAATTTTATGTCACCGGCTTTCAAAAGAAAGAAAGAAGACTTTCTTTATGCTTCATAAGTCAAAATTATATATTCCAATGTTTTTTAGAAGGTAGTTTGTTACAAGGTTACCTTATAAAATTCACTAAAAATGTAATCAGAAAACAACATTAATTCATAACAACAGATGGCCATTTAATCCCAAAAAGTTTGAGCACCCCTGAAGTATCGTGTGAATAATCGCACGAAGCAATGTTGGGATTTGATGAAAGAATCCGGGAATCCCGGGGGTCGAGATGACGTCATCGATACCACCTCCAGCGCCTTTCGAGATTATTCTGAGGGTGTATTAGCTGCGACGATCAACTCTTATCGGAAAGGAATCTGAATAAGGAAAGGAAATGGCAAATGTTAAGTGTAAACTGTATAGTATTTGAAAGTAAACTTCGTGGGAGAAGCATTTCCTTAGCAGGTCGATATTTTACTGTGTTTTTTTAATTAAAGCATGTAGATGATGTAGAAGCAGCATATTTTAAGTCATTCATACTCCTTCCTGATTCACTGTATAAAATTATATTAGAAACTAGCTGTGCCCGCGGCTTCGCTTCCGTCATCTGCCTGCCAACCCTACCATACTTACCAGCCTGCCTGCCTACTCCACATACTCATAAATATACATACTACATACCAATTTTTTTTTTCTAGTGTCATTCTTTCGCGTAAAATCTTAACACCGCGATTCAGAAAATGACTTTAAATGCACAACGCCATCTATCGAATAGCGAGTTCAACTGTCCGAGTAACTGAATTGCGTGAGCTGTGATAATTTTACTTCTTGAACACTTTAAATTCATCTAACTTTTGATAGAGTGAACCGATTGCGATGAAACAAAAACTAAGTAATTCTTCAAGATACGCACAATTTTTATGTATAAAAGTTATCTACTTTTGTTTCGTACATTTCACGTGATGCGTGCACAAATAAACAGACAAACAGACAAAAATTCCAAAAATGCTAGAAATGAGTTCTGTTGGTTATCCTTTAACACCCTGGCTATTTCTTTTGGAATTTTTTTCGATGTACATAAAATATTTTTCTACAGATTTATTATATGTATTGATATTGATATTGATTAGCGATAGTGACAATCGAAAAGTTAAAATGTGCCGGGATTGACCACGTGAAATTTCGGTAGCAAATTTCAATACCGTTCTACTAACTTCCTACTACTATAATAAACGTGACAGTTTGTGAGGGTGGATGGATGGCAGTTTGTTATTCTTTCACGCAAATACTACTGAACAAAAATTTTGATGAAACTTTACAGAAATATAGCCTAAACATCAAAATAACAAATTAGCTATAAATTTGATTTTATTTTTATCTTTTTAATGTGAATTTGATTTTTATATTATTTTTATTAAGAGTTTGTATTATTTTTACTGTTAATTTTATTGATTTAATTTAATTTTCTATTTTAATTGTAATTTTAATTTCATTAATTTAATTTTTTGGTTTGTAATTTAATTTTGATTGTTGTTTGCTATTGATTTTAATTTTGTTTTTAAGTTGACATAAAAAAACTTGAAATTTAAATGTGTATAAAATTGTTGGTTGGCCATTAATAATACATATAAAAAAACAGCCTGTATTGCTGAACTTATTTTACAATGATTTTTCTTACATATATGTTTACTTTATAACAGTTTTTTTTTTCATAAATTTGGTATCGGTAAACGGTCGTTTCTACGTTGCAGCTTGTCTTTCGACATAGGCCTCCTCTAAAGATTTCCACTCTATTCTATCTTTCGCTATGCGAGTCCATATTGGACCTACTATTTTTCTGATGTCTTCCCATCTTCTAGTTTGTCTGCCTCTATTTCTTTTGCTATCTCGTGGTTGCCATGCAGTTGTTAGTCTCGTCCATTTCTCCCTCTTCTCTCTTATCATATGCCCAGCCCATCTCCACTTTTAAGCACCTGTATGTTGTGTATGCATTCTGAAATTTTGTTTTGCTTTTGATACATTTTAGTTCAACTCGGTCTTTTCTTTTAACTCCTATTGTGCTTCTCTCCATTCCATTCTGACAATTTTTTATTTTTCTTGCCAGTTCTTCTGTCAATGCCCAAGTTTGGCACCCATATAGTAAGCATGGTAGGATACACATATTGTATACTCTCCTCTTGTTCCTCATAGACATATCTTTGTTCTTCATGATTTCACTGAGTGACTAATGTCTCCTCCAAGTAGTAGCTATTCTTCTTTCTATTTATTTTGCATACATTCCTCAGTAGATATTAACCATTTTTTACTGTTATGGGCTCTGTTTGTGAGGAGTTTGACATTACTTTTGTTTTCGTTAGGTTCATTGACAGGCCTGCCTTCTCGCTCTCTTTCGCTAACTGTTGCAACATTGTTTCTGGGGTTTTCGGGTAAAAATACTAAATATAAATGGCGAAAATCTGAGTCACCTACGCTTTGCAGACGACCTAATCTTATTTTAGAAAAACCCGAAAGAATACATAAATTATAATAAATAAAGTTGTAGTTTTCAATCATTCTAAAATGTTTGGGATCATGCTGATCTAATGCTAATTTGACCAGAGCTTCTGATAGATTTTTGAAGATATAGAGTATGATGAAGAGGAAGTCGGGCTCACGGTCTGTGAAGATATCTAAGCGAATTAAAGACTACTCGTTGAAATGCCTAGTTGACTGTGGGAAACACCAACTTGTATTTCCGAAGCCACTTATTTAGGAATTAGTTATCTTAAGGAAACGGTGTTTAATTAAATGCTTTGATGCAGACCGATTAATTCGTTAACCCTCAGTTACTCTCAAATTGTAAGTATTTTCTTAATAAAACGAAAAAGACGACTCAAAAAGACAAAGTAATTGCTAAAGAGCGATAAAATCTCAATAGCGCATAAAATGGCCATTTCCCAGAAAGACAATTTCATCTTTCTTATTTATTATTTTATGAATCTGCAACATGGTGCATAATTGGATGACAGTCGAGCCTGAATGGTAAGTGCTATGATGTTAAGATGTTCTATTTTTATGCAAGAGTGGTCTGCAAAAAGTTTATTTTAGACGTCCCAGTTCTCACTAACCCCTTTTCACTCTTAAATATAGTTACTTAGACTGGAGATAGCAATGAAGATAGTGGCAACGGCTACCTATATGCCAGGCATATGTACGTCTATTGAGGTATGAAATTCTTGGTGAATGTAGAAACTCCCTTGAAAATGCTTAGCGTTAATTAAGTGAAACCGTACGTATGTCGCCACAGTAGTAAAATACATAAATTTCGTTTCAAATAAAGTAAAATTATTGTTTAAGGCCGTACCCTGACCAAAAAATCAGCATGAGATATGAGCATTCTTATTGGCCTAGCGGCACTGGAGGCGCATGAATTACGGTAGTAAATACGCCCAGATTATAGAAAAAAATCTTTATAAAATCGAATATTAGTCTTTTGAAAAAAATTAAACTTACAAAATGTTCGTTATCAAATTGTCTATCCATTAGTGTTAGTGAAAAATTATTAATGAACACTTTAGGGGAGATGCATGTTATCAATAATTATTTCTCATTTTTATGGTTTTATTGGAAGGAGATTAGTGAAACATATACCTCTTTAAAAAAAAAAGTGTACTACCATTTTAGAATCAACATTATGTAGAAATTTAATGTATTTTTATTAATTGATATTTCTTTTTAAATAAAGAATAGATAGCTCTTAAAAATTGCACAAAAACGACGAGGCGCGGCGTTTTGCTCTGGGAGGCGCCTTAAGGTACGCACCTGTTGTTTTTTGTAACTATTCTTCGATAAAAAAGCAACAAGTATAATGTAACGGGTATTTTGTAATACATATATCAAATTTTATTTAAAAGAGTGTTCATAGAGTTCCTGCATATTATTTTTATATAGAGATCTACGTTTTGGAACGTGCAAATAACTTCAACTTTCCAACCGACTTCTTGATAAACCAAAAGTGGAATTGAGTGTTACCGGTTCTTTTTAAAAGTTGCTGAAAAATTACCTCGACCACACCAGGGCAGGTGTGCGCTGTCGTTCTTTAGCTTTCACATCATAATGCAGTTAAAAACCTAGTGTAGTGACGGCTGGCCCCAGCAGGCTCCGGTAGTACCGTGATTTAGGGCGGCGCGACGCACTGCGGGGACAGGGAAGCGAAGGGACGGGAGGGGGGCAGGTCCAGCGAGATTATCCATCGCCTGTTAATTACGACAAATGGTCATTGAGCGACGAATAATAGTCGGACGAGTTTTATCGGCATGTACTGTAGCATTGTACTTGTACGTGGCGCAAATGCGGCAATTCTGCAAGAAATTTTTCTGTATCCGTCTCTGAAAGTTTTTAGCAGAGCTTTAACGAAGGTCTTATAATGGAAATCGGCTGCAAATAAGCGATGGGTCCTCGCTTATTTATTTTAGTGTGACGGAGGTTTTACTCTAAGTTTCAAGTATTTGCCACATTTTATGACCCCAGCCAGGTTCTGTACCAAATGAGCAATTGATTTTTGAAGCTGGTTTATGTAAAAATCACTACGATATCGTCTAGATCGTCCACTAAAAGACTAAAGGTAGTCTGTCACTTACAAAATTTGATAACCAAGTAGTCATATTTTCTTTGAAAAAATAATAATCCTAAAACTTTTTCCCGCCCCCGCTAAGTGACTTCCGTTACATCCCTTGATGTTAGTGCGTCCATCAACCAATCAGTGCGACGCTGCGTGGTGACAGCTGTCTTGTAATTGGTGATAATTACTGTCGACATCTCGTAGTGTTACTCAATTGAGTGCGGTAACGCGGTGGGCCGGATTGATGGGCCGGTTAATGTGTTAATATTTCGTTAATTGATGCTTATACAAATTCTCTCGACGGATCATGAGTAGAGTCCAACAGCTCTAAGGCCCATTTAAGAAATAGTTACGCCAAACTAACATCACGAAAAGTGTACTACGAGGTGCAATTTTACCGGTCACTTACACCTCCTTAGGTATACACTTAGGTACCTACCATTAAACTGGTAAAAATGGAAACATTAAAAATAATAATATATTATTTAGATATTCTTATGCAACGATAGCGGCAATTTGGACACGGAAAATCGTCTTTAAACCAACATTCAAACAGCTATTAAACCCTCGTACTAACACGGCATTGAAGAATTCCGCCATCTAGTATCGAATAGCGGCAATAAAAATAGTCGACGGACAATCACGCAGCAATAAAATGAACCAACCCCAACTAGAGGGCGCACTCATTTATTTTTCAGGATTGTGGATAGGTATGTGCCCCTTTTGCAATTTAATGTCACGATATTATAAGTAGGTATTATGTTTGCAATTACCTATAATAGTTTATCTCCAATTTTGATCACTTATGATTTCGTTCTTAAACATTATTTAGCCAGAAACCCTTAGAGCCACATAAATGGGTCAGTAATTTAAAAGACGTAGGTAGGGGGAAATATTAATTTAAACATTATGGTTTAAATTAATGTTCACCTCAAAATATACTTGTGTACTTATAAAGAAGTAAACGTTTTGTTTATCTGTTTATAAAACGAAGTTATGTTTTATTTTTCATCTCTAGAACTACTGAACTGATTACGGCAATTATTGCATTGATAGAAAGCTACTCAATTTCTGAGTGTCGGCTACTTTTTATCTTTAAAAAATTGGCGTTGCCTGTGAGATAAGCCACGGGAAGCCATCGTACTTATTTATATAAGATCTTAAATATATTATGCTTAAGGCTTATATGTTCCCCAATGTTAACGCGGTACTGGCCGTGCACTCGCTCGGATCCAGAATATCAATATTCGACCTTCTTTTGGACAGTTTTGTTTGCAAAATGTTTTTGATGTTATGTAGGTTATGAAGAAATTCTAACCATCAATTTTTCTGTGTAAATATCTTTAAACATCCAAGTCGTTTTGGAGGAGTAGGTAAAACATACCAAAAATATCGCGTTGTTAATTATTTTGTAAAGCAGAACTATTCGTTACATGAATAAACCTTAATTCACAAATAATCTAAGTACATGAATAAATTTTCTTTTTCAAACCTTTTTACCTAGGCGTTACTAAGGAGTAGGCTTGAGAAAGTAACTGTTTTACTAAAGCGGAAGTAAGGGCCTTAAGACGACGACTAACGCCAACGATCTTGTGGGAAAACATAACACGCACTCGTTTCACACCCGCGCGACCCATTATTTTGTAGTTTTTTGTACTTTTCTTATTAACTATGACTTTAAAAAGAAAAGCCTCAGATCAAAATGTAGATACTTAAATTGTCTTTGTGATGGTGTCAATTTCATTAAAATACGCCCAGCGGTTTTGGCGCGATTGTCGTGTTTTTGTCCGTTTTAGACATAACTTTACAAATTAATTACACTATGTTATACGAATAAAACTCAAAATTTTCTTAAATCAAATTATTAAGAAAATTGTCTAATATAACATATATTTTATCCAAAAAAATGCGATTATCCGTTTAGTCGTGATTCTTATTTTAAAATCAGCTACTCAAGGGAATCGGCGCCTTAAGTAAAGCAAGCCTTTGAATATACCGGTAATACAAACGTTAGCATATAACTCCTGCTAAGGCTCAACCACAATTATAACCGATTGAAACCTTAAGATACGACCAAAGGGATTAAATTAGTGAGTACACCTGCAGTGAACTAATGACAATAGGTGCCATTATTATCAATCGGCCTAACGTGGTCACCTGCCATTAGGCTGTATCTGTCCCCTAAATTCACTAAAGGTAAGTAATTGGTCGAAATAGGAGTTCGTGGATAAATAACAACAGCCGCATGGGTCGATCTCTAAGCAAAGCTTGCCGATATCAGTCCGTGGATGGGTGAACTTTACAAAGCGAGTTTCCTCCGTGCCTCGGAAAACACGTTAAGCCGTTGGTCCCGGCTGTCATTCGAAGATCTTTGACAGTCGTTACGGGTAGTCAGAAGCTTGAGATCTGACACCAGTCTTACCAAGATATCGTGTTACCCAGTTACTGGGTTGTGGAAGTCAGATAGGCAGTAGCTCCATGTAAAACAAAGATACCCAGCTGAATCCGGTTGGACTGGGTGCCTACCCCAAAAGAGTTGGGACAAGGCCTGGCAGATAGTTTGATTGAATTGGTCGAAATAATAATATGTTTGTGAGCACCACAGAACTCAGAGCCGGTCCATTCAGTAAAAATCTCACGGTAAAAACGTAGCTGAAGGAAGCATGAAGTGAAAATGTGCACTGGCTATGTAAATATATATAATAAATAAAATACCTAGCTTATTAGAAGTTAAAACAACCCAATGTATATAGAGACTTGACACTGTCAAACTACAAACATGGCTTTTTGAGGTACATCTTAAGGCGCAGATACCTCTCAGAAGCTGATTTTATAATGAGAATCACGTCTTAACGGCTGGTCGTAATTTTTTGGCATAAATATATGTTACATTAGACCATTTCCTTAATAATTTGATCTAAGAAAATTTTGAGTTTTATTCGTATAACATAGTGTAATTAATTTGTAAAGTTATGTCTAACACGGACAAAAAAACGACAATCGCACCATAACCACCATATTTCAATGAAATTGTCACCATCTCAAAGACTATTTAACTAGCTACATTTTGATCTGAAGCTATTTTTGGGTCGCGCGGGTGTGAAACCAGTGCGCGTTTTGTTCCCTCAAAGTCGTTGGCGACTGCCATCGTCTTTTCCTTGAATCTACCAAACATGTAAACAAACTGTATGAGAAAAAAAAAATTGTAAGAGAAAGTCTATTACAGCACTGACAATTTTTATACTGATAAATTAATTTGACTTGTGTGAAATATCTAGATTGTATTACTAATTACTTTGACATTTAATTGACTAATTTTATATATATTTCTGTGATCAGTTAATGACACTATGCTGTAGTATAATACATTTTTAAGTTTTAATTTGTATTTATTATTAATTGTTTTGTATCTATATCTATCTTCTATAATTAATATTATAAAGCTGAAGAGTTTGTTTGTTTGTTTGAACGCGCTAATCTCAAGAACTACTGGTTGGAATTGAAAAATTATTTTTGTGTTGGATAGTCCATTTATCAAGGAAGGTTATATAAAATCACGTTACGATCAATAGGAGCGGAGCGTAAATGAAAAATGTTGCAAAAACGGGCAAAAATATTACTTTTTGAGAGCTTCCGTTGCGTGCGCTGCGTATGCAGTTAAATTTACGCAATATTCATGTATGATGGGTAGTGTAGGTAGGTAGCCAGTTGACGGGAGCGAAGCCGCGTGGGACAGCTAGTTTTGTATATATTTCTTTGATCAGTTGATGACACTATGCTGTAGTATAATAAACTTTCAAGTTCTAATTTGAATTTATTATGAACTAGCTGTGCCCGTGGCTTCGCTCCCGTCATCTGCCTGCCAACCCTACCATACTTACCAGCCTGCCTGCCTACTCCACATACTCAAAAAAACTTTTTACAAAAAAATACTACCGACTTCCAAATAAAACTACAAAGTGAAAAATTGTACCTACCTAATAGGCAAGTTGTTTAGTAAGTTACCTACTCGTATAACGCCAGAATATATTACCCAAATATCATGAAAGTTGAACATAACCGGTGAAATGAGAGATCTGCGTACCCCTTAAGAGCGTACTGGCGTGATGTTATGTTATGAAATGGTATAAACAACAAACAGACATGCGATTGCAGCAATCCCGAGAGATTTGCCGTTATTTATTGAAGAGTTCTGTTGTATATCTTCGAATTGCTTCGTCAGTCCTACACCAAATTAAAATGGGACCAATTTCGGCACATACTCTTTCAAACAAAAAAAGATTTTTTGAAATCGGTCCACAATTGACGGAGATATCGGTGAACATACACACATAAAAAAAATAGCATACATAATGTCGAACATAGAACCTCCTCCTTTTTGGAGAGTTGGTTAAATAAAAAACATACATACCTACATACCAATTTATTTTTCTAGGGTCATTCTTTCGCGTAAAATCTTAACACCGCGATTCAGAAAATGACTTTAAATGCACAACGCCATTATCGAATAGCGAGTTCAACTGTCCGAGTAACTGAATTGCGTGAGCTGTGATAATTTTACTTCTTGAACACTTTAAATTCATCTAACTTTTGATAGAGTGAACCGATTGCGATGAAACAAAAACTAAGTAATTCTTCAAGATACGCACAATTTTTATGTATAAAAGTTATCTACATTGGTTTCGTACATTTCACGTGATGCGTGCACAAATAAACAGACAAACAGACAAAAATTCCAAAAATGCTAGAAATGGGTTCTGTTGGTTATCCTTTAACACCCTGGCTATTTTTTTTGGAAGTTTTTCCATGTACAAAAAATATTTTTCTACAGATTTATTATATGTATTGATGATGATTGATTGATGATGATTGATGTATTGATTGTTTTGTATAATGCATACATTTATAATTATTTGATGTTTACTTGTCTATATTTGTATTTATACGCCGTTGAGGCAAAACACGACTGTGACATAATTTAATGTAACATCCTGCATGTCATGTGCCTGTATACCCATGTATTGACATAAAAATTATCTTATCTTATCTTAAAAAAATAAGCAGATCGGGTTGTAATTTGGCAAAGTAATCAAAAATGTCTTAAAATTAGTTATCGCTCAGTCCATGTTGAGTGCCACCATCGAAAAACTACGTAGTCAATATGGAGTACGGAGTACGGTCGGCAGCTCAGTTGCTAAGACTTCGGAAAGCTCTCAGGGATCGTAAACCTTCTGTCCGCAGTTTAATCTTTCGGAAAATTTGAATTCAGATAAAGGTTCGTCGCGAGAGGCAGAAGCCTTTTAATTAACTCCGGACATAAATTTTCATTGAAATTTAGATGTTGATGTTGAAAAGCTGAACGTGGAATACATTCAGCTTTTAAAATTCCTATTGGATTTCGTTTGTGTTTTTAGGTTTTGTTGTTTTTTAATTTTTCGTTAAAATTGGTGTTTTATTGAATGGTTCTTTTGTTGACTTTTAAAACTCTAACGGTTTAATTAGGAGCTTAAAAAAACGTTTAGCCTACATTATACCTTAGCTCGGAACAAAGAAGCAATGTTATTGAGTTAGGCATTTGCAACAACTGTAATCAACATCTGCTAGTCTATACGAAAGAAATACTAAATACGATTAAAAAATCATTTAAAAACACTTCTACCAAACACCGTTACAAAAATAAAAAAGTTTACAAAAGTGGGTAAAATAAATTGTTCACGGGCGATCGTTTTCCTCTATCGTCACCTACGTATAGAGATGGAGTGAAAGAAAATAGGGCAAGCGCTTGCGGGGCCGTAAACCTGCGCCGGTTTATCTCTCGGAAAATTTGTATTCGGATTAAGGACCGACCCCCTGGAATCTATGCCAAACCGTCCATTCAAGTACTCCAGGAACTCAAGCTAACGGATACTTGCCAAGAAGATAAAATGTCAACAGAAAAAGTAATTAAAAGGAAAATAATTAATTAAGATCTTGTTAAGTATCAAGTTATCCAATCAAGTTACGGCTACTATAATGAAGGGACAAAAAATCTCCGAAAAATAAATAAAAAGCGTCGCAAGGGAGGATCGTGTCAAAGTTTGTTTAGTCTTTCGACACGGTCTAAAAACCCCGACAAAGGTACGCGTATGCGAGCCCACAACAGCGGAAAATTCGATTTTCTGGCCCTCGCCTCTTAATGCGTCGTAGTCCACGCATTAGGCCCAACCATATACTCTGTGGGCCCAACCCTTCCCGCTAAGGAAACAGTTCGTTAATCAAATTCACTAAACCAATCTCCGATACAGATAGCGAAATCACAATATATTGCTTTGGACCCTGATAAAACAATCCAGTCAAGGAAATTGCTGGACGCTATATTGACCGCTCTGTGTCGCGATGGTCCCCACAAAAAAGGTCAAAGAAAAGTATCACAGACCCGAATTGTAGATGTTTATAGGTAATTTACAGAAGGGCTTGTTTTGATCAAAGTTTATGAAGGAGATACCGAGACCTCAATTACATAGGTATCTTAGACAAAACACGAGATATATAAAACTATAGAGGTTATTGTTTTGGGTTCATGATCAGATACGGTGGTTGATAGATATTGCTAGGATTCAGGAATATAGGGACCATCAATGACGAAATTGAAACAGCAAAAAAATATTGTTGCTTTCCCAATATATTTTCCAAATAATATATGTGAAACAAAGTAGGAAACAATAAAGGCAATATGGGTGTGCAGAAACTACTTTCTCACAATAATGTCGGGGTAATCGCAGTCCGATATAAGCGAGGAATCGGTAGCAGATGTTGGGGCAATGTGGGTCGACTCCTGATAAATGTTCGCGAGCCCGGGGGAATGGTGGAGTGCCGCGGCTTCCACGCTGCGATAACGCGCGAATTAAACCACGCCGCTTTTAACACGCTAACGACTGCTGCTGTGCATTATCTGTATCGTAAAGCATTGGCCCTGTACTCAGTATAGCATCGTCTGCTACTTAGATATGTGTATTTTTGTTCATGATGATTATTTTTTGTGAGGAGGTTTTGCTTGCCGCAGCTGCTGGCTCATACATTAGGTATATATGATGTGGTTCACAAATACTACATAGTATTGCACGTTTTTTTAACACGCTTTTATTAGCTTGGTATGTATCAATGTAACGGAATCTTTGAACGTGATTTTCACCCCCTTCAAAACGTGGGATTGATTTGAAACTTTGCACACTTATCAAGGACCGATGACAATGCAATAATTTAGTCAAAGTCAAATATGTTTATTCAACTAGGCCAATAAGCGGCACTTTTGAACGTCAAACAAAAATAAAAATTTACATTTAATGAAAGTTGATTCTACCGGGCGCGTTTAAATAGTTTGTTTGTGTGTTTGTTGTTTGTTTTGCCTTACCAAGATCTTCAGGATTAGCGACTTTTTAGTTCAATTGACCATTAAAGCGTGTTTTTGAGTTTTTAGAACTACAATTTATTACAGTGGGATGTTGCCTTTGATCCCAGTATTCTATCATCGTCTAATCAATTCTGCCGTCCATTATCTTTGAAACCTAACCAAATCTGACACCAACAAGAGATCAAGTGACTTTTCTCACCTAGAGGGCGTCACCCACATTCGGTTAAAGGCCACTAATAGTTAGTTAAGTGTCGGCAGTTCCCATTGACCCGCACAACGCATTGAGCAGCCGGATAAGCGCTGAGCCCTGTACCGCATTAATAAAGGTAAGTGCGCCCGTGTTGCTTAATGTGTCGTTATGACCCGTCCTGAAAAACTTCTTCTATACCCCTGATACTTCCATCTACAATCAACTTCCAACTTTACGACATACGGAATAAGATACAGAATTGGCCCTCACTTATCTAAGCCACGTTTACGGGCAACCATGAAGGGCCTGCAATTTTAGCACTTTTATATTTGGCAACTCAAAATAAACTTTATCACCGGTGATGATAGTACACATTGGCATGTAAGAAGAGGCTTCGATCGCAGCGAAAGTCCATTGTACAAAGCATTAGTCTGCGCTGAAAACTACGAGCATCGGTGAAAGTGCTACCGACGCGAAATGTTAACACCCATGAATTTAGAAGGCTGAATTTATTTGTATTGTTTTCATTATTATACGGAGTCAAAGCTGTTTTACAGGAACGGCTGGAAAGGATTATGTTTAATGTATTCAGTCGTTTTTTTTTTTGTAGGTTGATAGCGCTAAGATAGGGACTTCAAAATAGGTGCAGAGTATTTCTTAACCACCTCACATAAAGATACCTAACCGCCCCTATGAACCTCTGAGCAAAACTTTAATTGAAGAGGGTTTTAAGAATAAAAACGAGCAACAATATATTTATCAAAGTAAATGGACATTCATTGCCACACAACATAAAAAGCGTTCTACAAATGGATTAGTCTGTCCCGACCTAGATTTTCTCTAACAGCAAAAAAGAATTGCGTCCCAGAGAGGTGACCAACCCTAGCTGAGAGGCTAATGTGGGACTAAACAAGTTTGCCCTAAAAACCTCGACTATTTCAGCTGCGACGTAAGAATATTTAGATTGACAATTGTAGAGGTAAGCTCTAACACATTTGTAGTACCTACCTATAGTGTTTTGGAAAATCCTGTATCAAATTTTCAGCAGATCTCTACAAAATTTAACATGGAGTCAGGCGTTTGAATTAATCTACTCATTTAGGTACCTAATCGTGTTACTACGAATAATGATGTTAATTGATGTAATTTGGGTATTCAGTTGTTTTACGTATCCGGCAAAAAATCACTTTCAAGCGGGTTGTAACTTTGCAACGTGTTCTTCTAAAGTTGATTAGGATGTGCTATGCGATATATGAACAAGATAATGTTGTGCTGACAAATCGTTAACGTTAACAAGTAAGAGTGCTCCATCGTCGACCACTTCATCACTGCCCATCAGATGAGGAATAGTCAAACGTCAGGCGATAAAAAGTAAAAAAAAAAACGTCTGGTGACACATTCAAAAGGTTGCATTTTCAAAATACAGTACCTGTATAGTCTCATCATAGGAGTAGTTGCGACTCGAGGCCGCTGTGCTCATCTCACCGGTGCGCGCATCACTGCGGCGACATCTGTAACAACATGTTTATGTTCAACGTAACTGTGTACACATTAACAGACCACTATCAACATAAACAATGCCTCCAAAAGTTCAACTATGGACCAAAATAAAGAATGGTGGCGATGAAATCATTACTGTTTTCGTAAGGTACCTATGAAGTATTGTTTTTTAACGTTGATATTTTGAGACCTACCAGGTTCGAGCTCTCGTTCGCTGTCTATGTTTGCCTGTCTAGGCTGACAGATTTGTAAAAAATACTTGTCCATTGTAGTTTTAACTATTTTCTATCGAAGTCAACATACAGTACCAATTCCAGGAACTTTTGCAACTACCTTCGATATTGAATTTACCTCCTTCAAACTTCCTCCCGCGAAGAAGAGGTAAAGACAACAACCCAATCCCAACATCTCTAAAACGAAAATTAATATGCAAAACCGCACACGCAAAGTCTTAAAGAAGTGAGTGCAAATTATTTAATAGAAGCACGCCAGCTGTTGGCCTGAAGTTGGTGAAACTTGTCCGGGAGGCTCATGAATAATTAAAAGCGGGAATACGGGCGATAACTCACGGCCCGCGCCCGGACGCTCACAAAATAACACTTCTGTTGAGGAAACGCCGCTTTTTATGACTTAATTAGATACATCTCGGCCCAAGAGACGCGCGACGTGCTATGCGGAAGCGTGTGTACTCGGAGCCGAAATTAACTTAACAAGGGTAAGTAATAAAAATGCTGCGTCATTCCAAGTTGGATTATGGCAACGTCACGCGGTACGCACCGTCTTTTGTTCTCCAAGTGGGTCGCATCAATTTTGTTGCTACTATGTGGAACCATGGAACGGGAGGTAATGGTACCAAGTTTTTAAGTAGCTCCACAATGTATAATTACTGGAAGGTGTCTGTTCACGCTTTGTTGGCAGCCAGTAAATCCTGAACATAAGACTTATTTCAGGAGTAATACGACCCTACACTCGCTTAAAAAAGCGCAAACTAGGTTCGGAATGTGAACAAGCTTTCTGGATACTTAAAATTTAGAGATGCGTCGAATATTCGTTTGGTATTCGGTATTCGGCGTATTCGGCATCTTTTTCAATATTTGTTTTCGGCCGAATTATTCGGTTTTGTTGGCGAATATATTCGGTCCAAGCATTTCTATTTTAAGTTAAAATCCAGCGACCAGTTTTACTTAAGGTTACACTAGTCGATTTTTTTTTCATACAAACGTAGTCTAGGGATTATTCCACTGTTTGACGATGTACGTTCAAAATAAAAAGTGATTTCAAATTTGTCTTATCATTATCTAGCCCTGTATGCAAGCGAAAAAGTAAAAAAAGAAAATGTTTGAAAGTTATGAGCGTCGAAAGTTCCACATTTCGACACAAATTTTAACGAATTTTTGCGCGCAAATAAATACCATAAGAAGACGGAAAATTGCAAAACGGCCTCCATACAGGGATAGATTAGTTGTTCAACGAAGCATTTAATTTTATTTTGAACAGATAGATTTCGTCGTTTTTTCATGATATCTAGATTGCCAAAGGTCTGTTTATAAAATTTCGCGCGCTCGGTTTCGTCCTAAATCATTATCCATATCGCTACAAACATGCAAAAGTGTGTATTCGTACGCGAACTAGCTTCCTACTGCTCATCACAGCATCTATCTCTTCCGCACGTGTTGTCGGTTGATATAAAATGCATTTTAACCCCGTGCACAAAATAGTTCGTGCCGTCGACTAGTGTACCCTTAAATACCTGAACCACCTCAAACTACAATAGTTAACAGCTATCAGATTACAAACAAAACAAATTATCAACCAGAAACACCCGTACCGTACCGACATTTTAACTTTTTCATCCGAGTTCCAATTGCCAATAGAACTTTTTATCTCCAACATTTGCAAAAGGCTGACTACCCTCGAACAGCCGTTTAGTTAGCCATCTAATGGACCGAACAGACCACTATCTGGCTCAGACATATATTTATGAAGTTGTGATTATCTAAAGTGCAGCAAAGAGTTTCACCACAGACTGCTATAAGGAATCCTGCTAACGAATTCTCCAGTTTACAGCTCGAATGAATGTTTAATTTTGATTCTTGTGGCTTCAGGGTAGAGGTAGTGGTTCTCGGTTTTGTCTAGAAAGTTTGAGTGGAACTAGGATTGTTTTTTGCAACTATGGATAGTTTGTTCCCCGACTATGTCAATAAAGATAGAAGTTTTTAGAATATATACTTTGGGCAATGTGTGTCTTTAACACATACAGAATAAAACCGGACCGTAATTTTACGTTTGTGTGGCAGAAAAATATTTGACCCAATTTTAGATGTGGCGCAGATGTCATGGGCTTAGTCAAAGATATTCTAGTATACAGATATGTTATGAGCGCGTGCATTGTGAAGACTCGAATAGGTCCTAATTGGGTATTTAGTCTATGTCACCCATGGCGAAGAGCGATAGGCTTCGTTGAAACAAAAACAAAATTTAAAAAATGCCATCGTGTGTATTTAGAAAGTGTGCCAATTATGATACTAAAGTACATAAAACAGAAGGTATCTCATACCAAAAGTGTGTAGGTATCTGTGCTGCCGCTGCTTTGCGGAACACTTTTTTCGGTTGTTTTGTGAGTGTATAACGTATCTGTTTATTAGAATATAATTGGGCCAAGTGCACTATGAATCTAGTCAAGTCAAATCGGGCAATGTAATGAATACTGATTAAAATTGTATATTTATCAAATTGTCTGGTTATTATGAATATTGCTACGTAACGGTTGGGCAATTCGATAACTATAGTCAATGAATTAGTCTAAGAGCGAGAGAAGAGAGCTCAGGAGCTTAGGGCAACCCGACACGGATAGGTTATGTTCGAAGAAGATGATGGGAGCTGAAGTGCGAAGCGAGCACAAGCAAAAACACATATTTTATTAACCGGCCCAATAAGTTTTAATTTTTGACATTGTAAGCGTTTTAACTTGTGACATTGGATTCGGTTTAATTTTGAATTTATGACATTTTATACTATTTATTTTTAAATTTATGACATTGAATACGTTTTAGTTTTTTTTTTTATGACATATACGTTCAAATTGTAATTTTAATTTAATTTGTTCATCATTTCAGCCGAAAGACGTCCACTGCTGGACATAGGCCTCCCCCAGGCGTCGCCACATTGACCGATCCCGTGCGTCTCGCATCCAGCGCCTTCCCGCAACCTTAACCAGGTCATCGGTCCACCTAGTGGGAGGCCTTCCAACGTATCGTCTTCCGGTTCGCGGTCGCCATTCCAGAACTTTTCTACCCCATCGGCCATCCGTTCTGCGAGCAATGTGCCCTGCCCACTGCCACTTAAGTTTGGCAATTCTTCGGGCTATGTCGGTAACCCTGGTTCTCTTGCGGATCTCCACATTTCTGATTCGATCACGCAAGGAAACTCCGAGCATAGCCCTCTCCATTGCCCTTTGAGTGACTGTAAGCTTCCTGATAAGGCCCATTGTAAGCGACCACGTCTCAGAGCCATATGTCATCACTGGCAACACACACTGGTCATAGACTTTCATCTTGAGACACTGTGGTAAGTTGGACGAGAAGATACCGCGCAACTTCCCGAACGCTGCCCAGCCGAGTCGGATTCGACGGTTGACCTCTTTCTCGAAGTTGGCCCTACCCAATTGGATCGTTTGTCCCAGGTAGACCTTGATAGGAGTGGGTGTAACATGGGCATTCACCATGACCTTGGTTTTGTCCATGTTCATTTTAAGACCCACTCTTTCGGAAGCTCTACTGAGGTCATCGAGCATTTTACTGAGGCTCTCCATGGTCTCAGCCATGACCACTATGTCGTCGGCAAACCGAAGGTGAGTGATGAACTCGCCATTAACGTTGATGCCAAGCCCTTTCCAATCCAGAACCTTGAAGACATCCTCCAGCGCAGCAGTGAACAGTTTCGGAGAAATGACGTCTCCCTGTCTCACGCCGCGCCGGAGAAGAATTGGTTTCGAGGTCTGATCCTGAAGACGGACTGCCATAGTGGCGTTCTTGTACAAACACTTCAACACTTCAATGTACCGGTAGTCGATCTGGCACCGTTGGAGAGACTGCAGTACAGCCCAAGTCTCGATCGAATCGAAGGCTTTCTCGTAGTCCACAAACGCTAAACAGAGAGGCAGGTTATACTCTTCGGTCTTCTGTATAACCTGCCGCAGCGTATGTATGTGGTCTACGGTGCTAAAGCCTTTTCGGAATCCGGCTTGTTCGGGAGGCTGGAAATCGTCAAACCTGCGCGCGAGACGATTCGTGATGACTCTTGAAAACAACTTGTAGACATGGCTAAGAAGTGAGATGGGCCTATAGTTCTTCAGCCGGGCATTGTCGCCCTTCTTGAAGAAGAGTACCACCACACCCCTGCACCATGCCTGTGGCGTTTTGCCCTCGAGTATGACGGAATCAAACAGCTTCTGAAGGGCCTTAAGGACCGGTTTTCCACCCGCCTTCAGGAGGGTTCTTGTTGTTTTTAAGCTGTTTCAGAGCCATCCTAATCTCGAACAGGCTGACGTCCGGAATATCTTCGGTATAGTGTCGGGTCAATCTAACTCTTGGGTCGTTTGCTAGACTCGCAACGGGCTTGCTGATTGATGTGTACAACTGCCCATAGAATGTCTCGATCTCCCCCAGAACCTCCGGTTTGGCGGATACGATCCTGCCATCGTCGGTCTTCAGTTTCGTGAGCTAGCTCTGCCCAATAGCCAGATCCCTTGAAAAAACCTTGGAGCCTTTATTTTGATCAATCGCGTCTTTAATACGCTCGGTATTAAAGCGGCGGAGGTCTCTTTTCAAGGATTTAGAGATCTGTCTATTGAGCTGCCGGTATTTGCACGCCTCATCTGAAGACTGCAGGATCATCTCACGCCTCTCCTTCATAAGTTTGAGGGTATGATCAGAGACCTTTTTTCTTTCTATCTGTACGATGGGTCTTGAAAAACTTAGACCCGACCGTCCGCGTACCCGTCGGCGTAGTCGTCCACGGAGCTCCCTAGGCACTCGAAACGATTCTGGAGTTAAAGAAAGAAGAAAGAAAAATATTTATTTGTGACCCGCACAGGAGACACGAGATAAGAAAAACACAAACAATAATAAAAAATAAAAATAAATTACCCCGTGCGAGACCAAAAAGGCTCCTATCTCAGCATGAGCAACGATATCAAAATGAAAATAACGCTGCGCTGATATTCTGATAGGGCCCAATGTTGATGCCACGGACACATTTACGGAAACGGATCATATTATCTTATTTAAGAAATAAAAATAGAACAAGTTATATAATATCAAAATATTATAAATAAACACAGTAGGTGAGTCGCTGTATGTAAGTGTATACGTATAAAATAAATATCTAAATAAAACACAATAAATATACGACCAAAATCTCGACGACGAGTTCGAGCTGAAAGCTTTCGGGGTCTTGGACCTGGATCTGTGCTGGACGGAGCGTGGACTTCATCAGTCGAGACCTTTCAAGCTTAATATTAATGTTCAATGTGCCTCTTACCATGCGGTGATCGCTCCCGGTTTTTACCGAATTGATCACAGAGACATCATTGAACATTTGCTTCTTGGTTGACATGATGAAGTCGATCTCGTTTTTTGTTGCACCATCGGGGCTCTGCCAGGTTCACTTCCTGTGTTCACTTCCTGTGTTGCTTTTTGAAGAAGGAGTTCATCATAAAGAGGCCCTCCTTCTCCATAAAACTGGCCAGTAGGTGACCCCGGTGGTTCCGTCGTCCAACTCCAAATTGCCCCACTTGCAGCTCATCCTCGTCTCGTTTGCCCAGTTTCGCGTTGAAGTCCCCCATGACAACGGTGAAGTGAGTGATTTAATTTGTTACATTGTATTATTTTAATTATTATTGTAATTATAATTTTGCATGCCTAAATTGGTGGAACACGGTTGACTGCGCATTCACCTGACATCTGGAAGTGTATTTTTATTTACTGTGTTGAGCAATAAATGAATTTGAATTTTGAAGTGATGGGTATTATTCAGAAAGCTCGGTCAATTTAATTAGGTCAATAGTTTTTATCATATTGCCTACTCTTAATGGGAATTTTCAAATTGCCCGGGCATTATGATTAATGTCGTATTAATCACTTGGTCCATAGCACAGACATTGATATATTAATATATCAATGGGTGCAGATCTGTTAGGCTAACTGGTAGGTATACGATGGGTTAGGAATACAATAAATGTGTATCACTGTAAAACCACGGAAAATTGCAAATCAATTAATTACAATTACAAGTACCTGGGCGACCGAGCTCTGCTCGGATTAAAAATAGAGAAAACGACGTTTTCTAATAATGAAACCAAACTAGACCGATTTGTTGCCCCCGAAAACTCCTGCATACTAAATTTCATGAAAATCGTTGGAGCCGTTTCCGAGATTCAGATTATATATACATATATACAAGAATTGCTCGTTTAAAGGTATTAGATAACCTCAAAAACTTCTATAAATACCTAAGTACATAGCTCCACTGAAACCTTATCTTAACTTCGATAGAATATCTGAACAAACTTTCGGGTCCTGCGCCCTCATTTCATATTCGCTAAGATATTTAGATAAGCCCACGATAATATTAGAATTTGCTCGTAATCTGCTTAATTTGTAGATTCTACTGAAGTCTAGACTTTAATAAATAAGATGACTATCTACTTAAAGTTTGACTTCTATTGTGGGTCCTTTTTTTACTTTTTTAGTACTCTCTGTATGGTTGGATGTTTGTTAATAAATAATGCCTCACCTCAAGGGACGAACGGATTTGGATGGAATCTTGATTTATGTCCTGAATAAGGATACTTTTTATCTGCGTAGTAGTTTAAAAAACTAGAACACCTGTATCGTATATACACACAGTTGCATGCAGAAAAAGAAAATCGAGCCCAGGAATCAGTAGCGCGGAAAGTCAGTCACTCGACGACTGCGTCCATCTAACTTCTTCAGAAGGAGCTTCTTGTATTTTATTTTTTATTGATTCTTGAATTTGGAATGCCGTGTATTGAAATTATTATGCTTGCTGAAAACCACAGTGGGCATTGACCTTATAGTCTATGTATGTTTCTGCTTCTTTATGACATTATTTGTAGTAACGTCAAGATTTTCGCGCGCTTTATAGTTAAGAGATGAAAGCTTGTACACGTAAACCACAAAAGATAAGTATCAAAGCAAGGATTTATACTATCTATATATATATATAAAAGAAAAAAGTATGTATGTATTTTCCTTATTAGACTCCGAAACGGCTGGACCGATTTTAATGAAATTTTCAGAGAATCTTTAGTTGACCCAGCGGATAATCCTGTAAAGTTTGGTGGCGATCGGAGCATTTTTTTGAACTTTTAACTTGGGCGAAGCCGCGAGCAGAAGCTAGTTTTAAATAAACTATGTTTAAAATAATTCTTCATTCTGATGTGCGAATGACTTCACGACACTGAACACTCAATACTTGGACCAATAAAAGTTAGAACGAAAATGCCTACACTCCTTATTTTCTTAAAATGCAACATTCACATGAGTGCCATAAGACACCGTGTGTGCCAGCATCCCGGAGGTGATATGAAAAAAGTGTGTGTCGACATCGATCCAGCGCGTTTGTGATTCGCGTCACGGAGTCAGGGTTGCAGGCCTACAGCGCCGTCGCCATGGCAACGAGCCCGCCCGCCATACCGCACACCTCTATACTATTTTGGACAGTTTAATTATAGGTAATCTAAACTGATATTCTCAGGAGGTACCGATACAGAGGTGCGCCATTTTTTTTTTTTTGGTTTTATGGTTCCGTACCCAAAGGGTAAAAAAGGGACCTTATTACTAAGACTCCACTGTCCGTCTGTTCATCACCAGGCTGTATCTCATTAAACGTGATAGCTAGACAGTTGAAATTTTTACAGATGATGTATTTCTGATGCCGCTATAAAAACGTATAGTAAAAAAATATAAAATTAATATTTAAGTGGGGCTCCCATACAACCAACGTGTTTTTTTTGCCGTTTTTGCGATAATGGTACGGAACCCTTCGTGCGCGAGTCCGACTTGCAGTTGGCCGGTTTTTATTTATATATATTTAAAAATGTAATCAATGAGATAGAAAAGTGAATAAAGGATAAGTATAAAGTAAATTATAAAGAGATTAAATTAGTGCCCGATTTCATGTTGCTCCTTTAAGACGTCCAGTCGTGAAAAATAAAAGAATGGAGGGAGGCCTATCCCAGCTGTGGGACCATGCAGGCTTTAGGTGAAATTGATTTGTTTGTTTATATGTTTGTAAACGGCAATCTCTATAAATACTGATCCGATTCCAAAAATTCTTAATTTCACTGACAGAAAGCTACACTATCGCTCAGTGCTACTTTTTATACCGCAAAATATAAATACGGTTCGCTTTAAATATCCCTCAAATAAGTTCCGACAGCGAAGGATCGTATGGGCCAGGCGACGAAAACGAAGAGCTGAGTGCAAAACGCTTGTATTTGATGATTTAAATTAAGATATTTTGGAAACTTTGCAAGTTAGCCCTTTGGAGGTGAGAAGCTTATCCAAGCTCATAGCCTCAGCTATCCAAATGTCAAAACATGAGACGGACAAATAGGTAAAAAATATGAAAAGCTTACGGAGTGACGTCAAAATCACCTGCCAGGTTGTGGCTTACTGGCTACACTGTTATAGTAAGCACAGTGGATCTTTGTGCCTCTGAAGTTGGCTGCGCAGTTGCTATTTTTGTATCAATGTTGAAGTAGAAGATAGCATTGTATAACTGCCTCTTTCACTCGCTTACGTTTGTCACATCGTCCTATCTCGCTTACTGTATGCAGTATACTCGATGACAAACTGTTTCTTGCGCAATCGTTCGCAGAGCCTAACTTCAGAGACACAAATATCCGCTGGGACTACTGAGGCCTTAGTGCGAGTTTTATTCACGCTCAATCGCGTTAACGTAAACTACGATTTGTATTGAAACTGGATAAGCGCCGTCTGGTGACGGCAAGGCAAAACCTCTTTTTTTGTATACATTTTTACATAAGAGATCGTTTACGATATCACGAGTGAGTACGTTAAAAAACTCGCACTAAGCACACTGTACACGGTATGAATTTCAAAATTTTCGGAAAATACCTCGTCTCCAACTTTATTTGAGAAGTCAAATAAAAAACTAACAACGGTTATTCAGCAAACGGTTCTTAATAAAAAAGGTCCACAAACGGCAGCGGACGGTATGCAGACGATGCCGCAGACGGTATTCTGGCATGGGGGTCCCCATGTCAGAATGTCAAGTGTAAACTTATCGCCAGGACTCAGGAATGCAGATGTACCACCCTTTCCTACCCACGTAGGTACCTACGTAAGTACCGAGGGTACGACTTTATCGCCATGTCTCGAAGTTTGGAAACTAGGCATGCGCTGGAATGTGATAACTATTTGAATTTGGAAAATTAATTAGATACACCTACAATGTACCTACTTACCTTAGTAGGTAAGTACATTGTAATAGCAGTCCTCTATCTACGCTGCAGTTTTGTGGGTTTTTTAGAGTTCCGTACAAAAAGGGTAAAAACGAGACCCTATTACTAAGACGCCGCGGTCCGTCTGTCTGTCTGTCTGTCCATCTGTCACCAGGCTGTATCTCATGAACCGTGATAGCTAAACAGTTGAAATTTTCACAGATGATATATTTCTGTTGCCGCTATAACAACAAATACTAAAAACAGAATAAAATAATTATTTATGTGGGGCTCCCATACAAGAAACGTGTTTTTTTTGCAGTTTTTTGCGGAACCCTTCGTGCGCGAGTCCGACTTGCAGTTGGCCGGTTTTCTTATTTTTGGAGTTTCTCGGTGTAGCTGTGATGTTGACGACGGGTTTACTCAGAATCACTCATTATTTATCATAAGTTACCTTTATTTCTAACTTGCTTTTTTACACCGCTTTTCCCGCTGGAACGATGCATTTTAACCATAAAAGTAGCATCGATGGTATAGCTCTCGATCGGTTTAAAGAATTTTCTTAATCGGATTATTATCTACTTTCAGAGGTTACCTCTCACAAATAAACCGATCGCTTATCAAACATACATTTCACCTCATTATAATGAGATGTTCTCGTAAGTTTTGAATATAAGTTTTAAATAAATTAGTAGTAGTTTCAAATAAATATGAAAGTAAAAAAGTACAAGGAAAACACAACAAACGTACAACACAATAGTGATCGATTCCATTAGATTGTTCGTCACCTGTCAACACTAGGGTATTGCAATTAAAAACCCATCAACTATGTCTATGGGGCGTGTGACGTTGTTGACGTTCGAGCGTGGAAGCGTGCTCCGTGCAACCCACTTGGTGAACAAATGTCACAACTACCGGTAAGTTTTCAAATAATCATGTTTTTCTATGATCATCAGAAACATTAGCCTACTCAAGTCGTGATCTTTGGGTGTCAAAAAGATCTATGAGGCCTTATTAATGCGAGTTTTTACTCACGCTCAATCGCGTTAACGTAAACGTGACTTGTTAATTTGTATTGAAATTGGATAAGCGCCATCTGCGGACGGTAAGGAGAATCCTCTTTTTTTGTATACATTTTGACATAAGAGATCGTTTACGTTACCACGAGTGAGTCCGTTAAAAAACTCGGAATAAACACTATGGTATGCTACAGTACGTTATTTAGATTCATCTTTATCTTTATTTTAACGAGAGATGTTGATTTCGGTGGCCAAGCGGATGAAATCGGAAAAAGCTATTCCTAGTGGCTTGCCACAAGAACGTGCTGCCGTATATGAAAGTGAAGGCCTAGGCGTTTGTACACTACAAGGAATTTTACTGTCCGGCGGTCCGGTTTTTTTCGGGTCCGATATGGCACACCATAAATGTAATACTAGTTTGTGCACTATACGTAATTTTACAGTCCGACATTTTACTTTTCCCATTCCGGGCCGTTTTTTATCGGTCCGAGATGACAGCTATCAGTATTATTCATGAGAGGTAAATCATAAGTAGTTGTAGACATCCAATAGTATACATCATCTTCCTAGCCTTTTCCCAACTATATTGGGGTCGGCTTCCAGTCTTACCGGATTCAGCTAAGTACCAGTGTTTTACATGGAGCGACTGCATATCTGACCTCCACAACCCGGTAACTGGGTAACACGGTACCCCTTGGCAAGACTGGTGTCAGATCTCAAGCTTCTGACTACCCGTAACGACTGTCAAAGATCTTCAAATAGCAGCCGGGACCAACGGCTTAGCGTGCTTTCCGAGGCACGAAGGAAACTCGGTATGTTGAAATGGTCACCCATCCACGGACCGACCTCGTCAAGCGTTGCTTAACCTTGATGATCGACCCGTGCGGCTGTTATTATTTATCCACGAGCTCCTCACATCCAATATTATACAAAAAAAATATTTCGCTCCTGCCTCAATACCTTTCACTTATAAGGGGATGAACCTAAAATTATTTTTGTCTTCTACGTCTTCGGACGTAGAGTCATTTGAATGAGAAAACCCGACGTTCCAAGAAACTCATCGTTCCTAGCGTAATTCTAGAGTTGCTGCGAATACTCGCTATTATTCGGTATTCGGCATTACTCGTCATTTTTTTGATATTCGTCGAATGCCGAATGCCGAATAATAGCTAGTATTATTCGGCATTCGGCGAATAGTCGTCGAAAATAAAAACAAAAGAACTAATGAGTTAAAAATAATCATATTTTTTATTATTTTCCTTAATAAAACAATACACAATATCAATTATTATCTGTAATATGTGCCTGTGCCTATCATATTCATGAAATTAAATTAGTAAGGCTTTTTAATTAATATTTAAAATCCAACAGAGACAGATTGTGGTGCAAAAAACAATTTTTTCTGCACGTTCTGGAGCAAGTCGGTTTCGTTTTTCCTCGTAAATTAAACCTGCCTCGGAAAATAGTCTTTCTGAATAAACAGAGCTTGCTGGTGTGATTAAGTATCGTTTAGCAAACTCACTTAAAATAGGAAATCTATTCTTATTGGTACTCAAAGCCTAATATTTTTAATGTGTTAAATGTTTTTTTTTTTTTGTATGTCGAATAGTAACGTCGAGTTATTCGACTATTCGCCAAAGTGAATGGCGATTAATCGGTATTCGACTATTTGCTATAAACACTATTCGCGGCAACTCTAGTAATTACACGTGCGTGGCGTGTAGTTTCATAGAGAGCTATTCTAAATTGCGCCGCACCGATCCGAGTAAAGACGGACAAGTGCACAAGCCAATCATCATTTTTTCAAGCCATATCGGACCGTAAAAATCGGACTGTAAAATTTATTTTAGCGCACAAACGCCCGTCTTACCTAATCCAGGTCATGGAAGTAACTATTTAGTAATCTGTGGTCATGGTCCGATGTATAATAGTTACAGCGGATATTTGTATCTCTGAAGTTGGCTCTGCCAACCATTTCGCAAAAAACAGTTTGTCATCGAGTATACTGCATAGAGTAAGCGAGATAGGACGATGCGACAAACGTAAGCGAGTGAAAGAGACTGCTATCTTCACCTTCAACATTGACACAAAAATAGCTACTGCGCAGGGTCTTGCAGCCAATTCAAAGACACAGATCCGCTGTGAGTATTATGCCGGTGAGCCAGTGTCATCTAATCCAACATATGTTCTGCCGTTGACGCGTGATTGATTAACAATCATACAAACACAGAAGTTCACATTAAATAATTTTAATAGGAAGTGGGTTAGGATAGGAAGTAATTAATGCTCTAACAACTAGTCACGCGTAACAGTATTTTTTATAAATAATTGCGCGCACGCATAGCACCCCTACACAAGCAGCCCCGAGCCCTTGTGGAAGCTATCGACCTATTTATAGGCACAGGACGCGCCCGCGCCGTGTTCCTGCTTCATCAATTAACCATAGACAAGCATACACTCTTGTTTACCTTACTAGCGGTTTTGAACCGTGCAGTAGCAACGGTCAATGACCCGCAACTATAAACTGCAGAATGCAGCCGATGAAAGAAAACTTTGGTGCAGGGCCGTAGCTAGGGGGGGGCATTGTGGATCAATGCCCTACCTTAAAAATACCAAAAACTAAGATAAATTATTATAATTAAATTGTTTGTTCATAGTTTGAGATAAAAAAAAATGTAGCAATAGGATGTAAACCATGTACATCACTGACCTAGAGGTCAGTGATATACATGGTGATTGATTTAGGGGCCCGTACTTCGAGGGCAGATCAATTATGACAATTTTACTTCCGCCCTACCTGTAACCAATTCTGCGCTACCTCAAATTCGACTCTAGCTACAGCCCTGCTTTGATGACGCGTTTTATGTTCTTACTAATTTGGTGAACCGGACGGGTAAGAATCAGACTGGGCGGTACTATGCCACAGGTGTCTATGGACCAATGGACTGTGTGAGCTTAGCCACAGTCACAGATCACACTAATACTATAAAGGAGAAAGTTTGTGAGTGTGTGTGTTTGTACGTTTGTTACTTCTTCACGCTCAAACGGCTGTACGGATCTGTGCCAAAGCACAGAGATAGATTATAGTCAGGCATAGCACATGAAATACTTTTATCCCGAGAATACGTACCCGCTAGAATTTTCGACATTCGCGCGGGCGAAGTCACTGGCAGAAGCTAGTAATTTATAATACTAGGCTTAGTTTTGACCGCGATAAAATTACCAACTTACCTATCCCCAATCAATTCTGAAATTAAGTTATCTTTGGCATTACAGAGACGTGGTCGCTTACAATGGGCCTCATCAGAAAGCTTAAAGTCACACAAAGGGCAATGGAGAGGGCTATGCTCGAAGTTTCCTTGCGTGATCAAATCAAAAATTTAGAGACCCCTAAGAGAACCGACATAGCCCGAAGAATTGCCAAACTTAAGTGGTAGTGGGCAGGGCACATTGCTCGCAGAACGGATGGCCGATGGGGCAGAAAGGTTCTGGAGTGTCGACCGGGAACCGGAAGACGTTGCGTTGCCTCCCACCAGGTGGACCGATGACCTGGTGAAGGTTGCGGGGATCCGCTGGTTGCGGGACGCACGAGACCGGTCAATGTGCCGAAGCTTGGCCTAAGTCAAGCAGTGGACGTCTTTCGGCTGATATGATGATGGCATTACAGTATAGTTTAACATGTTCTTAACTCTATATACTATATTCAAAACCCATCTTAGATTTACCTATTAAATGTGAGACTATTATTTGCAGTATCCTGAATCGACCAGTAGTGTGGATCACTAAACACAACACTGATATTCAGCATTCGCGGATAAGGTAAGTTTCCTACGACTACTACTACTGCGGTTACTTACCTATCTATTCTACGTTTCATTTAATATTTAATTCAATCCTGTATTTTAGAGACTGACATAAAAATAATTTATTTAAAACCTGTCTTCTAGCTCCCACGATCCTTTCTGAATTGCTGATATTCGCCAGCTACCTCAAGCTTGGTAAGGTAACTCATCTTACAGTGCTATAAAAAGTCATATTGGTAACAAAATAGTACCTAGTAGTAGAAATTGCCGCCAAAATATATAGTATTATAACTAAAAACCTAAATATTGACATGCTATACCCTGAAAAATATGAGAAAATTTTCTCGCGCGAAAACGGACAAATTGAATTAGGTAGAACCTACGTTATTTCAAAAATGCTTACCCCTGTTGTCATCGCTTGAGAGAACACCACATCTCTGATTTCACTAACACCTTGTCTAAACACGACATAAAACTGTGACACCGGTATCATAAGAGTTATGTTTCACCAAACTCTAGAAATTATACCATAACTGGAGCAAGTCCGTCAAAACAAAACACTCAATTACCAAACATGTTGTAGCACTACATTCAACAATCCCAATAAGCGTCTCAAACTAGTGAAGTCACACTTGCATACAATGTTTATATTACCAGCTGGTTTTACGTAACGAGCCAAACACCGCCCTAGAGGCAGGGAACACCGAAAACTGAATCCACTGGAAGACGTTGGAAGTATACGCATTCTATCGCCTGAAATGTATGATGCTGGTCTCAATACTTTACTTCAGCGCCATCTTTTGTCTAATAGCAGAACTTATATTAATGATTCCTTTTAACGCCATCTATTTTGAAACTGCAGTACTTTACTACAGCTAATTGGACGTCAGCAATGAGGGGACCTTACTTCCAATTTCTCCCGCTAGGTGGCCCACTGACTCACCGCATCACAGAACAAAAAAAAACGCCTCTGTTCTGTGCACTGCATCAAGCCTTTTTTTAGGGTTGCGTACCCAAAGGGTAAAAACGGGACCCTATTACTAAGACTTCACGATCCGTCTGTCTGTCTGTCTGTCCGTCTGTCACCAGGCTGTATCTCATGAACCATGATAGCTAGACAGTTGAAATTTTCACAGATGTTGTATTTCTATTGCCGCTATAACAACAAATACTAAAAACAGAATAAAATTAATATTTAAGGGGGGCTCCCATACAACAAACGTGATTCTTTTGCAATTTTTTGCTCGATATTAATAACGACAACAGGTAGACGCTTGAAATATTCACAGAATATTTAGTTGTATATTCACTTCAAAAAATAATTATTATTAAAATAAAATATATTAAGGGGGGCTCCCATACAACAAACGTGATTTTTTTTTGCCGTTTTTTTATTTGAGAGTCAAGAGCAAAGAGCAAACCCAAAGTTTGTCTAGCTCTAGTTCAGAGGTGACAGAGACAAAGTCGACGATGGAGTGAGCTTATCAGCTTACCCAGAAGGAGCCTGTTCACTCGGCGGCAAGTTGATATTTAGCTGAACTACCCCAAAGATGTATGAATTATTTTATTTTTCTTCCAACTATGCTTTAATTTCATCACAATCACACTAAAAACTCAGTACAAAGCGAGTCTTTATTGCTCTAGAGCAATAAAAATGTATGAAATTTCATTATAGCACAGTTTTTTTTTTAATCGCACCAAAAGGTGCCAATCTCAATGGATTAGCTCTATTCAGCCAGCCGTTATCAATACTTTTTTTTTTTACGTACGTATTATTCGTTTCTATCCTACTTGTTCCAAATTTAAAAAATGATTGCTGCTAACTCTAATTTAAAAATGAAAGAAATTTAAAAAAGTGATTTTCGACATCGCCGCGCCCGTGGCCGCGCCCATCTACTTCCCGTGATAACGACTTCATTGTAACAAATCAGCCAGGCCCATCTAACTCATCTGATAATATTATTCAGTCCCATGTTAAACAAACAAATATAAATTTGCCCAACAAAACTTAACCTTACGTTTAATAATTGCTCAAGTATAACTTTTAATTTCAATAATTAAACTTCTATTTTAACTGTTTGATATGAGTTTCTTTTATCTACTATTCCTATTGGTAATAGTTGAAAGAAAAGCAGATTATGCACCTCGCCTTAAGTAATTTATATTGCCCTCGTGCCTGTTAGATTAGAGCCCTCGCTGACGCTCGGGCTCTAAATCAGGCACTCGGTGCAATAATAAATTACTTTGTGCTCGATGCAATAATCTACTATTATTGTCTTTGTTTTCAGAAGATTTTCCTCATCATAATTTTTGACATTATCAGAATTGTCGGGAACAATAAAAAAAATAGATTAGAAAATGATGAAACCTGATGAAACCTCCTGAAATCGGTAAAATATCCTGATAGAACCACAGAGAAACATAATAGTGCTAACACTTTACGAGGTGGCTGTAAAGTTGCAGCTATTGTTGCCGCTACCACGATAAGTTTTTTTTTGTATCCAACGACATGATGACAACGGTGTACACTTGAAGGTAGTCTATGAAGCAACCTACCATATATTCAATGTACTCTGTGAAAGCTACTGCCATCCGGTCGTTTCGCCGAACCGTCGAGTTAGTCCGGCCGAACCATATTCGAACGTGTGTTAAGGTTACACCAGTCAACGGCACGAACTTTTGTGCGCGGGGTTAATATGCATATTATATCAACTGACAACACGTGCGGAAGAGATAGATGCTGTGATGAGCAGTAGGAAGCTATTTCGCCTACGAATACACACGTTTGCAAATTTGTAGCGAAATGGATAATGATTTAGGATGAAACCGAGCGCGCGAAATTTTATAAACAGACCTTTGGGAGTCTGGATATCATGAAAAAACGACTAAACGTATCTGTTCAAAATAAAATTATTTGCATTGTTGAACTACTTATCTATCCTTGTATGGTGGCCGTTTTGCAATTTTCCGTCATCTTATGGTATTTAAATGCGTTAAAATTAGTGTCGAAATTTGGAACTTTCGACGCTCTTATCTTTCAAATATTTACTTTTTTTACTTTTTTGTTTCCATACAAAGCTAGATAATGATGAGACAAATTGATATCACTTTATATTTTGAACGTACATTGTCAAACAGTGGAATATTGTATGGAAGAATGTTCGACTAGTGTAACCTTAACACTATAATAGTGTTAACACACGTTCGAATTTAGTCCGGCCGGACCACGGATTTGTGGGCGGGGTTAGTCCGGCCCGGACCATATCCAAGCGTGTGTGTAGAGTGGTCCGCTGGACATTATTATTATTAATTGAGTCCGTCTCGCTCCACCCAAGCGTGTCTAAGCGAGAAAGAATTTGTGGGAGCAATCAGTCCGGCCGGACCAAATACGTGTTCTAACACTAATAACACTATTAGCCCTAGCATAGAACAATGTCAATGTCATACAGCCATTCCTGTCAATG
Organism: Orthosia incerta; assembly: GCA_948252205.1. Taxonomy (NCBI): domain Eukaryota; kingdom Metazoa; phylum Arthropoda; class Insecta; order Lepidoptera; family Noctuidae; genus Orthosia; species Orthosia incerta. Next base: position 12,688,218 of record OX411741.1, read on the forward strand.
TCGTGTCTTATGTCCATGGACTTAATATAAATATCAGGACTGAGCTCTCGGACCAAAAACGCGAGCAGAGAGAGATAGTGAGCATAGATGCGTTCATCCCTTTCTAATAGGGTGACCAAACATTATTTTAACAAACGCGAAAGTTTGTTTTGAAATAATTTGTAGTAGGTAGGCTAAGGTGTATGAATTTCGTTCCGGGACCATGTCGCTATTGCTCTTGTTAGGGTTCCGTCCGGTCTACCTATGTTTCCATCCAGGTAAAACTCCCATTATTGTGCGTACAAACTTACATTTGCAGTTAGAATGTATGGGAGAATATATTTTTCAACTACAATAATATGTTTGTTCTTGGGATAAATTGTTCATCTTAAGTACGGAACCCTTCATTTTGCGTGGTCCGACACGCATTTGGCCGGTTTTTTTCCGTTTACTCTACAGAGCTGGTGTATGGGTATTTAAATAAAGCAAAGGGAAATAAAACTAAGTGTGTGTGACAAACATTTTATTGGGGTTTATGGGCAGATGAAGACACCAATGAAAGACGGTTTAGTTAAAGTTTTAAATCTTTATGGTCAGACAGAGATAATCATATACAGTATTGAAATAGATTTATTTTGTTCAACTCCATTAACACATTTATTAAAATTACACATGGCTAAACAAAATGGTTTTATGAAGTTTCTGCCTTAGGCCAATCTTACTGCCTAAGTTTCTTAATGCATTACTTTTAGCAGTGTAAAAGATTCGTAAATTTAAATACGAATTACCTAATTCTTTAACTAACTGCAACTCGTGTGGCTCTTCATCCGTTATACATTGGATAGGATGCGGTGGATTAATTAGCATTCAACATTTTTCGTGAATTTGCCATAAAAAAATCTGCCGGGTTGAAATGACGGCTGCACACAACAGAATTTTTGGTAACTGTTATTGATTCAGGAATTACATCCAACCATTTTTGCTTCATTTCTTCTTTCGATGGAAAGCTGTAACCAACACAAATATATGCTATTTTAATCATGTAATATAGACAAATAGGTACAAATTGTACTTATTATATTCTTAATATTAATAGTTTTAATCATTATTGCCTTTATTTTACAGTTTTAATTAGAAAAAACTAAAACTTTAGTGTCTTCTGTCCACAAAACATCTACAGCATGGTCAAACTACTTAATGTTAGTAAACAAAATCATTGTTTTTCCTTACCGGTGAAATGAAACGCCACAACCACCATATGATTCACTTTTACACGTCTTGATACAACACTTTTTCTTCATTTTCACAATAAAAAAGCAACGTAACTCAGTAAAACTTAAAATGCGTTATGCGTTTCCACAAAACAACAGAAAAAGTCGCCATGACACCACCTGATGTCAGATTCTAGTGTTACCAGAGTAATTTTATGATACCTACCAAACAATCATATTATTATGATTATTTTACTTAAATAAAATTACTTACTTTATGTACAGATTGTAAAACTATAAATAAAATTTCTTATAGCTAAAAACATCTATATGTTACTAAATGTACTTGTAGTTGGTGAAATATTTTCTACCCATGTTTCTACCATCTTTAATATTTTTATCTTTTGGCAAGTGAGTAAAAGGGACAAATGCATCTCTGCTTGCTATCTCTCTCGGCTCGTTTTGCCTCTGTTATGATTACCTAACAAAAGTAAACCTAATGTGCAGCACACATGGTTCATATTTGTATGATACGATTTTTGGAGTGCTCAGTCCTTATTTATATTAAGTCCATGCTTATGTCTAAATCACAGAGGACTTTTTTGTATAGATGTCAGTGCCTACTATCTGTCAAATTTTTGATTGTTTTTTGTTTTGTAATAAAAAATATAGAAAATTATAAATTAATACTTAAAAAAATCGATAAGCTCAATTCGAAAATAACAACAATAATCGTTTACAAATCTCATTCATCATGGTTTAGAGTGTGGAAATTAGGTTTAATGAGTTACGATACGGCGATGAAAATTCAAATGGCCCTAGCTCGGCTGCACTTGGATTCTGTAATGAAGGGCCAAGACGGAAACTTCGACACTCTGTTGCTTGTAGAACACAAACCGGTCTTCACTGTTGGTAAGTCGTTTGGCAATTTTCATAACATAACCTAAAAAGATTTTCAAAATACCTTTCAGATTTTCTTTTGATATTTGAATGGTAACACGCCACCCACGTGAATGTTTTTAGCGCGCAAAACGTGGATTTCCAAAGAACACACTTAAATTAGTCCTCTATTTTATAAGAACTTATACCCAATATTTTTTTGTTTTCTTATTTATCCTGCTCTACACAGCAATCTGATTTTAGACATTTATATGCTCCTTTGTTTGAAGTTATTTATGTAAAGGACTTTACACCAGTGAGTAGGTGTTCATTGACCACTCTCGCTTAATCTGTTGGAACCAGTTTATAAGAGTTGGAGCACTGTTCCTTCTCAGTCTTGCCTATAAAATACTTCCAGGTCCTGCTAAACCATCAGCCACGGTGTTGAAATGGTTTTTTAATTCTTCTGATAGTTTTAACTATGGGCAGTGATTTCTTGTTTTACTGTTTTGAGTTTCAGATCTTACAGAATGTATTTCTATCTAATCTACCCACTAACATAGTTTTTATTGCCAGGTATCAGAGATGAAACATCTAAAGATGAAGTCCTGAGACTGTGTAGGCTTGGAGCAGAATTTAGAAAGACTAACCGTGGTGGACTCATCACCTTCCATGGTCCCGGCCAACTGGTTGCGTACCCAATTCTAAACTTGAAGCATTTCAAAACCAGTGTCAAATGGTATGTGCAGAGCTTAGAGGAGACTGTTATCAATGTCTGTGATGAGTTAGGTGAGTAACATATTTATTTTACAGCTTTTATCTGCAGTTTCATTTCTGTGGCTCATCCCGCTGTGAATGTTCTGGGATGAAAAATAGCTTAAGGTACTTGGTGTAGCTTTCTCTTTCAGTTTAGTGAAAGCATTTGCATTATTTTGTAGATACTTCCATAGATTTTACATACACACACATAACATCCACACCAGGACCTGTACTGCCCATATACCCTATAAAGAATAGAAAGAGGTCCACCTTTCCATAGTATGTCCACATTTCGCCAGTTAAGTCCCATGTAATTGGGGGACAGGCCTATTGCCATTGACCGGCACAAATCCAAACTCCAGACTGCTTCTGTACAATTCAGTTGGAAAAACCCCTTAATTCTGTCTGATTCGGTAATCAAACTCATGCTCAGCAGTACTGCATGCAACCATTAGACCATTTTCCTAATTTTGACTAGATAAAGGTTTTGTTTTTGAACTGTCTGCCTATGTAGAACCACCTAAAGACATTTTAGCAGGTTCTATATTTGTAATATAATGTAGTTGAGAAAAAGCCTCTATAAGTCTAATGAAGTTGTCTGTATTATTGTCCTATATTTTGCTAATAAATAGTCATTTAAATTCTTAGCCTATAGCTCATAACTATGTATTTGTAACCGCTTCATACTCTTTTTTTCCTTTTGCAGGAATAAAAGGCAATAGATCACCATACACTGGTGTATGGGTAGATGATAACAAAATAGCAGCCATAGGGATCCACGCATCTCGGTATGTGACTACTCATGGCATCTCTCTGAACTGTGACAATGACCTGTCATGGTTTAAGAACATTGACCCTTGTGGCATCGCAGATAAGGGTGTCACCTCCCTTACAAAAGAATCAGGAATAAATTGCACAGTTGACAAAATCACACCAATTTTTCTTAAATGTTTTAAGAAAGTCTTTAACTGTGAATCTGAAGAAATTGATCCACAAACTCAACAAGAGATCTTGAATAGTGTTTACAATAATCTACTGGAGCAAAATGTTGTTGCTTAGAAAATTCTGTTATTAATCTTATTGGTTTTAGTTTGTAAATTGTTACATAAATGAATTGTTAGAATCTTTTAGGAATCATTTATCTAGTTAGTGTTATTATTTATTATAAATTTACTGTTTCGAGTGGCCGCATGGATATTCAATAAAAAAAAAGTAAATTTGTACAGTTTTATTTCATTTCTTATTCAAATGAAAAGTAAAATAAATAGATAAATTAAAAATTAATTTAAATAAATAAAGAGAAATCTCAAGTTGGGTTAAGAGAAACACAATTTTGACAGTTTGTTAGCATAGAACAAAGTTTGTATTCATATTTCTTCAAAACCCAACTGAAAGTTCATAAGTCATACTAAGCATTTTAGCACAAGTCAATAAGGTATACAGTATATTTACAAATTGTTTTAGTTTTGTTTTCGTAATATAAAATGTTTACCTCAAACTGTAATAAAAATTATGAAATAATGATTAACATAGTGTTAGAAAAATGCAAATAGTTGTGACTATTATTACTCTTATTTAATAATGAATTGCCCTATAATCTAACATTACCAATGTAGTTGGTTCAGAATAATCCCCTAAAATTAAATAATGGTGAATAGCAACCTTAATCATTTTTCAGGGATTATTCCAACTATTATTTTGTAACTACTGATATCATGAGTACTCAAAAATTGTACAAAAAATGGTCATCTAACTTAATTATCATAATAAATGCATAGTCTTATACTGTTAAAATTATCTAATTAAATGCAATAATTACCCTTTAAACTGCAGTATTAAGGGAACAAAAGTAAGATTTGATAAGGTGATTTTATCTACTCATACACCTACTTAAAATTAATAAATGCTTCTAAATGCAATAAATTATTCCTAAATTAAATGCAAATCACGCGGTGGTTACAACAATCATACCAAACATTAGGCGTCAAAATCATTTTCCGAATCTATACACCACGAAAATATTCACGGAACTAAAACTAAATGGACGGATCGTGTCTGAGAATACGTTGTTTACTGTTGTGTTCGTCAGTCATTTGTATCACATGTTCGTCGATACAAGACAATCAATGGAACGATGCTGTCGTCTCCTAGTTGTCAAGACCAACGTGAACATAGCCTCTAATGTAAGGAGTGTGTCTACGACATATGCTTGGGGGGTGCAAGCCACTTGCGCATGTAATAGCAGAAGATGGTCGCGATGTACAGCAGCACCAGCAGAGCACACGCCACTCCCAGCAGCAGCACCGACGCCTTGCTGGGGCACGGCTCCACGATCGTCACTGTTTTTTCTGGCGAATGAATACATTAGATCAATATGTATATGATACGGGAAAGAAAGATAACGAAAGCTAGGTGAAAATCTGAATTCTCCAAGATAATTACCTCCAAAGTTGGCTTCAGACGCGACACCACCAGGTTTGTCAGAACGCAGGAAGTCTGTGCTCTGTCGCTCATCTCCGAAGTCAAGCACCAGGATCTCCTGTGAGATGTTCATATCCTCCTCCTGACTGCGCGCTTCACTGGTCTCGTTGTGGGGCAACGAACGCTTCTTTCTGCCCCAAGACTCCAAAGAATCGCGACCCCATTCGCACACCGCCTAAAAACATTTAAATGTTAATCGACGTGTAATTTGCGTAATTTTAGCGTGACTAAGTTAACCGTTGCTAATAGTCACATAAAATAAAAAAATGCGAACACCCATTCCATCAAAATTGTTAAATAGTGTGTCACTCACCGGCTCGCAAGGTCCGAGACAGTACTTGACGTTACATTGGAAGATGACTCCGTAAGACTCGGTGAATCTGAAGGCCTCATACACAGACTGGAGAGCATTGCCGTCTGGAGTGAACGCAGGGAAGATGGAGGGATCCAAGGGACATCTAAAGAAAATAGATCACGTTACAAAAGACTTCTCAAAAAAGCAAAAATTACTGGAACAGGAAATCTACAAACCCTTCATCATCAATAATAGGGAACGTGCTCTTAGAATCCTTGGCCATAGCGACACAGCTGCGGGCGAAGATGCCATAAGGAGCTGAAAAATAAAGACAAAACATTAGAACCCGTACAGAATTTCATTGGAACTGTGTAGGTATGTGTAAAAGATGGATATGCTTACTGTCTTCGGGGATCTCGATGCGGAAGGTAAGTCTGTCTCCGATGCGGACAGTCTCCACCTCGCGTTGGCGCGCGTCCAGGATGCGGATGCGTGGCGGAGGTGCCTCAGGCGCGGCAGTGATGGAAATCATCTCCGGGTCTCTGCCATTAAAACCAAAAGTTGAAAACTTGCTACCCAAACTACAACGGGTAAGTACTTGTCCTACTTAACTAAATATACATTTTAAATTTGTTTATTGCTTTAAACTTCAACAGCTATAACGCACGGGTATCATCATGTATGCAACAGTGCCATAATGCTGCCCTTTTCACGACTATCAAGATGCTATCAAGCTCTTCTAAATTCATTAAGAATACGTATGAACAGATGATCGTGTTAAATTGCTCATCACGTCCACCGGCCGTATCTTGCTGATGTGAATCTAATTGTTACGTGTTTACAATGCAGCAACGATATTAGGTCGATGGAATTTCAAATCGTCTTGGCATGAAGGCATGTCGAAACAGCTCCCGTTTTTCATATTACTGTAACATATCACGTAACTTGTCTCTTGACGCGAACGAATAAATTATACGGTAAATTCTCGAACTTTGCATTTTTGCGGTACGTTACCTACTTCATGAATGAAATGTATTCAAAAACCAGTTCACGATAAATTGTAGCGATACTATGTGAACGTCCTACTGACCTGATTGGTACCATTCCAAATGTGATGTTCTTCGAACTCATGTCGTATGTGCACTTGACTTTGTAGATCTTGTCCGCTTTCGTCATCACTACGCTGTGGTGTTGCAAGACAACCGTGTTTGAGTACACTCCGGTCTAAAGCAGAAATCATTAAAGTTAGTTCAGATCCTCCCAAGTTTCCAAAAAATATCAAACACGACAGGAGTACTTACGACGCTCTGGGTGTTGCAGTCCTGGCCAGCCATGGTGAGGTCGAGTCGGAATAAGTCGCTGTTGAGGACATCAATGTTGCAAGTCTCCGAGCGTCCCAAAGCGTAGATACGTCCATTGAACGGCTTGTTAGTACGCACTTGGACTGCGATCCTTGTGTCCTTGCAAAGCACTGATACTGAAACGATGAAATGTTAAATATAGATAGAGCGCACCACTTAGGTGTACCTAATACAACCGTTAAACAACAGAAATCTACATCAAGACGTACCATCGTAACATGTTCCAGTTTTGTCGCAGTTGGCATCGTTCCTCGTTAAGTTGTTTGTCATGTTCGGGTCTTGTTGGTGCTCAATCGTTACCGGGAGTTCGCCGGGAGGGTTTGTGTTGCTAGGCGGCTCTGTAACAAATTGTAAAAGGTTAAACACATACAGATAGTTCAACGACTAAATAGAAAACCAAGAATGCAACAAATTACAGACTCGTTGGTTAATAATGCCTAATAAATGCATGAATCCCGGGTGCCCGTCGGTACGCATGGCGAACCCCTGATTAGGCAGAGGCAACCGTACGTGAGCTGCCTGTATTATAATAATCGAATCAAGATTGCTACAAGGTACCTACTGCGGCGTACGCGGTGTTCTAAATGTAACCTACCCGTGCATCGTATCTAGTTGGTGCAATTACCGTTCCCTAGGTACGCCGATCGCACTCCGTGTTTAGCAATTCAAAGTTTTCGCACGCAATCATTAAGACTAACTAATATAAATGATTTTATAGTCAATAAGTGGGGCTCGTAAAATATGAACTTTATTCTCATTTACTTTAGCAATGATACATAGCGATTTTGAATAAGGCTGCCCATCAATTGAGAGCTCCGTCCAGCTTGCAGTTGCTCTGAATGTTTGCGATACATACTACAAAGGTAGACAAGAGATTTCTCTGAAACAGTATTCAAGAAACAAAAGCTGAAAGTTCCATTCATAATTTCAGCAGAAGCGGAAGGCACTCCAAATTGGTTTCAGGAGCAAAAGACACAACAGTACAGAAATAGGAATGGCGGCCAACGTCGAAACCGTTCCGAATCGATTCGTTAGCAGTGCCAATGTCTGGATACATTCACGACCGTCGCCCGGTCAATAATAAGGTGACGTAAACAAGATTTGGGCCGTTGACCGCTAAGTGTTTGACAAAGGAGAATCTTATTCGCCCACGGCTTATCCGTCGCCAAACGCCAAGCAATTGGCCGTTTATGGCACTATGGACAATGACATTCAAGATGCTTGAAAAGGTTCTGGAGCAGAACTTGGAACAATTTTTCGGTTCTATTCAGAATTTAGCATAGATGCCAACTGTCTTAAACTGGTATTTTATTCTGTATATAATATGAGAAGCGAGGCTCTTGAACCTGAAGTTAAACTTATAGGCTTAAGAAGTTTTCTCTGCAATGAAGAGAACCTTTACAGAGACAAGATAGAGCCATAAATAGCAATCATGCAGTTAAGACAAGCTTTCTAAGAAATTGAGAAATTCCATTTCAAGCAAAAACTGATCGAAATGAAAGTCGTTTTAGCACATAAGCACTAAACCAATTTCAAAGCCATTTTATGTCTCACTAAGAACTATTAAGCTAAGCTCAGTGTAACAAAGCACTTGATAAAAGTTCTTGAATAAATTGCCAGCTGCATGTTATTTAAGGATCATATTTACCAAAACTGCTTCCATTTCAACTGTCTATCGTAATTTACATGTTGATGCCGAAGCCATCATTACGTTAATGACAGCCCTTAAAGCATATGCATAGATGTGTGAATACAATATTCCTGTTTGGAACATATGAAGATGATTTATAAGATACAGCGAGACAATCGAGAAGACGTCTCGGCTTAAACCTGTTATTTGTTTTTGTCATTATGATTTAGTGCTGCGTAGGTCCGATGTTGATTTATCTCGATTGAGATATCCTTTAGGCATTCATAATGATAATTTCATAAGCCGCAAAAAATAAAGAGCTTATTTATAAATCTGTACAATCCTCGGATCGTGCCTGTTTCCGAGTCGCCGGAGTCGATGACACTGCTGCAACAACGGCCAGCATATTTGCAACGCTTCAACGATTTGAAAAAAGTTATCAACAACTTCCCACGCTGGCCTTGCCAACTAATGTCCAGTTTAAACAATGGCTTGATGCAAGCTTACGTGTTTAATATGTGATTATGTACGAATATGGACTAGTAAAATCTAAGCATGGGTAGGTAATCTTCTAAGTCGGTTGAGAACAAACAAATCACAGGAAAATCTCTTACTCAACAAACTATTTGTCGCATATGGCGGATTGTTTGGAATTACCGAAAACTGGTAGTGCCAACGAAATATATCAGAATACAGAGCTTCAATTGAACAGAAATCTTCAAAGAAATTACGGAATATCAACAATTTCTCCGACTTACCTACTTCCTACTTATTTCGTAAGTAGGCTTCGTCTCGTTTTTATAGGAACTCGGTTTTACAAAAAAAGATGAGATCCGACGTCGTTTTCCTTTTTTCGTTTGTGGCTAAATTTGTTCACAGCTTGTCGCTAGATTAGGTTGAGATTAGACGTGGCCGTGTTCAATGAGAGATCTTATTCGTTTTATAAGAACAAATAAAAATTACTTGATAGCAATCTCAAAGGGAACTAAGCGTACCTATTCATTTATTTCTCATTTAGGTCTTGAAAGAATTGCCAGCAAAATATCAGTTGATTGCCCCTCAAGGCGACGTAAATATTTATACCCATAGAAGCGTCACTTCATTCATGTAAATACGCCATACAATATCATAGCCCAAGACTAGAAAAAATGTGGTATTGGACAAGTCTGAAGCGGTCGCGTGTTGGGAAGTGTCCGCTTAAGGATATAACGGTCCCACTGGATATAAGACAGGGTTCCGTATGCAATCTTGTTATCGAGAAGCAATGCCGTTATCTTGCCACTAGATTGTCGATGCCAGTAATAAACTTGTTTACCCATTTACTCATACCTTCACGGTTTCCATGGCAAGACAACCTGCCGAACTGAATAGATAAGTTAATCGTTTAAATAGAAAGTGCGCACATAGATCAAAAGTACAAATTCATGTATTTATTAAGTACTCACATTAATCTTCAGTGCAGTGTGCCAATTTTTGAAACAGCATTTACCTGATTCAACCAGCTAGCAACATTTCAAAAGTAGAAATATTCATAGAACGTTTAAAAGCGAATAAATATTCATGAACGAGTATATTTGACAGTAACGCGGTATTTTCAATTTGTCTAAATCGTTGCATAAATTCAATTAAGTATTCGATTAGCAGCATGCGGTGCGCGGGCGCTGACCTGCGCAGGCGCATGTATCCGCGCGCGGGCAAGGCCGCCCAAGGCCGTTATACTCGTACTACTGCTGTTATAAACGACGCGCTTCAAATTAATAACCGACATTTTAATTAGCATCTTCTTTGATAGATCAAAGCTATTCAAACGATGAATGGTAGTAAGAATCCCAGGAAAATATAAATACAGAATTTTAACTAGCTCGATCCTATCATGCACTTACTACATAAATGGAAATTCTAATGAATACTTACAACAACAAATGTATTATGTAGATCTAGATATACCTTGCATCTCGAACTAATTGACAATTCCATTAGCCATTAAAATCTCGGTGTGTGGCTTTCTAGTGGTTGTGCCATTTCCTCGTTATACGACCTGTGGCTTGATTTTCTTAATGGTTAACTAATTTATGCAATTTCATGACAGGAAATTTTAAATTTTAATTAAAGTTCTGAAGAGATTTTCTTATCGTGTCGTTCTAGAGCCATATTTCCCGTGTTCTATATCCGTCACGTCCATTATCTCAGATTTAGGGCTGCACGATGCGGAGCCGAGATCACGGGCGCCACAAAAAATGCTATTCAATTTGTGTATGACCACCGTTATGAGAGCACGCACGAACGCCGCCGCCGCCGCCGCCTCCGTCCCGCACACAATACAACTCTCTTTGTTACTTTTTGCACCAAAATGCAGCGACTGTTATCATGACTCGGCAGATACTGTCATTGTAAACATAACTAACGAAATTATGCTAACGTATCATCGACAGCGGTGCGGCTATTCACCGTCAATACACCAATTACAATACTAAATAGATACCGTCGAACAAGGTTCCGCTTGATCAATTCTATAATGAATATCACTTTTATCGAATATATATATATAGTAATGTAACCGCGTGCATCCGACGAGAGGCTTTTTTATTGCAGTGTCAAATCAGTTTATTGATATCGTGATGTAACGACAATAGACGTTAAACGTTTCTATTTTGTACTGGACTCCGGCGCATCATAACATTTCTGACAGTGCACGTCCGGTATAAGTCTTTCAGAAACTTGTAAATCAGTTTCCTGTAATTTCTTCGGTATTATTATATTACAGTTCCTTATTTCGATCATCAGATAACCTCGGTTCTATATAATTATGTTTAGTCTATTACAGAGGAGGAAATGCAAGGGATCGAGTTTCAAGTAACGGTATCACTGCGGGAAAATACTTTGAGTAGCTGATGCTGATTATATTATGTGTGTTTTGCCCTATACAATGAAAAGCCGGCAGCTGCCTGATGCTAATCTTAATGCCATAACACGGCTTTTCGTAATCGAGTAGCAAGCATCCCGCTCGCTTATAGCGGAACACCAGCTATACCTTGAAATTATCCCTAAGAAGGTATTTGCAGTTACCTATTAGTTAACAACTGAAGGAACATTTCTCCCAAACAAGTTTTTACAAGCACCACCGCGATGAGTTTAATAAAGTACATCAATAAAAGTGAATACACGTCTACTGTCTTCATCCGAAAGTTACAAGCGATGTAGTCACGATCAATTCCTTATAACAACATGGCAGAGCATTATTTTCTCTTAACAGCCAGCATCATCTCCCGTACTCGTAGTTGCAAATCGATTGTATCGGTTCGATCGAGGCGAGTCAACTCGATTAAAGTACATCGAACGCTTTTGACCCTGACCCTGCAGCATGCGGCGTGGCGTGAGATATGGACTCGCCAGTGTTTACGTCTTGTTAGGAGCTCAGACTTCGTATTGCAAGATTCATCCTCTTAACTTGTCGAGAGCTACAGACTAACGCTTTTAGGAAATGCAGTTAAGTTTCCCTCATAGAAAATGCATCAGCACATTTATCTAATCTTGTTTAACAGTATAAATCTGTAGATGCCAGTGCAGTCGGTATTGATGTGCCGATCAAAGATTCTATAGGTTTATGAGAGGTCGGTTAACGCATTGGATTACCTACATTTTCTTGTGATGCTATTACAATCTCTAACAGTTAAACACTTCGCAGTACTGCAGTACGGTGGTTGATTCTCGACGTTCGCTCACACCATTCTGTTTCAATGATTAATCAGATAAAGTGGCAAAAACAATATGTATTGTGTGTTTATAATTTCTCACGACTACCGTACGTAGGTGAGAAGTTATTCATCATTCCACCGGAGCTGCTGTGCAGCGTCTGACAATTAACTTCCGTTGCTTTATCGTACCCTAATGGCGTTATTATCGAGATTTGCATCTATTTATTGTTTAAAAGTAAGAAAATAATGCCCATCTACATTTAAGCCTTCATAAAACTTATCACCACGCCTGATTGTAAATCTTAAAAGCTACCTTGGTTAGTTAACCAAATGAGTTATATTAATGAAGCAACATCGCTATCTAGCAGATAGTGTAGCATCAATCTGGCGCGTCGTCGTAAAACATGATCATGACGTTAGCAAATACGTATCCCGTTGCCCACTAACGAGGCCCAGTAATAGCTTATATTCTGAATAAAAAGTCGAGCTAAAGTGATCGGGCAGTGTTCCTTCCATGGAAACTCAAGCTGCTACAGATGGACCACACGCTGATTGTGAAAGTACAATCCAGCAATTCTGTCTTTGAATTCAGCATTTTCTGCATCCATTTTTGTCTTAAAGAGTCATAAACATAAATGTCTCATTTTATGCCAAATCTAAGTAATGATCTCGAATCACTAAGTCGGTCACCACAAATCACCGCTTCTAATGTCGCACTACATTGCCCAAACAATAACAGAACTCGGAAATAAAAAAGAAATCACATGCTTTTGGTGGAAAGTAATACTTTTTTTATCCAATTTTGTGGCAAAACTTCATAAAAATAATAAAAAAATCGGTGATAATTTGCCAGCTTTCTACGAAAGCGCGTTAATACCGTCTGTAACTGTATCGGACGTTGCACGTTGCGCTGATTACGTTCTTTACAAAAACCGTTCGCATGCCTGCCAATGTGTTATTATTGAGCTGTATTGCATACGCGTTTTGTCCACATACTGGTGATTTTGTATTACTATGCAACATACTATGTAATAACCAAGACATTGACATGATTTCTTTCGTTATTTATCGAATAAATAAAACCATAGTTTTTCATTTGGATATTAAGAAACAATGTAACCATATATCAAGATCAACTTAGCAACTTAATTGCAACTTTTTCTCAACAATAACCTAAGACGTCATTATGCGCGAGGCTTCCGCTTCCCGAGCTTTCAGAAAAAAAGCTGCCTAATAAATTAACGTGATTTATGGTATTCGGCTAGTCTAGCGCTAATTGTAACTGATAGCTTCTCTTTTATTTGTAAGAAGATCTTTTTTGATTAATATTACCGAACAAATGGTCGCATGCTCGCTGCACACGTAAAATATAAATTAATGTTTTAACATAAAACTGAGAAACGAAGACTATCTCAGAAAGGTTTTCAATTTGAAAACGTCTACTTTAGCTTGGCACATGGAGGTAATAGTGATGGCTAAGTATGCCATTAACTTTAGTTAAATAAGAAAAACGCGTGCTAAAATCAAATTAAATTGGCAGAAAGTAGGAATGAAGTAATTATTAAGCTAATGACGTAAACGTTTGCGCCAAACACTTTGCTGAGTACTTACGATAGTTTCTCACATCATTATCGCGAAATACTTGGCTTCAAACAGCACTGGTAAACTGGTAACCATATAGAGAGACAGTTTATCCAGTTTATTCGTTCTAGGAAAATTAAAGTGACATACAAATTGCTTTCACGTACTTAACGTATGCTTGTATGGACTACACGAAGGTAACGCGTGTGAAATATTAATCATATCCTCTTTGCGAATTTAATAGCGTATTAACGTCAACATACATCGCACTTTTATATTTTACGATGATAAGTTTGACAGCACAATGGAGCTAGATTCCTCGAAGCTACTGTTGTTGAGTATTTAAATAATGCAAGCTCGTATCGTGCATTGATTGAGTAACGCAGTGGTATAGTTCTCGCCAAAATTCTTGGCCGCCCTGAAGTTGGCTACAATGGCTGCGCAGTAGTTTATGTACAGATATAAGTCTTAACTAGATGACGCGATTGTATGTTCTTCGCGTGTCAAAAAACACGGAGTAAAATTAAGATCAATGATCGTACTTTGAGCTTTTCATTTAGCACTATTGGCACCGGAAATCCAGAAATTAGAATAGAATTGAAATACTCTTTATTATGTACACCATATCAGTTACAGACAGTATAGACAAAGAAAAACATTACACTGGGTGACACAATGGGCGGCCTTAGCGCTAAAAGCGATCTTTTCAAGACAACCTTTGGATGGATTTTAAAAATGGAAGGAAAGACAGTACTGTAGGTAGTCTTTGGTGTACTATTTATATATAAAATAAATACATACATATTTACATATATATTACATAGACAAACATATACTAATTATGCCTTATTGAGCAGTAAAGACGTTGACGAGAGGGAAAGTTGGCCGAGGCATTGGTAATATTTTCTTTCATTGGTAAGTAAATTTGTTTTAATTTGTGTGTGAAAAAGTGGCTCGCTTGGGTTTCATGAAGATGTAGGGACTTGCGTTATTTAGTAAGATTTACGAATATGTCTGTGAGTAAATTTAACCGATCCATGCGTTGTGCATCGGTAAGTCAACTTCAGGGCGGCCAAGAAGTTTGGCGAGAACTATAACATGTGTAATTTACATTTGAGCGCGTCGCCCGCGAGTGTGAACGCTCCTAACTCGCCAGTGTACTAGCAACTTGTGGGTATTGCAAGCTGTCATTAGCAAGGCCGACATTCGTACTCCACTTTCTTATCTAAGACATATTCCATTTATACAAACTACCGTTCTATGATTTACATTCTCACGAGTTGACACGATGCTTTACAACTTGTAACTCAGTTTAATAATATTAAACTTGAGTTTCAAGCTGTCTGTATCGTGTTCGCAATCTTAACTAAGTAGTTTATGTAAATACATAGATAATCTTTGAGATGTTGAATAAAATATAACGATATTCGATGGTATCGAGGGCTCTTCGTCATAGCGGTGACTGAGCTCCTCCCACAGAAAATATAGCGCGGTCAACAGAGAGTTAGTAAACAACAAATAAGTCGGCAAAATACACCGGCCGCGATCTCTTCCGTAATTCAGTTCTAGATGGCCGGCTTCCACTAAAAGTACGAACGAAGACGAAATAATAAGCTATATTCTCCCTAGACATGGCTGTAAATAACATATTGTATGCGTTCCCATACAGTTCCACTTTCTGCGTAAATTGCATTCTTTATGACATTACGACCAGTGAAATGTAACGAAAATGTCCTATGCTTTTGGTTTTTGAACAACTCTAATTTGTAAAAGATGCGCGATAAAGTTAACTCTTCAGACTTCTTTTTCATTTACACTACTACTGCTACTGGCCTAACCAAGTATATAATTTTCAATTAAAGTAAAATGGGCAGTTGGCTACAAAAAATTAAGTGAGTACAATCATTATCAGATATTCTATATTTTAAGATGATTGAAGCGCAGAACAGATCGAGCGCCGCGATCATGTAATTATGTATTGCCCATATGAAGTCATTACAAGATTTTAATTTAAACCTAGTATTATTTTCCCATTATCAATGAGCAACCGAGCATAATACTTAAAGTATAAATAAAACATTAATGTCGCCGTGTTTTACAGTTTTTTGAATCGTCGAAGTGGTTTATTCAGTTTTTAGATGACTACAATTTACCGCGGCGCGGCGTGTACCTGATGTTGATCGGCGCCTGCGCAGGCGCAGCTATGAGCGACTTTAAATAAAACAATGTTGTTATCGTTATAGCTTCGGCCCAGACTCTGAACTGGGTTAGTGTTGCAAAATACATGCTAAAGATTTATGCATTTCCATTTGCCTTCTTGAAAATACGACCATAAATATGAATATATCGTTAATACTTGTAAAATAGTCTGCTCTATCGATGAAATTACAATAATAGGATTACTAGACATTCATTTATTTAAGCACCATATTTAGATAAAAACATTACTCTGGGCAATAATCAAGAGCAGTTGATCTTTCGCCGCCATCACCAGAAAAAATAAAAATGACTCACTCTCGCAGAAGTTTTCGAAGTATTTCCCGATCGGTTCTCCATCGTCAATCAACGGTCTCTCAGCGTTCAGGTAGGCAGAGGGTCCATCAGGCAGGGTGTGGTGATCCAGGTGGTACAGCCTGCAGTTGTAGGCAGCCGAATGAGGGGGTCCCATGTACAGGTACGAACGACACAGGAATTCCGATTCTATTTCGCATGCGAGACGGCAAGCCGCTTCGGATGTCACCTGAACGAATACAAAATAGATGGCCATATTAAAGATAACATCGATGAGTGATTCATGATCGTTTATTCGTAGTTACACCTACGCAATTGGTTGCTGATTTATTTAACACCTGTATTTGTAGAGGCGAAAGAAAATACATAATGTTGACGATAAAAAAACATTTTTATATAAACTACAACCGGCTTCCAAATAAAAACATGTTCTTGTTTACTTTTCTTAGTTTTACACCGACTTTCGAAAAGGAAATTATTTTTCACTTTGTTATGTTTTTATTTGGAAATCGGTTGTATTTATTTTAAGTTTCATTTTTTAGTTGTGGTATCTATAAGCAAGTTTTTAATGCCAAAATATATTACCCGAATAAAATTAAACTTGAACATAACCGGTGAAAGAGTGTGTACCATGGTGAACTGTACACATCTGCGTACCCCTTTAGAGTGTACTGGCGTGATGCTATGTTATGAATTGGTATAAACAATAAACAGATAAATGCTATTGCAGCAATCCCGAGAGATTTTCTGTGATGTATATATCGGTAATTTCTGTTGTATATCGCCGAAGTTCTTGATCAGATTCTCACCAAATTTAAATGGGACCAATTTGGGATCATATTATTTCAAACAAATAGGCATTTTCAAAATCGGTTATAAATTGGTGGAGAAATCGATGAAAATACACAAAAAAAGAAAATATAAGAAATTGAACATAGAACTACCTCCTTTTTGGAAAGATAGTTTAAAACAACTTCGAATACACGATCCAGTGAGAAAATAAACTACGTAAGTGGCCTGTATACCGTATAGTGCCTACTCATAAAATGTCTAGGTACCTTCCATATATAAAGCGATATATCACTGTCGTAACTTTATAACGATTGCATACGAAAGTTAAGTTAATTGCAACGTCTTCCTTCTTGATTACATACAAGTGCACACGATTTAACCTCTAGCCACTTCTCGTTAAACCAGTGGGACGCGGAAAAGGACGTACTTGAGGACGAAACCTATTTAAGCGACAAGGTAAATTTATTAGCAGCTATCACTAATGCCAGGTTATTTAGCATTTGTATAAAGAAAGCCGAGATAGAAATCATAAAGGCATCTCAAGATAGCATCACAGAAACCAATAAAGGTACACCTACAATAAAACACAATCCATATATCTCCGCTTATCCGACTCAAACGTTAATACGTGGCTGTCAGCAGAGCGCCTTATTCATCTTGCATATCATGTTACAAATAGGACCTAGGAGTATTAATTTGCAACACGACTATTATGAGCAGATGAAGCAAAATGAATCTTGTTATAAATGTCATTGAGTTTTAATTAGGGTGGTTACCTGTAGCTCCTTGTCGGTGTAGTAGTGTAGACCAGCATACTGGGCCACCTTGTCCTCCGCGACGCCGACGCGAGGCGCCGTGAACACGCGCTGTCCCTTGCACGCTTGCGCCGCCTTCAGGCACAGGTTCTGCACGACCACACACCGACCAAATCACGTCAAATAACACACAACAATGGTAATGACGTTAACTGAATACATGTTTATTTTCACGAGCGTTCAAACACACCGCATTACTATTGTGATTGCTTTCTCTGAAGCCGGCCAGCGCCACTTCCAGTCATTTAGAGTGGGTACGAAATAAATGACCTAGTCGGGTAAGTACTAGTTCGAACGTTTTCTTGTATCGTGTATTGGAAAATATGAGAAACTATTAATGGGAATCTTATTTTATGATGTTAAGTTAAATTGCTTTAATAATCTAGACGTTCCATTAAGCTGGCATGTTGCTGCGTAGGTATTTAAATATTGACTGTTTCTCTTTAAAGCTTAGTCTGGGCGTAAATGTGGTTTACTTAGGAACAAAGCGGGCAATTACTAAGTTAATGTAAGTTTGTGTAAAGTAAATGAGTGTAATGTGTTTTACCTCGAAGTAGTCGGTGCCGGGCGTGTCCACAAGTTGCACGAAGTGTTGCGCCGTGCGCCGGTCCGAATCGCTCAGAGAACACCGCATGCTGCCGTACTCATACTCCGCAGAACGACACGGGAACTTTTTCTATACATAACATACAAGTCTACTTTAGACACAAATGATTACAAACGTACGAGGTTCGTTCAGTCCAGCCTACATACAGTCCTACATATGATGAAGAGTAAATTAATCAACCCTTATTTAATAATCTTCCAGTAAAGTCCTTACTACCAATTATTTTCGATCAATACAGTGCTCTACAATCACATTAAATGAGCAGTTTAAACGAAGTAAATCAACTATCCACTATGTAAATATCTCTTGAATCGCTTATCCTTAAATTAAAAGATTACAAAGCACGGATCACAGACTCGTGTTTACGAGATGCCTCCTTATTGTATCAATTTATATAATAACAGCTTGTGTAAAATCTGTTTTTTTTTTGTACAATACAATGTCGGGTTACTACAACACATTGTATAAAGATTTCCAATAACTTTGTTGTTGAGACTATTTTAAAGTAAACCCCTATCATTTCGTTGGTATCTTGAGTGCCACTGCAAGTAGGGCGAAACCATAAATTTAAATTGAATAGATAAACACTAAATTGCAGTGAGGAGGCGATGTTTTCTTAAAGCCTCATAGATAACCGAGCGATGCGACACGCCCTCAAAGACATCTAACGGATACGAAATAATCTATTAATCTGAGATGCGTCCTCAAAATCTAATAGTGCCCCAGAATTTTTGATATTGAAAACTGCACAACAATTTTATATTTCGAATTCGCTACTGCAAATCACTTATCAGCCAGCAAGCATAACCGTTACTGTTTCAAAACAGCAGCAACATTACACTATTGAAACATAGGTAAAGTTAGTTTAGAATAAATAGAAAATATACGTTACCTCGTTAAGACAGGCGGCGAGACAGGCTTCTTTGGTCGAGGTGTAGATGACAGAGTTGTCGAGACCGCGGAGCGCCTTGCCGGGCACTCGCTCGAAGGCCCATGGCCTCAGGCATACACTCTCCGTGCGAACTTGCAACTTCACCATGTAGTAAGTATTCACCGACCGCTGCACCAAACGAAACATTAATCTCACATCCACCCCAGCCTATCATTATCGATAATGCATTCAGATAAAATGAACCCATTATGAATTGAAATACGAATGCGCCAATGACTCGGTTCTTATAAAATAGTTCTCGATCTCATTTGCTTGCTGTTTACCAGCGCATATTTTCACTTTAATTTCATTCATTCAAAATAATAAACGTTATAAACAAAGAGCAGCCGGTGCTCGCCGCATCGTTTCACATCGTATATTTATTAGCGGCACCGTTCATTAGGCCTGAAAGCGATTAAACTGTCTACGTTTAGCTGAACAGTTACCTACAATGTAGCATGTCTGGCTGGCTGGCCAGTTAGCTTCCCTAGGACTCGTTGACCGATTTAATCTGAATTGTTAATCCAATCTCTGCATCGGTCGGCTAATTGGCAGTACTGAGGGAATGCCGGTAGATAACCGCGATAAATTTATTTGGCTATTAAATACGTAAACTGTTATCTATTACACCGTACGGTCCAGACAAAGCGTGTCTTGTAGATTATGAAGATTGTAAATAAGACTAGCTGTATATAAACGTGGGTTTATAACGATAAGTAAGTACTTTAAACGTTGGTACTTCAATTAAGTCAAGAAATAGGAGATTCCATTGGAACCCATTCTATTTCCTAGGTCTTCTCTTCAGTCCTATCTTTGCTGAATGGGTTCTTCGAACGTATCTTTAGTACAATTTAACATTAAATCGCTAGTGAGTACATACCTGGGGAGTGGCCATAGGGTTGTTGGCCTGAGTGTCGTTTTGCAGCAAGCATCGCGTCTCCTGCACTGGAGTCAACGGGTTCAACACAAAGCTGCAACAAATATTTCAATTACACACTGGCCATTGACAGTCATGATGTCGTGCATCATTTACAAAAACGACGCAATTTCAGCAACAGAAAACAATAAAATAACAGTAACCAAAGTATAAAACTAGTTAACTATATCAATTTGAAACACACGTCAAAATACCGGACGCTAAGTTTAGCAAAACGCTTTAAAGCGTCTAATTGTAATTTATCTTCACCGTTTTCTTTTATACATTCCCATTGTAACCGGCACTAACTGTTGTTTTATTCCTACCGTTTGCAGTTAATCTCGCCAACATAGCGATACGGTCGTTTTTCAATAAGAGAGAGTCATTTATACCCACGGTGCTTCACCTGTAAAACGGCCCAAATTATTTCATTAGCTACGTTCATTCGCCCAACTCTGCAGGATACGAATGGTACAAAGAAACCGTTGTACCCAGAGCTGTAACTAAATAACCACCGGTTTTCTTAGAAATGTTAAGTGCGTTCGGCAACTACATTTTTGTGGCAATCAATTTACGATTGACGTTAAGAATATGTAAATTCTTCATGCATTAACTTTGTTATTGAATGACCTGTGCGGTCCGAATTGAACGCTGTACCTTTTCGAATTCGACTCTGATTGATAAAGATATTGGTCGGAAAATTGTGATAACTGTATCCAAAGTCGATCTTCGTAAAAACTGCTGATATAGTGTCGCTGGGGAGTGTCATGACGAATCGTTTGATATCTCATTCATCGAAATCCATTCAACCGTTTCGTCTCAACGTGGGAACAAAAAAACATTAATACTATATTTCTCTACGATTGTCACAAATAAATAACATTAATGTTTTAGCGTGAACATGCTAATTGACCATAGAGTAAACATTGATGAAAATGTCTATTAGTGTCTATAATATACTAAATATTAATATGCGAACGTCACGGTAGGTCTTTGCCGTTACTTATTTAGTAACAATTTACACAATATAATAAATCGGGTTTGCCAACGGCTGTAGTAATTGAAGCATTTTATTTTAATTACTTCAAATTGAAGGATTTTTTGTAAAGTAAAAAGTGGCAATTGTCGGGCGGCACGTAGGCGGATAGATTTTTTAGTTGGCCGTCTAGATGGAGTGTAGAACATTGCACCAGGAAGTGTCAGCGACGGCCAGCGGAGAGGAGAGTGTACTGACAGGTAACGATAGCGGGACTGCAAATACCATACATTTTGGTATAGAAAGGTATTGTCAATTAAATCGCTTTTATATAAAATGTAAGTTTACATTCTCTAGAACAACTAAACTGGCTAAAATATATAGCCTCTTTACAAACCGAAATCTACATCGAAAAATTTACATCTATTCTTAGTATCAACTAAGAATAGTTGTAAATTTGTATATGGATTCAAAGTTAAGACGCTATAACCTACAATAAAATAAAACGTAACAGAATATTTTTATCAGACTTCGCTAGTCGTTACATTATAAAGACGACGATATCTCTAGATCTCATTTTATTCTTCTTCAGGATGCAAATCCTCAATAAAAACAGTTGAACATCGGAGCCTGCTTTATTATACTTTTTATTTTAGGCTCCGTATTAAAACGCCCTATTCGCAAAACGAAATATAGACTCCGTACCAAAACGTCCTATTAATAATACTTCAATACGAGTAGAAAGGGTACGGTACTAGCGAAAATTCTTCCATACAAACGTAGTCTAGAGATTATTCCACTGTTTGACGATGTACATCCAAAATAAAAAGTGATATCAATTTGTCTCATCATTATCTAGCCCTGTATGGAAGCAAAAAAGTAAAAAAAAGATTTTTTTTTAAGTTATGAGCGTCGAAAGTTCCACATTTCGACACAATTTCAACGCATTTTTGGGCACAAATAAATACCATAAGAAGACGGAAAATTGCAAAACGGCCTCCATACAGGGATGGATTAGTAGTTCAACAATGCAAATAATTTTATTTAGAATAGATAGATTTTGTAGTTTTTTCATGATATCTAGACTGCCAAAGGTCTGTTTATAAAATTTCGCGCGCTTGGTTTCGTCCTAAATCATTATCCATTTCGCTACAAATTTGCAAAAGTGTGTATTCGTACGCGAACTAGCTTCCTACTGCTCATCATAGCATCTATCTCTTCCGCACGTGTTGTCGGTTGATATAAAATGCATTTAAACCCCGCGCACAAAATAGTTCGTGCCGTCGACTAGTGTACCCTTATATACTAATGAGGAGTCCCCGGGGTATAAGCTTTGTAGTAAAAATACTCGTTCTCGTAGCTTCAGACCACTTTTACCCGACTTCAGAAAAAGTAAGAGGTTATGTTCTAAAATTAGATGTGGATAAACCTTTAATGAGTTAAAGTGCTGCTATATTATCTCAATCGCAGATGCGTCATGTTAGTATCTGCATTACGTGTCCAGTTGGCAATTATTTATATTATGTATGGGAGCCGATTATTTTTTTAATGGAGTAACCAAAAAAAAAAAAAAAGTGGTGTAGAAGTTACTAGATCTGAGAAAATAATTGTACCTATTTTGTAATAATATTATAACGAGCTGTATGACCTAATCCTCTATAAAAAAAGATACATGTATCTTTTGATAAATTGAAATCTCACGAGATAAAGTTTGTCGTCCTGATAACCGTGTTCCAATCCAATGTAAAAAGTTCTGTTAAATTATTAATTTGATATTAATATAATTATAGCAAATAATTATTCTAAGGGGCGTAGAATAAAAAAATCTATTAGATACAGTAATAAATTATTATAGCTAAGGAATTATAAACTCAGTATTTAATACGAGATTATAAATGGCCGTCCTAGATTAGGGACAGTCTACACATTCCAATTTAATCGGTTTTAAAATCTCGTTAATATGCGAATAGAAGCTGCGTCGTGTATACGGACTCTAATCAGCCATTTCTTAATAACTATAATTAACGTAGACACAATTTATTAGCTGTCGTGCTGAATTTAGAGTTCTATACATTTCCGTTTCCGGCTGACAATAAGAAAACTCTCTAATACCGATGTCGTGATCATTTCGAAACACTTATGTGGGATATAGTCAAACAGAGAAATGATTATTGCTTGCTATCAATTTAGTTTAATTTATGACTGAGAATTTCGATACATTAATAATAAATATATACAAAATGTAGGCACAAATATATAAAGATTTCATAATTTAAACACTAGCTTCTGCCAGTGGCTTCGCCCGCGTGAAAAGTGTTTTATCATACCAAGGGAACACACACACACGCACACATTATACCGGGATTAAAAGTAACCTATCTACATTTATATCTATCTCTGGCAAATTTCATCCAGAACCGTTCAGCCGTTCTGGCATGATTGAGTAACAACATACATCCATCCAAAATTTCGCATTTATAATACTAGATGCGATAACCACTTAAAAAGGGTGTTAATGTCCAACTCGTTCAGTTTAAAACATGCGATCATACCAATAAAAGTGACACCAAGACTCAACGTTACACTTCCTTGCAGAATAACGGAGCTTACCGTTCCGAGCAATATTTCGAGCTATAATAACCCGAGCTGGTTTACGAGATTGCTCGCCTTATTAATGCGCTGCACTTAGTTGGTATGATTGGTCGTTACGAAATGGCTCTAATTTATTAGATTAATCCCGAGTTATCCAGACTTATCTTGCTTAGTAATCTGGATAATCAAGTTAGCTTAGTGGTAATAAAAATCACCGTTTGGTCGGTGCTTAAAAATGTAGACTCTAGTCAAATATAACTTTCGCTTAATTTAAATTTAAATCGATGCAAGAACAAACAAATTACTCGATCATCTTTTTCGAGCTTATGATTTTTATCTAAACTCAATTCTCAATCTTAATCACTCCATCCGCAGCCGAAAACAATGTAATAATAAGCATTTGAAAGCTCGACTCTGATAAATTGCTGAGCTTTACTTAATAAATTACTATTTATGCGCCTACTTGTAAACAAAGAATTCATATAAAAAACGTTATGATTAATGCGTCGATAGAGCCCTTAAACTAATGACACTGTAGTTCGCTTCGGTTTCAAAACAGAGGCAATAAATCTTCCGACGCTGTTAAAGCAGTAATTAAACGGCAGATAGACTGGCCTTCAGAACTGTGAACTGATTTAGATAAGTGCAGGTGTGCTCGTCTGTGAATATGTTTGAGTGTGTGCGCTAGTTTAGCAATTAATCATTGAGTATCGCACGAAAATGCGATACAGTAAGTACTCGCGGAGCGTGCATTATTATTACGCCACAATTTGGTCATGACTATGTCAGAAGTGAACTTGCCAGGCGGTCGGCTATCTTCGGGAGCGGTCATGTGCCCAAGACATAAAAAATGTCGCGTTTCTTGTATCGTATCTTTACTATTTAAATCTATGCTAAAGTTACACGCCTAGATCTACGTTACGTGTGCATTAGTATGCAAGTATCGCTTACGCTTTTCCTAAGCTGCGTGCGAAATGATGTGATATCAACATGAGATATGCAGATGCAGCTTATGGGAAAGTAGGTGGTGTTTGATTTAAAGATTGCAGGAGCGCATGATTTGTGACATATCATATCTCGCCGACATATTTCATTTTTAATGCTATCCCAATTAACCTGATATGGAGTGTAATGTTATTATTATTATTTATTTAAGTAATAATTTGGTCGTAATTTCTCGAAAAAACAGGGCTGGTTTCCAAATTGAGTATTTAAAAGAACGTGTCAAACCCTAATGGAATGCCAAATATTGACTGGTTATCAGGCTAAAGTAGAGGTTAACAATTACTTAACTATAAATTCATAAATCAGGGGTAAGTAAGGCTTTAAAACATATTATAACATTGAATTTTCTTCAATCATATTTTAAGAATATTTTGTTTGGTTTCAACATTATTTCTAATAAAAATACTAAAGCTTTAAAACTGAATTTACACCGCCCATATTTTCAGAATATTCTCCTACCAATTACGAAGATCAGCAAAGCAAACAGGTTCTAAGCCCCGTCTGGCCGCATCTCATAGTTCGTTGCCTAACGTAATGACGAGTTATACATTTGTGCCAAGGGCTTACAAGGACGTCAATCAAGCCGACTAGAGTAATGGCAGAGAGGAGAGCGTTATTTTTAGAAGCAAAGACTAATGTGCATCATGTCACAGTGACTATTTAATTTTAGAGCTGCACTCATTCGTATTGCCGATATCGATAGCTGAAGATCGCTGCGGGCGACGGACATGGTCGATTATCTACGTGATAGCTAGGTTATGGACACTGATGAGGTAAGACAGCATCGCAGACCGCACACGGTTGATTAAAATAAGAGTAAATGTTTGCTATTTATTACAAATAAAAAAATATTGTCTAAACTACATTGGGCTATACAAATTAAACTGGTAAATAAAAAGCCAGGGATGGTTCATCTAAATCGATAAATACCAATCCCACGGTTATCTACCCATCTTTAAACCAATCAAATATAATA
Organism: Orthosia incerta; assembly: GCA_948252205.1. NCBI lineage: Eukaryota > Metazoa > Arthropoda > Insecta > Lepidoptera > Noctuidae > Orthosia > Orthosia incerta. Next base: position 12,714,210 of record OX411741.1, read on the forward strand.
AATACAGCATAGCGAAATAGCAAAGGTAGTACAAACTGTACTATCAATTACATTGGCGTATAATCCAAACCGCAGCGACTACAAATTGCGCATATTACATCGTATTTATAGAGATTACAAACGTCCTAACATCATTACGGCGTCGAGGTTATTATGGGCGCACTAGTATCAAGTAGTATTTACGTTTATTACACAAATTGGTCGGATCAGACCGATCATCAGATCGGAGGCTGTAGTCCGTTAGCCCGCGCAGGCGCGCACCCAGTGTGCATTAATGACGCACCGACCAGGCAGGCGCCCGCTTGAAACTGTGAGGCATCCCGCGAAACATATCGATGCATTTCACTTCACTATGCAACACTAGCTTTCAAATATTGTGATGTTTAAATTAATGACACGTTATTTCGTATGACTAATGTGCTGTTTGTAAACACGCTGCTTCAACAAATCTTTTTGAACTCTGTAATGATCTTTCTCCGGCGTTATTTTATTGGAGATCAATTGATGCTACCATGTTGAACTAGTGAACAAGTACGTTTTTGATTATATCTCCACAGCAGCCAACGAATTAATGGATTCAATTAAGTTAATGTTGTTCATCAATTTGTTTTAAGTATCTTTTGGGGAACCCAAATACCGAATACAACCAAATGGAGAAATCATTCGGATATCTGCTTTTACTTTTTATAAATCGTACCTCATGTAGATGCTTCATTAAACAATTAATCATGAATGTTTGGCAGCCCCAAAAGCCACAGTTGAAAGGTCCCTAACTTGCTAAAATGTTTGAAATATTCGTACAACGTGCTCGTAAAGATTGTATCAAGCCCTGGCACAATCAGATAGTGGAGGTCGTGATCTGGTCATTTTAGATATTTAATCCAAGACGTCAAGTTAGCTCGTGGTTTCGGACAGACAGAATGGTCGCTCACCGAGCGGTCGCTCCCGAATACCGTAAAACATCTCCGAGACGAGTCAGTGGCACCACTAGCACCGCAGTAAACAGTTACCGATTGTTAAAATCGCATTCGTCCCATTCTTTTGTCAGATCGCTGGATCGCTATTTCTTTGGACGGATCGATTCGAGATACGTACACATTACTAACTTACAATGGTAGATTAGAAGCGCGGGAAAGTTCCGTCTCGTTTAATTGAATACTGAATTGATTTTCGATCGATCCCGTTCAAATTGATTTCGAGGAATCTAACTAGCGTTTTAATACTGTTACACGGTTCAATACAGTCTAATACAATTAGACTTTTTGCAGTGCACGCTAACAGCTATGATAATGAACGCGGCGCGACACGACGGCGACAACGCGACTGGAAAAATAGACAATAAGTCATTTTTCTAACACTTTCCTTATACTGTCAACTATTGAATGGTCTTATCTTCAACTACTTATGCGCATACCAGACTAGAAATTGCTCCATAAGTGCTTCATTGCCTATACATTGTGGGAGAGAATGGAATGCATAGTAATGTATGGTGTTGCTCCAAATCCTAAGCCAGACGACTGCCACAGAGTGTGAATCAGAACAGGCAGACAATAACAATAAATTAATAAAATGCGTTGAAAACCGCGAATAGTCATGAAAACTATCGGGCGTGCTTGTGTTGTTGGCAGTAATGTCTATTGAAGACGTATGCGATCACTTTTACTGTTATCCAATTTGGAACGTGGCGAAGTTGGTTTCCGCTTTTACAGGGTTTGTGGCTGTGCCTGAGACACATTGTTATTAGTCGGCAGCGTGTCACGGGCCCGATCGGGGTCCGACGTGTGGCAGACTGACACACATCGGGCTTCGCCTGACTTCGCCATGAACTCACTACATCATGTAAATTACGTGAACCGACTCCGACCTCACGAATCCAGGAGTTATAGTTTAACTGTAACCGCGCAGATTTAGGATTCTGATTATGCACGTAGCCACTTCTGTATGTGGGACGTCCTACTTTTCATTTTTGGCATTCTATAAGAAAAACTCAGATTACGATTTGAGATTTTAGATATCTACTTCTTCGTACCTACTACTTACAGTAGTATCCGGAACAGCTGGTTACTAAGCTATGCCAAACAAAACATAAACTACAACAGAAAGTAAGCAATCTGTTTTCGGATTACTTTCTGCAGTTAAACTAACTTTTCAATACAGTCATTGGCATGCGTCTTGCGTCGAAGCCACCGCGGAGGTCGACACGGTACACTTCTGCCAGATTTCTCCACCAACACAGAATCGCCGGTGAATTAGTGAATCTTTACGTCAATCAGATCTCTATCATATCAGTAGAACATTCGGGTCAGGAGCATCTAGATCTGAGATAACAGACACATTGATTTTTATTTGTTCGTGATCAATCGGACTTACGAGTCGTGTCGTTAGATGCGAAATTATCTAAACTGGGTCAGATTTATTGATTGATTTTATTGACAGTATCTTGTCGGTAGTAATTGATTTGTAATAAATATTAATGGAAGATAAAGACACTGCCTTTCGCACTGCGGTTTTAATAAATGTCCAGGTGATCGTATTTTGCCCATATTTGGTTGGATCTAAGAAACTAATTATCAAGATGTGATGGTGTTTTGCTAAGACCTGGCCTCTCTTGTTTAGGTCGTCGGTGCAAGTACCAATGTGACTTTTTCAATTCATATGTATTATGTACCTACTATCTAAGTTTCGGTGAAAGAAAACATCGTGGGTAAACCGGTAGGCTTATTACGTATCTTTTGCAAGAGCAAAACGATAAGACTTTTGCGCAATAATTGCTCTTCAATACAAAAGTTTTAGAGTTGTTTGCGGTTTTTTTTTTAAATAATTGCATTTGACATACAGCGAGCGATAAGCATACGATTGTGTAGGACCTACCATACCTACACTGCAGGTAATTCCGACTTTTATGACATAAAGCGTTTGATCGCTATCATTTTGCTCTTGCAAAAGGTACGTAATAAGCCTACCGGACTAATTATTAATGTAAATTTGAAATCATTTCTGTCATGTAATTGTGTAATGTAACTAATGCTCGTGCCTTCTCTGTAGAGATTTTTGCCCTGCAACAACAGGGTGATATTATTTTATTGATGGGTAGATGAAGGCGGTACCGCCTGTTTTAATAAGCGTCCTTGTACGGGTACCTAATTGTATTCTGCCCATATATAGTAGGAGATAAGTAGCTATAATTAACAAGGTATGAAGGTGTACCTGAAGGATGCCGCCTGGCAGTCGGGTTCCTCTCGGCACCAGCCCTGGCACTCGTACAGCGACAAGTTACGCACTGTGTAGTACGCTGTGCCCGAGAAGTCCACATCCGTTAGCTTTTCGAATGCGGTTCGACCTGAAACAAGCAAATATGTTATATACTACTGCATTTTCTCCACCCACACAGTTGTCTGTTGCTGAAGTAGTTTGAGTTTGGTATAAGTATGAGTACTATTTCCTATGATAGGAAAAGTTGATTAAAACTGTTTTAACCGTGTATTAAGATAGGTCCATCTGATAAATTTAATAAACGAGACTATGTTTCCGGTTCCGTACCAAAGAAAAAATCTGATTTATCAATATAGTATTTGTTAGTAAAATATACGCATAATTTTATCACCTACTTTCAAGTTCATAGGTCAATAGGAAGTCAAAAATTCATAGGAACAAAACTGTGTGACAGACGGCGGACAGACAGACAAACACGTAAGTGGACCCTTCGGGTACGGAACCCTAAAAGACCTTGATGAAAATATGTAGAAGCCATGAGAGGAGCCCTCCGCCCATTAGTTGAGTATTTGCCTGCAGTAACAGTCAGAAAACAGGATTTAATAAAGATATAACATTGATAAACTCACTGATAACAAATGTGGCCTGCAGTAACAGTAGCGCCAGCCGCGCTAAGCGCAGCCCGTCACCCTTCATGCCGATAGGAGCACCTGAAACAAACAATATTATTCATATTAAGTACTTGAAAAAATTTACAGTCTTACATACAGTCGTATACCCAGCCAGAAATCGAAACTGTTGATTTAAAAAAAATGCGTTCGATTCATGGCTAAGAATCTAAATAAAAATCCAATGATGCAGTTTTAGTTTTTATCAAAATCGGCCTCGTGACTTCTTTGAGTGTTTTTCGCTATACCTCATAATTTAAGCTTTGGCCATCCACCCACGCCCACTTAAAAAACTGACCCTGTATACAGTATAAATGTCTATCTGGTAAAAAAAAGTGGTACAAAAAATATCTCACAATAAACGTGGAAAGAAAAGGTCTTTATAATCTTGTAAGAACACATTCATACGATATGCATACAAACTGCAACAAAATAAACCCTATTTATATCCTCAAATCGATATCTTAGTACGCCTTGTTAACCAAGCAAAAAATAAAATTTCATACCGTGCGGCATATCAAAAATATCCAACGTGCATTCATTGTCCATTCCCTTGAAAATCCGTGACTGTATTCCTATAGAAACTCTCGTAACTGTCTCTCGTTAGTATATTATGGCATAAAATTCCCTTAATGCCCGTGCATGTCGGATCTGTATCCCGGCGCGACGCAAGGATTCCGCCTTCTAAGAGCGCTACGCGGCTTGCATAAAATGTGCTACGCCGTAGCATTTTTAACACTAACAAAAGACTGAAACGCGAAGTATGTATTTTTTTTTAAATGTTTTTATTATTATTGATAAGCTTGTGTTTAACCACTACCTTATCTGATGATAAGCTATGATGTGGTCGACGATAGATCACGCTTAGCAGAGAATCCCACTTCCTAGCTGTACACGAAATTAAAGATTCCCAAAACGTTTTATAAATTATTGTATTTTTTTGTATACACACGAGTATATAATATAGCTATCAACACAATACGTGAGTAAAATCGAAAGTTGGTCAAAAATAGAACTGTAATAATAAACCAATGATTGGCAGATGTAGGTATTCGCTCTTTGTAGAGGAAGCGCAATCATATAAGCAATAACTTACTAATTTAACAACTCAATGTACCGAATAATTCGTTACAGATATATCATTTTAAATACGTGCGTATCGTGTCTATTCCATTTGATATTTCACCTACATTTCAGATAGCAAATAGACTTATTATAGTGAAATTTATTGCCGACAGGATGTAATTCAATATTATTGATTAAAAATGAAAGTAGAGAAGTAATGTGGTTTTTGGCGTTCATTGACTCGTATCTATTATGTGTGTCTATGTAGGTATGTCTACGTATAAGACTAGTGTTTGCTGTGCCTGCGCCCGCTCCGATCGCAATGCGATTGTTTGCACCTCGCGCTTTGTGATTCTCGATGCGCCGAATGCAGGTCAAGATCAACACTGCATGGACCCATGAAAGCTAATAGGAAAGTCAGTGACACGAATTTTCATTTACTTTTTTTGCATTGCAATATCGCTTTCACTAGACTTTTTATCAAGTACAATGAATGATTATTTGTAAACGAGAAAGTACAACTATTGTTGTATAGGAAGTACTCTCTAGTGTCTGCAGCGGCTGAAATCATTCATTATACATTCACATTTGATGAAACACTTTTCAACCAATTCACAATGTCTCTGATTGGTTAAATGTGTTCAATATTATTTAAATTGCGAATCGTAAAGCACTCGCTCACTTTTTATTAGCAATTGAAGCAATCAAGGAACGGAAACCCACAGAGCGAGTGTCATAAAATTCGTAATATAAATTGCACTTCAACAAGTGCCGCTATTTTAATTAAGTTTTCTGAAACGACACATGCGGATGTGTGAACTTGGCTCTGAAATGCGATTGCGTAACACTTTGATCAAGTTATTCAGATAAGCGTTGATTAAACATTTATTAAAAGTTACTTGAACAAGATGGACATCGATTGCGTGTTCCCATATTGCAAATACTTAAAAATATTTATGAAAACACATAAATGAAAACAAGCTTCATAAAAATATTTGAGCTCTCAAAACCAAAAACTCATTGCCATTATGTATTTGCTGTGTGAATGTGAACCAGCACTCGGTCGGCTCCACAACTCGACTCGTATAAATGGCGCTCACTGTTCAATATGTACAAGTAATTGCACTTAGATACCGTTTGTCTAAGTACTCTTACAGCGAAACTATTATGTGGAGTGATTCTCCAAATTCACCGGAAGAGGTGACTTCGCGGTACTGATTTTTAAACTTTAACGAACCACAAACAATTCAACGGTATTGCGGTAATGACAATTTGAGACAATTTGTCCTCTCGGTACGGTAAGCGTGAAGCAACAAAGTGCACGCATTCCGCGCGCTCCGGCGCAGATGCGAGCTCCTAACGTTTACACGCATTACGCGTATTACACACATTGCAACACATTAACGTTCCCAGCAAATCTTTTTAATGGTTTTCTATCTAAAATATGAACTTAATATGACAGATTATGCTGGTAAACATGACGGATGACGGCAAGTCGGAGAGTTTAGTCTTAAATACCGTATTAAACTTGGTAATACACAATCACGACCTACTTGCAGTTTTATAAGCATCATAAATTCCTTTTACTTAGCAAAAAGAAAGACTTAAGGACTAATGAAACTCATTTAATACGTGCAATTAAGAGTACATGACTGAATTAAGCATGATAGTTAATAAAAGCCTTACTGCTCATTAATCTAAATTATTTCAAGGCAATTTTCAGCTTAAATGCTGAAAATGTAATTTTCTATGGAGTAATAGAGTTAATAAAACTTTGCTTGGTTAGCACTAACTAAACCCAACAGTACATGGAATTGAACGTGCTTAATATTTCCAAGAATTCAAAGCACTAACTAAAACCTTTATGCAGCAGTAACAGTATGAAAACCTGGAACATTTCTCGTGAGACAGTGGAATAGCCGCACTGAACAACAAAACTCCTTTTCATAACCTATTCAAATCGCATAACGACAGTCAAAGGTCCTTAGTCTTTAACATAAAGAATTGAAACAATGTACCCGCTGACATTTACGACGGTCATATATGGTGGAACAACGGAGGGAGCCTGCGATACTGTTAGTTCACCTATAACACCAACTGTAACCGAGGTTGCCCGAGATGCTCCGAGAGCGGAACATTGCTCCAATCTTGGTCACTCGGCACAATAAACAGTAATAGTTCAGCATTGTATAGGTGTGAGGTTTCGGAGGTTATGTTTATGTTACGCGCGTTAATAGAGGCGCCATACGCGGTGTTTTTTTTTATTTTTTAGTTCACGCTATGGTGAGTCAGTGTGATAAGTATAGTGTTCTTAACGGTTGATGTTTGAAAGTGTAAGATTTTTTGAGATCGGAAATGTGTGACAAACTTTTTTAGACTATTTTATTGCCTAGGCACACCCAAACCATGATTCTATCTTTCTCCATATTTGGTAATTTCCCAGCAAATTAAAACTAAATTCGAACTGATATCATCGAGTTATCCATTTATTTTTATTGCTTAATAGACATTAATGTCACACGAAACATTGTAAAACAAACATACATCTAATTAGCAACGGAAGCAGTAAAAGCAGCACCCACGACAACACTCAACACGAACAGTTACCTTGACGCTTAGCCCCGTAACACTGAGTGCACTCGGTTTACGAGGTGGTTACGAAGATCATGCTTGAGACAACATGGTGCCTTAACGGTGCAAACAATTATTACACAGGTGACGTGATCACGTGATCCATATGTCACATAATGAGCGTCACAGTTATATCACGAGCGGCACAGGCCTCAGCGAGCGGTGCGGGCGCAGCCACCGTGCTGTGCGCGCACAAATTGCCCAATTTAACGGTGAACTCGGCTCCGCGATCCTCACATTTCTCAACATTTCTATCATCGCTCACTGAGCTTTGGAACGCTAACTAGAAACGCTTAGAACAATAACGCTGTAATCTGCCCGCTGTTAGAGCGACAGATCAACGAACAGTACTCTTAATTGCAGACTTGTAGTTTTATAGCCCGAGGTATTTCTATAATGAAACGGATAATAAGCTTCTAAGCTGTTTCTTGGATGTATGAAAAATTGCACTGAAAGCACATGTAGACAGAATTGATCGTTAAGGACAAGTTGTCTTAGGTTGATGTTTATTTACCATAATCTAAACCTTAAGCTTTACAAAGTCCATTAAGATCATCTTACTCTCTATTGATAGAACAGACTTTGTAGCCTCATAAAAATGCGCGTTTTATGATTCTAGTTCGTTAATGGACTTCAAAATGTGCATTCATCAAAGGCCGTAAAATTTCTTGACAGAAGATTTTATGTCTATTCAATAACGTGTCTCAAGAAATCTATTCTCCTTTAATAAACTAAAGGACCCATATAAATCCAAGGTGTATTACAGCCATGTTCTTGTAAGTAGTTAAAGTGCCCAGTGTCATAAAAGGAATTAACTTCTAAAACCCTGCAATGAAGATAATAGCTCAAATAGTTTACCTATTGTTATGAGCTATCAACAGAAATGCGTAATCGAATTTTGGTCGGAGAAAACCCAAGTTTATTGCTTCAGTACACTAATTATAAAGTAATGGACCGTGGGTCGCCTGGAAGGATTTTTCATTAAATATACAATAGCATTGTGTTCCCACACCGCAGGCGCTGAATGGATCAGTAGCCACCAGTCTCCAATACGACAGCAAGTAATCATTCTCATTAATGCCTCATACAAAGAAATTACAGTTTATATTTCCTGTTATTTGTGCACTTATTAACACTGGATCTACATTTATAGAATCATACATTGATTCATTACGACATTGAAGACAGATTCTCACGACACTGAAGCTCGGTTTAAGTAGTAATCAGAAAATGTGTACCTACTCTAGTTTGAATTGAGGGAGATTGCGATTCCTAAGATCACTCTACTGTAATGAGTATTGTTTAATTGATAAGCTGTAAGTTATATACTTTTTTCTGTGTGATGGCTGCCGCTTTACATTCTTTACATTCGTGTTTAACGATTTCTAAATTATGAAAATATCTATGGTAATTTCATAAGGTTTAAATTTCACCTTCTAAATTTCTCGAACGGCATTTTAACCCCCACTAATAAAAGTGAAGAAGGACATTAATCAACACCTCAAGTCCAATATTTGTGATGATTAAAATACCTAATTAAACAGAAAGCCGCTTGACCCAATGCCCACAATTGTCAAATCATGTTCCTAATAGGCACGCTTGCTCATCAAAACTTGGTAAGTGGTTGTAGAGAACAATCAGTGGCTTAGTGTAAGATACTGAGTCATGGCGCATACGCATATATTCGGAGTGAGAAATAAACGGTTACTTAATTATATATCATGATTATGGCCGCATACAATCACACATATTCAAATTCTGGGGACCTACTAACCTCATAAGAATTGCGGGCAGATATGTGCAAGTCAATGCTAAACAGTGTGAATACTGAATCTAATGAAGAAAAGCGTCAATTTGTGCGACGTAGCATTATTTCTATAGCCGGATATAAGTACCTAGATAAGCACTGTAATCCGGCAATTGACAGGTAAACCGCTATTAACCCCCATCTTTAGCGTTCAATAAATTATACTAGGCACTTTTATGAGAATGAAACAGCATTAATTGACCGAGATAACTGCCATTTCTCAGTTATTAAGGGTACACTAGTCGACGGCACGAACTATTTTGTGCGCGGGGTTAAAATGCATTTTATATCAACCGACAACACGTGCGGAAGAGATAGATGCTGTGATGAGCAGTAGGAAGCTAGTTCGCGTACGAATACACACTTTTGCAAATTTGTAGCGAAATGGATAATGATTTAGGACGAAACCGAGCGCGCGAAATTTTATAATCAGACCTTTGGGAGTCTGGATATCATGAAAACACGACTAAGCGTATCTGTTCAAAATTAAATTATTTGCATTGTTGAACTACTAACCTATCCCTGTATGGTGGCTGTTTTTCAATTTTCCGTCTTCTTATGGCATTTATTTGCGCCCAAAAATGCGTTAAAATAAGTGTCGAAATGTGGAACTTTCGCCGCTCATAACTTTCAAATATTTTATTTTTTTACGTTTTTGCTTCCATACAAGGCTAGATAATGATGAGACAAATTGATATCGCTTTTTATTTTGAACGTACATTGTCAAACAGTGGAATAATCCCTAGACTACGTTTGTATGGAAGAATTTTCGACTAGTGTACCCTTAATACGTAAATACATCTGTTCAGATATTGCCTATATTCAAATAGTGTGTCGTGTCTTTGAATATACTCCTGTTTAATAAATGGTCGTAGAACTATTACTAGCATAATCTCATGGGTCCGTGCAGAGGTCACCGGTAATCCAATCTTTGTGAGGCACGAATAAAAAGGCCAGTCACACAAGTCTAGCATTAAAATCTTTTGATGTTCGGCGGCGGGTCAGCGGCGCACGTGCCTCTCCGCCTACTTTCAGCATCAGATAAGCTCACGTAAATAATAAGTGCATATCTTGCAATCACCGCTTATTACTACAATAAAAAATCATTTCCTAGCGGTCCGAATTGCGACGATCGTGTCCGATCTCCTCTTCAAAGCTAACAAGATCCGAAAAAAAGCTTTTTGTTAAGTAAATTGACTGTTTTTTTGTTTCTTTTTTCAGATTTCTAGTAAACTGTAATATTTCTCTGCGTGCAGTTTTTGTAGCGATATGAAAAACAGTTTTAAATTAAAATCATAAAGTAGCCAAGTAGGCAGTTATAATAACTACGTGCTTATGGAAAGAAAAGTGTTAGGAAACGGGGGCAAACATTCCTTTTGTCTCCATAGTTGTGTACGATTGCTTTGGGGGCGAACCGAATCGGACAGTATAAATCCGTATGTCACTGGTAGCAGTCACGTCACAATGGGCCGAACTTGACCGAGCGCTAACGGTACCGCGCGCGCACCGAGACGCGAGACAATGCGTGTGAGACTCCGACAGGTTGCTCGCCTGACCCAATTATCTGCTCCAACTGGGCCATCTGTTTTCGAATGCGTGTGAAATTCTTATACTCATGTACTTTCACGAATGTATAAATGTCTCGGCCGTAATTACGCGAAATTAAGGATTTTTAGGTTGGGCTACTTTTCTTTTCCTTATCGCGTTTTATGAACAAATTTAAGAGCTTTATGAAGCAGAATATAAAACAGAAACTATACGAATATATTGAACACTTAACTTAAGCTTTTCTGTCGAGAAGATATGCGTGTCTAAAAGCATAATTCTTCTCTCGCCAACAAATATTTGTACTCGTAGCCCAGTAACAAGATAACCCATTATAATGGTATTCATAGAAACAAACTTGCCTTGCTAGTTATTCTGCTGGCGATTAAATATATCATGACTAACAAATGGTCCGGGATCGAGGCAGGACTTGTCCCTGTACTAAACCTATTTGCGAATAAATAGCGCATTCCTTTGCTGGTGTTTCTTAAACGTGCTTTCTGTATTTAGCTCGTTTGCATCGCACCTCCATAATTTGAGAATTCCTTTTATTCGAACTAGCTGCAGGAGCAGGGTTGGCGACTTTCTGGAATTTTATAGGACTTGCACCTACAGTAATCCAGAAACATTACCTTAACACATTCAAACTAAATAGGTGTCTTAAAGTCATTTGAAATTTTCAAGCAAGACTGTGCTTACAAAAATTATTTATATTTCAATCTTGCATGTGATACAAGTACAATCATTAATCATATTTTGCGGCCATTCTACGGGAAAACAACTGTCAGCGTAATTAAATCCTTTTATCACTCTCGCCTCAATTTTTCCTTCATCTTGTTCCTTGTTCAATAAATTATATTCCTGTTTAACCGGCTAGACCTCTGTTCTAGCAAATATCGGGAGCAGCCCTACAAGTGTCCTGGGATCGCGTGTTTATCTAAGCGAGCAGGCGGCATGCGCCCGCGCCTTGTCGCTGTCGACCCGGCCGGCGACTTGTTCGAGCCGCGCTATCTTATCTGTGGACCATGCGGTAAGCGACAGCGGTTATAAGATTACAGCAATTATAGCCCTCATCTGCATACAATGAGGTTTTAAATTAGGAACAATTAAAGTTTATATGTGCTGCTGGCTGGTGGGAAAGTAACTTGAATGGTTCGAATTTTAAACGCGTAAAATATCAATCCTCAAAAAGAAATGTAGTGCCGACTAAACGCGTGATGATGATGAGCTTATAAATCGTGTTTTTTGCCCACTAAAGAAAGAGAAATCTTACAATTTAGTGTCCGCAAATCGTATCGTGTTAAATGGAATAAAAGCGCATGAAAAAGCACCATTAACATTGTATAGCGGGGTCAGAGATTCTTAATCGATTGTCAATCATCGCGCTCAACACTTCACGATCAAAACATACACAAATACTTGTAATGAACATCTGTTTGCCTTTCAAATAAACTAGTCATTAATTAATTGAAGATAAAATCTAAGAGATTTTATGTACGATCGCAACATACTTTGGGCCTGTAATATAAATTCAATTAACTTTTCTTCGGGGTTTATCTTGAGTTTAAAAGTGGGTTCTTAAGGCAAGCAGTAATAAATGCACGATGTCGTTAAGAGGCGCCGCGACTGGCCGGGCTAGTCGTGAAACTACAACGTACACAGGCCGATGTCGACCAAATCGCGATGTGCGGTGAAAAGCTTCGGACCAGAAGAGGAAAGCGCGCAGCCGCCGTGCGGTTTCATAAACATTCGCGTTTATCGATCAACATATGGGTTAGAGAAAATGGTTTTCGTTTAATTAATTTTATGAAAGAAATTACATTTCTGATGTGTCATGTTTACCGATAAAATATGTATTCAGTAGTCGATGTTTATCTAAAGGCTTGGAAGAACTAGACTACGAGTTATGTATGCTGTGTGCTTGGCTAGGCACGGTAGCGGACTCTTAAGTTATCGCAAGCTTAAGCTTGAGAGCATAAGTACGCAAGTGAGGTAGCAGGAAGCTTAGGTTTAAGATTAATATCAAAACAAAGGCCTACTTTTAGTTTTTTATCAATATTAAAGGGCAAATTTGAGTGTGTTTACGAAATACGGCGCTTGTTTCGAATCATGTATGTACAATAGCCCATACTATTCAAATCAGATTTCATTATCTCGCTGCGAATTATTCCAATAGATTAACCTAATAGCATCGCATGCGCAAGCAAAGTAACGATCTTATCTAAATCATAATAGTGTGCATTCACACGGCAATCAACTCGTAGAGCTGAACATTCGAATTCACAACAATTATCGCTATCAATAATAAAACATTCTCCTCAATTTATTTCGAATTAGAAAGTTTGAGAGCTAAGTAAAAGTTTTCAAACATAAGCTAGCCAGAGAAGCAACACCAAAAACATCTTTTATTTGTTGCTGTAGAGAGAATTGTATTGACAAAACGACCGTAACGAAATGTAAATTTATGTTCCGACAACGCTTACTGGCATTCAAAGCTACAGCCTTCCGCCGCAATAGCTAACAGGGAAGCGGGGAGTAATGACTGGAATCCATGCAAACCGCACCGCAGACCTGCGTACGCGCACGTCAAGCTTTATTTATTTGATCTACTGAAAGAAACTGCATTACCGCTATTACTTAATTGTTCTATCCGCGTTCTGACATGATACTAAAGTGCCTTACGAGGAAATAGAACAGTTTTCCCACACGATATACTTGAATACTCTTGAGAAATGTCATAGCACATGAATACGACACCGCCTCACAATGAAGCTAATAGTCACTCATTTCAATGGTGGCTCCACTTCGATAACTGTACCAAGCGGTGATATCGACCGCATTATCACAAATGCGGCGTGTTTACAGACATTGTGTGTGTCAATTATGATATTGGCCATTACATAGCATTACCGGACCATTTCACTGGAAACACTTTAAAGGAATCGATCGTTAAGTGCAGAATTTCCCCGACCTCAGGCGAACTGCATGTAGCAAAGCGCTGCCTGTCACTCATGCTTACAGAAGTTAGCGTGTTACATCTCAATAGCCACTTATTTGCATACAGAGGAACCCTATTAGCTGTCGACTTCTACACTGCGGTTTGTACATGTTTCTAACATCTCTGCATCAACATATACCTATTTATGAGCTGCCTACTTTTAACAAATAGTTGTAAGAGCACACAACTTTCATCCGGTGAAAGATATATCCCACGTACCAATTGTATCTTGTTGTAGACGAATGTAATTGAAATTCAAAACCGTTCTTTTTCAAAATAGTTTATTTGCCATCTTTCACTTTCACTCGAATGCTTTACGTACTAAATTTTATCTTACATCTGTCGAAGTCCATTTTATTTTCTTTCAATCACAGTAACAAAGGAATCACCTGTGCAAATTCAATATCTATAAATCATGCAATCAATGGGAGCCGTGTTTCGCCGCCCACGCCGCGCATGCTCTAAACGTCCAGTCTAACAATAGCCGCGATACGTAATTTACTGTCCTCTTATTCATTGTGCAGGGACGTGGCCAAGGAGTCAGGTCAGTTCTTATTACGATGGTCCAGACATAAGTTCCTAGGAAATATGCATTCTTGTCTCGTTCAGAACGAGTCGAACACTTGATGGTGCAAAAACGGTCGGGCGGAGTTCACAGCCGTCTCACGGGCCGTCCATTATCGCTACCATGTGTACCACCATGTCAACATCACTCTCTAATCATGACTAATTGAGATATGTGTCAATTAGTCATGATTAGTAGTTATGTAGTTTTACTAAAGCTTATCTGTAAGAGAGCTGTACTCTCTTACAGATAAGCTTTAGTAAAACTAAAAATATATTAAGAAAACATCTTACCGGTTCTGTGTAGTAGGGATTAGTTTCCTCCGAGTCAGGACACAAATCCTGTAACAAATGAGTATTTACGTTAACAATCGGATTGCGTGACCCACTAGTATTAAACTCGGCCGCTAGCCGGTCTGCCAAGTGAAGTGACAAGCATGTTATAAACAAACATCTCATTAATATGCAAAGCCTAGCTCTACATTCGCGTAACCATATTAAGTATAACTACCGTTACACACACATAAAACATATGTAGACATAGACAAGTCAAGGCTGTGCAATATTTATTTTGCCCCACGAAGTTTGATGTCTAATTGGTGAAAAATCAACACGAACACTTTCTACGTTCCAAATTCCAAATTGAGCTGTCAATGATAAAGCTTCATGAGTAAACGATATAATTAAACAAATGGTTTATTAAAGACGTGCACACATATTCATAATAAGAAGTGGGCGCGGAATAAAAGAGTTATTTATATGTGGAACGCGGGCGCAGAGGATGGCGCCTGCGTGTAAGTAATGATGTGACATCCGTTCCGGCTACCCGCGGCCGCAATCCCGCTCGAGGATTTTAACACCTCATTAATCTTGCACAAAGTGAAACTGCAACATGTCCACTTCCGCACATAAAAAATATATTAACCACAGCTTGTGCCATCAGAAACCAGTTTAATCAAATAATTTTATAGTATTTATCTAAATTTAAATCTGCTTCCACAAAATGCTTAACTAATCTTAATTTGTTGGACGATCCTATTTGCATATCCAAATATTATAAATTACTTATTAAGAAGTTATTCAACTTGTCAGTAACGGGATTTTTTTGTGTAAATCTTTCACTTTTATGTTATAAAATTTTAAATGTAGTTTTATCGTTTCATCTTGCCACCATCTAGGCCTTTAATTCACACTTTAAAGGAAACAGTAACGGTCAGGAGTGAAAGTAGCTAGAATGTTATGTTTTTATCACCAAATATCACTTTAAAGTTATTTATTCGAGGAACACAAATTATGCCTTTAATGGCCATATTTGTTTAACATAATATAACTCGTTGATATCTTGCTTTAATCTAATGTTCCCGTGAGTATTACTTTTTCATAGATAGCCCAGTATCGTTCATTTTATAAGCTTACAGCAATTTCTTAGCAGCCTTAGGACAATAGATATGGCCAAGGATAAATGCTAGCCAATGTTAGCATCGTAAATAAACCACGATACGGCACGAAGTAGTCTTTTTCTTTGTAGGAGCTTAGAAAAGAGCGTTAGAACGAACCACATCGCTGGGGGCGTTCGTGCTTAGCTGCGCGGGCGCAAAATGGAAAAATAAATTCGCATTGAAATGGTTTCTATCGATTGTCGGTCCAGTCGGTTCCCCTTTATCCGCAGCTGATCGCACTAGACAATGTGGTGGTGGGTGCGGATGAGACGCAGGGGAGGGGGGCGCGGGGCGGGCAGGGGCGCAAGCGCATGACCGCGCAGGGCGCAATGACCTTGTGCGCGCATTCCACCCGCTCTTTCGAAGGCTCCTCCGGGCTCTCCCGGCTCTATTCTAGTCTCTCATAAACTACCTAAACATGGAGTAGTACAAAACGCTCGGTTGCTAACTACATTGTCTGGAGTTAGTACAATTGAATGCGAGTTACAAAGTTAATGTCGATTGCACAACATGAAGAATCGTTTAAGAGAATTTACATTCTATTTCAGCTCGAGAATCCGCAAGTAAAACACAAGTTTGTATATGGACAAAGTATTACTGACATACTCGTAACAGAGCTTCTACAATTGTACATGAACGAAACTAGGTTAATAACCTTTGAGAAAACATTCAAGATGTATACGTATATAGCAGAAGCAAACAGGCTGAGCAAACATGGAAAAAATGTTCCCATCAATACGCATATAGACGCGACGCGACGCGGATAGCTTGTAGTTATTAGAAAAATAGTTTACTACGAACTAGTGGTTGTAAAAAATAATAGTAACCTAGGAGGATGCTGCAGAATATCATTTAAACAATATCCTGCAACTGAACGTAATGTCGGACAGTTTAAAAAATGTATGACTTCCGTTTTTTTGTCCCATCATTGGTATTCATATATGTGCAGTAAGCGTGTGTTATGGCAATATATGTACGGACTTTTCTATTTTGATTGCAGTTTATGTGGGCAGCAAAACCGCTAGAAATAAAATGTTCAAAAATATCCACAGGTGAATTACGGGACAGGTCAGATTCCAAGTTCTTAAAATACCTTGATCGTAATAGTGTCCATAACTATTCATTAAAGGCTGTTGACACACTCAATTATTTGGATCGACAATCTATTCTTGGAAACTTTATTTAATTTTAGTTAGGCACAGGATGCAACGGTCCATAAATTGATCTGGTACACTTGATCACTAGACCTAACTGGTTGTGACGGCACCTAGACGGAAAATAACGGGTTTGGTGCCAAATAATCGGAAAACAGCGAGTTTTCTGTGACGCCCACAGAAACCGTTCAGTTCTCTCGAAATTGGCTTTAAACTAAGTTTAAACTACCGACGGACGGAATGTCCACAAACCGTGACAAACACATATAACGTAATGAGTCCACTTCTGGGTGTTTACTCTTAATAGAACCTACACTTGAATGGTGTTCAAAAGCGTCTTAAATTTGAAATAAAACGCAGTAAAGAAAATATCACGTGAGCTTATGTGCTGCTAAAATGTAGCTGCTATTTCCATGTTAAAATACATTCATATGTTGTAGGGTTTTCTGTAAGATTTTTCATGAGGGAAACAGTAGACGACATATTATACATTCGGCCTACATCTTCTCATAGTACATGTAGTTATAATTAGATAATTATACATTTTGATAACACACAAGTGCCATTATGTACAAAGTCTTTAAATAATGAAAAGAAAACTTGCAAATATAGATATTTCCAATCATCTTTTCTTTATTTTATCCTTTTTTTACTTTTCAGTTGGTCCTCTGAAATATTTGCATTCTTCATTAGAAAAATAGCATAATGCTTAACCAGCCTAAATCTTATCATAGATCGTCCACTGAAATTACGTTTTAAAAAAAACTAATTTCAAACTTAAAACCTAAATGTAATCAGCCGCAATTGTAAAGAAGCAACAGTCTTCCGTTAATTCTATTATTGAGAGTTGTCCTTATTATGATTTATTGTGTATGTATCCCGAAATCACGTCGGGGTCACCAATTTAGGATACTCTGTTTGCCTGTGGTCTGGTGGTTAAATGAAATAACAAGACCTTTTGCTAACTAAACTCAGCGGACACTTAGTCTATAAACCCAAACAGTAGACCACATATTACCTATGAAGTCTACATCTTCTCATAGATCGTCACACTGGCACGTAAATATCTCGGCGTGGTATAATTCTACATTTTTATGACACAGAACCGGCGCTATTAATAAGCCGCGGGCGACCGGTCCACGTTACGTCAATTACGCATCATGTATAATTGCTAGACGAGACCGGCCCGCCTTATATAGCACATACAACATAGGCCATTGCATAACATATGACGCCATTTTTATTTTACTTGCAGCTTGGGCCTTGCACCCTGGTTTTTGCCATGAGATGCAATGTCATAACCTTTTAATTTGTTTATTTTTATGGGGAACGGTTCGGTTTGTTGTTTAAGAGAAAGCGTTTAAAAGAGAAAATATAGTATTTCCTTTTATAGGATATAACACTAATTATATGTTTTAATTGCTATATTAACATTTATTTCCCTCATAAAATTTAAATACTTGCTAAAAAATCCCTCTGGCGACCTCTACCGTTATTTTCATAAAACATTTGATTTGCAGATTTATAATATGTGCCTTTTATTGAAATCAATGCCAAACTGTGCCAGATGCAAAATAAAATGTTAATTAATATTGGCCGTCAATAAAATAGGGGGTTTATCCATGATTATTGTAATACAAGATTTATACGAGTGAGTTTTAGATAAATATTACAGATGCAGAAAAATCTAATTTTGTGCTCCTGCTCGCCTGGGTGATTTATGTATCGATATTATATGGCATTATTTCAAGATCCATACTAAAGCTGTTACGAAGGTCGGTAATGTTTTATGATTATTCCATTTGTTTATTATACATATTTATATAGTGAGCAGTGGTGGCCCAGTAGTATCAGCCGCGACTTACAAGTTGAAGGTCGTGGGTTCGAGCCTAGGCAGGCGCTTTACTTTGTGTAAATAATTTCATCACCACTGCTCTCAAAACGGTGAAGGAAAACATCGTGAGGAAACCGGCATGTCCTAGAACCAAACATTCGAAGACATGTGACATCCACCAACCCGCACTGGGCCCGCGTGGTGGATTACGGCCCATTCCCTCTCACAGAGAGGAGGCCTGTGTCCCAGTAGTGGGAACATTAATAGGCTGATGATGTGGTATATACAAACTTTTACATTTAGAATTATTATTCTATAAAATTAAAATAAAACATTTAAAATACAAAAGTAATAGCCCACCGGTATCGGAAACAGGGTCCAAGCTACCGCTGGTCAGGACTCCTAAGAGAGGAACCTCCTGACTACACGTACCGTGTCCAGGAGTACCGTTTTGTGGATTAAGGCCTTGATCCAGTTGACTAACGAGAGCATCCTTATGATTATTATTATTATCATTTCATTATGTTAATATATGACACTAGCTGTTGCCCGCGGCTTCGCCCCCGTGGACCACCCCACAGGAACCATTTTCGGGATACAAAAATAGCCTATGTCACTCAGGAATAATGTAGCTTTCTATTGGTGAAAGAATTTTTCAAATCGGTCCAGTAGTTTCGGAGCCTATTCGGTACAAACAAAAAAACAGAAAAATCTCTTTATAATATTAGTATAGATTAGGTATATTTCACCGATTATTTTTACTGTTATTACTGTCTGTTTCTAAGTCTTTGGTAAGTTTATAATTACAACTTTTCATGACACGTATGCTTTATTGCAAAAGGTTAAAACAGTTAAGTTTATCATTTCGATTCATTTCAATCCCACAATATCCAATCAATCTTGTGACTATAAAATCTTTACCAATAATTTTCCTTGACGAGTTGTCAACCCTAGGTTGTCTGAAAAATAACGGTTGTTTCATAATCGTTTTTATTGTGTTTTCTGGCAACAAAAAGGCGTGCGATTCTGCTAACTGTATTCAGTCATTCTCGCACTTAGAAGACATTGCAAGCGCATCATCGCGGCGCTAATCCATGGGAAATTCGTCCATAAACCGGTGTAAATGTACGTAAATACCGTACAATTACACATCATTTAAACTGAATAATAAAGCAACATTAGTTAAAGTTAATTAGCTATGGTAAGAGGCTGCCTACTTAAAGTTATGGTCATTGTTCTATCTTGAGAGCTCTATTTCGTTCACTTTTTTTATTCACCTGCATGCTGGGCATATTGTAATATGTTGGACTTCGGTCGTTAATTTTATGGTATTCTGAAATTTGTTAATTAGAAGAAACAACACAAAACTACGACCGGAGTTCCGTCCTCATAATTAACGGACTGTTAACCTAATCTATAGAATACTCTCCCGCGCATCGCGGCAGCAAATGATCCAGGGTAATTGCAGAATAATAATAATTCTAATTTTAGCCCATTCCTTTGCCTCTAAACGCCCACATAGCCGGCCGTATAAAGGGAGGGTAATGGCAAAGATAATATGGCAAACAATAGCTTCATAATTTACAGCCATGCAAATGCAACATCCTACAAGAACTTTAAGATGAGTCGTTTTTAATCTCAAAAACTATCAAGACATTGTATGCAAAAGAATAAAAGTACATTCTTACATTCTAACGCAGGTGTGAAGAAGATTGCTTGATTACGGAATACGGAATGTAGCATAATAGAACGTGCAAATGGAAAAACATAACTGTATCGATGTGGTTGCGATAGAATCTGTGAATAAACCACATTTATATGACATTAGGAACAGTTACGTCGCTCTCAGTATGCTAATGTCGCCTTTATGTTACCATTTGTGACTATTAAGTGATTTGGTTTATGTGGTAGAAGAATATTATGAGTGTTGTCGTGTAGGCATTTCGTTCATTAACTAATTCTTAATAGAGTTATAAACATTAATAGTTTTGGTTATTTATTTATCCGGCATTTGCTGTTTGAAAAATATTTCGTTCGTGTTTTAATATTAGATACATAAGCAATGTTTAAAGCCTAACAAATACCCGTTTATGCTTTTTCTTACGAGGCGTCAGTTGTTTCTAACGCCTCGTAAGACAATAGTAACAGTACGTCGGAACATTCAAAAGAAAAGAGGGTAATAAAAAAGCGAACGAGTGTCATAACATTTATCTACATGTCATCGGTCATCTGTCCAGCTCAACTGTGGAACGTATTGCATAAATGCATGTAAGAACGCGGTTACCAGCTGTCTGCACTATCTCAGTATCAGCATAATGTAATACGATCACATCGCTCGGTCACTCTTTGTGGCGCTATCTGACATCTCCGCCGCAGTCTAGGACGCGCTGACGTACTGTCAAGAGCACGTACATGTCAACAATTTGACATTGGCAACGCTTTTACGTCGTAGCACCAAGACAGGTAAGTTGCCACCACTCACTGCAGTTGACCATACCCCGGTATGGAAGCAGACCCGTTAACATTCTTTTTGCAAACAACTGACGACCGCCACAGTCCGATACGCTATTATACCAAATTTTACGCCTATAATTACAAATTACAGACCAACGAGTACCGATATAACAAAAGTGTTTTGTAGTAGGTTAATACAATTATTTTCTTTTCCTTGTGTGTCTGTATCGCAGTGCGATCGGTTAGTTATGTCATTATAAAAAGTGGTACTTACCATTTAACCGACTTTTTGCTATACATCTAAAATAACGGTTCTCAAATTGACCTTTACTTATTGTGTTTTGATTAAAATGGGTGTTCTTTCCGATAATAGCTTTTTAAATCGGTGGGAAAGTTACTTTAGATTAGTTTTGAGAAATGAGAGGTTAATCTAGATAGAGATAATAATTCAGATTCACAGAAAAATGGAACAGTATAATTTAATTATACTAAAATGTTCGTATCAAAATGAACGCGTTGATGTCTTTTGTACTAACACGAAGTCGTAGCAATTTTAGATTTCGTAGCAAGCCGCCTACGGCCGTTTTATTAGCTGTGAATAATGATGTCAAGATTAATAGTGTCATCTTTAGAATCCCTTATAGAGTAAATTAACTAGGTTCAACTAATGCGATACTAATCGACATATTTTCTCTTTTGGTTCATCACCAGTAATACAACTTTCTTTTGATCATATCATTTTACTTACAGCGATTGCCTCCTATTAGAAGGTAGAAAGTGTCGTGTCTGAATTTATCATAGAGAAATTATGTCCGGTGTAGAAATTATCAAACAATCGCAAGGCGTGACTTATTTGGTCGATCATTGACTGCGTGGATAATGTTATCGCATTGTTTTCTCAGAGAACCAGAAGCGGGAGCGGCGCGGGGATGTGATCCTGATCGGAGAGGGGGGAGCAGAAGTGGGATCACCGACCGGCTAGACCGACGACGTCCCCACAATTATTATGTAATAAAAAATAATAAGTGCGGCTTCGAATACGACCGCATACCTACTGAGATTACGAGGAAGGAAACTTAACGATTCTATCCCTTGTGATGCTTACCTTGATTTATTTGTTTTTACCCGACCGACGCAGTTTACTTCATATTTTACGAGAGCTGTATATCTATTTAGTTGTCCCAAACATGCAGTAACTCCATCGATTTATATCGTTATTTCCGCCTATACACGTTCTCGCGATCATTCAACCCAGAGGAAAATTATGCGTCCGCCGGCGTACGTGGGGTAAGTTACTCGAGCAAGTTACGCATCTAATAAACTTACTATAAAAGGCAGACTGATAAAAAGCCCAATTGAATTATTCAGCCTTTTAGAAAACAATAACTAAATCTTCTGGTATTTATTAAACTTGTAAGTAATAAAGTTTAACCAACAACGCAGTTCAGTTTAATGGAAACCTTTACTAAATACTGCAAAGCAAATACTTCCCACATAGATGCGAAACGAGCATTGCTTACTCAGAAATAAGTATCTCTGACTGCTAACTCCACATTCCTTCACCACAACTCAGAGGACATTCCTTTCAGAAGCCAAGACACACACATTCGTTACCTTTCATCGATACGGATCAAAACAATCAAAGTTATCTACGATCGGATCACGTCCACACGTCGGTGTCGGTCGATCACAGATTCGGTCGGCCGAATGAACTCACCGGAGCGTTCCACTTCATTTGCATCACAAACTGTTACGTCATCAAAGGATTGTGATGTTATAAATATACCATAAAACGTGGTTGCTCACAGTGGGCCTTATCAGATGGTTTAAAGACATCTAAACGGCAATGGAGAAGGTTATGCTCGGAGTTTCCTTGCAAATCAGAATTGAGGATATCCGCAGGAGAATCAGGGTCGCCGACATAGCCCGAAGAATTGCCAAACTGAAGTGGCAGTGGGCAGGACACATTGTTCGCAGAACGGGTGGTCGATGGGGCCGATAGATCCTTTTGTTTTTTTTTTTTTTTTGCTTGGAGAAATGCTCATGCATACTTCACTACCACGGGGAGATAGTGCGGTTATGTGGGACTCTAACCCACTAAAACTCCACGGTGTCCTCCAGTGCCGCTTATGGCGAAAACAAGGGCACGCGTTAGCACTCACCGCGAACCCACTGCGGCTGTCCGTCACCGGACCCTCCTCGGGGGAGTACCCCCCATCGCCTGCGCACCAGAACACACTGTACGCTGTGACCACCCCAGGGACCAATTCAGTACATGGGTGCCAGACGACCCCGTGTATGGCACCCTTGGTCCCGCTGTGACGGGTCGAGGTCAATGGCCCCGCCACCTACCATTTTGCGACCCCACCGAGGGGGGGCCGATAGGTCCTGGAGTGGCAACCGCCACCTGACAGACGCAACGTTGGACGGCCTTTCTAGAGGTGGACCGATGACCTGGTTAAGAATGCAGGAATACGGTGAATGCGAGATTCACAGGATCGATTAGGGTGACGACGCTTGAGAGAGCTATGTCCAGCAGTGGACGTCTTTCGGCGAAATCATAATGATGATGAAACATACCATCACGCCTGTCAAGGCAAAAAGGGCGCAAAAGTTACTGGCATAGTAAATGCATTCAACATAGATTTGAAATCATCATTAATCAAAAAGCAGATTTCATTATATCGGACTGCAAAGACCACATTTCTTTATTTATTCGTGATGAACCAGCGATCTCATCTGATAAAAAGGGTTGGATGAAACAAAGGGGACCAAAACATGCGTGTTCATTCTTGCTATAAAAACTGACAGGTGGTAAGGAAGACAGACTTGCCTGTGCTAAAAAATCGCTTAGAAGCCATAGACAAAGTGATCAACACACGCCAACATCGGGACTTCTTTCTTCGATACTGATCAAAACAATCAAAGTTATCTATGATCACATCACATCTACTCGTTGGTCCCGGTCGATCACAGATTCGACCGAGTGAACTCACTGGAGCGTTCCACTTCATTTGTATCACAAACGGACTCAGCACGGCTATGATCTGTTACGTCATCAATTGATTATGATGTTAGAAATATGACGTGACGTCACATCTTTATTTAATCATGGCAAAAGGGATGGCTGAGGTGTATAGCAGATACACTTACGTGCGTACAGTGTCCAGCGGTTTTTAGATATCATATAGGTAAGCCGTTATCTTAAAAGTAGCCTGAAATGCTCTCAATACTGTATTACTGTACTTTGGCATCCAGTCTATGAGGCGGAGTGAGCCGTAATGCTACACGCAGGCTACACATAGTGTGCAGTTTTTTTGCCCTTAACTATTAAAAGTCCAGACTCAGCTACTGAGGCATTTCTCTTGAAAAAACTCCTGCGACGCCTTTTCCGAAATCAAAGCCAGAACACGCTACACTCAGGAGCCCCGCCCAATAAACTCAAAGCACCAGTCATGATGTCAGTAAGTGATAATGCTATTATAAACGTCCATAATCCGACACAATGCTCCGTGCCGCCTCCATGTGCTGTCACTTAATTACCATAATATAATGTGACAGGCATACGACTACTGTTTCGACGAATAAATGCTTTGCATTCATTTTGTGGGCAGATTTGAGAGACGATAACTGCTGAGTATTCGAGGTGAACGTTAGCAGATCAATAATGGGCCTTAAAGGTAGAGTTTACCGCAGTTAAGTTTAGGTTGAGTAGGTCATTCATTTTATATTGATGGCATTGAGCTGTCTCAAAGAATATTAGTCGGTGTGGTTTTAAGTCTTGTTTTTCATGCACGATGTACAAAATCTGAAAAGTTCTGTTCTCAATTTCATATGTGCTGCTAAAGAAAAGAAATCTACAGTCAATGACCAGTCTGACTAGCGTGGCGGTCCTTACAGGAATTCTATTTTATTAATATTTATAACTCAAACGGGTCTAGTTACACTTGACACCCCAACATAGTTAAGAACAGACTAGATTGGTCATGATCTGAAGCAAGATAACAATACACGTTTATACCTTAACATGGCTACTTTATTAAAGAATGCTCATAATGATCTCGTTAAGTGAGCTCGATATTATCACTCAACATCTCTATCCAGAGATAATTAGTTATTCAGTGTGATATGTGAAATGGCCCTTTATGAGTTCGTACTGACAACGCTGCACAATAATTTATATCGGTGTATAAACTAGGGCAAGCTTCGGAGTTTACGTTATCTGTACGATTTATAGGAAATCTCACTGCCTATAGAATTCCTATAACTTTAGATTTGTTCAAGGAATTCAATAATCATGTACTTACTTTGGTCATAAATTAAGTTCGCGAGAAATGCCTTTGAAAATTAAATTATCTATCATAAATATCAATTTCAATGAATAATATGAATTATTCAGACTAGCCAGTGATGAATGAATGATATTTATCATAATTATCAGAGTTTCCTGATAATTATGATAAATCGCATTCGGGACAGGTTATTGTCTATTGCCCTTTACTGCGCATAAATACTCCCTAGCTCGTAACCATGAATTACTAAACAGAAAAACCACAAACTCCGTCCTGGGGATCGAACCTAAGCCTCAATCAGCTGGCGCGCTTGGCCACTAGACCGGGGATCGCTAATAGTTTCTCGAAAACATGCAGTAGCAATTTGTTCTAGTCATGTGTTTGTGAGTGACCAGTGGTCACGGTCGAGCGCCGGTTGTTGTCGTGTGCCTGCTATGGAAGCAGGCCGCATCGCCGGACTCCATCGGGCGGCGCCTCCGGCATGCTTCCCAATGACACGCACCAGTAGCCAGCACCGACTCAGTAGCAGACCGCCGTATGATCGTCACACTACCCCACTTAGCAGAGAAAACACAGAAGCTGAAGCCACCCAATATGTGTCAAGCTTTATGTATCACCAGTCAACCGTACCAGCATTTCTCTTCCTATCAAAAACCGATTAATCTGCTCGGCTACCTCTTGCGCAGCGATAAATACATTGAGGTCACGAAATCGAATAGGTTAATAAATTTTATTAGTTCAAGCAACCGGGTGTAAGCGCATATTCGAGGCGTGTGCACTTTCTCGCTTATTCATCAGTTTAGTGGGTCGCGGACTCGCGGTATTGCGGCGACGTTTGCCTGCGACTCACGCCCGGGACGCCTCATAGACTAATCCATTATACCTTTTACAGATACCACATAACAGTCTTGATTTGACACAAAACGGAACTTAAGAATATTTTTAACACGCTTTTATTAGCTTGGTATGAATGTATCTATGTATCAATGTAACGCAATCTTTGAACGTGATTTTCACCCCCTTCAAAACGTGGGCTTGATTTGAAATCTTGCACACTTATCAAGGACCGATGACAATGTAATAATTTAGTCAAAGTCAAATATATTTATTCAACTAGGCCAATAAGCGGCAATTTTGAACGTCAGACAAAAATTAAAATTTAAAAGTTGATTCTACCGTGCGCGTTCAAATAGTTTGTCCCATTAGCCTTGCCAAGATCTTCAGGATTAGCGATATTTAGTTCAATTTACCATTAAAGTTTGTTTTTTAGTTTTTAGAACTATAATTTATTACAGCTTTAAAAATGAACCTCCAGACTGAAAAGAAAAGTCTGAATATTTAAATGGCCTTTGATTAAGAAACCCGTCTATTGCAAAAATGTTCATTGTTAAAGATAGCCGTGAATAAATCAGCAACGAATTTCCTTATTACATTTCTCGCTGTCGCCAACACTCACAGCATTATCCATTCAGGACAGTTTATTGAGCGAACTACTTACATAAATGAACCGACTGCATTAGTGGAACTGGACCGTGATACGAGTACTGGAACTACGTGAGGAAGTACGGATTCCAGTGAAGGTATTTGAATTCACGATACGACCTAAAGCATTCGATTCGTATTGGTACTATGGTACCTTATGTTCTATTTAGAACGACACGCCTACGCTCGCTAAAGACTCGTGTCATTCGACTTCGACAAACGAATAGTGTGGAATGTGAAAAATTTCGTCTAACTGTTCCGCGGCGGCCTCGCTTAGAATGAGATGCATACGATAATGTCTCCGCGCCGTTCTTAGCACACGTGATGATAGCAAGAACAGAAATAAACTCCTCCATGTATACGTCAGCATTATTGAAGTAATCACGTTTCAAGTTTTTTAATCGGACTGGTACCGGTGCGCTTACAGATGCGTTAATCGTTAGACACCATATACTTTTAATCAAATGAGAGATCGCTCCGTCTACCTTATTATGTTTTTTAAACGTTATAAAAATAAAATAGATTACATTATATACGTTTAATCAAGTCGATTCTCACCCCCTGCTTTTCTATACAATTTGCCGAAGCCTGTAATTGTAAAACAGTTCTCAATTTAAAGATTCAAATAGACTATGATTAAAATTTGTAATGCAATTTGGCGTAACATTGCAATTTCAATAAAATATTTTTAGCATTTCTTTCTCATTTTATGGTAGCAAGATAATGGTTCGGTACTTTTGTGGAAACGGATAAATAAATTGCTGCAGACAAAGTTACATGCTCTCAGCAATCACGAACGCCGATTACCTAGGAGGTTTTTTTGAGTGGAAGGAATAATTCTCTTTTTCATATGCGATCATAAGGCGCGATTGAATTACACGGGTGTTAGAGAACATTCGGCGCGGATGCGCGCACGTGAGGTATCGTGCGCTCGCGCACATGTTCTGCACGAACACCGCAAAGATTGATGAACCGCACTTTTTTTTAAACTTATTAAATAATAAATCCTTTTGACTCATCCATAAAATTTACCAAAAAACTCAAAGCCGTTTTGATACTGATTTATGAATGATGGACACTCCATGTATCAAGTGCCTAATCAATCAATCTCGTATCTTTGCTAAAATGACAGATCATGAGTCTAAATATTTTTTTAGTTTCTCTCAATCCTTTTAGACAATCGTGACATACGCGACCACACAACGCTACTTTATCATCAATTACCGCAAACCTACGTCAGACTGAACAATCGTAGAATACTGCTGTTATTAGATGTAACTGTAAAAGTGACGTTTAATGAGCCACAGCAAATCTCAAATAAAATGTGAAACATTACGGAATTGTAAGATTGTGGGTCGGCTGGGCGGCAGGAGGGCACTAGGTCGGGGGAAAGTAGTGGGGCCTTATGTACGGCTGCACGGTGCATGCCGCCGCAATTACATCCGTGGAATCCATGTTCAACTCGCGTTCCAGGCGGAATTGACACCTGAATTACCACTGCGGCTACATGTTACCAAAAGAAAAAGTCCAACGTTTAACATGTTTAACTTTAAATAAAAACTGAAACTACAAAACTTTCTTCACGAGCAGCAACCGATATTATGCGCATGCATTTCAAAACCCTTTCCTTATAATGCATGTTTTTTGTTCTGACATCGCCATCATGCAAATATGAGCCGTTGTTCCACGAAGCGTCGCTACCTAACATGCATAATACATAATGCCTATAATTTACACCTTACATCAGCTCGGGACGCCAATTTAGAAATCGCTTGTGACACCAATAGCCTGCCTTGACAATAAACTTGTACATACATACAACGACATTACCCCCTTGGGGGGGAGCTGACCTCTGCACAGGTATGCTTGGAGATTATGCACGTTTCGCTTTATACCAACCGCCATCGATTTATTGAACAGACATTATACTTTGCTTTTACCATCGTACTCGTATCTAACAGCATCAGAATCGCTTTGCAGTTTATGAGTAACGGTGACACTTAACCCATACTTGTTATGCATGGTTCTATGTGGAGAATATTTTAGTATTACTTTTTTTACCGTTCGTAACCAATTGTGCCAGAAATGTGTGAAACAGAAAGAACGTACAGTATTACACACTTTTATATGCTTTTCAGAATTTGCTTCACATATAGTTTTGATTTTGTATTATAAAATCTCGTCTTAAGGTTACACTAGTCGAAAATTCTTCCATACAAATGTAGTCTAGGGATTATTCCACTGTTTGACGATATACGTTCAAAATAAAAAGTGATATCAGTTTGTCTCATCATAATCTAGTCCTGTATGGAAGCAAAAAAGTAAAAAAAGAAAATATTTGAAAGTTATGAGCGTCGAAAGTTCCACATTTCGACACTAATTTTAAGGCATTTTTGGGCGCGAATAAATACCATAAGAAGGCGGAAAATTGCAAAACGGCCTCCATACAGGGATAGATTAGTAGTTCAACAATGCAAGTAATTTTATTTTGAACAGATAGATTTAGTCTTTTGTTCATGATATCTAGACTGCCAAAAGTCTCTTTATAAAATTTCGCGCACTCGGTTTCGTCCTAAATCATTATCTATTTCGCTACAAATTTGCAAAAGTGCGTATTCGTACGCGAACTAGCTTCCTACTGCTCATCACAGCATCTATCTCTTCCGCACGTGTTGTCGGTTGATATAAAATGCACTTTAACCCCGCGCACAAAATAGTTCGTGCCGTCGACTAGTGTACCCTTAAGTAAAAACTAAGAGAAGGTTTTCATGTCTTATCATCTGCCGTTAAAATTTTCTTTTACCGTAGTAAATAAATAGCCTTTGAAAAATGTTGTAAAATTGATATAACTCACGGCATATTAATTTTGTTTACGGATCAGTGTCCTAAGACCAACAACTCGCGTCCACCTGTCAGTCAAAGGTCCTGCCCTGCACACATGTCATGTGTTCATCCAAAACCACTAAACCCATTGAGCATAGCCTATTACAGTCTATCGATCAATCAACAATGAAATATAAACAAAACAAGCAGGTGATTAATCTTGTGAGAAGACATTAGTAATTGGTAACGGAAAAAACAACGGACATAGACCTCACCAGACCAATAGTGACACCATACGGTCAGGAGTTTTCAATGGGACATGAATGAAGCTATACTGTCTTACAAATGTGAAAAATGAACTATTTGTTCTACTTTTACATGTTGTTATAGTTTGTTCAGAGTGATGTTAAACAGAGGGGAAAATAATATTAATGAATGGGCCTACAAAATACTTCTTCACAAAAAAATACATGAAAGAGAAACTTTCTCTGTATTGACTTTACTTGACAGTAAAAAATAGGCAAAAAAACCGGCCCAGTGCGAGTCGGACTTGCGCACGAAGGGTTCCGTACTTGGTAAATTGCGGTTTACGATTTATGACGTATTAAAA
Organism: Orthosia incerta; assembly: GCA_948252205.1. NCBI lineage: Eukaryota > Metazoa > Arthropoda > Insecta > Lepidoptera > Noctuidae > Orthosia > Orthosia incerta. Next base: position 12,744,789 of record OX411741.1, read on the forward strand.
AAAAAACTACTTACCAGATTTCGTTCAAACCAATTTTCGGTGGAAGTTTTCATGGTAATGTACATCATTTTTTTTTTTTTAGTTTTGTCATTCTCTTATTAGAAGTTACAGAGGGAGGGACACATTTTACCACTTTGGAAGTGTCTCTCGTGTAAACTATTCAGTTTAGATTTTTTTTTTATTAGTAACCTCAATATAATTTTTGAAGACCTATCCATAAATACCCCACACGTATGGGTTTGATGAAAAAAAAAAAAGAGTTTCTGTTCTAAGTATGTCCCCAAAATTTATTGTTTCTTTTCTATTTTTGTGAGAAAATCTTAATGCGGTTCACAGAATACATCTGCTTACAAAGTTTCAACAGCATAGTTCTTAAAGTTTTGGGAAAAAGTGGCTGTGACATACGGACGGACAGACAGACAGACATGACGAATCCATAAGTGTTCCGTTTTTTGCCATTTGGCTACGGAACTCCAAAAACGCTACAACTTTAGTAGGAAACCCATTTTCTCGCCTACTCTTTCAGTCACTATACTTAAAACTCTATTAGGTTAAACAAATTGATATAATTTTAGTCATAGTAATATGTAATGAGCATAATGTATGGTATAAGTGGGCCGATCGGAGTTTTGGGCGTCGCGGGCGCACCTGGTCAAGGCCACTTGCACTTGCTCGCAAAAAACCTACCAACAGGTTGTGTGCCCACGCATGCGGTTATCATACCCGCTGTTTTTTGCGAACATATTCATATATACGTCACTATTGCTCGGGCCGTTGCTCGCTTATTAGTTTTTTAACAGTAAGCTTTATTTCAAACCTGTCAACTTAAGCCTCTTAAGTTTTCTAATCACCAAATTGACTTCTGATTCTATTTGTAATTTGAATATTTCGATTAATTTTGCAGAACCATGTCGCCGATAAACAGCTTTGCAATTTTCTTTATTTATTCGACTGTCTAACTCATCAAGTTCTGTGTTCTATTCGTATAGCAGACATTTGCATAATGACTACGTACGTTAGTCATCGAGTACACTTGGTGACCACGACAAATAAAATACACAGCCATCATCATTAAGTGATGTGTTCGCTCTGAGCGGCCGGTGCGCCTTGCGATGAGCAAAGTCAATGTCACGGGTCAAGGGAACACCTAAGAGTGACTAAGAGGTAGGCTTTTTTGCTCAAGAATCTAATTCCACTTTATGGCTAAAAATAAAAAGGTGGGTAAATCATATTTTTTCATTATCGTTCACCTAGACGGTGTTATTAAATTTTAATAACGAGCATCCTGTCCCAGCCGACGACGACGTGTTAGTGTAACCTGTTTACGAACAAGTCTTAGAACAAGCAGATGTAGCTGCAACTTAGTTTTTTTGTCTTCCCAAATGATTTACCTATAATTTTGAAATGTACTTAAGTGGCCAGGACTTTTTTGTTTTAATTAAGCGTTAACGCTTCGGTTAAGTGCTTCCGGAGTCAAGGAAACGTCCTTGGAGTTTTGCTGAATTTAATTGAATTTCTAGCGTCCATTATTTCGGCTTGTTGTATCAAAATAACTACAGAAACTGGCATGTAGGTATGTTTAATCTCTTTAATGATAATTCTATTCTAATATTTTAATGACTTGGAAGGATCTGGTTACTTTATATTCTTTTTAACTTCGCTTTTTTTCTTCGCCAGTTTTTTAAAAGGAAGTTAGTTTAGTAATTAGTGCCGTGTACAAAGTCACATTTAAAAATAAACCCCTTGAACTTACGTTTTATGCATGTGTATATTTTTGCAGACACCTCATTCTTAGTTCGAAGTCAATAACTTCTAGTGTCACAAGCTAACGTTTTACTTGATTGATGATCCAGGTTTGGACTCAGTATGCTGACCGTCTACAAAAGATAATTTGGTCGCCAGATCCCAACTACAGTTTTTGCAACGCATCATCCAGTTTTTCATCTCTCTTACCAGTTTTTACTTCATCTTTGTCTTTATACTTTTATATAGTTGATACCATAAAATAGTTATTGTAATAAAATAATGGCAAACATTTACAGATGACTGAATATTTGAGATAAACTTTTACTGGAAGACTTTTACTTTTTGTCGCGTATGTCGGAGCTCGGAGGCGAAATCCAATCCAAGATCCATTTTGCTCTTGGCAAAAAAAATTAAAACAATAGTGGACCGAGGCGAGGCTGGTATCTCACGCAGTATATAATAGAGCTGGTGGTATACGCCGACGTCTCTTACTCGTAATTCCCTAGTAATGACGGTAATCATTTTATCATCTTCGTACCAATAACTTGCGTTTACCTAGTGCAATGGGGTTACGTCGCCGAGTGGCCAGGACCGTGCGAATAAATGATAGATGACAGTCCGTATGTAATTTAGTTATTACGAATAGCTTGGCGGTGTTATTTCACAATATTGTTGGATGCGCTCGGTGCTTTGCCGTGGTTAGTTCAAGCGTGAAATGTCGAAATTGGGCATGATCGATATGATGTTGAAGACCTGTTGCACTTCCGCGTTTGTGTTCTTATATAGAAATAACCAAGAGCAGGGATTACCCTTCCTACAGTCTTTTTCATTTTTTTTTTATTGCTAGGCTCGCTTTTGACCACCTTCTCGCCTGATGTGGACGATGGTGATGCACGCTTATCTAGAAGTAACCAATTAACTCTTGACTTAAAGATCCCCAAGTTGTCGCTATCAAGAAACACAGACCTTGGAGTGTCTTGAGTTTCTTCTGAATCACTACCTCTAGACTCTAAATAGTATCAGGTATACAAAGTTGCTCTTTATTTTAATCCAATCAACGGATTTTGATACGCTTTTTACTAATAGGAAGAGCGATAAACGAGATAGGTTTGCGTGTTAAATTTGTCCCGTACGAAGCCGATGTGGGTCGAAAGCATGTTTTTTTTTGAGTGGAGACAGTATTTTATAAGGCGATGATAAAGACTTTGTATCCATTTTGATTAAGTTGATTAAGTCAATTTTTACAGCCCTATAGGTGAATACTCGAAAGCTTTTCTATCGTGTAATAAAGTGCGGAAGGAGCATGTTTTATATAACATTAACATTAAAAACGGGATATTAACCATGTTTACTGTTTGTTGGGAGTTCCCGATAGTTCCCGATATCGGGAACTCGCAACAAACAGTAAACATGGTAAATATCCCGTTTTTAATGTTAGTGTTAGTGACCATGACAGTTTAAAAACTTATATGTTTTATATTTTTTTTTTAAACATTGCCCCACACTAGGCATTTCTGCCTGTATCATGGGTGCGTTTACAAACATATAAACTCACATACACAACACCCAGAGCCGGAACAAATATCTGTAGGTCATACAAATATATTTTGTCCGTTTCAAATATTTTATGAAGTGCCTTCCATGTTACGGTCTATACCCGCCGTAACAATTATGTTTTATGGCTTTTATCGATATTGTTAAGCAGCTTTACAAGATCTTGGTTAGTTTTTTTTTCTAAGCCAAAGGCTATAAAATTTAGAAAAAGAAACAAACATTTCTCTTTGACGGGTTTGATTGCGCGTGTGCTTCGTTCTTAGTTATTATAGACAACATGTGTTTTAGCTGTCATATTTAGAAACTCATTTATTTTTTAATTCCTGTTTTGTCTAACTCGTTTGTAATTAGTAATATTGCGTGTAGCCATGGCAGTGCTTTTTAAACGTTTTTGGATAATTCAAGAATAACCATCTAACTAATTGCATGCCGGTTTTCCCCGTGGTAAAAATAGACATCACGAAAACTATCCTTTTGCACGCTCGTGTGAAAGTGTTTCCAATTTTTTTTTGTATATTCACGTTCGATGAAAATATTAGCAGTAATTCTTCAGTATTACATATGAACATCAAAATCATGAAAATAGATCTAAAATTATTAGTTACACATATCCAAACCCTTACTTAACGTAAGTTAATAAGCTTTATTTTCCTCTCTAAAGGAGAGCGAAATTATGCTTTTCAACGTTTTACCGTTTACGATGCAATAGCTGGCTACATTTTCACCCCACTTTTCCACTTCTGATTCCGTCTATGCCAGTAATTTAACTGACACTCTTAAAACTAAAATTAAATATAGTCATAAAATACCTGAGTACAGCGGCACGCTTCACTTTCTTCAACTGTGTCACGTGATTAATGTTCAAGTGTTCACAAAACTGAACTGCGTCCGGGAACTATGCGAGCACTCGACCTGAACGGACGCACCGGCTAATGAATGAGAACTATAGAGACCGGCGCGATAGCAGACCGGACACGGCGCGTGTAGACAACACAGTCACGCAGCCGACCAAGCGTCTCAAACGGAATGAAATGGTGAAGAAGACGCCACGGTCTTATATAGACGTGGCCGTAACCTGACGCCGGATAACGGACTCCCGCCGCCCGACCTGCCAAGCGACTATAGATCGTGCTGCGCACACGCAAGAGACACATTCGAACTCTAATCACAACCCTTCCCAAAGTAACAGATAGATCGAATTTTCAATAAAGCGCCCCGAGCTTAACACTGCAATTTGCCAGCGTTGGCGCTCGAACCTAGGTATCCGCACCCAAACGAGACGACAGGACAACGGCACTCAACTCTAAATGGCATCGGGGTGTGGCATCGGTGCCAATCTATCTGAATGATTTTCTTGTGAAAATCTTCTCAAGCTTTTCACTTCAGATTGCTATAATCTAAATTTTTATGCACAAGTTTGCCTAGCGGGAGCACTTATATGCACCTAGTTATTATAATGCAGCTGCTTCTTATAAAAAAAACCGGCCAAGTGCGAGTCGGACTCACGCAGGAAGGGTTGTATCATTATCGCAAAAAACGGCAAAAAAATCACGTTTGTTGTATGGGAGCCCCACTTAAATATAAATTTTATTCTGTTTTTAGTATTTTTTGTTATAGCGGCAACATAAATACATCATCTGTGAAAATTTCAGCTGTCTAGCTATCACGGTTCATGAGATACAGCCTGGTGACAGACGGACAGACAGACGGATCGCGGAGTCTTATTAATAGGATCCCGTTTTTACCCTTTGGGTACGGAACCCTAAAAACGGAAACCGAATTTTAAAAATACAAAAGGAAATAAAGCAATAATAAAGGAAAACAAAAGAAAAGGCAAAATCACATACGTAGTACATTATTATTTTTGTAAAAATACCAAGGAACGACATTTTCTCTTCGTTGACTCTAACGAAGCTTAAAGTTGTAGTAAAACACATTTGTTTTATTTCAAAACTTATTACTAATAACAAAACAAACCTATATACAAAGGAGAGAGGGAAAGGGCTCATTGCACATCAAAAAAATCATCCACATCGATGTCAATTGGAAACGTGCACAGAACGCAGGCAGCATTGCCACCTTGATTGGCAATGCTGATTCTCTTGCCGAAGAAAAGGCCAGCCCTCTGGTCTCGTCACGTGAAGCGTTGACTAACCGTTTACTTATGTCTCGAAACACTCAATGAGCACTCGGACCCAATGGATAATATATTATAACATATTCGATAGTATTCATTATAAAGTAATACATTTTATTTATGCATACAAATAATATTATAAATGCGAAAGTAACTCTGTCTGTCTGTCTGTTATCTTTTCACGAAATTTTTAGTATTTGTTGTTATAGCGGCAACAGAAATACAACATCTGTAAAAATTTCAACTATCTAGCTATCACGACTCATGAGATACAGCCTGGTGACAGACGGACAGACAGACAGACGGATCGTGGAGTCTTAGTAATAGGGTCCCGTTTTTATCCTTTGGGTACGGAACCCTGAAAATTGTAAAAAAATACGCACAGTTTACTTATAAACTATTATAGAATATCTAATTCAGTCTTCCAAATGATCTGACTTAAAAAGTTAAAACTAGATGTTCTAAATCTTAAATTTCATGGAAGCCAGCATTTTGTCTTCCTAAAAGGATGAATATTTTTACCAGTGCAATTTACATAAGCCGTTCTACAAAGTTCAATCAAATATTTTCTGATTTCTTGAAAAGTTAAAACACACAAAAGACCTTACTTATATGATGTTACACCAAAATCAGTTAATAATTGTCGAAGAAATCGCTGAACATACATTAAATAAAAATCTTTTTAAAAGAAAATTTTACCAAGCCTGTGTTAATTTTTGAAAGTTTTTCCAAAACATTAAAACACTACAAATAATTTTCTTTTCAGCAGTCAGTCTTTGATACTTATTGTTTTTCGTTTTTCAACACCGACTTCGGAAAAGAAAGTAATTTTTCGCTTTGTGTAATATTCTTGTCATTAAGGCGTTCTAGTGGTCATCTGTGGTCTTCTTCATCAGTTCCACTTCAACAAATGATTCTTGCTGAGAACAAATTATCGCATTGTTGATGAAAATACTAAAATCGCTATATGTATGCCTATAGTTTTTGAGGAGGTCACTCAATTTCCATGGGATCCCACCATCAGATTCTGACTAAGTGACAATGGGACTACCTCGAGAGTAAACTCTTTCAAATAAAAAAAGAATTTTCAAAATCGATCCATAATTAACGGTGAAACTGGTGAAAATGCATTAAAGATACATACAGTGTAACATAGAACCTCCTCTTTTTAACCGACTTCCCAAAAGGAGGAGGTTTTCAATTCGACTGTATATTTTTTTTTTTATGTGTGTTACCTCAGAACTTTTTACTGGGAGAACTGATTTTGATGATTCTTTTTTTATTTGATAGCTGGTGCTTGTCGTCTGGTCCCATTTAATTTTCTTCAAGATCTGGTGAAGAACTTCGGAGATATTCATCAGAACTCTTCAAAAAATTACGGCAAATCACTCGGGATAGCTGCAATAGCAATTCTGTTTATTGTTTACACCACTTCATAACATAACATCACACTGGTACGCTCTAAAGAGGTACTCAGGTGTGAACAGTTCACCCTGGTATACTCTAATTCCATGGGTTTTGTTTAAGTTTCATGTTATTAGGTTAATCTATTTTGTCTTTTCTTTGGGTATTATAGGTACCTAGCCTATAGAACTGGTCTATTATGAACCACAACTAAAAAGTGAAAAATAAAAAAAACTTTTTTACAAAAATACAACCGACTTCAAAATAAAAACACTACAAAGTGAAAAATAACTTAAATTTCGGAAGTCGGTGTCAAAAAAAAACTAAAAAACAAAAGCAGGAACACCGACTTCCGAAATTTAAGTTATTTTTCACTTTGTAGTGTTTTTTGGCAAGTAGGTTAATATTTTTTTTTTTTTTGGTTTTCATAAACTTACATATTTATATATTTTAACTTACATATAATAAATACATACAGATGAACATAGAACCATAATTATACTTATCGAAATCGGTTACAAAACCAGCTTTCAATGTAACGCTTGTAATGTGTATATTAAATGCTAAAAATCAACAGTAATCTTCGTGAAACCAGTTGTAACTGCTTTTTGTAAACAAATCACTGTAAAATGAACGGATATTTTCAAGCACTTCTATCTTACCATCAAAATGGTGCCGTGTCTGGCACCCATTGAACGTTAACTTGGTTTCCAAGGACAAGTCTCGATTCTAATGATCGTCTCGATATCCAATACAACCGCTGCATCATTACAGCATCTAAACATAGCCCCCGGTAACACATAGCCATATATTAATACGAAAACTGTCTGTGTGTCGGGCTGTCTGTATGTTACGTTTTTAAACCTAAACCGCCGAACCAATTTTAATGATTTTTACAGAGATAGATTGCACTTTAGAGGAAGACATATTATGATAATATTTCTTTCGGGTGTACTTCTCTTAGGATAATTTACAAACTCCAGGCGGGCAAAGACAGAAGCTGGTAGGCTTATAAAAGCGTAGCCTCAATTTCAAATAAAGTAAACTCGGTCGGTTGGTAATTAGTTTCTATGGGTGCTGCAAGAGACAAATATATAGCATTACATCAGCGCATCAGGGGACCAGTGCATCAGGGCACCCCTGCATTAATGATGCCATGGCAATCACTAATCTGGCTATTAAACGTGTTTTTCCAGGTCGTTTGTTGTGTTCTACGTAGAGCTCTAACTACCCTGTAATAGAAATTCTCCGACAAAAATGAGCGATTTTAGTTTTATTACAAACAGGTTTTTCATGAGAAAATTCTCTAACTCCAAAGCCTTACTTTTGTTTTTTGCTGAAACCAATTTTTTGTGTAAGATTAAAATCCAGCCTTACGAATAAGCACTGAAATATGCGTTTTATTACTAATTTAAAACTTTTCTCATTTGATTTAAACAAATACCTACCTACTTCGAAATAAATGGTTTTAATTTTCAGTGATTTTCCAAACAAGCTTTTCTTGTTTTTAATTACGGTTGATTTCACTAGGTACATCCACTCACACCGAGCAACACACATACCTACATCACATTTATACATTTATATATAAAAGACACAGTAAAGTTTAGCAATAAAATTTAGCAACGACTAGACCACGAGTCCAATATTTCTACAGAAATCTTTCTGGGCGTGCGAAAGGTGAACTAATACGTTGTATCTTTGATGATACCGAATAATTTATACGTACAATTTTATTTTTGCGGAAATAATAGAAAATGATTATCTTCAAAAAACTCAAAGCTCGGGCGCATGCACTACATAAAATGATATTAAAACATTGATAGATATTACTGTTTCTTAAATTACAAACGGTTGTCCGTAATCGCTGCTATCTCTGCAGATCAACAGATAAACCTACCGCTGTGTAGGCATTGTAATAACTTACGATTACGATAGCTCAAATAATACATCACAGAAATTATTACATTCCAAACAACCAACCATCAGACAGTAAATTGTAAAGAACTTTCATTTTTCGATCAAAATTTCGAATCAATAACAAGTCTATTATTAAAAATCGAGGTCTTCCTCAATGTGCACGTATAAAATTGAATGCAATAAAAACTCACAAATATTGCCATCTTTTAACGCATAGTTATCACTTAATAGCTTTGTTGCGAATAAAAACAAATGTTTATGCGCAGGCGCCGTTTTTAATCTCACTTCCTGCGGTTTCCCAAAGGAGGATTTAAGGCCAGAGCTGAAGCCGTACAGCAGTCCGCAGTGAAAGTTAATGTTGATAGGCATTGACCGGCTCATTATCTGCGCGATGAAAATCTTAAATTACGCTGCACATGCCATGTTTTGATCTATTTTTATTTGTGTAATATTCAATTACTCGACTCCTAATGACGTACTCCGCCGTAGGCTTCGGATAAGAAAATAACATCTTGTCTCTGCTGCCGTGTAATGAGTACGCTCTACGGCAAAAGAAAACAATTATCTGCATGATGAGAACTTTGTAATAATTTAATATTTTATTGCTTTATTCGTTTAAGTCGGTATTGCTTGTCAAAACTTGAGTAGAAAACAGGAAAGTAAAAGATGAACAAATCACTTGGAGGCTGACATGACGAGCGCATTCATAAACTTTTTGTGCAGATCAGAATTACAGATTATTGGATAGTATTTAAATAATACCCCATTGAACGATCGATGGTTAGTTAAATTATATTGATAGATGCGCATAAAACTGGAGGTAATTGATTTAACAGATAGATGGCTCGAACGAGTCTGACTCTAGCAATAGGATAGATTTGACCTAGAATTTGAGACAAAGTAGATAATAAAACGGATATCTAAACTAACGAGCTATTTTCGTGAGCTTTGTTCTTCAGTATTGACTCATAAAACAATATAGGCAATAATAATTTAAGATAGTAAAAGTACTTACATACACAAACTTATTTAGAGAAATTACTTTGCGGTATTTCGTTCTTGCGTTGTTAAATTCATGTTTCTGCCTAAAATTATGTATGGTCAGACCTTTCATTAATCAAATGACTTTTGTCTGAAGAATAAATAAATATAAGGCTGGGCAACCGCTATTTTTAACCGACTTACTAAAAAGAAGGTTGTTCTATGTTCGACTAATGTTTGTTTTTATTTATTTTTTGTCTGTGTTCACCGATATGTCCATCAATTTTTTTTTTTTAACTTTGCCCCTCACTAAGAATTTCTTCCTGTATCGTGGCTGCGTTTACAAACATATAAACTCACATACACAACACCCAGAGCCGGAACAACTATCTGTAGGTCATACAAATATTTTTTCCGTGCGGGCATCGAACCCGCGACACGCAGCGCAGCAGTCAATCGCTCAACCACTGCACCAACCGAGTTGCCAAAAAATTATGAACCAATTTTGGAAATTCTTCTTTTGTTTCAAAGAATATGTTCCGAAATTGGTCCCATTTTAATTTGGTGAAGATCTGATGAAGAACTTCCGAGATATACGACATAACTTTTCAATAAATAACGGCAAATCTCTCAGGATTGCTGCAATCGCATGTCTGTTCATTGTTTATACCATTTCATAACATAACATCACGCCAGTACGCTCTAAAGGGGTACGCAGATGTGTACAGTTCATCATGGTACACTCTCATTTCACCGGTTATGTTCATGTTTCATAATGTTCGGGTAATCTATTCTGGCATTATAGGTACCTTACTAAACTACTTGCCTATTAGGTAGGTACAACTAAAAAGTGAAAAAAAAAAAAAAAAAAAAATACTACCACTACCAAATAAAAACACTACAAAGTTTAAAATAACTTTCTTTTTGGAAGTCTGTGTCTTTGGTAGATACCATTTTTTTTCGTTATGGACACCGACTTCCAAAAATAAAATTATTTTTCACTTAATGTGGTTTTTATTTGGAAGTCGGTAATATTTTTTTTGTAAAAATAGTTTTTATATTCTGGGGTTTAATAATCGGCCACAAACGAAAATCTAAATAATAGCTTGAAACAAAACACGATCATTTCGTAATTCAAATCAATAACAATATTTATACATACTGCAAGTACATTATCGCAATCACAATCTGTTCAAAATTTCAATAATAGAATAGAGTAGTCCCATCACACAGTATCACTGTATAATGGACACCATTATACAGTGTCCCATGGGATCAATTCCCCGAATGGTTTTATTGCACATGGACATAATGTGGGTTATCGTGCTAATGCGAGCACTTAATCCATTACGACACGATCTCGCATTAGAGGCGAATGTCAGGAAAGTCATGTTCGTGGCCGGTGGCTAGCTTAGCAAGTGCAAGAACACGCGATTTTCACTTATACGGATATCTTATTGCTTCGACGGTAGACCACCTGTAGAGTATTCATGAAGATCGGATTGTAGACATTAAATTCCACTCAAATATGTTCTCAAAGCGATTTATCAGCAAGTTGTTTATTTGTCAGTCATTGACAACTGCAAGAAAACCTCTACTTTTCTAGGTCTTCGGACTATAGTCGTAAAGGACAAACTGAACTGAAAAATAAAGCAGAAGTGTTTTTTTTATCTTTACTGAAACAAACAAACACACAGCTTTGAAAGTTTAATTAGATTGAAAAGGAAAACTGTGGCAAAGCCATTAATGAAAAACCAATGCAAGGTAGAAAATAGATTTTTGAAGCAGTCTATCGACATGAAAAAGCTAAAATTTCAGAAGCCTTGACCTCGTTTAGGTGTTCCCGATCTAAAATGATAAATCCATTAACAATTTAGCTGCCTCAACCGTCTGACTTTTTGAAAAATAAAGTCGTACGAAGTAATCTCGAACAGTTCGAGATATAATTTATGTCCTAATTAAAAATTGTCGGCTCAGTAACCTTCATTCGATTATTTCACTTCGTTTTCGCAGCTTTTATTTGTACTTCGACAGATGAAGCAAAGTTTTTGCCGACGATCTACTCGTCAATAGAACTGGGTCGTTCGTTCAAACATCTATAATACATAGCACTTTTACTTCGCAAATAGATCTGTATTCGTTTTTATTTAATGAATAACACTCCAGTTATGATTTTATTTTACAAATAAAAAAAACAGTAAAACTAATTCCCTTTGATAAAATACGAATTCTGCAAAAATCAGGTACTCAATGTTTTGAAAATGAAAAACCTGAAAGCCAAAGATTATCTAACTTATTTTTTTTGTAGGAAAAAGGTTTTCTGCTGAATACAAACTTACAGCATAAAATATATACTGTTATGTGAAGTTAATAGAAGGACCTGTCGATTATTTCATTGGTATTTTGTTTAATGAGTAGACGTGTTAATGATAAAGTTTCTAGCGTGTCTATTTCAGTCCGTTGAAGTCCCTTCGACCCGGTCCTGGAAGGTGTCACGTAATATACACGAAGTACCGTTTCCATTATAGATTAACATAACTCTTTTTATTACCTACCTGAATTTTTATTTTTTTACGAATCTATCAAAGTTGTAAACATACAAGAAAACATTGTAAACTATCTCACATAACTTGAAGCATCACATAACAGAAAGAAAATCAAATGTTCTTTACTAGTTATGTTTTGTAATGAGATTTGTACCATTAGTATTTCATTTATCTGTAGATTTTTCTTACAAAGACTATGTTTTTCGTCATACATTACGACGTAGGTTGACAAGTGCACCGTGGTGGCAGGCGCTGGGGGAAGGCGCGCCATGCGCCATGCGCCGGCGCAGGCTAATCGCCGCGTAACGGTGGCCAACTGTAAAGCTCGCCACGGACCGCGGGCCGCGTGCTAAATTTGCCGAAACACCGCGATCTCTAGCGGGAAAATCTTAAATCACTCTAAATTCGTGTCGATGCCCGCCCAAACGACAATATACGGCATTTCTTACCCATGACATTATCAAAAACGTCATGTTTGAGAAGCTTCTCTCTTAAGCAACACGGCCATTACTAAAACCAATATGTTGAGCTCACTGAAACCTTATACGTCGCATAATTTCACATGCTAATGGTCTATGTCCTCTTAACCTTAATCATGAAAGCTTTATATAGAGTTTTAAATGATTATAGGTTGATATACCATTTACAAATCACACAAGTTGAGAAGGTAAAGCCTGCAAAGGTAAGGTAGGTCGTTATTTATAACGTGAGTTTGTTCTCGTATGTTCTACAAAAAACAAAGTGAAAGAAAATTTCAATCATAAGAGCAATAACTTTTTATATCAGGATAAATAATGCAAAAATATTTCAGAATTAAATTGGACACCTGCTGAAGAAACCTGCAACTATCACGTATCGGGTTAAAGATCAGGCTCGTTTCCAATTGCTATTGTTTTTACATTTATCTACCTACCAAGCGGAACACAAGTGAAGTGTTACTGATTTGCGAAATTATGAATGCAGGCGATTGATAGTATGGGAGCTCTTATATCCTGCATCGCATGACGGAGTGACAGCCTGTATGGACACCTGTCTCGCCGGCTACGGTGTACGGTATGGAAATCTGAATGCCTGTCTACAAACAAATTATACATATTTATCTATATATATATAAAAATGGACCCCTATGTCTCCTGTTCACGGTTTAACTTGAGAACGGCTGTACCGATTTCGCTTATTCTTTTTTGTTGTGTTTGTTATTGTTAGGTGAAGGTTCTTAGACAGAAAAAAATAAGAAAATATTGTATGTAGGTAGGGTAGGTATCTTGGTAGGGCAGGTAGGTAAATAGGGTAGGGTAGGGTAGGTAGGATAGGGTAGATAAGGTAGGGTAGGTAGATAGGATAGAGTAGATAGGGTAGGGTAGGCAGTTGACGGGAGTGGAGCCGCGGGCACAGCTAGTAGAAAATAAAAGATAAACGAAGGTACTTGTATTTCAGGTTAAAGCGTTAACTAGTAACCACTTTGCAAATTGCTAAAACATTGTTTTCTAAATCGGATTGAATAAAGCTTTCAAGTTCGTATACTATGACGAATGTGAGCAGTGCAATATAAAGCAATTTACATACCAATATTCCTTACATCATGCAATAAAATACCGACGCGGGGTTCATCATCCTGATCCTGCCATTAGCCAGAACATATCCGATATTAATTACGACAAGTTCGCGTGTCAGTAACGACGCATTCTGTTACCGCAACAATGAAGAATTGTTACTTCAATCCAATCATGTCACGCCAACCAACTATGAGATTTATCCCATTACGGTACTAGCTGATAGATTTTCTATTCTTCACACCACTTTGTACTTTGTTCGAACACATTAGCATTTTCATAAAAACAATGTAGTCTCAGCAGCTTCATTAAAATTTCATAATTAGCATCGTCCATATTTAATAACATTTCGAAGAAAATGCTAGGTCATATTTGATCGACGTATAAAGTTCTAAAAACTTTCGTTTAACTGTCAGACTTACTTCCAATTGTTCGTGTACGCCCAACAATCAACACTTTAAAATAATAAACTATTTATCAACTTCACACTCTACTTAAGGCCGCCCAGTTTTATTCGAACCAAAGTATCCGTGACTCTTCTGCAGACAAAGGGTCATTAGCGAAAATGTCCGAGTCAACAATAGAACAAGCGAAACGGGAAATTGACGAGTCCCTAATTCTGAGCGCATTCTGTATGCGGCGCATCGGGCTCTCGTTCCAGGAGCCCAAAACTGGGACGGCTTACTTACGCCAGAAGCTGATGCTCATAGCCTCTGTCTGTGGCATTTGCTACCACGTGTTCAGTGAAATCGTCTTCATAGGTCTCACGTTGGCGAATTCGCCACGAGTCGAAGATGTCGTTCCACTTTTCCATACTTTTGGCTACGGTGCTTTAAGTAAGTAACTATGTACAAAGTATACATCGAAGTAGTCTGTCTATCTGTCTGTGTTCGAACTACTTTCGAGAACTGTTACACAGGATGCGGTTTTCGCTATTTTATGAACTGCAATCTTGAGAGTAAAAGATATTAGGCACAATTGGAATGAAGCGTGAAGTTAATTCTATTCATGATACGACACGCAAAGGGGTCTGGCTGTCTGTCTACAAAGGCGTCTGTTTTAGTTTTCATCTATTTTTCAATCCAATAAATAATGTAAGTTTATATTTCCTAGGTATTGCAAAAGTATTTGTGTTGTGGTACAAACAAGACGTATTCCGTCAGTTACTGAATGAGCTGGCAGGTATATGGCCGATGCCTCCGCTGGCAGAGGAAGCGCTGATCATTAAGAACAAAAGTCTCGCCGCTCTCCGCATCACACATCGATGTAAGTGTGTTTACATTAAAACATAACATTCTTTACTGTGTTATTTGAAGTGCGAACACATCAAAATCCAGACCGCTTTTGAGAGCCACACGAACAACATTGTTTAGCGTGAGTGTTACTTTACGATCTGCATCAAACTGTTATCGCCGGACTGAATAAGGTCTGGGTGGCTTTCTCATTATGAGTCATGTCAAATATTCGATCAAAACAGGTTTATTAAAACCATAATTGTAAAGCCCTCCGAAAGCAGAGTCTTACCATTCATATCGAAACGGGCGAAGTGCAAGTTAAACCTGACTAAATTGCCATTACCTACATGCATTTTTGTTTCTCAAAGGTCATTTTCTTCTTTATTTCTCAGGGTATTTCTTCATGAACGTAGCCGGTGTCTGGTTCTACAATTTGACCCCGATCGTCGTCTATCTGTTTGGCCTGATTCAAGGCAAGGACGATAAGATAGGCTATGTCTGGTCGTCGTGGTACCCGTTTGATAAATATCAAACGCTCGCGCACTTCGCCGTTTATCTCTTTGAAATATTCGCAGGTAAGATTAGCTAACGTATATATAAGTAATAAATTTATTTTTAGTCTTATTTACATTGAATTGAGGGCCGTTAAGTCATTTCTAGGTCAAGACCTTTCCACATAGTTCCGTGAGGAGCAAGTTATTTTATAGAACAGCAGTCAAACTCTTAAGATAGTACGTTGTTTGAAGCGTGGTTGAAGGACAAAAGTCCTTCAACCACGCTTCAAACAAATGCAAATGGCAAGTTGCAACCTTGGGTGTGTACCCTCTTGCATGTTGCATCTTGCTTAACATCAAATTTTATTGCTGCGTCATCACTATAATCAAAATATACATTGGCCCACTGCCAATCTGTGTATGTTAACGTAACACACTCATTTTCTCGATATAAATGCAATTTGAAATGCCACATATATCTCCACTCTCAATCAAGACATGACCACATGCTTTTTACGCTTATAAAAAGCACTTTTCCTTCTAAAATGGTGACCTCTACAACAATTTTAATAGCACTTAATAACTTAATCGAATCTTTCGGCTTACTACCTCGTTCTTGGAGCAAAAAACTTACTAAATAATAGCACTCATAACATTTCTACGAACAAAACGTTTCTTTTATTGACATAGAGAGAGTGAAAGTCCTGATAATATAGAATCATCTGAAGCCCCTATTATCGCATTGAGAGCAACATCTTCGGCCGTAGTAAAGTAGCAATTAATTCAGTCAAAACTGTTGATTGTACACTCCTAGCTCCTGAGAATGAAGGTGTAAACGCGATCGCATGATGAACTTAGAACAAATATCGTTTAGCTGTCAGAGCAAAAATTACATGTTATTTTGTTTTGAGGGTGTTAATATACTTGAGTCATGATATGCTCTAGTTAGTTACTGCTATAACTTAGGTCATTGTTTTGATGTTGTTGTTTTAGTGCCAGACAAATGTGTTTCTTGCTTTATAAATATCCTATGTGTGAGCTGTGGTGGCCCAGTGGTATCGGCCGCGACTTATAAGTTGTAGGTCGTGGGTTCGAACCCAGGCAATAATTTACTTTGTGTAAATTATTTCATCACCACTGCTCTCAAAAACGGTGAAGGAAAACATCGTGAGGAAACCGGCATGTCCTAGAACCAAAAATGCCAAGACATTTGACATCTACCAACCCGCACTGGGCCCGCGTGGTGGTTTATGGCCCATACCCTCTCATAGAGAGGAGGCCTGTGTCCCATCAGTGGGAACATTAATTGGCTGATGATGTGATGTGAAATATCCTATAATAGGACATAATATTATTCAGTTTAGCTATGTGCTATGGACGATAGCAGAGTTATGGACCAAGTGATTTATACGGCATTATACATAATGCCCAGACAATTTAAAAAATGCCCAATATGAGTAGGCAATATGCTAAAAAGTATTGAAAAATGTCCATCACTTAATGTGCCGTGTTATAAAAAGAAGTGTTTTTTTATTATTATAATGTTGACAATAATAATGGGATCGTATTTCTGTCTGCAGGGTTTAAAGTATCCTAGCCCGGGAACCAAGGGCACCCCGACACGGATTGCCCAACGGTTACGTAGCAATGTGCATAATGACCAGAAAATATGATAAAAATATGTTTAAGGCGCCGCATCCCTTTAGTAGCTAATTTTAAAATGAGAAGCACACCTAAAAGGCTTGTCGAAATTTTTTGGAAAAAATGTATGTTACATTAGACCATTTTCGTAATAATTTGATCTAAGAAAATTTTTAGTTTTTTTCGTATAACATAGTGTAATTAAGTCATCATAGTTTGTAAAGTTATGTCTAAAACGGACAAAAACACGACAATCCCACCAAAACCGCTGGGCGTATTTTAATGAAATTGACACCATGTCAAAGACAATTGAATTATCTACATTTTGATCTGAGGTTATTTTTTAAAGTCATAGTATAATAATGAAAGTACAAAAAACTACTATATTTTCGGTCGCGCAAGTGTGAAACGAGGGCGCGTTTTGTTTCCTCAAGGTCGTTGGTGTTAGTCGTCGTCTTAAATCATTATTCATCACATTGCCCGATTTGTGCACTGATTAATATCATTCTTGGTCCATTTTCTAGGTCAAACCTGCGTCTGGATTATGGTTAGCACCGACCTCTTATTCTCGGCAATGGCCAGTCATATAAGTATACTATTACGGCTGCTAAAGAGCCGACTGGAGTCTGTTGGGACGGGAGACAATGATGACTATCAGGAGATACTGGGGAACATCAAGCTGCATCAACGACTTATAACGTGAGGTTCAGATTTTATATATACTAATTTTTATCCGTGGTGCTAGGCAACTGGGCTTAAAACGACCGATTTGTGCCATTTGGCCTTGTTTGTTCTGTCTCCTGCTTGATATGGAGGGAAGTGGAAATTTATATTATTTATTCCTACTCCTCCGTTATTCTTTTCTGATTAATTTCGTTGCTTGGTCCAAGACAGTTAAATTCTTTCTCCGGGACTTCGTCGAGCTTCATTGCCTCGGCGCTTTTCTGGTGGTCGCCACTGTTGATTCTGGCTTTCAGGAGTTGCAGTGGTTTGGGAATAGTGCGGTGGAATAGTCCCAAAAAAAATACTAATACTATAAATATGAAAGTAACTATGTTTGTCTGTCTCTCTGTTACCTTTTCACGCTGTAATGGCTAAATGGCTTTGGATGAAACTCAGCAGTCAGCACACGGGTAGTTCCCTAGTTCAGAACATAGAATACGTTATATCCCGGGAGCATAATTCCTAGAGATTATATTCACGCGGACAAAGCCGCTGACAGAAGTTAGTAAACTATAAACTGAATTACCTATCCAACAATAATTTTACTTCAAAGTTAATTTACTACAGAAACACGTTTAAATACTCATTTACGAATGTTTACCCGGCCAAATCGTGTTCTTGGGTCAAAGAATTCAAACATTCAAAACACATTATGAATTTTCTGTTTTACCGTAGCTTTACTTGCGTAAGTATCTTTATCTCTTTTTAGGCCTTTACGGACGTGATTGATATAAAAAAGTACATTTCAAAACTTCAAAAGATTATTTAGGGTATTGTACTTTAAGTTTTTTTTCGGTATTCCAGATACTGCAACGATTTAGAAAACGCTTTCTCCTTGTCGAACTTCGTGAATATTATGTTGAGTTCGGTGAATATCTGCTGCGTAGTGTTCGTTATTGTGGTCAGTATTACTGCACGCATTTGATTCATAGTGTACCTAGAAATCTGTAACAAACCGTGGTAATGTATTTGCACGCTTTTCGATAAAAACTTTGGCAAAACACCACAATACCTATTGGGTATCGATGATCGTTCATTTTAATAAATATTATACCTATCAGAAATAAATTAGCAGCCTTATTGTGTTATGAACTCAGCAAGGTAAAGGGTTTGACCCCATGAATGAGTACAACAAATTCTCTTTCAATAATTAGGTATAGCCAAGAGTTAGTGGACTCTTTCGATAAGAGTATTTTCACCAACGAAAGTGTCCCATATTTTTTGGCAATACCTAATTATTTAGAAGAAATTTCTCATAATCTTTCATGGAGTCATTACCCTTTGACCTGCCGAATTCACGTACGCAATCAGACTGCTGGTCTAGGTCTACTCAAAAATTTGACAATTGCAAAACAGCCCAATTTGGACCCTAAGTTATTGGGTCAAAATTGCTGCAAGTTAGCTCTAGACTAGAAGAACACATTTCCAGGAATGCATGTTTATTATTTGTATGTATTTCCAGCTCCTAGAACCGCTAATGGCAATAAGTAACAAACTGTTTTTGGGTTCAGCTCTAATTCAAATCGGAATGCTGTGTTGGTACGCTGACGAAATTTTCCATGCGGTTAGTGATGTTTTTATTTTATTTATGAAACAAACTTTTTGTCGGTTTTCGTTCCATTTATTTGTTAATAATGTTATGACCGAACTAAATGTTTTGGAATTTTGAATTTGAGAGATTACGTACTTTGAATTTGTTGAATTCGCTTCTTAACTAATCTACAACGAACCATTTGTTTTTTTTTTACCCTCAATGAGATAACATTTCTAAAATGTTTATTATTCTCATGTATTTGACTATTTAACTTAATTTGAATAAAGATATTTAAACCGAAACATTGTATAATTGGAGACGAAATAAATCACGTATGACATAGGAACTTCTGCAGTTATAATCTTGCTACTTGACGTAAAGAAATAAAGTGCTAATAATAAAGATTTTGTACCACCATGATGTTCATACAAAATCAGTTTGGTTGGCAAAAAATATAATTATCTACAGGGTCTCATTTAAATCAGTGACATTTTCTAACCATTCATAAATATGAGGCTTCTTTGGAGTTAATTCCAATTACACACACTTTATATAGTCCCTGTAGACCTGTCATAATGATCATGGAAAATCGACTGTGAAAAAGGGAAAGATTTATACAAATCACATACATCTGTCCCTTACGCACACTAAGACTAATCTTGCTCTAAGAGCTTATGGTCACCCCCTGATCACGTTTGCGTGTCAAATTTGGCCAGAGATTGCGCAAGTCAGAGAGGAAGGGTAAAGGGAAGGCTTATGCACAGCAGTGAAACACAAATTAGGCTGGGCAAAACTAAAGGTTTAGCCTTTTGTCCTTGCAGTTACAACCGCGTTTCTCTCACAGCTGATCCGGTACTTAATAGTGTTACTAAATGATGTATTTCCTGCAGAACGCCGGTGTGGCGGCCGCCGCTTACAATAGTGGCTGGTACCGTACTAATCCCCGCTGTCGCCGCGCCCTGCTTTTCCTTATTCAGAGGTCAGTTGTACTCCATACAGATATACCTAATTTGTTGCAAAAATAACCATAGAACTTATCCTACTTCATATTCCTACTAGTCCCCTACTTTTAATATAAACTAGCTGTCCCACGCGGCATCGCTCCCTTTAACTGGCTACCTACAGTACCTACCCTACATACATGAATGTTACCGCTTTCCCAGCGCACGCATCGGAAGCTCTCAAAAAGGAATATTATTGCCCGTTTTTGCAACATTTTCATTTATGCTCCGCTCCTAATGATTGTAGCGTGATGTTATATAGCCTATAACCTTTCTCGATAAATGGACTATCTAACACAAAAATAATTTTTCAATTCCAATCAGTACTTCCTGAGATTAGCGCGTTCAAACAAACAAGCTCTTCAGCTTTATAATATTAAGTATAGATGGAATAGTCTGTATTTTTATGTTTATTCAATTACACATAAAATTCGGAACGAATTTTGATAAAACTTGGCACACGGGTGGACCATGACCAGAATTTAGATTTGGAGTAAGAGAGAGTACCTACCTGGGGGGTGACCATAAGCTCTTAGAGCGGTATCAATTTGAGATCGAATAAGGGACAGATGTATATGACTTCTATACATCTGTCACTTACTCGATATCAAATTGATACCACTCTAAGAGCTTATGGTCACCCCCCTGTACTCTCTTAGGATAATTGTGTAGTATAATTTTTGTCTATTATGTGGGCCTCTGGCAAATGCAATAAAAGCATAAACAATAAAAGGTTTTAAATTATTAAATATATCATTGGTGGCCCAGAGCAGTAGTGGCCCAGTGGTATCGGCGACTTACAAGTTGTAGGTCGTGGGTTCGAACCCAGGCAGGCGCTTTACTTTGTGTAAATTATTTCATCACCACTGCTCTCAAAAACAGTGAAGGAAAACATCGTGAGGAAACCGGCATGTCCTAGAACCAAAAATTCGAAGACATGTGACATCCACCAACCCGCACTGGGTCCGCGTGGTTGATTACGGCCCATCTCCTCTCACAGAGAGGAGGCCTGTGTCCCAGCAATTTGAACACTAATAGGCTGATGATGTGATATGGTAAAAGCTACTATAGCATAACTTTAGTTAATAATGAGAGAACAAAATATTCGTAGGGAATATGTTCTTAAGTATCTAGTGGGTATCTTTTCTGCGATCTATCTAAGAAGTGACGATTCATACGAAAAGTGTCCACTGATTCTCAGCCTAAGAATAATAAAATAATCGATTATCTCTTTTATGTTTGAATAATTGTTTCAGAGCACAAAAACCTATTGCGTTCACAGCAATGGGTTTCACTAACATAACTCTCGTGACGTATTCAGCGGTAAGTGTCGTGCTCGTGCTCGTGCACTGTTTTACAGCGGAGCCTTTCTTACCAAGGCATGCAATTTCAATGAAATAAAATGGTAATAAATAAAGAAGATTCCCTCAGAAGTTACAGCCACTCTTTAATAATTATTTGTAATGGTGTACAATATAGAGTATTTTATCATTTACCTATTATTTTGAACCCATATTATTTTGAAGTCGTACTTATAATTTTTAAATGGTTATAAAAATAGAACCTAACCATTACTTTTAGGATTTTTTCAGCTATGCTTACTCAATTTACATGGGTACCTAAGGCATATATTCCAAGTCCGTATAAAGGAACGCCGCTCGACTTAGTCGCCATGACAACGGGAAAAACCCTTGATTAAATTCAAATTATAAAAGCTTAAACTCTTATTATTAACCAACTTTCCAAAAAGGAGGAGGTTCTATGTTCTGCCGCTTGTATTTTGCTATTGGAAAGCATACATATATTTATATTATTTTTTAATATAATTATTTATATATTTTTTTTTTTTTTTTTTATTTTGCTTGCCTATGTTTTTTTGTGTGTTGACTGATTTCTCCGTCAATTGTGGACCGATTTTGAAAATTCTTTTTTTTTTTGAAAGTGTATGTTCCCAAATTGGTCCCACTTAAATTGGGTGAAGATCAGATTAATGTTTTCGGAGATATACAACAGAACTCTTCAATAAACATCGGCAAATCTCTCGGGATTGCTCCAATTGGAAGTCTGTATATTGTTTATACCATTTCATAACATAACATCACGCCAGTACACTCTAAAGGGGTACGCAGATGTGTACAGTTCACCTTGGTATACTCTCATTTAACCGGTTATGTTCAGTTTTATGATGTTCGGGTAATCTATTCTGGCATTATAGGTACCTTACTTGCCTATTAGGTAGGCACAACTAAAAAGTGAAATATAAAAAAACTGATTTCCAAAAAAATACCGATTTCCAAATAAGAAAACTACAAAGTGAAAAATAACTTTATTTTTGGCAGTCGACTGCTCCTCAGACCTTATGGCTATTGATGCCGGAGTTCCTCAGGGGTCTGTTCTCTGCGCAACTCTTTTCCTGCTGCACTTCAATGACCTACTTCAGCCTGGTATTGTTGGGTACGCAGATGACAGTACTGTTACAGAGAGATACTTGTCCAGCGCAAAAACCAGCGTGGATGAAGTTCTTTCCTTGAGAGAGGCTATGGTGGAGTGGACAGATTTGACCTTAAGCCTTGTCTCCCAGTGGGGTGATGAGAATCTATTCTCCTTTAACGCCACCAAAACACAGGCGTGTCTTTTTACCGCAAAAAGGAGTATTTTCGATCAAACTCCTACTTTTCGGGGTACGTCTGTTCCTGTGACTGATCGGCTCGAGCTCCAAGGCATGGAGTTGACATCCAGTCTCAACTTCGGCTCCTCCATTGAGAACAAAGCCCAAATCGCGGCCAAAAAACTGGGCATCCTAAATAAAGTGAAGCGATACTTTACGCCTGGACAGCTTTTAACCCTATACAAAGCACAAGTCCGATCCTGCATGGAGTATTGCAGCCACCTTTGGGATGGTTCAGCTAAGTATCAGCTTGCCGCGCTTGACTCAGTGGAACGCAGAGCCAAGAGGCTCAGTGGCGACGTTGAACTGGTGGACGCCAAGCTTCACAGCTTGGCTCATCGCCGCAAAGTTGCCTGCTTGTCGGTCTTCTACAGACTGTACTTCGGTGAGTGTGCTCAAGAACTCCACGACCTCATCCCACCAGCCCCCTTCTACCATCGGACATCTAGACGCACTGCAAGTTATCATCCTTACCTTGTTGCCATTCCACCAATTCGCACCAAGCGCTTCCAAACATCCTTCATAATGCGCACAGCGAATGAATGGAACTCACTACCTGCGTCTGTGTTTCAGAACGCATTCAACCCGAATCTCTTCAAAGTTAGAGTGAACAGGCTTCTTCTGGGTAAGCTCACTCCATCGTAGACTCTGTTTCTGTCACCTATGACCTAGACTAGAGTCAAGAGCAAACCCATTACAAATAAAAATAAAAATTCGGTGTCCATAACGCAAAAAATTGGTATCTACCAAAGACACCGACTTCCAAAAACAAAGTTATTTTTCACTTTGTAGTTTTCTTATTTGGAAGTCGGTAGTATTTTTTTGCAATAAAGTTTTTTTATACCAAAATGTTCTCAGTAACACACAAACAAGTTGCTGAAACAACGTTGCTCCACTATTGATTTTCATAAATATAACAGTTTGATATGGCCATGTCTTTATACTGACTGAGCGCGTGACTATGCTGGCATCTGATGTGGCAGAAGCCTGTTCTACAGTGATGTCATCATTCTAAAATAACATCCGATAGAGCATAAATAAATGACAAACAGATAAAAGTCGCTTCAAAGTAAAAGTTCAACGGAATATTATAATCCTATCAAAAATTTTGTTTATAATGTATTAATATAAATAACGTATAGCTCAGTTCTAACCTCCGGTTTCAGAATTGAAAATTCTAATTTTGAAAACCTGTCAAACTTGCTATAAAGTAGAGTATGACAAATTGATAAACTAATTAAGAAAACGGGGATAATAGTAATACCTAAAACCAAATACCACTTATAAATAAAGCCCTATATATGTACCTAATGAATTTCTATTCTTTTCAGATTATCTCGAGATCTTACTCGTACTTCGCATTACTGTACACGATGTACAGCGAAAATTAGATACAGTCAACATTTAAAATAGCCACATAATGTAGATAAAGCTGTAGATGTGTAGATAAGGACACTATCAATAGATTTCGATGTCGTTTCCCGTATTAATGCACATAGCTAACTGAGAAATATTACTAACCTCCTTGGAAATACATGCAATTAAACATAGACAAGACAAATAAGTCTGTTTATGATTGAGCACAGAGAAAAAAACGTGACATCTTATCGAATTTTCTTCAGAAAGTGTTTCAAAGAATAATATAAATACGGAAGGAGTGTTTTCCAAGAATATTATGCCAAGAATAAAAATAAAAATTCGATGGAATAACATTAGATGATGTAATACTAAGCTACTACAAAATAACACTAATAAGATAAAAGTTTAAACTTGCACGTAGAAATATTAAGATAATAAAATAAGTTGTGCACGTCATAAAATAAGAGGTTATGTTTTATATACATATCGAACACGAGGCAACTTACAGTAATAATCTACGTATCACCTGTAACCTGCGTTTTAAGATGGCTTCCAATGCACGCCTCTGAGAAAATGCGTCGTATGGAGAAACGACTGAAGGCTTCGCCATCAGAGAGAACAGATTCCATTGAGTATCAAACACTGCCCAACATACCAGGCTTCGGGCATAAGGCCACATCAAGTAGATATCCCAGAACAACGCACAAATCTGAACACGGTTCTCATAAACATAAAGACCACAGTCCATCAAGGACGACTTTCCAAGATACTAACAAATTCAACTCTCAAAGAAAAACGTACTCTGTACCAAAGTTTAGCCAGCGTGGACCATTTTCAACCCGAACAATTAATTATAATGTGGTAGAAAATACACCATCACTTCAAGTTCGCAAGTCGAGAGACCAAATGGAGTGCTGTTATCACCAAACTTGTAAGAAGATGCCATCAAACTGTTCATCTAGGATGTACGCAAAGCTGGGATCAGTAAGATCATAATTATTTATCTGTATATTACATAAAAAATGAACGTTATTAAGAACGAGTCCATATTAGTAGTATTTTATTAATTTGGTATGTTTGTATCTATGTGTGTGATTTTCACCCCCCTTCAAAACGTCGGCTTAATTTGAAACTTTACACACTTATCAAGGACCGATGACAATGCAATAATTTAAATAGTGTTTTTTTTATTGGTTTTTTTTTACACGTTTTTGTCTTGCGCCAAGTACACGTATTAAATAAATGCTCCGGACACAGTAGACATGCTAATTACCAAGTCCCATCACAGTGAGGTAGTTGCATTAATAAATTGTCTTAAAAAAAACTAACAAACACCTTGAATGATAAATTAAACTAAAAAGAAAAAAATAAATAATAGTTTTAAAAACACGCTATAACGGAAACCATACTAAAAAGTAAAAAAAAAAACATTAAATTTTAATAAGATTTTAATAACAAGAATAGTGTAATGTAAATGTAAAAAAGCGTGGGGTGCTTGATGTTAATTGTTATAGTATTTTATTGACAGATCTTGGTATAAGTATTCATTTTGAAAGAAAATGTCTTAAAAAGAACCCCACGGTTTTTTACATTTACATTAATTTTTATTTTAAGGTCAGCCCTAATAATGAAGGCCCTTATGTTAAAAAGGCTCTACTTTATAATTTATAGGTAAGCAAAAACGACATTGAAATGAACGCAGAAGAACGCATTCACTTACCAAAACTTCAACCAAATGAAGCCGATTTCTTACGACTTGTAGCAGAAGATGACGTCAACGGACTTAAAAAATTAATAGAAGGGGATCCAAACTTGAATATAAACTGCACGAATTTCCAGGTTAAAAGCCTAATTATGTTCATCCAAGTTCATTTATGCGTAAATATTCAATAAAGATAACGCCTTCATACTTTGCAGGGAGTGTCGGCGCTCCAGATAGCTGTGCAAAACAGATCTGAAGCGATGGTTGAATTTCTCTTGATGTTTCCGAATGTGGAAATTGGTGACTGTGTGTTGCAGGCTGTTCGATACAACAATATTAAAATATTGGGTGAAGATAACCTCGTTCTTGCTTTCACTTGCCTTTTATAAGGATATGGGTATTTTAAAGGAGGTCATGTATGTTTACAGTGATGTTGTTGGAGGCCCAGAGTAAGATCTCGCCAGGTTTGGAGTTCGCGGGGGCGACGCACTCTGCAGACTTCCCAGCACATGTGAATCCTCTTGTCCTTGCTGCTCAGATGGGACACTACGAGATAGTCTCACTCCTGATGGATAGAGGACACACCATCACCCGTCCTCATTTGGCTAACTGTATGTGTTGTTGCTGCAGGTGCGATCTTTTGAACCAGTTATACGCGTTGACGGTGATCCACATTTGAATAACATTAAGTCCAATTTGTAATACAATTAATTCATAAATATGTAAATTATCAAAAACTCTAAAGAAATTATCAATATTGGCCGTAGGTATTATTTGTGTAGTCAATAGAATTATGATGCCAATAGATTTTGATTCCGATCGTTTGTATTATAAATTACACAGCTATATAAATAAATTAACATGATAATAACAATAATGAACCAATTTGAAATCGATTTTAAAGAGTTACTGTTAGATTATATATCTTCATTTATTTTATAAAAAATGTTGACTGCTTTTTTTTCGATTGCAGAAATGTTTTTTTTTTTATGAATAATCTATACTTCTATACTATAATAATAATATTATGAAGAGGTAAAATTTGTAAGTTTGTATGTAGGGGGTAATCTCTGGAACTAATGATCCAATTCTAAAAATTTGAAGCGATGGTTGAAAGCTACATATTTCCTGAGTGCTATAGGCTATATAACATCACGCTACGACCAATAGGAGCGGAGCATAAATGAAAAATGTTGCAAAAACGGGCAAGAATATTACTTTTTGAGGGCTTCCGTTGCGTAAACGGTTTCAGTTATGCAGTCATGTATGTAGGGTAGGTGTAGGGTAGGTGTAGGGTAGGTACGTAGCCAGTTGACGGGAGCGAAGCCGCGTGGGACAGCTAGTATAGGATAAAATTTGAATAGTGCTAAGATAAAGATAACATACGACATTCAATGCCCACGCACACCCAGCCTATTATAATCTTACTTTTATGTTTTAAAACCGTTACTACTTTCAAATGCATTCTTTATTTAAAGGAATGGTTATATGAACAATGATCAGCTGCATGAGGGCAGCTACCGCCTGTCGGTGTACCGTGCCATTGCGTCCCCAGTATACATGGTCCACGTGACTTCGGACCCCATTCTCACCGCATTCTGCCTGGCTGCAGAACTGGCTGACAATGCTGCCGCCTATAGGCATTTGGCTGCAGCGTATCTACAGGTTGCTGATGACGTTAGCGCTTTCGCCGTTGACCTCCTAGGTGAAGACATGCTTTTGTTGTATAAAATTCATAAACCAGCAAACAAATGTTGTTGGTGGCAGAAATTTCCCCCGTGATCGTAAGATCAATCGTCTGATCAACAAAATAAATGACAGAAATATTATTAGACGGGAAGAAGTCAATAAATATAAAATTAGCTTGAAAGGCCAAGCGAAAATCGTCGACAATAAGCTTTCGAAAATCCATCTAACATACTAACAAGTGAAACTAGATAAAATCTTGTAAATAAAGAGATAAGATTTTAGATACTAGAAAGCCACAATGATTTATATCTAATAGTTAGTTATCATTCTGAATAGGATGTTGCCGTACGTCAGAAGAAGTTGAATTTGTTCTGAAGCAGACGTCTGGCGGCAAAGGACGTCCGCACTTCGTGTTGCCGAGGTTACTTATGGCTGTCGATTACAAGCAGAAGGAATTTGTCGCTCATCCTAACACTCAAACGGTAATCAAGGAAATACTAAAACTAGAAGGACAGTTCCCACAAAGTGGACAAATGACCTGGTTAAGGCGGCGGGTACCCGCTGGATGCGAGAAGCACAGGACCGGCCGATGTGGTGAGACTTGTGTAAGGCCAGCAATGAATGTCTTTCGGCTGAAATGCTGATTAGCATTGGGTATGAATAAAACCTAAAACAATCCTTCTTCATGAGACTGTTTCTAAATAAGCCTAATTTAAGGCTGAAAAAGCTTTTGGTTTTCCTAAATTATCCTGGATAAAAACCCTGGCAAACTCACCTTAAGGGTACGACACTAGTCGACGGCACGAACTATTTTGTGCGCGTTGTTAAAATGCCGACAATCTCATCCGACAACTCGTGCGAAAGACATAGATGCTATGATGAGCAGTAAGAAGCTAGTTTGCGTACGAATTAGCTCTTTTACAAGTTTGTAGCGAAATGGATGATGATTTAGGACGACAACGAGCCCGCGAAATTTTATAAACAGTCCTTTGGGAGTCTAGATATTATGAAAAAACTACTAAATGTATATTTTCAAAATAAAATTATTTGCTTTGTTGAACTACTTATCTATCCCTGTATGGTGGCCGCTTTGCAATTTTTCTCCTTATGGTATTTATAGCCACCCAAAGATGCGATAAAATTAGTGTTGAAATATGGAACTTTCGACGCTCATAACTTGCAAATATTTTTCTTTTTTACTTTTTGTTTCCATACAGGGCTAGATAATGATGAGACAAATTGATATACTTTTTTTTATTTTGAACGTACATCGTCAAACAGTGGAGTAATCCCTAGACTACATTTGTACGGAAATTTTTTCGACTACTGTAACCTTAACACTAAGTTAAGGTAAGTTTTTCCATCGAGGGCAACCGTTTACGAAAAGAGTTACTTGTTAATATTTGCATTATATTAAAACACAAATATTAACCTTCACTTTCAACATTTAAAAGTCTTCTTATTCTAAACATCAGCAAACAGATTCAATAACTATGAACCCGATTTTTCAATAGTCTGATAACTTTTAACTGAGCAATAAAAATGGCGGTTTGACAGCTTTTGTATAGAAAATATGTCAAAAGGCTATTTTTATTCCTTCGTTTAAAATTATCAGACTATTGAAAAATCGGCCCAAAGTTATTTTAATTAATCAAATTAATTAAACATTTTAATAATGATCACTCGTAATTCTCAGGTACTGGAGTCATACTGGCTTGGCAATTGGCACAGTTGGAGAACCAAACCTGTCATCTTTAAAGCTTTCACAGTTCTAAGCAGAGTCCTCATAACACCATTTATCCTCATTGTTTGCATGGTGAGCATGATTATTAATTTTCGTTTATTCATAGTCACTTTCTGAATGTATGTGACTACTTAACCATGAAAACATAGTTGGTTATCACTAGTTGTACGAGCATCGCCACATGATATGTATTGTTTTAGTTTTTATCTGGACAAGCATTTGCTAATTCGCCGATTACTTGTGTACAATTGCTGACTAGACTAACGCGCCCACCATTATCATAACCATTAGTAACCTATACTTTATGTATTACTAGAATTGCCCCCCGGATTCGCTCTCATGGCCCACCCCACATGGCCCGTTTTCGAGATACAAAGATCTTAATATGTAGCTTAAAAAAACGGTCCAGTAGTTTCGGTGCTTATTCGGCACGTACAAACAAAAAAATCTTTCCTCTTTATAATCAATCTATCTATATATATATATAAAAGAGAAAGTATGAGAGAGAAAAAAAAAAAGTTTTTTTTTTGTATGTATGTTCCTTAAAGACTCCGAAACGGCAGGACCGATTTCAAAAATGATGTCACCATTGAGTCGCTACACTATCCCCGGGTGACATAGGCTACTATTTATCCCTATATTTCCACGGGAACGGGAACTACGCGGGTGAAACCGCGAGGCGTCCGCTAGTTATATATATTAGTATAGATATTGTTTTCTATACTATATACTATAATATACTATAATTAATTAATATCTCTGGAACTAATGAACCAATTCAAAAATTTTTTTCACTGGTAGAAAGCTACATTATTCCTGAGTGCTATAGGCTATATAACATCACGCTACGACCAATAGGAGCGGAGCATAAATGAAAAATGTTGCAAAAACGGGAAAGAATATTAGGTGTAGGGTAGGGTAGGTACGTAGCCAGTTGACGGGAGCGAAGCCGCGTGGGACAGCTAGTTACTAATAAACTGTCAATCATTAACGGACACATAACAGTGATTTTTAACACGCTTTTAATAGCTTGGTATGTATCTATGTATCAATGTAACGGAATCTTTGAACGTGATTTTCACCCCCTTAAAAACGTGGGATTGATTTGAAACTTTGCACACTTATCAAGGATCGATGACAATGCAATAATTTAGTCAAAGTCAAAGCCAAAGTCAAAGTCAAATATGTTTATTCAACTTGGTTCAAATTTACAAGTAATGAAAGTTGATTCTACCGTGCGCGTTTAAATAGTTTGTCCCATTAGCCTTACCAAGATCTTCAGGATAAGCGACTTTTTAGTTCAATTTACCATTAAAGCGTGTTTTTTAGTTTTTAGAACTACAATTTATATTTCCTGTACACATCTCGTGTGATTCGTACCTTCTACATAATACATATCAGTGTACGGAGTTACTGCCCCGTAGTCCGTACACTAGTAATATTTACACGTACTTATAAAGAAACTCAACGGGCAGTTTCGTCACAACTGCAAACGCCAGGATCCTACTGAGAACGTCCTATTGCAGCTACTCGAAAAAATACTGTCCGTCCTCGGGACCTAAACCAGTCTCAAACTCCCAACTAATGCATTTGCAACCAACTAGCCCAAAGACGTGGTCTCAAACATAGCAACGACAGTCAATGACAATGTGTGCCTAATTGGACTGTTCGCAGTTAGCGCCTCGTCATCACCTCGTAGCACACTGGCAGATCCCGTTGAACAAGCTCATCACACACGTCTCCGCATACTTCGTGTTCCTCGCCCTGGTCTTCTTTATTTCTAATCAAGATAAATTCAGTCAGAAGCGAGGTCCTCCAAACACAGGTTCGCGATTTACTTTCTAACGACGCTGATGAGATGCTTTGTCAAGATTATCGCAATTAATTGCACACGATATCCCAGTTGTGGCGTGATAACGTATCATTATAATGTGCTACACAGTTAAGTTGCTGTGAAGCATGCTCATATTATTTATTTTTATAAGTCAACTAAGTAGATAGGTATGCATGTATAAGCGGAACCATTACAAGCATATTTAATGAAAAGTTAATAGGCGCAGTACCTACTTTGATTACCGTATACACTGTAACGTAGATCAAAATCAAATAGTTTATTTCAAATAAACCTTAGAGTCAAATTACAATAATTTGACTCTAGTTGCAAATTCGCAAGCGTCAGTAGATCTCAATGAAGAAGAATTTGCAAGAAACTCCACGGACACTCTTTTCCATCAGTATTAATTACAAGTATTTGGTTACATCATTCTTGTTGATAAAATACATATATGTAAGAGCGATGTTAAAAAAACGTGCAGGTAAAAGCATCTAGAGTAACAAACAATTAGAAAAAATACAATAACAGGCCGAGGCAGCTAAGTTTTGACCAATCCCAACTGATGGCTCCCGTTCACGAACATGACGCATGGATCGGCACCACTCAGCTCAACCATAATAAATGGAACCGAATAATCCAAAACATGTGCCACTATCAGAGAGACATTAGAGAGAGCATGCCACTCAACTGACAGGGCTCACAGAAGTCAACGAAAGACACTTAGGTACAGTGAATGATAGATCTACAGTTGGGTACATAGTACTCACACAAGTGCTGTGCAGTTATATAATACTAAAAGAAATTAAGTTTATACAATACAAATATATTCATAGTCTTCAGCAGGTCCAACAATACTTCAAAACTTTTCTGTTCATCACTTGTTTTTGCGCCCTAGATGGCTGCGGAGCAGGACCAGCATTGAGCCAAGCATTTTTATCAGCGATGTAATCTTCCAACTACTTAACAAACCAGGCGAAATAGAGACCTATCATGAACTACCGTTACTGGATG
Organism: Orthosia incerta; assembly: GCA_948252205.1. Lineage (NCBI taxonomy): Eukaryota > Metazoa > Arthropoda > Insecta > Lepidoptera > Noctuidae > Orthosia > Orthosia incerta. The sequence goes on from OX411741.1 coordinate 12,777,265, forward strand.
GGATAGGTTTTTGATATCTGACTTCTCAAACAGAACCTCCATGCACGCTCATATTTAAAGATAATAATATATAGAATTCTAGATCCCTAAGATCCTTTTCGGAATTAATATGTGATGCCATTTCGGTGTAATAGGTGCTGAGGCGCCCCTAATACTGTATGTCTGTGGCTACTCCTGGTCGGCTCTACGGATGTGCCTGATGCAGGGTCCACACAGGTACTTCAGCAAGATGTGGAACTGGACCGAGATCATCATGCTTATGTTGTTCGGGTTTACCTTCGTCTTCTGGATACTAGCTGCCATCGATGTTGCTATTAATGATGAGGAATATTCAGGTAATAAACTGGACTAATATGAACAGGTTAACTTAAGGTTACACTAGTCGAAAATTCTTCCATACAAACGTAGTCTAGGGATTATTCCACTGTTTGACGATGTACGTTCAAAATAAAAAGTAATATCAATTTGTCTCATCATTATCTAGCCCTGTATGGAAGCGAAAACGTAAAAAAAGAAAATATTTGAAAGTTATGAGCGTCGAAAGTTCCACATTTCGACACTAATTTTAACGCATTTTTGGGAGTAAATAAATACCATAGATTAGTAGTTCAACAATGCAAATAATTTTATTTTGAACAGATAGATTTAGGAGTTTTTTCATGATATCTAGACTGCCAAATGTCTAATTTCGCGCGCTCGGTTTCGTCCTAAATTATTATCCATTTCGCTACAAATTTGCAAAAGTGTGTAATGTACGCGAACTAGCTTCCTACTGCTCATCAAAGCATCTATCTCTTCCGCACATGTTGTCGGTTGATATAAAATGCATTTTAACTCCGCGCATAGTTCGTGCCGTTGACTAGTGTAATCTTAAAGTAAGCATTATACTTAAAGCCCCTACAAGTTTCACAAGCTAAAAACAGAAAACAGATACTTTTTCAGTGCAAATTTCTCAATAACTACAAGATATATTAATGCAAGATATATTAATCTTTTAATGCAAATTTTTGCGTCACATAGTTATCTAGTAAATGTACATTACATATTTTCGACAACTGCTCAAAAAAAATGGTATGGACTGGGAATTAGTATACTAGTAAGCCACTAATTTTATTTTCAAAGTTTATTGTATTTGTACTTAAAAAAAAGTTGGCCACGCGGAAAAAAGGAAATTTTATCATGTGCGAAAGCGTCGTCTACGCGTAAAAATATGTTGAATATAAAAATAACTAGTAAATAATTTGAAATTTGAGGTGTTTATCAATCGAATCCAATTTTTATATTATATTTTTGAGTACTTATTTTATTGTAATAAATTGTCCAAATAATGCCTTATAATCGTAAAGCGTTGCGCCTCGAGTCTCGCTCAAGGGCTTGTAGTCGACGGACCTGTGTCGTTTTTATTGTTGTCACTATGTTTTTTATCATATATCTTGTAGTTATTGAGAAATTTTCGCCGAAAAACTAGCTCTTTCCTGTTTTTGGCTCGTGAATCTTGTAGGGACTCTTAACTGCAGTCCAAAAGTCACTTCCTACGATTTAGTCACATTATTACTAAAAGTCTAGTCATTAGTTCTTATGAGCATTTTAAAATCAGTATAAACGTTCCAAAGACATGAAACTAGTGAGTCGACTGCTCTAGCAACTACTTAGCGTATGGAAAAACACCGCAAAGTACGAGTAGATATCTTAGGCACTTGTGCTCTCGTCCTAAGTAGCAAATAGTTACGCGAGATAAGATAGGCCAAGCATAATTTAGTAGCCAACCTATATACACGCGTGAACTTTGAATTCACATAGCTTGTTATGTTTATTTTTACTTTTTTATTGCTGATAGGCTCGCGTTTGAACACTATCTCATCTCACCTCACTTCACCAGACAATGTCACATTACCTTCAGAGGATATAAAGTGTACCATGCATTACATCCTAGCAATAGTGCCAGTGGTGGCAGTGCAGTAATAATAAAAGAAAATCTCCATCACCACGAAGAAATGAAGTACGAACATCCAGAAATACAAGCAGTATCAGTACAAGTCAAGTGTGACCTTTACCCTCTCACGATAGCTGCATTGTATTCCCCTCCAAGACACTCCATAAAACAAGAAGAATATATAAACTTCCTAAGTCAACATGGGCAGAGATTTATTGTGGGCGGTGATTTCAACGCCAAGCATAAGCACTGGGGATCCCGACTCATAAATACCAAAGGCCGGGAATTATATAGAGCCATACAAGAGTTAAACTGTGAAGCTGTATCTACAGGGAAACCAACCTACTGGCCCACAGACCCTAACAGGATCCCGGACCTAATCGATTTCTTCATCTGTAAGAATATATCTAGAGGTGACTTTATTATAGAAGAGGGTCATGACATGAACTCGGACCATTCTACTATTCTGCTGACAATAAGTAGACGTATACTGCATAATGAGAAACAACCCATACTAGTCAACAAGTTTACAGACTGGGATAGTTTTAGACTAGACCTAGATAATAGAATAGAATTAAGAGTTCAGCTCAAAACCCCTGAACAATTAGACTCAGAAGTTAGTAAATTTATCATAAATATACAACAGTCAGCTTGGAAAAATACACCTGAGAAACCAAAACTCATAAAGAGAACTGTGTACCCTGAACACATCATGAATCTTATTATGCTAAAACGAAGGCAACGAAGAAGATGGCATCTAACCAGAAGCCCTCAAGATAAAACTGAACTTAACAATTTGACTAAACGTCTTAAAAGGGAAATAATAAGTCATAATAACGCGTTAACGAATAACTATTTACGCCAGTTATCTGCTGATTGTAAGTCAGATCACTCATTATGGAAAGTGACAAAGAACATAAAAAGACCCATCACACAAATCCCTCCTATAAGGGCAGAAAATGGGAAATGGGCTATTAGCAATCAACAAAAAGCTGACAGATTTGCTCAGTACCTGGAGCTCATATTTCAACCCAACGTGGAATCTTTGAACTCCGCTGAAATTATGAACTGCCCACCAAAAGTACAAAGTGACACCTCAGAAATAAAGCTCGTTACACCAAAAGAAGTATCAAATACGATTAGATATCATATGAACCCAAGAAAATCACCCGGCTACGATCTAATAACAGGTGAAATTCTTCAAAATTTGAATCGCAAGGCGATTGTAAAACTGACCACTCTTATCAATGCTGCATTTCGATTAAAGTATGTACCTGATCTGTGGAAAGTAGCTGAAATAATCATGATAGCAAAACCTGGCAAACCACCAGAGGAACCGACTTCATATAGACCAATATCTTTACTACCAATAATAGCAAAACTTTTTGAGAAACTACTATTAAAAAGGCTCAAACCAGTTATAGAAAATGGCAATCTTATTCCGGATCACCAGTTTGGCTTCAGAGACAAACATTCAACTATTGACCAGGTTCACAGGATTACCAATTATATCGAAACAGCGCTAGAAGAAAAGAAAGTTTGTTCCACTATATTCCTTGATGTAGCACAAGCTTTCGATAAAGTATGGCACGAAGGTCTCATCCACAAACTAAATAGTATGCTACCGAGACAGTTTACGGACATCCTCGAATCATACATATCAAACAGAGCATTCCGCGTTCGATATGAAGACGCCTACTCAGAGACAAGGCCCATCAATGCTGGCGTGCCACAGGGAAGTGTATTAGGTCCGATCTTATACCTACTGTACACCAGTGATATCCCAGTTACAGAAAATAATCCTATTGCCACTTTTGCCGATGACACTGCTATTATGGCAATAGGTAATAATCATGAAGAAGCTGTGGAAAAAGTTCAAAAAGCGGTTGATCAAATTCTAACCTGGACTAAAAAATGGCGAATTAAGCTTAACGAAAGCAAGTCGATTCACGTTGACTTCACCAATAAAAGAACACAACATTTTCCTGTATTTATTAATGGCCAACAAGTTCCATACTCTAATACAGCTAAATATCTTGGTATGAATCTTGACGCCAAGCTGCGCTGGAAAGAACACGTCAAGAAAAAGAGATCTGAGTTGAAAATACGCTACCAGAAAATGTACTGGATACTTGGAAGACACTCCCCACTATCAGTACACAACAAAGTCCTATTATACAAACAGGTATTGATGCCAGTATGGACTTATGGTATCCAGCTCTGGGGCTGTACCAGTAAGAGCAATCGCCAGATCATCCAACGTTTCCAAAACAAAGTACTCAGGGACATAGTTAATGCACCCTGGTACATTCGGAACTGTGACCTACATCGAGACCTAAACATGGACGTCGTGGACCGAGTAATACAAAAATACGCAGAAGCTCACGAAAATAGACTTCATCACCATGTGAATGTTGAGGCTATCCAGCTTCTTGACATTACTAATATAGTAAGAAGACTGAAACGGACGAAACCGTTCGAGTTAGTGTAGTTTTTTTTTTTTTTTTAGTGACAAATAAACAAATGTAGTGATAAGTGCTGCTTTCAAAGAACACATGAACAAAGTGTCTTCGCCTTAATAAAAACTAAGTAAGTGTTAATGGACGCATTCTTAGAATTATATTTACGTAGTAGTTTAGGTGAAATTTGTTTACTAATTAGCCAATAAGGCTAGATTGTAATTGAAATAAAGTATTCAAATTTGGTACTTTATCAGAAAAAAAAAAAAAAAAAAAAAAAAAAAACTTTTTTATTGCTGATAGGCTCGCGTTTGAACACTATCTCATCTCACCTGATGGTAAGCGATGATTTTGTGGTCAACGGTGAAGCTCGCTTGCCTAGAAGTAACCTTATCACTCTTGACTTAAAGTCCCCTAGGTTTTAGGTATCAGAAAACACAGACTTTGGCAAGGAATATGTGGTATTGTATTTAACATCTAATTTGCAATAGAATATTGTATGTGACCTTTTAAATGTACAGAGCGCAAATATTGGAGCCAGCACGACCCAACTCTATTAGCCGAGGGCACGTTCTGCCTCGCGACTATATTTGCTTTCTTCCGACTTATGTTCCTGTGCCAGTTGAACTACCATCTAGGGCCCTTACAGGTATGCTGATTTTACATTTAAATGCCGCATTGATTCTATATAAGAATACCCTCGTTAGAAAATGTTGCAAACATATCTTTATTCAAATTAGATCTCCTTCTTTGGCTTTACTGTATCAAATCCCTCTCTATGTACATTGTACAAGTTATATTAGGTCTACTTCGACCGGCATCGATGCGCACTTGACTGCTCACCATAAATACAGTTATTTTACAGGTGTCGTTAGGTAAAATGACTATCGACATTTACAAGTACATCTTAATATTTGCAATCATTATAAGCGCTTTTACTGCCGGCCTCGCAAGGTTCTACCAGTACTACGATGGCATGGTTTACGAAGACGAATTCGGAATGAAGACAGTACAGGTAAACACAATAGACAGACTATTTCACTTTAAAATACTATAACTATCAAATTAAACTTTAACCCGTGGCGACAGTAACGGGGTTTAATAGTCGCTCCAATCTTCCACACATGTCATTTTGAAACAGAAGTTAACAGAGTAGGTTAATGCCAAATAAAAATGTTCATAGCGTAAGTAACTACTTCTAAACAAGCGAGGCAGTTAAGCTTTACGGGATTTTTATTTAAAAATGTTGTTACTTGAACGTTCATGCATTTTATTCGTATTCCTAAGGTTAAGGTCAGATCTGTATGTGTCTCGCTTGGCCTTACTCAAACCGTAGTAAAATAAGGTGTTGGCGTTATAGCGGAACTTACGACCTCTTTACTACGTCGTAGATTCAAGTTTAAAGTTCATCCGATTTACTGCTGAGACTGCACAGTAGAGCCCCCTGTCTCCCATTTTACATTTGTGGGATGTAAACTTGGTATAGTGACAGTTCACAGTAGCGACACGGCCATAAACCCAGTAGTACAGTCTTCTCTATGGTACGAGCTTTCGCGTTCAATCATTAGTTCACATTGTCTGCAGCTTATTTCACGGATCATTGCAACTTACAAAGAAACGTTTACTGTTACTTTACATTAGTTGTTGAACAAAAACCGGATGATCTGCCTATATAAAACATTTACATTAGTTCCCATGACTCATGGAGTGCTTTTGTTATCAAAATAAACTGCTTTTTACATGAAATTAACTAATTATGTTGCATTGAACCTAGCCTTGAAATACTGCCTCTTTGGTGTGGGTTCCTGGGTTCAATCGCCGTGAAAAGTGTTTTTTAGGTTATCCGTTAGATTACAATATACTCAGTCGCTATCGCTGTGCCTGAAACTGAATTTGATTTGTGCTCACTTACCTGCTATATAACAAACATATAAAATATAGCTACTTCAATAGAAATGCAGTCCTCGCGAAGTATGTGTGGTGTAACTTTAATAGATTGAGGAATGATGTTATAAGACAACTTTGTGGTTTAAAAGAAGGCGTAATGACAAAAGTTAAAAAGGTTAAGCTAAGATGGTTTGGACATGTTGAGAGGATGAGTGAAAGGCGACTAACAAAAGGTATTTAGTTATTTACAAGGCAGACGTGAATGGTAACGCCGGGAGTGGACGCCCTAGTAACACATACATAGACCTTATTGGTGATGTTCGTCTTGCGCAGTTCTCATAACCGGTGTATGACTAGATGTATGAACGTGAGTGAAGCAAATGAAGTATATAAGGATCGTAGTAGGTGGCGTCTTGTAGTTTCTGCCTATACCCATGGGAAAAAGGTGTGAGTCTGCGTAAGTATGTATGTATGTTACAACATAACTGGCGATTCAGCAGTTATGAAATTTCCTTGTACTATGTTATTTATATATGTGCCTTCCCTTCCAGGTCTCTTCATTCACCAGCTTCACAGACACTTTAAACACTTTGTTCTGGGCCCTATTTTGTATGGCTCCCTTGGAAAGTGCTGACGTGGTGCTGGAAAACACGCGAGACCCCAGGAGTTTGGACAAGTTTCATGAGAATAGACACGCGTATACCGAACGTATTGGATACTTTTGCTTCGGATGTAAGTCACCCGCTAACGATCCAAGATTTCAATTAATTTGGTAGAATATACTTTTACGGGTAGCCGAGTTGATCAGTTACATTATTTATTTATTTTAGTACATGGAAGACTTACAGCTAATAAATACATATTATGTTTCTATTGTCTTCGTTTCGTCGCTCTATCTTGCATTATCTATCCTTACGTTATTTTTAAGTGTTCTCCTTTCCAACCTGCCTCCAAGCCCATGTAAGTATGGAGCGATCAACATTCCTCACTTCATTCTTACAAATGACGATTATATTTTGAATAGCGATTACAAATAAAGATTACAACGTCTGCGGTTTGCTATAGCAAAACTACTTGAAAGAATTCGTTGAACTTTAATTGCAGGTTTCGAAGTAATATCCGTAATAGTCGTACTAAATATGCTCATAGCAACTATGTCCAATACATTTCAAAGAGTCAACGATAATGTGGACATAGAATGGACATTCGGGAAGACTGAGGTAAGCTTACAATACCCCTGCATTATTTATTACATAAGAGTACTTCGACAAACTCGTCAAATGAAGAATTTTATTGTTTTCCGTGATTTAATAGTTTTTATGTTTATGTTAATGTCGCCATTTTCAACAAGATTCCTCTAAGTTATATCTAAAGAAAGCCAGACGAAATCGACAAAAGGGAAAATGGTATCGTAAATGTCCACTTTATTACATGTACCGCAAGTGTTTGTACTAATATATATGTAAATGCAAACAGGCGAGTGCAAAACCACATTAACAAGGTACAAAGGGTAAGCAACTAGGAAGTAAACTCTAAGCTAGTGAGCTTAGTAAGTGTGCCTCGTCAGGTATCCAAGAGGCTACTTAGGAATATGGTACTTCCTAATCGAACGTTCAGCATTGTCATTAAAGAGGATAAGTGAGAAAACATGCTTACTTATCCTGAATATGCTAATGGCTGTAAAACATTCCTTCTAAAATGCAAACAAAATCAAAATCAAAAAAATCAAATATTTTTATTTTACATAGGCCTACATGGGCACTTACAAAACGTCGACAAAAGGTGCACGGTTCGGGTTAGTCGTTTCCTATGGAGAAGAACCGGCAAGAAACTCCATGGTTACTCTTTTAAATTGTTTTGTTTACAATATTTCCATGTTACAGCATTAGTACTTGGATATGGGGGGACAACGTAGGCCCGACAATAAGTCGTACGAAATTGAAAAAAATAATAATACACGAAATAAAAAGTTAACAAATGCTAACAATCATCTAGAAAACTAGAAAGCCTACAATGTTCACACATTCACAATAGGTAAAAGAATCTATACAAAGGTAAAAAAAAAAAAAAAAACCACAACACTAAATTTAACATGTGGCACAAATACTGTAATCAGTGCTGTAACTATTCTTAGCTAAGGGCTATAATGATGATTGAAAAATATTGTAAAAAGTCTAATTAAAAGAGAAAAAAAATGAGATTGAGAATAGAGATATCCATACATTTGTGCCGTTCATGAGTCACCAGGGAAGCCGCATGCGCAGAGGGTGTCAAAGCCAAATTTTTTATCTTCAACGTAGTCCTTGATTTTATAATATGCTTTTTTAACAAGGACACGTTTGATGTAGTTTTTGAACTTTCCATCGGTCAGTTCTATAACTGACTTAGGCAACTTGTTATAAAAGCGTATACTGTTTATAAGAAAAGACTTGCTAGTTTTCGTTAATCTGAATTTGGGTATTACAATTTCGTGCTTACTGCGTGTATTTAAATTATGGAAGTCACTTCTAGTTTTGAAAAGCCCTCGATTTTTGCGGACATACAAAATACATTCCAAAATATAAAGTGAAGGTAGAGTCAGTATATCGATCTCTTTAAATTTTTCACTGAGGGACTCGCGAGGACCCATTTTATAGATCGCGCGGATTGCCCTCTTTTGCAAGATAAAAATTGAGTCAACGTCTGCTGCTGACCCCCACAGCAGAATGCCATAAGACATAATACTGTGGAAATAAGCATAGTATACTAGTCTAGCTGTGGCTACATCGGTTAACTGCCTTATCTTCCTTACTGCATAGGCAGCCGAACTTAACCTGCCCGAAAGAGTTCTAATGTGTGCGCCCCACTGCAATTTTGAATCGATAGTAATCCCCAAGAATACAGTTTCCGCTATTATTTCATGATTTTTGCCGTCAAGATTTAGATTTAGGTCACGTTGAGGTACATTTGGTAAAGAGAACTTTAGACATTTTGTTTTTTTCGCATTCAGTAAAAGATTAGGAATCCCATGTTGAGTAGGTTTTAAAAGTTAATGGGTGGCCCAGTGGTATCGGCCGCGACTTACAAGTTGTAGGTCGTGGTTTCGAGCCCAGGCCAGGCGCTTTACTTTGTGTAAATTATTTCATCACCACTGCTCTCAAAACGGTGAAGGAAAACTACGTGAGGAAACCGGCATGTCCTAGAACCAAAAATTCAAAGACATGTGACATCCACCAACACGCACTGGGCCCGCGTGGTATAACGGCCCATTCCCTCACACAGAGAGGAGGCCTGTGTCCCAGCAGTGGGAACATTAATAGGCTGATGATGTGATGTGATGTGGGTTTTAAGTTAACTACGACAGAATTTCCTTACCTGGCACCACAACAATGAGAACCAATACGAACACGTTTTGATCAGCCAAATACCTAAGTGTTTGCGTTATATAGACACTATCACAAATTATATGGCCCTTGCATAAATTAAACAAATACCAATTCTCTAAGACCAATCCCTGTCAAGATTTTTAGGAAGGTATATGTAGCATATAGATAGGTATACAATGTGTATCAACGCCATTCCTGAAAAGGGGTCATTGTAACTTATAATTTTGAAGAACTTTTACCATAGGACCAACCAAAACAATTATAATATATTAATACGATCACAAAACGTTTTCACAAACAATAAACAGGCTTCAAAAGCAAAACAATAAAAAATCTTATTTAAAAAAAAACAATCGACTAGACTCTAAAAAAACAAGTTCAAAAATACCTTCGTTTCGGAACTCGGTGTCTTTGGTACCTCTTGTTTTTATCATTTTTCAACACCGACTTCCGAAACGTGTATTTTTTTAGAAGTCGTTTTATATTTTGTACAAAAGTTTTTATTTCTCTCTATTTAGTTTTATTACTCTATCACTTAAAAGTGAGCAAAGTCTAGTAATATACCTAAAGGATTGACAAAATACTCATAATAACTTAATTTACACATTCGTGCCGTTTGTCACTAAAGAGTTCGGTTGTAGGTATGTTCCCTATCTTGAAAACTGCTGAACCGATTTTATGAAACTTGCACAGTTCCCTAAGTTGAGAGATACTTCATCCCATAAAAAAATAATGATCACGATCCGATAAGTAGTTACCGTGCCCGTACAGAGTAACATATGTGAATATTGTGCGATTCTAACAGTATTACATTGTATACGTGTCGAATTAATTACCTCCTTTTTTTTGAAGTCTGTAAAATGTACAAAATAACCAAAGACAATGTTAAAGTTATTTTGTACTTTTTATTGTTTTGCTTTTGAAGTCGGTTTATTTTTGTGCAAAAGTTTTGCTTTTTTGTTTTTAGTTAAAACACACCATCACTAAAATGTGAGCAATTTCTATAGTAAGATACCTATAGGATTGATAAAATACCTATAATAACTCAATTTTCACATTCGTGCTGTTTGTCGCTAAGCATAGTTCTGTTGTATATTCTATATCCTGTAAACTGCTAAACCTATTTTGATGAAACTTGCACTATTCCCTAAGTTGAGAGATACTTAATCCAATAAAAAAAAGATCACGATCCAGTAAGTAGTTTCGGAGAAATGCGTAGACAAACATACGTACACACACATGAAATTTGGCACACATGCTTAGAAGGCCACATAGAGTAACATAATGTGAATATTATGCAATTCCAACAATATTAGATACATATACACGTATCGATTACGTTATGCATACGTAAATGTATAATATGGGACGGTTTCTTTTTCGCGATTTTGGGATTAGTCTCATTGTTAAAAAATTGTAGTTCTAAAAACTAAAAAACACGCTTTAATGGAAAGGATAATGGGACAAACTGTTTAAATTATTGCATTGTCATCGGTCCTTGATAATTGTGCAAAGTTTCAAATCAATCCAACGTTTTGAAGTGGGTGAAAATCACGTTCAAAGATTCCGTTACATTGATACATAGATACATACATACAAAGCTAATAAAAGCGTGTTAAAAAGGTCCTAATTATGAGTACAAATTACTCATTTTTAAGAATGTTTTTAAAAATAGTTTGTAAACAGAAGTACCCAGCTAGAAGTACACATGTGCCATCATCATCATCAGCATTTTAATGTATCCACTGCTGGGATACATTAATGGGCTTTAATCCACCACGCGGGCCCATTGCGGATTGGTGGATGTCACATGTCTTCGAAAGTTTGGTTCGGGGACATGCCGGTTTCCTCACGATGTTTTTCTTCACCATTTTTAGAGCAGTGGTGATGTACAAATTAAAGAGCCTGCCTGGATTCGAACCCACAACTATGTGCATGGCACATGGACGACTTGCGACAAAAAGTCCAGGTTAACGAACTCGTGGGTGTTCTCAAGTTCGCTATAAAACTTTATAGTTACTTACTTAACTTGTCCAAGTTCAAGTCACGGAAGTTGGTACAGGTTTTCATCCAAGTTTGCACTATATCTATACCAATAAGGAAATTGTAGTTACGACCTATGCAATCGACGTCACTAATAGACAAGCTTTGATCCTGAATGTGCTGATAACCAAGTGCTATAAGAATAGAGAGATGAAAATAATACATTTTGTGGGCAAAACAAAGTGTACAAGTGGGCAAAACAAAGTTTGCCACCGGTGAAATTAACGCAGGAAGGTGCCGAGCCTGCTATGACAAATACCCACGTGTATCTAACGAAGTTTATCAACACACTTATGAAGAAACAGTGCAGAAAATATTTTATAAAATATTTAAGAACAATTTTTAAGAAATGGCTCTCAGATATTTTTCGTACACCGTATTCTATATTTGTACGGGTTGGCCGCGCCGACCACTCTGTCGACATAAATGTGATAAAACAAATAACAATAGTAGTGGCAGTGTGGCAGCCGTCGTACTTTTCAGCACAAGGACGGCAGTAGAAAAAAAATCAGACTGCTTGTGAAATTCACTGCATTGCGAGCCTAAAAGCGATGCGATAGGAGTCAGTTTTCAAGTGTTGAAAAATTTAATTATAACTACTTAGATGTTATCACCCATTACTCGATGGTCTGAGGTGAGAGCAAAAAAGAAATGCCACCTCTATTTATAACTTCTGAACCCCTAATAACACTAATGAAGTTATAAAATATGCAATTCAATTACCTCTCTAAGTAGGTACCCATCAAATGGCATTTCTTGCTTAAGGGTACACTAGTCGACGGCACGATCTATTTTGTGCGCGGGGTTAAAATGCATTTTATATCAACCGACAACACGTGCGAAAAAGATAGATGCTGTGATGAGCAGTAGGAAGCTAGTTCGCGTACGAATACACACTTTTGTAAATTTGTAGCGATTTGGATAATGATTTAGGACGAAACCGAGCGCGCGAAATTTTATAAACAGACCTTTGGCAGTCATATCATGTTCAGTTTCATATCATGAAAAACGACTAAATATATCTGTTCAAAATAAAATTATATGCATTGTTGAACTACTAATCTATCCCTGTATGGAGGACGTTTTGCAATTTTCCGTCTTATTATGGTATTTACTTGCGCCCAAAAATGCGTTAAAATTAGTGTCGAAATGTGGAACTTTCGACGCTCATAACTTTCAAATATTTTATTTTTTTACGTTTTCGCTTCCATACAGGGCTAGATAATGATGAGACAAATTGATATAATTTTTTATTTTGAACGTACATTGTCAAACAGTGGAATAATCCCTAGACTACGTTTGTATGGAAAAAAAATCGACTAGTGTAACCTTAAACTTGAGAATTACCACAATTGGATTGATTTTATAGGCAATGGATCTAAAACTTTTCGAATGGGTCTTGACTGGCACGACTTTGCCCACTGCTGAGCATAGATAGGCTTTTCTTTTCTTGTGCCGGTCCGCTCGCCTCAGCTTGACGCATTCATTTACGCAATTAGACTGAAGAACGCTACAACTAGATACCTATCCTACTCTTATTGATTGCTAATGCAGAAATAGTCAACGCAGTCAACTATTTCTGTAAAATTGTCCATAAAACGCGACCACGATTTTGCAAACGATTGGTTCTGCTAGCCAATAAAAACTTTGTAGAGCCACTTGATTGAAACTTTTAGCGAACTGGACAAATATGGATGCCACACGATATTTTGTTGATAATCATGTGCAAGGTGGCGCAAAAGTAATCACCGGATGTTCTTTGGCTGTAATTTTTTTTATGAATGAAGAACTTTCGGTATGCGTTTGGATTAAGTTTATTTAATATCTTAATTTTTCCATTATTTCGAGTAAATGATATCGGGCAAGTGGCCGCCATCCACATTCGGGCCATTCGCATTATGGTTCCGAAGTCAACAAGGAAGCCTTATTCGCTCCGTCCGTCTGAAGCTTAGCTCAGAGAATCTAAGTACTTAAAAGCTATAAATTGGCATGAATTTACATTTTAATAATTCCAACAAAGTGGTAAAATAAAATCATGAAAATAATTTTTTGGGGTTTCTCCTACAGACGTAAAGTAGGGATCATTTTTTTTTCTGGTCTATCCCGTGTTGTTGGGTATCGTTGGATAGGCAATGCAAAAATATTATGGGTTTGTTAAGACCATTTTTAGATTCATAGATCCGTTTGCGTAAAATTAAGCTTTAAATTACAAATTTTTGTTAGACTCAAGTGAACCCCCCTCCCCCCTGCCAGCGCAATCGTTGCTCTTGGCTATGTGAAAAAAATCACGGCCGTAGTAAATATAACGAAATTAAAAGGAAAATATCACAGATAAGTAGGCTTTACAAGTTTACGAGTAATATCGACCAACTTATAAAATGTACTTGGAACAGTAAAAAATTTGTACAAATGCCATTGAAAAATAACTTAAATAACGGTGTTAGCTGTGTAAAACAGAGTAAATATATGCTTATGAACCATGTAAAAATATACAAAAATAAAACTATAACAGGCTTTACAAGTTAACGAGTAATAGTCGACCAACTTATAAAATGTACTTGGCACAGTAAAATTTTTGTACAAATGCCATTGAAACATTACTTAAATAACGTTGTTAGCTGTGTAAAACAGATAGTAAATATATGCTTATGAACCATGTAAAAATATACAAAAATAAAATGATAACATCGTTAATAATAATGATTTCTAAATTAATAATGTTTAAGCTCGAATAACGCATTGGAAGTTGCCGGAGTCGTTGGCAGTACAGCAGCCTATTGCGTAAGTGAATTCTGCAAAGCAAACGAGTCGATTCCTTCCCAAAAACGACTTTACGTATTGCATATTAATACGTAAAGTCGTTTTTGGGAAGGAAAAAGGTTACGCGGCTTTTCGGTGCTCCTGCCGGGCGAGCACGACCTTCTTTGACAGGCTTGAATCACACATTTTAATCACAGTTTGGGAGCAAAAACCGTGATAAAATGCGTAAATATATATGCCTATCACAGAGGCCATGCTCGCCCGGCAGAAGTGATAATTTGGCTTATTCACATATCGTCGCTCATGATGATTTTCGATTAAAAGTTGTCTCCTTCGTGGTGGGAAGCAATTTATTCCGCGTTCGATTCAATAGTCGTTGGGGTGAATACTTTTGAGCCACCCTGTATATACATATTTGTAGCTAAGTTTACCAGCTTTTTCAAGTTTAGCAACTTTCAGTTTCCTAAGTAAAAATAAATGAATCCGTCTAGCGGTTTGAAATATATTTTTTTATTATTATTTCGAAGATATGAGGTAATCAAGAATATTACATACCTACATACAAGTTACGCGCGATAAATATAACCGTTTCCTTGCAGCCCGATAATGATGAGAAAGTAATTTCATTCAGTTCATATTACGCAATTTGATCAGTGTTAAAAAGCTTTGACAACCGCTGTTATGTTAAGTAGCAAGCATTTATAGTGAACAAGATTTTATGATTTTGTCCATATAAGAATTAACCATCCAACTGTTACCTATAATAAAATAAATAATGTGAATTCATACTTTTTTTTAAATAAATGTATGTCTAAATGCTTACCTTACCTAACAACATACCTAATTATAATGATAGAAAATTGTTTAAATCTGATCGGAGAAATGAGGAATATTAATGTAGGTACACTTTTAAGACAATTAACCCACTATTTAGGTAATTTTGAAATCCTCTCTAAAGAGAACAGGTTCTGGACAATATGACGCTGGGACACCAGAGATGGTTTCTGCTAGGAACTGTGGATTTAGTCAATAAAATACCAGTACCTACCTAAGGCACTTGTCCCACCGCCGACGAGTAAGCGATTAGCTATCGACTATTTTCTCGCTGAAGAAACGAACAAAAGACATAAGATCCCGTTTCAATAAAAGAGACAGTTATTAATAGTTGATCGCTGACTGTTCACACAGCCGGCGAGCAGAGTCGGATTTGCTCCGGTCTAGGTGCCCAGCTAGCCTAGTGGCGGCGGGACCTGCATAAAACCTGCTTAAAAGCTTCTCATGCAATATTTGTTCTGTATCGACTGCCTTTGTCGCAGAATACGTACTGTTTTTAGATGCAACTAACATTCTACATCCAGCACAAAGGCGAACTTTTCGAGTATGAGAAGAGAAAATCAATTTTCAATCAATCTTTTATAATTGCTTTTAATTATTATAAACAAAAATATAATAATGCGTCAAACTGCGCAACAGAGCGATCGTGTTCGGCAATAAAGAAAGTAAAGAATTACTTGAGATCTACCATAGAAGAGAACAGGCTAAATTCACTCTTTCGATTGCATCAGAAATACTGCAGTCAATTGACTGCAGTATTTCTGATGCAATCGAAAGAGTGAATTTAGCCTGTTCTCTTCTATGGTAGTATTATGATGACGTCATTCGTTCTTTTGCTCAGAAGAATGCTCGCCGTATGATTCTATAAAATAGATTAAGTGGTAACGTAAGTTTAGTAATTTCTAATGTTTATTAAAGTAATTTAAGTCGAATGAAAATTATTTGTATTGTGCTAGTGTATTTACAATAATTTGCTAAACCAAAATGGAATAATTACGAGATTGAGGGCGGGCCCCAAATGCCAAGTGCCTAGGGGCCCTGGATCTCTAAGTCCGGGCCTGCCCGCGAGAACTCTTTCACCACTAGTTTGAAGCAGTGACAAGAGCTATCGAAGATAATACCTACTCGCTTAGCGATGCTCGCTCAGCGATGCTCGCTCAGCCATGCATGCTTTGCGGTCAGCAGCCGAATTACGCATGTGAATTTTGCTAGGCGAAGGGTTTGACCGCTATCAAATCGACCAATCACATGCGAGATGAATGACGCGATGTGGATTTCCGTCTGTGTGATTGGTCGATTGATAGCGGTCAAACCTTTTGCGTTGCCGTATTCACTTACGCAATACGGCTGCTGAACTCACACCAACCAGCGATCTTTTTTACCTAAAGTGCGAATCTGAGAGGTCGTGCGTGCAAGTTTGCGCAGGACTTGCCGCCGCGACCGAGTGGTGCGAATAATCGCTCGTCGCACAAGACCACTCGCTTATAGCCGACCGACAAAACTATCGGAACTACAAACTCGCTTCTCGCCAACTCGTATCTAATTTCTAGCTCTACTAGCTTCGTTCGCGGTGAGATAAATGCTTTAGCCTATTAAAATTGGGAGCTCGGCAACCTAATTGCGCAAGTGAATTCGGCAAGGCAAAGGGTTTGACCGCCATCAATCGACCAATCACAAGCGAGATAAAAGACGCGATGTAGATTACCGTCTATGTGATTGGTCGATTGATGACAGTCAAACCCTTTGCCTTGCCGAATTCACTTGCACAATTAGGTTGCGGGCGATACTACGTACGCTTGCACACCATACTACTGGTAGGTATCTTTTGGCCCTTTATGCCCTAGTGGCCTCCATTACCACGTGTAGCCTAATTCTTCTTCTTTTATGTCGCGGTACCTACATTTAAATTATACTGTTTGGGCAATTTACTCGTATTATAGTTGAAATGTGCCGCGACACGAAAATAAGTACCTACACGTACACGTATCACTCTGATGATAGACTATTTGCAGGTATACATAGACTACATGCTCCAGACGACTCTGCCTTCGCCATTCAACTTGATCCCTACAGCTTCAGGGATGGGTAATGTCATGGAATGGTTCCGTGGCAGATTTCACTGTATACCGGGGGTCTACGCACGATGGTCTTCTCAATACTGCTGTTACATTGTACGTATTTCCTAAACTGACGTTATCTACGTCAAGTGCCTTTTTCACACGATCGGATGCCAAGGAAGTATGGTACCTACGCCCGATAAGTAGTGTGAAAGTACGAATAAAAATAACGAACCTATAACTTACCAATTAACTTCGCCACTGGTATCCGGTGCCAACTACCCGACCTGAGCGTGTGAAAAGGCACTAAGGGTATAATTTTTGTTTCCGCGAACCGTATATAGCCTCGATAAAAGTCAAGTCTGAGAAAGACCTTCATAAAAGATAGCTTGATCTCTGCGACAGCAACTGTCAGTATCAATACAGTAACAATAGCGCTTGACAGGCTAACAGTAACGCGTAACGTAACAAGGGCGCGAAACCTTTGGTCGATTTAATGTTTCTGTTTTATCTTTAATATTGTAACATTCTGTTGACAGCTAATAAGGATTTAGTTTGACCATTTCCTGTCTTATTATTTAAAATGTTGCGATATCCGGTTCAATTTATATTAAGCTTTAATTTGATCTGATTTGATCAAATCCTAATTCTTTAATATTGAAGGGATTTCCAGTTGACATTTTATAAGGATTTAATTTGACTGTTTGCTTTTTATTTCTTTAAAATATTATAACATCCGGTTTTGTTCAAATAAGAATTTACTTTGACAACTTTCGTTCTATTTATTTATTTTAAATATTTCTCTACCGTCGGAGTAAATATTGTAAGGATTTATTTTCCGCTTAATTTTTACATCCGCTGTCAACTTTATGCTTGTTATTTTCTGTGTATAAAAACCGATGTAATTATGTGGAGGAAGAACACAAGGTCAAAAAGGTGACAGCGTCTTCCACCAAGACCCCAACTGTGCCGTCCACCTCCTCCGTCGTGCAACTAACTCCCGCCCCTCCCCCTCGCCGTTTCCCCGCGGTCATGTCACTCAGCCAGTCCCATGACCGTCGCCGACGCCTCTCAAGGGTCGGGCTGCGCCCCCAGCCCTAATAAATCCCGAAGCCAGTATTTCTCCACGATAAACATAAGTGGACCGAAATCTCAAAATCTTGCATCGAACGTAAGATTAACTATGTCAATGCCCAGATGGGCATTAAAATCACAGCCCCGACCTCCAATGATTTCAGATCTTACTACATATCTTAAGGAAAGGAAATTTTCGTTCCATACTGCTTACATGCTAGTATTATATTATCTGTGCCTACACGTTACTCGAGGAAGCGCCCATCTGTGTGGTTATCCGTCGTATTCCAAAGGAAACCCCCATCGATGATATTCACGCGAATCTAATCGCGCAAAAGGTCCCTGTCATAGCTGTATACCGCATGCATAAAGCATGAGGTGGTCAAGAGTAAGATCTGGTGGTGGTCGAGTGCAGCCCTACCGAGTTCCATAAACCAATTTTCAAAATAACCTCAGTTTGTTCGCTATCTGGTATCTCAATTGAGATAAGCTCTACCGCCCCTTCGTAGTCGGTCAGTGCCATCGCTGCCAGCTATATGGTCATAGTCAAAAGAACTGCTATGCCACCCCCAGGTGCGTTAAGTGCCGAGGGGATCATAGCACGAAAGATTGCACCCCTCCCAAAAACTCGGCCGAATTCACGGAGCCTCCCAGCTGCGTGCTATATGACCAAGTCGATCACACGGCTGATTGCAAGGGGTGTCCTAGAGCCCCCAAACTTGCGCCTAAAATGGCCAAGCGTTCAGGAGACCGCGAAGCACGCGCAGCTCCCTCATCCCAACGATATGACGACGAGGCACGATAGCTGGCCGCTGAGATCGAGAAGATCGAAGCATCTGGTACTAGACCCAACCCAGCTGAATCCCAAGCCCTATTCAATAGGTACCCGTGAATAACAAGAGAGCGAGATAGCCTTGTTTACAGATGGGTACGCATTTAAGACGTACCCCATTTCAATTAGTATATACGCAATTAAGGCGTAATCTCTTAAGATTTTATGTTTTCGCCAACTGAGGCATATTCTCTGACCACTATGACCCCTCCACTCTGCTCCTTAAGAGCCATAGGGAGTAGTAAACAAAAGTAAACATATAAACCGATTCGTTCCTTCCTCGCATCCTGAGGCCCGTCGCGTTTTCTTTCAATAAAATCCCTTCAGCCCGCGATTAGCTGAGCAAGTTAAACGATATAAAATGAGTTTCTTATCCGTTCTTCTCCACTTAGGTACTTTACGAACGAAAAGTAAATTCACTAATTTAGATCCACCCATAGTTGTCCCCCAGCGACGCCCTGAGCCGAGTCGACCCCAACTGGGGTAGCCCTCAGCGTTGTCGTTTAGGTTTAGAAATTTGTGCCTAGCTGGCGACTATATAGCTTAGTCTCCAAAGGAAAGTCCGGTTAAGCAGTAACCAATCACTTTGATTGAAACTGCGAGACGCCCATAATAAAAAAGGAGGAAGAACACTCTTTCGCTACCATGGATTAAACACCCTATACTGAATTAAAGTAATTCTTTATTCGTCATTTACTCTTAACTGTGAACTGTTACTGTGTATAAATGTTGGTGCAAACCAATATTACGTGTGAACTTAACGACCTTGGCGACCACGCGCCGACATATACGTCAGTTTGACATATGTCGCAGAGATCAAGTTATCATAAATGAAGTATAGCTATAGATGAGTGATAGGTTATCTACCGTTCTATCAAGATTCCCATGCACGTAACGCAACTAGCAGTAAATACCAGTATCAATGAATCGATAAACGATTTTACTTAATTCATATACCAGAACACAATGGGACATTAATTTCCAAGGCCCCGTTTCTGAATAATTTAAGAATATCTCACGTTTTTCTGTCGCATTGGTGATAGGATCGCAAGTGTGACTGAGACCGTCAAGTTTTGGGTTCTACTTATACCAGGAAACGGTTGTAGTTCAGGGTATGTGATTGAACCTGGTAACCATATACCTAAATTGTAAACAAATTGCCACCTTACCTAGCAGCTTAGAAGCCAGCAGTTTCGCCTGCGTGAAAGTCGTAAATAATCCTCCCGGGATTATTTACTCTTTATACCAAAATTCAATTTTGGTTCAGTGGTTTAGGCGTGGAAATGTAGCAAACGGACGGACAGACAGAGTTATAAGTCTCGGCAAACTTCTTATGTCCGTAAGGATTGAGGAGCCACTTTTCGTATCTTAATGAAATTAATATACTTATTTAGGTAGTAGTAGGTTTAGAAATTTTGTAGGTTCGATCCTCGATTTTGTAGTATAATACTTCAAAAGTTACATGAACATAAAGGTGGCTCCTCAATCTAAATGTTTGGATTGAGGAGCCACGTCAGAACTAGGAACATCATGGATTAATATTTACCATCATTTGGTATGATTTTGTAGCATTTGCGAGTATTTAGTAGACAAAATCTGAGCTCGGTTGCATTCAAATTAAAAAAGTTACCATACATTATATGTGGCTCCTCAGACCATACATACGACTCGTCATTTTTTAAAGAAGCAGTAGTTCAATTAATGCGAGATTTCTTCGTCATTTAGTAGTTAGTGTGTTCGAATTTGTAGCATATGCACAAAGTAATTTAACTGAGTGAATTTAGTAAATAAACGCATTTTATTTGGCTCCTCAATCCTGACGTTACTGTACCTACCTGAGATCAAAACGTTACTGTACCTTCCTGAGATCACAACGAAATCAAAAACCAGAGACACTAAAATTTAGTATGAATGTCTACTAAATACTTAAGTAGAGATCAACATTGTATATATTCGGTATCTGAAAAATAAATTACTTTTCGATATTCCTTTAGAATTCGCTATTAAGGGTGACCATGTTATATGAATGAAACCAGGATGACTAGTTTTTGAAATTTAATATTTAACAAATTGACAATATCGAAATATAGGTATGTACAGAGATTCTCCATATGTTTTAAGTATTTAGTAGTCAAGATCGACATAAATCAAAGAATTAATTTATTATTATTGGTTGTTTTAACGAATTTTACAGTGAGCATATTTTGCAGTGTGACTTATATAGTTAGGGAGAGCCTGAAATAGCCAAGTCAGAGGCCTGTTGGGTTCCCAGAGGTGGCAAAATTAACTCTGATACCAGATGTGACTATACATCCTCACACGAAAAAAAGTGAGACTCATAGTCGTCGTAACAAAATATCTCATCCTTCCAACAATTATGACGTGATTAATATTAGTTCACTAGTGGAACTGTAAGTTATATATAATAAATATAATTTTTACGTTAAAATTTATTTATAACAATGTGGGCGATGTGTTGAAAAATTAAATTATGTTTTAAATGTTAAAATAATAAAATATATTTCGTCCTAATCTTTCTGACCGTCCATGACATCCATCCAAGTGAAAAACCAAAAACAAATAAATATCTGAAACTTGTTTAGGTTGAGGTTGCTACAAATATGTATATGTGTGCAAATAAGTGAGCTTTATCCCTAATGAATGTCAGGTTTCTAAATAAATGCTATAGAGGGTAGGTATGTAAACGATATTAATTTGCAGTTACCCCCGTATAATGAGATGAAATAAATAAAATATATTTGTTTGTTTTGAAAGAGACGAAAGGATTTTTTAAATATACTTTATTCATGGACACCCTTCAAAACTAAATGTTAGGAAATTAAATAATAGTTAATAACTTCGTAGATTTTTTATTTTATTTATTGTAGATTATACGTACAATTAGTATAAATTTATACAAAATAAGATGCTTTTTTGTTCCAAATTTCGTCACAAATATAAGTACATTACAGGCAAATCTATTTACCGAAGCATCTCAATTGAGGAGCCAGGTAAAATGTGCCATATCTCCCAATTTATTCATTTTTATTTACTGATTTTTGTCCTACAAATCTTTTATACTTACTACTAAATGACGAAGAAATTGCGCATTAATTGAACTACTGCTTCTTTGAAAACTGACGAATCGTATGTATGGTCTGAGGAGCCACATATAATGTATGGTAACTTTTTTGATTTGAATGCAACCGAGCTCAGATTTTGTCTACTAAATACTCGCAAATGCTACAAAATCATACCAAATGATGGTAAATATTAATCCATGATGTTCCTAGTTCTGACGTGGCTCCTCAATCCAAACATTTAGATTGAGGAGCCACCTTTATGTTCATGTAACTTTTGAAGTATTATACTACAAAATCGAGGATCGGACCTACAAAATTTCTAAACCTACTACTAAACAAGTATATTAATTTCATTAAGATACGAAAAGTGGCTCCTCAATCCTTACGGACATAACTTCTTGGCCGCCCTGAAGTTGGCTACTATGGCTGCGCAGTAGTAAATCTAATACAAAAACAGCACCTTTTCGTGCCTTGCGCATCGGAAAGCCAACTTCAGGGCGGTCCAGAAGATTGGCGAGCACCTCCACATTTATAATATTATTAGGTCATTCATATGAAATTGGCGTTTTGTAAGGGAGGAACATAAAGTCGTTTTTTTTATTTATTATAATATATTTATTTAATCAAAGTATGTACCATTGCTGTCTATGCACTTTTGCCATCTAATAGGTAGTTCATTGATCCCTTTACTAAAAAAACCATTCGGACGGGAATCAATAAAATCTTTGAAGGTGCTTTGGACTGCCCCATCGGAGTTGAATTTTTCCCTTGCGAGAAAAATCCAAATTTCGAAAAAAAAAGGTAATCTGTTGGAGCAAGGTCCGGGGAGTAATTGAAGCTCCTCTAATTTGGTAGCCGTCTGTTGTGCAGTGTGTGGTCTAGCGTTGTCCTGAAGCAGCAGTGGCCTAGAGCGATTGACCAGCCTCGGCTGTTTTGCAGCTAGCTTTTCCATCATGGTTTGCAGTTGCTGACAATAGACATCCGCCGTAATCGTCTGGCCAGCAAATCACGCTCACAAGTAATTTTTTTTTGAGTCAATTTTCGCTTGGGGCTGGATTTGGCTGGTTCGCCAGGGTTCAGTCATTGCCATGAGCGTTTCCGATTATTGCAGTACAGGATCCACTTTTCATCACAAGTAATGATTAGATTTAAAATCCCTTCATTATTGTGCCGGTTGAGTAATGTAACGCAGCAGTCGACGCGCGTTTGTCGGTTTGCTGCACTCAATTCATGAGGTACCCACCTTTCAAGTTTTTTCTCCTTCCCAATTTGCTTCAAGTGGATTAAAACAGTTTTATCACTAACACCGCAGCCTGCAGCTAACTCGGACGTGGTTTGCGATGGATCCGCTTCCACAATAGCCTTCAATTCTTCATTGTTAACTTTGGTCTCCGGCCGTCCACGGGCCTTGTTCTGCAGGTCCAAATTTCCAGAACGAAAACGTTGGAAACAAAAACGCACTGTGTTTTCTTTTGCGTCACCGTCGCCGTACACATCATTAATCCTTCGAGCGGTTTCTGCAGCGCTGGTGCCACGATGGAACTCGTACTCGTAAATAACGCGATATTTCAAGTTTTCCATTTTGTAAACTGACTGGCGCAAATTAAAAACCAAAAGAGGAAAACACAAATGAATTACGGTTTTCCAAACACAAAAGCATGAGTAAATAGCTGTATAAAATTGGAATTCCAAACCAAAGAGTAGATATTTGAGATCAAAGTGGCCAGTACGACAAAACGCCAATATTAGTATGTAGGTATAGCAATTTTCAGTTGTACGAGTATTATACAACCGTCTGAATATATGCACCTCTGCCTGCTCACAAACAAATAAAAAATACACAATAGGTACCTAATCATTTAAAGTGAATGGTAAGCAATTACTAGCACTTCCGTTCGGTATCTCTCTTACCACAAGCAGTAATTTGCGTGTGAACAAAACGGTCCATTTATCGCTAATTATTTCTGCATTAGGAGCGCGATGTGGAGGCTTCCGTCCGGAGAGAGTACCCGGCGCTGATGTCCGTGCTAATACAACGATACTTCAGAGACAGGGACAGTTCGCAGATGAATGCGCACAGGCTGGAGAACGAACTTGCCGCTATGCGCAAAAACCTGGCTGGAATTAGGATAATATAAACAATTTGTTTTTTTTTTCTGTACTTCTAATTTATTTTTTACTTCACCCGATCATGACAATGTGCACACTGCCTTGATTGTCGGCAGATATACTTAGTTACTTGTGTTTGAATTTGAATCGATGATTTTGTATTGTATCTCAGTTTTGAAAATTTTAATAATAAAAGGGTGTGAAAATAAATATTATTACTCACAGATTACTCACTTCTACATACTTTTTCACAACTTTTTATCTTTACATTTCAATTTGAATACTTATGTCAATACCCTATTTAGTTGTAATTTTCTTAATAAGAAGTATAATTTTATTGCTATCGTAGTTTTTAATTAAATTATGTTAATATATTTTGCTTAATAAAAGACACGAATATACTGCATAATAATGTTTTATTACAAGTATTCATAACGTGGAATAAAATATATTATTTACAACTTATTATCTATAACTTATTAGACATGGATATACTGACATAATATTATGCTACTTATATACTTTTATGAGTTCACTTACACTGATAAGAAACAATAATATTAAGGTACTGACGGTAACATAAATCTTTTGTTAGTCCCTGTTTTATTTTCTGGCTGATATTTCATCGTCTTCCACTGTACGCGCAATAGAAACACTTCCACAGTCGCAACGTTACACTCAGTGTCAACTGTACGTACAATAATCCCCAATCTTTTGGCCGGTCTGAAGTTTGCTACAAATGGCTGTGCAGTAGTAAATCACATACAACAAAAAATCAACCAAATAAAAACACTACAAAGTGAAATAAAAGTTCAATTTCGGCAGTCGGTGTCAAAAAACGAAGAAACGAAAACACGAACACCGACTTCCGAAATTGAAGTTATTTTTTGTAAAAACATTTTTTTTCCCGTTTTTAGTTGTGGTATATAATGGACCAGTTCTACAGGGTAGGCACCTATAATGCCCAAAGTGAAGACAATAGATTAACCGAATAACATAACACTTAAACAAAATCGGTGGAATGAGAATATACCAGGGTGAAATGTTCACACCTGCGGACACCTTTAGAGCGTACCAGTGTGATGTTATGTTATGAAATGGTGTAAACAATAAACACACATGAGATTGCAGCTATCCACAGTGATTTTCCATCATTTATTGAAGAGTTCTGATGTATATCTCCGAAGTTCTTCATCAAATCTTGCTGATATTTAAATGGGACCACATGACAACCACCAGATTTCAAATAAAAAAAATAATTATTACAATCAGAACTTTTTACTGGGTGAACCCCAGTAAAAAGTTCTGAGGTAACATAAATAAAAAATAAATCAGACGAATTGTTAACCTTTTGGGCAGATCGCCATACCATGCGCATCGGTAATTCTATATTCAACCCGGCCAAAAAGATCGGGGATTAGCTGTAAATCTGATTGGCTAAAACACAGACAATACCACCAGACAGTACCAACAAATAAAAAAAATACATTAGATCCTTTGCTGACCATTATTCAATAACACAAGCATCACTGTAGACGATTTTCAGTCATAGATAATCCCAAGCACATCCAAGGTTCGGGTTGGTCGGCCTCCGATCACATGCGCACATGGAACTTGCCCGCTTTAGTCACGTATTTGACACCCTTGAAGGGCTTGTATTTGGCCCCGTACATGTCGAGACGGCTTACTCGGAGGCCGCTGACAGCTAGCTGAGGAATCGTGAAGTGCACGTTGATGCTTGGGTTCGCGCCTGATGTGTCGGCGCCTGTGGCTACAGAGACCTGTATAACAGGAATAAGTTGTATTTGCGAATATATCGTCACATAAAATGTATTTTGGCTATTTACACACAATTTCGCAAATCAAACTTCTGTCAAAAATAATATAATACTAGCATACAGATGCCACATCCCATACAAAGAAACCGTGCTGACGTAACTAGCGTTTTTCATCAGATTATACCGATTATTTTTTGTACATCGATCGCGTTCGGTTCCGTTCCACGGCGATAGATAGATCACCATCTATATCCGTGGAATGGAACGGAACGGAACCGAACGCGATCGATGTACAAAAAATAATCAGAATAATCAGTATAGTACGTCGGCACGGTTTCTTTGTATGGGATGAGACACCACTGCTTCTGTAAAATGATACAGATCTGGCATATTTTGCTCGTCATTCAGTCAGACAAACTAATATGACCACGGGAGCAGATCTCGGGTCTACAGTAATACGAAAGTCTTTGTACCATTCTTAGTTACAATATGATAAACTCATACATATAACTTTATGCAGTCTTAGAACTCACGTTTCTTTTTAATAAGAAGAGCCATGAATTAAGGGGAATATAAGATCAACAATGAATGTGCAATACTCACACTTCCTCTAATATTGGGCAGTTTCGGCAGCTCGATGCGTCCTATATCCCATAACAGCACCTTACTGACCGGATCATATGAATATTTGCCTTGGTTTGCAGTCAGAGAGCAGTTCAACACGCACTTGGGCATACAGATCTCTAATGCAACATCTGTAATGAAAATTACCATAGTTTAAAACCACAGTTGAGATCTAGCACAACTATACTCCATTTGCGATAACATTAGCAGTCTTATTAATAAAAATGGCGTATTCCCAGCTTACTCCGAAGTTACTCTTGGACTAGCTAATCCCGGAGTAACTAAGGATTAACATAGATCTAGCAATGTTATTAATAAACATGGAATAACCTCGGACTAACTATTCATTTCTTAGTCTTGGATTTACGCGTAAGCTCTGGCAACCCAGTTGAATTTAAAAGTAAAAAGAATGAACTAGTGAATGAAAAATAAGCAAGTTGAAGACATTATGTAGTAAAAAAAATAAAAATGATATCTGCCATAGAGGTTTGACAGTAAAGGTGAAGGATCCCTCCTTTTCAAATTATCGTATTACCTTTAAACTTAAAAATTACATAAAATGATGATTAATTAATTAATTAATTTGTAATTTCGTTGACTAAAGCTAAACAGCTGCCAATGACCTTATTTTTTTTAATGTTCCACACCTACGAAATAAAAAATCAGAGTCTATGTAATAATTGTGGTTGCGAGAGTTTTTGGCGGGATTTTTTCGAGTGTAGTTCAGCGGCTGTTAATATTATTCGCAAATTGATTCCTAGTAGATATGATATTAAATTGGTGTAGTTTTATGTCTCAACTGTTTACGCAACTGGTCAATCTGTGAAAGCATTGACAGAAGCGACCTCGGGATAGTGGAGCGGAGAATTTTATTGTAGTATTGACTACCTCCCGCAAAGGTTACTGGGAAGGCTTACTGGGGCTGACTTGATACAATTTGCTGCCAAATACTCCAAAAAACATTAGAATCTGTTGCATCCGCATTCTAATGCATACTAAAGAATTCAAGAAGGATATTATGCACTGAACACGAGGCGGTATGGTCTAAGACCTTAGCCTGCCCGAATAGGGCGATGCAAAAAAATTAAAAAAATTGTGGTTGCCATAGTTACACTACTCTTATTCCGACCTTAAACTAGCTGGCACCATGGTTTAACTTTTAGTCCGAGAGTAGTGTCAGATTAGTATAATCCCTCCTTATTCCGTGTTTATTAATACGGTTTTTTTTTAGTACCAATCTAATGCTTGGAATAAAGTTATTCTTACCTTAGTCCACGTTTATTAATAAGACGGTAGAAGTTTAAATTAACCCATTGTACAGTCCGTTCAACCGATTTTGACTTCTATTACGTTGGTGATACGACAAATGGTAGCTGTAGCAAACAGTTTGTTTTGGTAACAGGTTTATGCTTTTTATGTCATCCTTATGTTAACGGGATAGAACTCAAAATCGGTTGAACGGACTGTAAAAAGATTTGGAAACATGTCTAATATTATTTCAAATGGAGTTTAGTTGCAATTTGTGCAAAGTAATTATGACTCTGTGGTAAAATTGTTTGGTCATGATATTAACCAACATAATTATTTTCATACTCTTTGTTTAAACAGTTAGATATCATTTCTCTTATATTGTTGCTTCAATACAGACACAATCCTAACTATCACACTAATATTATGAAGGAGAAAGTTTGTGAGTTTGTATGTTTGATACTTCTTCACGCCAGAACGGCTGAAGCGTTCCTGAACACGATATAAGAAGATTTCGTGCGGCGGCGGCGCGGTGGCGGGCTTCGCACGACACGTATCTACAGTGTAATTGTGCGGCGTCGGCGCGGCGACGGCATCGTGTGCAGGCACGCGAACGGAGGTCTGTTCAGCCGTTCTGGCGTGAAATTTGGCACAGAGATAGATTATAGTTAGGTTAGGTTAGGATACACGTAGGATACTTTTTATCCCGGGACAAAGTTCCCTCGGCATAATTTCCGACCTTGCGAAGCCGCTTACTAGTAAATAATAAAGCTTAAACCGCTGAACTGATTTAGATTACATTTGGTATGGAGATAGTTTCGAGACCCTGGGAAGGACATAGGATAATTTTAAACCCGGATATCATCCTTAAGGGAATGGAAAAGGAGGGGGGGTGGAAGTTTGTATGGTAAACTAATAATTTCTCTAGTAAGGCGGCCAAAACACCTACAATATTATTGCGCGATATAAAGAAAAGGCTGTTCGAAGTACTAATGCTAAGCAGACGAAGTCTCGGGCAACAGCTAGTACCACATAAACTTAAACCCAGTGCCGGAACAACATCTGCAAGCCATCAAATATTTGCCCTATAGGGAGACAAACCCGCCATCTACACTCAGATACTCCAACAATCCAAAGCCGAAATGCCAAATGTATGACGAAGCACCACAAATATTAAGTCTAATATTTCCCCCACAGGATATTGTCATTCTACTTATATTGTCCCACTGCTGGGCAAAGATCTCCATAGCCTTTCACTCTGCCCGGTGTTTTGTTTTCTCCAGCTAATCGCCCATAAACTTTTTTTTAATTCGTTATAGGCTCGCGTTTGCCCACTATCTCGCCTGATGTTAAGTGATGATGTGGTCGAAGGTGAAGCACGCTTGCCTAGAAGTAACCTATTCACTCTTTACTTGAAGACCCGAGGTTGTAGCTATCAGGAAATAGACTCCGGCAGGGAATTCCATTCCTTAGCTGTACGCACAATAAAAGTATTTTCAAAACGCTTTGTGCGTATGGGTGGGATATCCACCATGTACCGATGGCGCATTGCCGTACGTCTTGTAGTCCGATGATGGAAAGGACTAGGCGGAAACAAATTCTGCAGTTCCATCGCACACTCCCCGAAATGTAACCGATAGAAAACCGACAGGCTGGCTGACTTGATTTATATAAGTACCTTACTGATAAGTGTTATATTTAATGTAATATGGTTTTTTTTTCCAAATAAAATAAAATAAACTCGTCGTCGGTGTTCGAGGCTCTGGAGCTTTGAGTCGACCAGCGCATCGTAGCCGATAAGTCTCTTGGCCCGTCTGTCAATCGACTCAAGTGTATCAAGTTGGTACCTGGCAGATCCGTCCCAGAGGTGAGAGCAGTACTCCATGCACGACCGAACTAGCGATTTATACAAGTTGAGCAAATGCTCAGGCGTGAAGTACCGTCTCACCTTCGCAAGGATCCCAAACTTTTTTGCAGCCAACTGAATGGACCAAAATTGAGGGTCGATGACAACGTAACACCAAGAAGGTCGAGATGGTATCGGCACGGTTACACCACGGAAACGTTACTAAGTCGTCCCGCTAGCATTTCCTAAGCCTCAACTGCAATGTAATATTTCACTGAAATTTTCCTGTTAAATGAACTGTTTACTAAATAAAAATTAAACCTTACTTTCTAAAGTCCGTCCCATAGTCTGCTTCGGTCCAACCGTGAGGTCTAACCGTCCCTGGTCCCCATTGGACCGTAACGTGAGGTTGTGTCGCACGTACATCGGTATCGCCACCACACTCTGAGATCCAATGTGATAGGACATCAGCCGGAAGTTACCGTCCGGCGGGATGAATGAGAGGATCCTTTCAGACTGGAACAGATGAAAGGATTCATTAGTTTTATTGGTAGAGTAAAATCTACAAATACTATAAGGGACTCGTCTGTTTAATATTCATAAATACTGCCATTTCAAGAATTTTGACGCGATTTTCGTCTTTATTTATAAACCATAATGGCCCCCGAATATAGTTCTCGCCAAACTTCTTGACTGCCCTGAAGTTGGTTTTCCGATGCGCATGGCAAGGCGCTGTGCTGTTTTTGTATGAGATTTACTACTGCGCAGCTATTGTAGCCAACTTCAGGGCGGCCAAGAAGATTGGGGAGCTATACGCGATCATTGCGATTAACGCGCATTTTTAGAAAAACTATTTTCGCGTTTATAAACGCGTTCGGGTACGCCAAACCGCGGCAAATCGCGTATTTAGGAGAGGATCTATTATCAATGTGTTTGTAATTGACTTACCTCCCATCTTTTAAATCTGACGCAAGGATGGAATGATACATCGTCGAATAGACGTGGATTTACAAAAGTAAGGGTCAGATCTGGCATTCCACTTAACTTTATACAGCAATCAATCTGAAACCATAAAAAAACAAGAGTAAGAAAGGGGATGATTAGAAAATGTTGATTGTATTTAATTTTTTTTTAACATCAGCTTTTAAGTGAACTTATGATTTATTTAAGACTGAAGCATCAGTCAGCTGCTTTAACCGCATGATAATTTTAATTGAAAGGTACCTATGTAATCTAGACCATTATTTAGACTTCATGCACTTTAAAGATACGCTAGCGGAATTAATTTTTTAGGTATTGTCTACGAGATAACACAGCAGGTGCCTACCCATGTCGTCCGGCCCTGGTTCAGGCCATGGTACGGAGCGAGAGGGCATGGGAAGCAGTCACCTCCTTCAGCGAAGCAGTAATGCTCGCGAAGGAGGAGGCGGAACGCGTGACGGAGACACAACGGAGATGCCCACTAGCCACCGCAGGAGACGCCTCGAGCGTCGGGAGTCACAAGCCGATTCTCGGCCACCGTATGCGCGGGCTTGCGGACGTCAAGTAATGGGTAGCTCGCCGTCCGATAAGGACCAGGCCCGAGTCGACGGCGCGTAGTGTTCCACGCGCGCCTCAAAGAGATGTCAGCAAATGTTGAAGGGGTCCGCTAGGGCCGATGCCTGTCTGGGTCGCGGATAAATTTGAAAGAGAGTTACCGCGGCCCTGGCACTAGCAACTGAAGGAACACGGGTGGGTTTTAGTCAGTTAAAGTCTGACACGCCCTCCCGCTTCACCCAGGGCGGGAGAAGCCATTAGATGATTACCCACTCTACCCGTGTCCGATTTTTATCCAAAGCCACCGTTCAGTCGCTAAGGCGTGATTGATTAACAAACTTTCCTTTTTATAATATTACCAGCTGTCCCACGCGGCTTCGCTCCCGTCAACTGGTACCTACCTACCCTACCCTACATACATGAATGTTACGTAACTTTAACCGCTTACGCAGGGCACGCAACGGTAGCTCTAAAAAAGGAATAATTTTTCCCATTTTTGCAACATTTTCCATTTATGCTCCCCTCTTATTGGTAGTAGCTTGATGTTATATACCCTATAACCTTCCTCGATAAATGGACTATCCAAAACAAAAATAATTTTCAATTCTAACCAGTAGTTCCTGAGGTTAGCGCGTTCAAACAAACAAACAGTAGTATATATAGAAGCTCTCCAGATTAGAAAGTCGTAACATACATAACCCTGTATCTCCGCAGACACGGTAGCACCACTCTTATCAATAATGGCGTCGACTTCCTCCACCACGTCGAAGTAAGCCTCGTTGTTGGCGTACTTGACGCCCGAGCGACGCCACGGCACGTTCGACAGCTGCCCAGATGGCAGGATTGAAGACACACTGCAAATAAAATTAAGTTAAAAAAAACCGGTGCCCGCCCCCGCTTCAGTCATGGTCCATATTTATAAGCGTAACTCATTAGAAGACGCACGAAGGTTTCTGTACAATTATCGCAAAAAAAACACGTTTGTTGTATGGGAGGCCCAGTTAAAAATTTATTTTATTTTGTTTTTAGTATTTGTTGTTATAGCGGCAACAGAAATACATCATCTGTGAAAATTTCAACTGCCTAGCTATCACGGTTCATGAGATACAGCCTGGTGACAGACGGACAGACAGACGGATCGCGGCGTCTTAGTAATAGGGTCCCGTTTTTACCCTTTGGGTACGGAACCCTAAAAATAATACCATTGGTAATTGATATTACTACCCTCATTGCCCTCCATCCCAAATCCACTGCCAGATTTACTACCACTTCATTGAGTGTACAACGGGTTTTATCTGAAGAGAACTCTGTTTTTGGGACTCATTAAAACCTTTTTACAGAATGTTTCTGTGACAATGAATAAAATTGAGCTTTATCATGTAGACATCAGCGGACTAAAAGACGTACGGCGACGATGCGCCACCGGAACATTGTCTACATCCCACCCATACGCACTAAACGTTTTAGAAATACTTTCATTATGTGTACAGCTAAGGAGTGGGACTCCCTGCTTGGGCCTGAGTTGCCCAACAGCTACAACTTAGGTGTCATTAGGTTAAGAGTGAATATGTAACTTCTAGTCAAGCGTGCTTAACCGTCGACCACATCATTGCTTACCTCTAGGTGAGATAGTGGTCAAGCAGCAGCTTAACAAAACAGAGACAAGAATTGTTGCTGAATCTATCCCCATATTTAGCTTATAATCACAATATTATATTAGCAGTACAGGCCTCTCCAATATACCACTCTCAGCCATCTTTACCAGCCACACCTCACAAAACATTGATGCTGCACACAAACAGGTTTTGGATAAAAGGATTGTTAATTAAATGTTACTTACTTAGATTTACCAGTAACAGTATTAGCAATAGTCCTTAAAATATTTGGTGGTTTAATCAATTCCTTCAGTATATTGCTCTCTGTAGCCAGAGGGAAGCCATTGTCAAGCATCTCATCTAACAACTGTAAAATAAAAATACATATTTAAGAAAATGAAATAATTATATAATTTAATAAAAATAAAATCATATGAAAAGAATTATACCTCATATACAACTACATAGTTTTCCTTAATTATAGTCTCTGTACAGTCTGAAAAGTAGTCCTGAAAAGATAAAGAAAACATGATACATGCATTGTCATTTTTAAAAAGTAAATATAATTTCTAACTGTACAAACTGCTGAGCAAATACAGTATCATACTTCAATGATTCTAAATATTGAATAGACAGATAAAACATGATAAATTATCAGAGTTCAAATACACCCTTAAGAGATTTCATTTCTTACAACTACTATATTCGTACAAACTAATGATGAGAAAAAAGTGAACTAAAAAGACGTAAACAAGAAGAAATTCATGCTGTGCAGTCGGAGGATACATATTCGCGAGCTGGCTAACCAAAACCAGATATATCCTCCGACTGCACAGCATGAATGTATTCTTGTTTACGTCTTTTTAGTTCGCTTTTTAAGCAGTCGGGTTATTTGATTATTTTAATTAACTTTTTTTATTTACAACCGTTTAGTTATTTTCTTTAGAATTAGGTACATTTAAACATATAAGTGTTATATATTTTTATAATCACCTCTTATAACACTTTATTTTGAAACCCCACACGGTGGGTTTGGAAGGAAAAAAAAAACGCCCACAAAATGGCAAAATTTTTAGCAAAGCCGACTGCTCAGAACAGTGTGTCAAAGGTTTCCATTAATGTATTTGTGTAAACATGAAGACTATTTCCCTATTTTAAAGCATACTTACTTGGAATGTATCAACAACTCTATGCAGGAACTCTATCACAAACAGCGGAGCCACTTCTTGCATGCACACAGCCACCAGAGCCACTCCTCCTCTCTGTATAGATATCAAGTAGTGATGGGGTGCTGCCAACACTGGAGGAACATCCTAGAGACACAATTATTTTCTGTTTATCATACAAAATAAACAACCAATTTGGAATTCTTTAAAAATTACTTGTTGGTCAGGTGTCTCAAACCAGTGCAAGTACCTAGTAACCTTTTTTTCTAAATCTTATTAAAAAGCAACTTCTTACACAACTTGAAAGGATAGACCAGAAACATAAAGATGCTCTAAATTAGAATTGCCAACACACTATGAGTGAGAGTGATGTTCAATGCTCCTTAAGAAACTTGTAGGTCAGTCTAGTCTCGCAGTCAGCCTTATGTAGCTATTACACTTATAAGTTTTATTATCATAACAGTAATTTTTAATCATACTTACATTGGGAGATGCCCGCTGTGCCTCCAAATAGTAATCACATACTGATCTTGGGACCACACTCCGCCAATGCTTTTCGAGAAATACATCTCTGTGAAGAATTTAAATAGCTAGGATATATTATGGACACAGACAAGATGGTTTTGATGGCATATTTATTGGAAGAAGATGGATGACTCCAAAATGATTACACAAATAGCTATTAATGTATGTTAACCTCTGTATTTTGTACCAAAATACAAAGATAAAGTTATTAATAAATAATTGGTACTCGAGTTATCCTTCTTTAGCATTTTAGTGAAATTATCCTCTCACTATTAAAGGGATACAAGTATATTAAATAAAATGCCAGAGTTCATTTTCAATAGGTATATTCCATGCAGAATATGAGTTACTAGCTGTTAACTGCAGCTTCGCCTGCGTTAACATAAGTTTTGTCAATCAATTCTGGTTGTCGACATACAGGGTGAGAAAATCCATTGTTGCAGTTTTAGTTTTAAACAAAATCGGCCCCGCGACTCTTTTGATTGCTTTGTGCTATTCTTCATAGTGATGATTTGGCCATCCACACACACTTGGAAAACTCAGCCTGTATAGGTACAGGAAGCATTAACGTAAAAACGATTAACTTGTTTAATTGAATAAAATTGAATCTACAGTTAGTTTACATTATTTAATTATGCCGTTAATCATGGGTACAACATTTTATGACGCTGCTATATGCTTGTATGTCCTTTCATTTGATGCTAATACATACAAATTCTGGGCCTTGCACATACGCGAATATAAGCTACATATAGCTGGCCGTGGGTAAAGCATGGCTTTTGCAAATGCACCCCTGCTATCCTTGAGCTTTGTTAATAGTTATAGCAAAACTAAGTTTGATTGGAAACTGGAGTCTTTTGAATTGAAATGATAGGTCAGTGGCGATTATTGGGATTTGATGTATGAACACTCTTTCCCCTTTTCTCATAGCTGTTAATATATTGGCCTATGTGTAATACGAAGCCTTATCCCATTACATAATCTAAATTAATATGCAGATCTCAATCATTTGTTATCAAAAACATGCCTGCAAAGTTTCAACCAAATCGGAAGCCGCAATAAAAAGTTTCATACAAAGTTCAGCTTCCCCATATACCCACTTAAAATTCGGATTTTCAAAAATCCTTTCTTAACTAACGTTTACTATCTTTATACTACCACCTGCCAAAATTCAGCTTCATGAAGAATATTTGTACATTTTATTTTTACATCCACAAGCCGCTTTTAGGGATAGTTAAAAATAAACATGCATTCTAATTATTTGTTAAGGAAGTATTTCTGCAAGTTTGAAGTGAATCAATCTCTATAATAAGAAGTTTTATAAAAAACTAACCGCTCCCATTTCACCACCTTCGATTTTTATGCACAAAGAAGTAGCCTATGTCCTTTTCAGGGTCTCAAAGTAACTCCATACCTAATTTCATCTAAGTCGGTTCATAACAAGAAGAAGTTGCATGACAAAAAGTTACATTCAAAATTAATCGTCCCTCCTCTTCGTGTTTTATGCAAAAAGAAGTAGCAGCTAGTATGTCTTTCTCATGGTCTCACACCCCATACCAAATTTCATCTAAATTGGTTCATAATAAGGAGTTGCATGATAAGAAATTACATACAAAATTAACCCTCTCTCCTATTTGTCCCCCTTCGTGTTTTATGCAAAAAGAAGTAGCCTATGTCCTTCTCAGGGTCTCAAACTATTTCCATATAAAATTTCATCGAAATCGGTTCATACTAAATAGAAGTTGCATGATAAGATGTTACATACAAAATTAGCACTCCCCCCATTTCTCCCCATTCATGGTTTATGCAAACAATCGCCAAAAGCCTATGTCCTTTCCCGGGTCTCAAACTATCTCCATACCAACATTCATATAAATCGGTTCAGCAGTTTAAGCGTGATAAGGTAACAGACAGACAGACAGAGACGACGAGAGACTTTCGCATTTATAATAATAAGGATTAGTAAGGATACGTAATAAACATAAGGATTTGTATGACCAATATAGGTAGTAGACTAGTTCAACAAAGATTTAGATTGTTAATTTATCAATTATGCATTGCTTCTCACTAAATACTTACCCAGATGGGTTTATTATAAACAAACTGTGAATCATTGTAGCCTATTAACTACGAGTACTGAATGAATTTTTAATACAGTTCTATAGAATTACCACTGATGCAATGTACTAATTAAGAGAATGTGTTATGTTTTCACTTTTAGTTTTTCGACATTTCTCCAGTTTGTCCACTGTTCAGTTGTTCACATCACATCACCATCACGATGACAGTTCGGCTTCGCTCGCTTGACGTTTTGAACTTTTGTCAAAATGACAATCCGTCTCCGTCACTGACTTATAAACCTATGGACTTGCCATACCTACGAAATTAGCGTGCTTACCTACATAAATCGGGCAATTAAGATGGCTGCCCATTTGCCAATGAGGAAGGCCATTTGCAACTGTTTGACAGCACAACTACACAGATAAACGTACATATACGGCACACAACTACCAATGTTACTCGGCAATTAACATGGCGACCGGTCACGCATAGATATAACATATATATATACTATTTAACTTGTACGTTGATCAGCTGATAGATGGGCTCAGTAATTGCCATGTTGGTTGTCATATAGATAACGTCTGTGTTAATAACATCAGCTACGCTGACGACATGGTGTTGCTGAGTCCATCGCTCAGTGGTTTAAGAAAACTGCTTGATATTTGTGAGTCTTATGCTGCGGCTCACGGTCTGAGGTACAACGAGAAGAAGAGTGTGTGTATGGTCATTAAAGGTAGCAATAAACAACCGGAGCATGTACCACCTGTCTATCTGAACGGAGTGCCTTTAGAAAGTGTCGCTCAGTTTAAGTATCTAGGGCACTTTGTGACAGAGACCCTGAAAGATGATGCGGATGTTGAGCGAGAACGAAGGGCGCTGTCGGTGCGTGCTAACATGTTGGTTCATAGATTCGCAAGGTGTTCAGTAGACGTAAAAGTGACACTGTTCAGAGCCTACTGCCAAAACTTTTACGCCGGCGCTCTATGGTCCAACTACACCCAGCGGGCCTACAGCGCTCTTCGTGTACAATACAATAACGCCTTTAGGATTCTGGTGAGGCTCCCCCGATTCTGCAGTGCGTCGGGCATGTTTGCTGACGCAAGAGTCGATGACTTTTATGCCATTATGCGCAAGAAAACTGCTTCTCTGATGCGTCGGATTCGGGGGAGCAACAACGGAATCCTAAGAATGTTTTCTGAGAGGCCTGACTCTGAGATGCTGGGGAGAGTCATCCAGCTTCACGTGACGAGATGACACTATTACAATAAGTTGACTAACATAGTTTTAAGATCTTTGTTACTAACAACTATGGACATGTAATTGGTCTGCAATAAATGGATAAATAAATAAATAAAAATAGACATGATTTTGACGTCACTCAAAAGTGTTACCAAGTTTAGTCCTTGACAAACATTTAGATGTCTCTCTTTTCATATGTAGCTCTTGGTTAGTTAAAAAGAGACAAAACGCTTTTTGACATGCGTGTGTCGATATTATAGATATTTGTATAACTATTCTTCATATAGTAGAATAAGCCGTCTCCATAGTTTTCCTACCTCATTGGTCTCCGTCGTCGAGTTGGCTTCCACGCCGCGTTCCGAATCTCGTCATAATCTCACCGCGTTCCGTAGCTTAGGCAAAAAGAAAAAGCGAACTAACAAGACGTACCTAAACAAGAAGAAAATCATGCTGTGCAGTCGGAGGACACATCTGGTTTTGGTCAGCCAGCTCGCGAATATGTATCCTCCGACTGCACAGCATGATTTTCTTCTTGTTTACGTCTTTTAAAGCAATCGGGTTTTTTTTGTATGAGATTTATTACTACTGCGCAGCCATTGTAGCCAACTTCAGGGCGGCCAAGAAGTTTGGCGACAACTTTAATTTTTGCAAATAGTCCATTGAAAAGCGCTAGTTATTCTTCATTTATGATAGCTTGATCTTTTCGACAGCTATCAGTATCAATATAGTAACAATAGCGCTTGACAGGCTATCATTAAGGTTACACTAGTCGATCATTCCTCCATTTAGACTTAGCCTGGCGATTACTCCACTGTTTGACAAATTTACCGTTATTTGCGATAATGGTACAGAAACCTTCGTGCGCGAGTCCGACTCGCACTTGGCCGGTTTTTCCATGATATTTAGACTCCCAAAGGTCTGTTTATAAAATGTCGCGCGCTCGTTTTCGTCCTAAATCATCATCCATTTCGTTACAAACTTGCAAAAGTGCTAATTCGTACGCGAACTAGCTTCTTACTGCTCATCACAGCATCTATCTCTTTCGCACGAGCTGTCGAATGAGATAGCAGGTATTTTAACCCCGCGCACAAAATAGTTCGTGCCGTCGACTAGTGTAACCTTAAAGTAACAATCTTGTTGACTAGAGATGAAGCG
This sequence comes from Orthosia incerta, assembly GCA_948252205.1. Classification (NCBI taxonomy): domain Eukaryota; kingdom Metazoa; phylum Arthropoda; class Insecta; order Lepidoptera; family Noctuidae; genus Orthosia; species Orthosia incerta. The sequence goes on from OX411741.1 coordinate 12,816,477, forward strand.
TAGATACTAGAACATATCTAGGGACTAGGTATTTAACGAGACTAGGCTACACCTATTCTAAGGTTATATATCTATGTTCAAAGTGCATTAAAGTAACGCGACGCGCACTGGTGTTTACATAAATAATTCGTGTTCCAGTCATTTGAATTTGAACCATATTTCAATGGCATAAAAGTAACGTGACGCGCACTGTGTTATGCTAGAATATATTGTCCTTTTTTAACCGACTTTCGAAAAAGGAGGAGGTTCTATATTCGACTTCTTGTATGTTTTTTTATGTATGTTCACCGATATCTCCGTCAATTGTGGACCGATTTTGAAAATTATTTTTTTGTTTGAATGAATATGTGCCGAAATTGATCCCATTTTGATTTGGTGGGGATCTGATGAAGAACTTCGAAGATATACAACATAACTCTTCAATAAATAACGGCAAATCTCTCGGGACTGCTGCAAACGCATCTCGTTTATTTTGTGTATTGTTTATACCATTTCATAACATAACATCACGCCAGTACGGTCTTAAGGGGTAAGCAGATCTCTCATCTGATCGGTTTTGTTCAAGTTTCATGATATTCGGGTAATCTATTCTGGCATTATAGGAAACTTACTAAACAACTTGCCTATTAGGTAGGTACAACTAAAAAGTGAAAAATAAAAAAACTTTTTACAAAAAAATACCACCGACCTCCAAATAAGAAAACTACAAAGTGAAAAATAACTTTATTTTTGGAAGTTGGTATCCATAACGCAAAAAAAATGGTACAGACCTTCGAAAGACACCGACTTCCAAAAATAAAGTTATTTTTCACTTTGTAGTTTTCTTATTTGGAAGTCGGTGGTATTTTTTTGTAAAAAGTTTTTTTTAAGTACACTATTCAACAATCGTTCCATCCTTGTCTGTCAATACTCAATATAAATTTTGACGTGACTTGGAACGCTACGCAGCCAATCAGCCTAGTTTTCCTACCTCATTGGCCATTGGTCTGACTTGTCAATGTCAGTGTTTTGTTTTTAGGCCATGAATGAATGAACTTGTGCACACGTGGTTTTAGGCACATACTACTAAGAGATACTACGTTTTAGGACCGATCCACAAATGAAAATTGTAGTGTGTCCAATAACCACAATAATAAACAAAATGAACAATGTAAATAAAACTTACTAAATCATCAAATTTTAAATAACTCCTTACAAAAGATACATCAATCTTTTGCAAGTAGTAAAGTATGTACTTTACCTATTTCTAAACACTCTTAACAATGTTTTTGTCAAAAAAAGAATGCTTGAAGGCCTTCATTTAAAGCTATCATGAGCTGTAATAAATTACTATACTAGAGGTTTATCTACCTACCATAATTACAACAAATTATACAGTATACTAAAATATGATAATAATTATTATTCTCTCCATGTACCTATATAAGTTTCTCCATGTTACTATGACTCTAGGGTTTGCTAGTTGAAAACTTGAGTTACCTACTCTCATTTGTACATCAACATTATGATCACTACATGTCATGTCATTTTGCATATATTAAAGAATTATTATGTACTAAAAATATTGATACTTATTCCTGTCCCTATCTATTCAACAAAATACTTATTTGTGAGTTATTTGGTATTGAAAGCTGACGACAATTATCACCAAGGACTTTTTAGAAAACCCTACCCAATATATTATTTTCCTCTATGAAAAACACATTTTGTGGTCACAGGACACACAGGAACTTATTGATTCAAGATATTTACATAAACAAGAATTCTAAAAAAAATAAAGGCTAACACAAATAAAACCAAGTTTTGTCGGCTTTTGTTTATTGAGACATAACTTAAAATATAAGTTTTAACGGTTGGATTTGGCAACACGCTCCAACTCATCCTTCTTCTTTATCGCGTAAGAGTTTGATGAACCCTTGGCTGCGTTTATAAGCTCATCAGCAACACACTCAGCGATTGTCTTGATGTTCCTGAATGCAGCCTCACGGGCACCAGTGCACAACAACCAGATGGCCTGGTTCACACGGCGCAGAGGAGAAACATCCACAGCTTGACGACGCACGGTACCGGCACGACCGATCCTAGTGGAGTCTTCTCGGGGACCCGAGTTGATGATAGCTGTCACGAGCACTTGCAGAGGGTTCTCGCCAGTTAGCAAGTGAATAATTTCGAAGGCGTGCTTCACAATTCGGACTGCCATTAGTTTCTTGCCATTGTTGCGGCCGTGCATCATAAGGGAGTTGGTCAGACGCTCAACGATAGGGCACTGAGCCTTACGGAACCTTTTGTGTGCGTACCTGCCAGCAGAGTGGGGCAAGTATTTCGCGTACTTCTCTTTGACGGAGATGTAATCCTGCAGGGACATGTCCGACACCTGGACATCATAGCAACTCCATCTTCCGAACAGCTTAATTTCAGGAATGTCTGCGGCTAGTGGCAGCGGCGCGTTGTCAACAGCCATGCTGCCACCTTCGACATTTTCATCATTCCAGTTCTCCTCAGCCATTATGATTGCCTACAAATAAACATAAACACATTATAATCTATCACAAATCACAAAACTAAGTAAAAATACACTATAATTATAAAAATACATACTTTTTCAAGCTAAATAGCGATTCTAACCTCGCGTTGTCAAATGAACACGAGAAAAAGGAAGTTCGCTTGGGTATGTAGGTTGGCATTACGACTTTGGTGTTACAATAATTAAAAATATAATTTATTTTTAACTTGGTAAGTTAATAGTCGTCTAAAAATTAAAACAGCAACGTTGGTTTCTGCAAATTAGGTGGTTAACACACTGCCACGCACCACGCTGCGTAGTGCGTGAATACGTGTTTTAACGTTGCTTGTATAGTTCTCGCCAAACTTCTTGG